>CM035102.1:64411951-65061336 GCA_020205505.1 Panax japonicus
AGAGAGAAAGATTTTGTGTGTGAATATGTGAGAGAGTATGGTGTATGAGTAAATTTGATTTGGGCGGGAAGAAATATGAGCCTTTAGATTAAGTTAGAAGAATTAAGTTAGAATGAATCTGAACCGTTCTTGTGCTTTGTTAAATGAAAGATTTAAAATTGGTTCTGTTTTATTATATAGATTAACTAGCTATAACCCGTGCCTGAAGGCACGGTGTAACGAAAAATTAAATTAAAATTTAAAAAATATTACATTATCTAAAGACACATATCACCACAACAATTAATACATACTCAATCATCAATACATATCCAACCACCAAAACATCGAGCTAGTTAACATCAAGAAATTTCGGCAAAATTTCTTTTAAAAATAAATATCCAGAAAATTCTAAACTTGTCTACAAAACTTACAATCATCATTATATATCCAAACCACAAAAAAAATTATCATTTCATACCCAAAATCATCATAACCATGTATAATTAGTTAACTTTACAAAATACGGAACACACAATCATCAACACATATCTAACCACCAAAACATCAAGCTAGTCGCTACTAATTTCAAAAAATTCGACAGAATTTCCTTTAAAAATAGATATCCAGACAAATATAAACATGTCTATAAAATTTACAATCATCCACACATATCCAAACCACCAAAAAAATCATCATTCCATACCCAAAATAATCATAACCATGCATAATTAGTTAAATTTACAAAATACGGAACACAAAAAAATACATATATGAAGAAATTAATACATACTCAATCATCAACACATCCAACCATCAAAATATCAAGCTAGTCGCTACTAATTTTAAGAAATTTCGGCAGAGTTTCCTTTAAAAATAGATATCCAAAAAAATCTAAACTTGTTTACAAAACTACAATCATCCATACATATCCAAACCACCATAAAAACCATCATTCCATACCCAAAATCATCATAACCATGTATAATTAGCTAACTTTACAAAAGACGAAACACAATGAATACATACATGCAGAAAATAAAGAAACAATATGTTGAGTATAAGACCCTTTACTTTACAGCTTACACCATGTATCCTTCAATATATACCTGAAAATATTTGAAATTTAAAAATTATCGAAATATGTGAGTCAAAATTAAACAATTATAAATCTGAAACATAATGAGAACACATATTTGTATGTAGGGGGAATGAGAGAGAGAGCTGTGTGTGTGGTAGAATAGATAGAGGATTTGAAATTTGAATAAACTGGAATGAGAGAGAGAGCAGCTGACGTAAACTTGATGTGACATTTGTCTATTTTCTCTCTCCGCTCTGTTTTATATTATAGATACCAATTAAAAACAACAAAAGGCTAAATAAAACAAACATACGGACTTTACATGGTGGGTTTCATCTTCCTCCATCACATTTATATGGATTTATCTGGATTTCTTTTCTTATTGTATATCAATTAAATGTTCAGATTTGGATGTTCATTGATGGATCTTTTGTGGTCCATCACGATTAATGGTTGTGAAATCTGAGGTTTTGTATTGTTTCAATTCTGATTTCCATTGCTCTGTCCATAATCATAGGATATTGTCAGATCTAATTTTTGGGTCTCTACTATAGGTTTACTGGCTATGGCTTTGGGGTCCTCTGCTTTGCAGGGATGGGGTCTTCGGACCTATTTCTACTGTTCGTGTCTGTCGATCTATGTTTCATGTCTTTTTTCATGCTTATTTTGCTCATGCTAAGATCTATTATTGTCTAGTGTTCCAATCTGGTTTTGGGTTTGGTGATTTTTTCTATTCAGATTGGTTGTTTATGGTTGGTTTCTGTTCTGATTCTGATTTGTTGTGGTGGGAATTCATGTTAATTTTTCATCTTCGGCTGCTTTGTCTGTTGGGTATTACTGCTATTTTTCATGATTCAGATTGGATGTTTGGGGTTGATCGGTGGCCGAGTTCCTCAATGCTTCCAATTTATCTTATTTTGTTCTTCTTGCTTATTCCATATATTTAGATGAGATTGTGTTTAATGTTTGATTTTGATTTCTCCGTCTCTGTAGTGCTATGGTTAGGATTTGATGGCTGCAGTGGGTTGGGTTGTTTCCCAACTTCGATCAAAGCTATTCACTCGGCACCGCCGTTGTCCTCGGCGCCGAAGCCGACCTTGCCGCCTTTTAGATCGATGTTGACCAACTCCATTAAACTGTACAGAAGCAACTCGCCTCTGCACATCATTTTTAGCCTTCATGCCAAACCCAACCCAACCCAAACCCTAGCCGTGATCCAAAGCATGTTTGACATATTTACCCTTATGTTTAGAAAATATAATAAAATAATATTTTTTTAATTACACATAGGCATTAGTTTGCTTAGTCAGCGCATCACGTCATTAAATTGGACCGAAGTGAAAAAAACTTAATAGTTTAATCATCTAATTGACAAAATTAAAAGGTAAATCACCAAAGTGGAATATGGCCTATAGTTTAGGATAGTAAATCATATTTAAGCCTAAATTTTTTAACTCTGACAACATTATTATTATTGTTGTTGAGGCAGTGACGACTAAGGCTGTAAACGAGCTAACATAGTTCGGGCTCGATTCGGGCTCGACTCGAAAAAATATGAGCGAGACTCGGATTCGTTAATAATATGATCCAAATCTGAGTATTAAAAATAGTTCGAATAAAAATATGAGTAGAATCTGAGCAAAGTTATACTTGACTCGTTTAAGATTCAAACTGCTCGAATTTTTGATTGTGATTCGATACATACTCGGTTAATACATATTTGATTAGATGTTCGATACATTCTCTTATAATATATACAAATTTAAATTAAATTAGGATAATTAGTTATTATTTTGATTTATTTTTAATTTTAATTGTGATTTTATATTTGTAAAGTGTAATAATAAATATATTTTCTCATTTTTAAGTAAAATAACAAATTGAATTTATAATTATATTTATTATAAAATTAGTTATTATGTGGATACTCGAATTCGAGCTTGAATTTGAAGTTCGCGAGTAGTTTGAATAAATATTCGAGTCGAATCGGATCGAATTCGAATACTAAATTTTCGAGTCGAGTCGAATCTGAGTAGAATTTTTCAAATATAATTCGAATTCGAGCCGAATTTGAATAATTTTCTGTTCGCTCTGGTTCGACTCGTTTACACCTTTGTCAACACCCAAGAATTATTATGCAGACTTTAAAAAAGTTTATAATCCAAATCAATTAAGTGGCCAGGCCTTAAATTTTTTGATATATTAAAGATTGGGCAGTGGCCGAGCCCAAATACTATAGTATCAAATTCATAATAATTGGTCCGTATGAGTATCGGTTCGTATGCTGCGTTTGAATTTAAGGAATGAAATTGAGATTTAAATGATTCATTCTATTTTAATTAGAATAAGTTATTTCATGCTCTCTCTCCTGCCAACACCTTGATGACTCAATGATAAAAAAACTACTCATAAAGTCTTGGGCATGAAATCTTTGACAAGAATGTTAAATTTCAGTCGAATTTTTTAAAAAAAATAATAATAGTTCAATCTATTCCAATTGCAACCAAACACAATTTTTTTTTAATTCCATAAGAATGAGTCATTTCATTCTCACTTTTATTACTTCAATCCAAACGTAGCATTAACAGATTGAGGCTTAAAGTGATGTAATATTTCCATATTTATTTTTGATATTTTCACATTATTCCTTCTCATATGAAAGTGAACTCATTGTATGCTCACATAAAAGGACCATACGGAAATATCAAAAAATACATTTGAAAATATGAGTTCTCTAAATTTATATCAAATTATACAAAGTTTATCAATATATAAAATTAATAAAAATTATAGAAGGGCCCCACTTATTAAACATTTGTCCAAGCCTAAGTTGATGAATATATAACTTTACTTATTCCATATATTTATTTACTCATATCTATACGTGTGCATGTATATAAATCCAAGGGAAAAGACGGCATATCTATTTATAATAATTATCTCACCAACATGGGTGAGCAAATGAGAGAATATATAGGCTGGACTCGATAATGATTAGAGGCATAATATATACATATATTCACCTTCATTTTCAAGTAGATGGCAACTAATTAATTAAATAGTGACGACCATTTTTAAGCACCAGTCTTAATAAAAAAAAAGAAGTGTACTCCACTCCAACCCTAAACCACACCATTTCTTCATATCTAATGGCCATTTGACATATTAATTAATAAGAATTTTCCACTTTCATATATACGGTCCGGATCAAGTGCATACCCCTTGTCTTACTCATCCGTGCTTACCCCCCTTTAGGCGACGGTTTCGGTCATACAACCGTCGTCTATACTTTTAGCGACGGATAACATATAGCGTCGCTAAAAGTATAAACGATGGTTGTATGATCGAAACCGTCATCTAAAGGAAGGTAAGCACGGGTTAGTAAGATAAGGGGTATGCACTTGATCCTTGCTCATCATATATATACTTTCTTTGTCTCATAATTAAAGATTATCGATTTAATTCGCATTTTATTTTTGTTTCCAACTATTCAAAATTTGTCTCAAAATAATCGGTACAGAACCACAACCTTAAGACGAATTGTAAAATTAGCAATTATTTAGGTTAAGGTTAATTTTCGGCAAAAATTCGGCAACTCGACATAACGTATTTGTTTCGGACCAAAAAAAAATCATGACGTAAAGAAAGAAACGCCACAAAAAAATAATCAAATATGCTAAAAGCTAGAAAATGGACAAAAGTGAACGAATATGTCGTTATAAATTATACTTAAACTATATCCATGTAGTATGTAATTAAGTAGAAACTAAAAAAAATGTTGTTGTTCAAAATATATTTAGTCAAGTTAAATTGTACTTAAAATATGTCTATATATCACCTAGTTAAGCATAACTTTAAAAAATATATACAAAATGTACTTAATACACAATTAGTTAAGCTAACTTGTACTTAAGTTATAGTTAAATTATACTTATATATACCTAGTTAATTACAACTTGAAAAAAATTACACTTGAAAAAATATACTCAAATTAAATTCTACTTAAATTATACAGAACATGTGTGCTCAACCATTAGAGTTATGATAACATCAAGATCAATTTTATTCAAGCATAAAATTTATTAAACATATTTGCGAGATACTTGTTTTATTATTTTATTTAGACAATGGTATGTTTCCAAGATAATGTTTTTTGCAAACTTAATTGATTTATCTTATTATTTAAAATTTACTCATAAATTTTTTTTTTGAAATTGTTAATTAATTAAAGAGTACGTATAGTCTGAAATTGATACCGAATTAAAAAATAATCTTCGACCCGCTCCATTTCTCTTGCAGCAAGTTACAAGTAAATATTAAGGTAGGAAAAGTATATACATAGATTACGTAGTCATATATTCCAAATATCCAACAGACATATATATATATATATATAGAGTCCGGATCCAGTCCGGGATCCCGGACTCTACTAAAATACGGACCTTTTTTTTTTTTTTTGCTTTTTTTTTTGAAACAACTAAAAAAAATAAAAAAAAAATTATGGAATTGAAATTTTTCCATAATACAGTGTTTTGGGCATGATTTGGATGCCTATAACGAAATATGTCTGTACAGTCTGGGCAGACTGTACATACATTGGTTGGTGTAGGTATTAAAAACACGCCAAAAACATTGTATTATGGAAAAATTTCAGTTCCATAATTTTTTTTTTTAGCTGTTCTACAAAAAAAAAAAAAAAAAAAAAAAATTAAGGGTCCGGATTTGATCAGGTCAGGGAGTCCGGACTTATCAATTCTATATATATATATATATATGGGTTCCATCCACAGCAATCGGTTGTTGGGAGCAACCCATTTTTGGCCAGCCGTAACAGCTTGTACCGGCTTATAAAAAAAATTGCATAAGGGCCGATACAAGCTGTTACGGCTGGCCAAAAATGGGTTGCTCCCAACAACAGATTGCTGTGGATGGATGGAACCCCATATATATATATATATATATATATATATATATATATATATATATATATATATATATATATATATATATTCCGGATCAAATGCATACCCCTTATCTTACTCATCCGTGCTCACCCCTCTTTAGGCGACGGTTTCGGTCATACAACCGTCGTTTATACTTTTAGCGACGCTATATGTTGTCCGTCGCTAAAAGTATAGACGACGGTTGTATGACTGAAACCGTCGCCTAAATGAGGGTGACCACGGGTGAGTAAGATAAGGGGTATACACTTGATCATTGCTCTCTCTCTCTATATATATATATATATACTGTCTGGATCTTAAGCTCACCCCTTATCCAACTCACCTGAGCTCACCCCCCTTTAGCGATGGACTCGGCGACGGTTTGGTCATACAACCGTCGTCTATACTTTTAGCGACGATATATGTTGTCCATCGTTAAAAGTATAGACGACGGTTGTATGATTGAACCGTCGCCGGGTCCGTTATTAAAAGAGATGAGTTCGAGTGAGTTAGATAAGGGGTGAGTCCAGACTATATATATATATATATATATATATATATGGGTTATATGTATATACACAGCTGTGTATTACACAGTAGGCCTAGGATGACAAATTTTTTGGGTTATAGCGACGGTAAACTGTCGCCATAGCCCAGAATAGCTATGACGACGGGTGAAACCGTCGCTATAGCCCAAAAAATCGTCGCTATAGCCTACTGTGTAATACACAGTTGTGTACACATATTTATTCCTATATATATATATATATATATATATATATATCTAATAAAATACAAATGATTTTGAATTTTCCGCTCACTCAATAAATCATCTGGGCCGTCCAAAGTTTGAGATAAATCCCACCGTTCATACATCTATCTAATAAAATACATCTATCTATCTAATAATCTAATAATAATTTAATAAAATACAAATAACTTTAAATTTTCAGCTCACTCAATAAATTATTTTGGTTATTCAAAATTTGAGATAAATCATATTGTCCATACAATGCCGGAGTCACGGGACCCAGCTAATATATATATATGACATAAGGTAAACCAAGAAACTAAGAAGCTTTATTGCTGTCTTTTGGACAGTACTCATCTTCATCCGGATTTGAAAGTGTCATAAAATTTATTGAAATTTATCATACAAATAAAATAATTGCAAGAAAAAAAATATAGTGCACACTTATGGGCGTGGTTATTATTTTCAGACTAAAAATGATGTTTAAGGATAGGTATCGCTTAAAGTATTAAATATTATTAAATTAAATAATTACAATAATGTCATTAAATCTATCTAATAAAATATAAATGATTTTGAATTTTCCGCTCACTTAATAAATCATCTGAGCCGTCCAAAGTTTGGGATAAATCCCACCGTTCATACATCTATCTAATAAAATACATCTATCTATCTAATAATCTAATAATAATTTAATAAAATACAAATGACTTTAAATTTCCCGCTCACTCAATAAACTATTTTGGTCGTTCAAAATTTGAGATAGAGTGCCGGAGACACGGGACCCAGCTAGTATATATATATATAGGGGGTGGATCAATGACACTAAGTTTTTTATATAATTCTTTGACTCTTGAATTTGAACACTCTTAATGGTTAAGATTAAAGCTGATTTTTAATTTATAACTAAATAAAAACAAAAACAAAGATTATAGTAACATACTAGAGATATGTGAGAGTTGGATGATATATCTTGGGCTTCCTCTATCATGGTGACAGTTTGACAGTTCCAAGTTGAAGTTTTAGATGTGAAAAAGATGAAGATGAAGAATCGGGATCTTCTATGAGGATTTCTCTGTGAGGATCTTGTGAGGGTTTTATTGTGAGGTTGACAACACATTAAAAAGGAGATCCAATGGCTCACAACGTTTTGATAAGATTTTTTTTACAAGTTGACAAAAAATTAAAAACTACCAAACACGTTTATTTTTACTTGATTCGAAGATGAAAAGCTCCAAGTTTTGTTTTTCTTTTTATTTAGTTACAAATTAAAAATCAGCTTTAATCTTAGTCATTAAAAGTGTTTAAATCCAATAGTCAAAGAATTGTGTAAAAAATTGTATAAAAAACTTAATGTCATTGATCCGTCCCCATATATATATATATATATATATATACTTTGACAATATAGTCCTCCTAAAGAAACAATGCAGCTTTTCAAAGGGAAGCCCTTTTGCTTACTAGGGCCATTTTGTCTCCAGATTAATTTTGCCAAGGGCTCCACATTCTCTATACTAGTCCCCCTTCACATGTAAATTATGTGAGATAAAATGAAAATTTTATAAAATTTAGAAGAGTTAATCGAAAGATATAAAAAATTAATATCAAAAAGGATAAAATAGTAATATATCTAAAATTGTAAGGGTGAAAAAATAAAAAAATAAAAAAGGGAAAAAGCATGACCCAATTACACCAAACTTGTGGAGGAAGTCTCCATATAGGCTTTATAATATATAGATATAGATATAGATATCCATAATCCATGTATGACAAAAAAAAAAGTAAATAAATACTCTTTTGCCCTTAAAAAATCACTATGCCAATTGGATACAGGAGTCCCATAACCTCGCATATATAATCCAATTCTTAAATTCCGATAAAATAATCCAATTCTTAAATTCCTTAAAACCCTAGAATTTCCCTTATATTTAACCTCGCATATATAATCATCCTTATTAGAGAAGGGGTGTTCAAATATGGCTTCCTTGTCCCCTTGCAGCCTTCGAGAGGTTCTGATCATCAAATTTGCCTTACTGAGTGTAAGGGTCTAAATGAATCTAGACGATCCGAATATTATGTTGTTTAGATTTGGTTTATAAAATTTATCGAGTATAAAATAAAATTTGATTGATGCTCGTTTAACTCCTGAGTCGAGCACGATTCTGAATAGAGCCCGAATAGTTTAAACTTTTCGAACAAATATGATCTGAGTATCAATAGAAAATTATAATTTGAAGATGTTCGAGTAATTTATCGAACTTTAAAATTTACTCATATTTGACTCATTTATAATTCGAGTCGAGCTCGAATCAAACTTTTAATCGAGCGAATACGAATCGAGCCCGAACAGTTTGTTCATTTTACGACCTTAATTGAGTGAGGCCATTTTTAAGCTTAGCTACCATGTTTTCAGCTTTCTTTTGATTGTGAATAAAAAAATAGTCATGCAATTAGGAGTGTTCAAAAAATTCAGTATAATCGGGTTTTTACTAGTACCAATTGGTTCAGTATGAACGATTCGGTAAAATTTAAATCGGTTTGATAACAATATAAAATATTGATATATACCGATTGACAAGTATCTCGATTTTTTTTTAAATAGTATATACCGTACTGAACCCATATATACCGGTTATACTATATATACTATGCAACAATTTTAATTTGATATCCAAAATTAAATCCGATCCAGCCCTAACCCAACACATAATCAAAATTTTCCATACTTTCTATCCGTAGATAATTAACTAAAAGAATAAGCCTATTTTTATAGAACAACTAAAATAATAATCCTTCATCAATCCTCCTCATTAATACATCCAACATCCACTCCCACCAAATTTAAGCCAAGTAATCCACGTTCCTTTGTCTCCAACTCTTTTGTATTTTTCAAAACTTCAAAGTTTAAAATAAACTTTTGAAAATTGTGGCCTAACCTGGCCCCGAGGACTAAGATTCTCTCTATTTTAAATAAATAAAAATTATTTATTTTATTATTCAGATTTAAAATATGTTAAAATGTGATATCATGCTGACAAAAAAAAATTTTAAATTTAGACCGTGAAATGAATAGTCTCTATTAATTTGAAATGAAGACTAAGCTACCGACTGACTCCATATGAGAGCACATTATCATTCCTACTTTTATACTCCCTCCATCCCCTATTTATATTTGTAACTAGTTTTATCTTATTATTCCACTTATACCCTTATAATATTTTTACTCAATTTTTGTTAAAAATTAAAGAAATGATAAAAGATTTATATTAGGAATTCAAGAATTATTATAATACTTTCTCTCTCATATTATTGATATAACATATTTTCTATTTAATGTGTAACAACCCCCTTCCCGAAAAGGAAAGGGAGGCCACATGCAAAGCACAACAAACCTCAAAAATAAATAAACAGAGCACTAATAACCTCAAAATATTAATAGTGGTGATCCATTAATAAAGTACTAAGTACATTTCTCCAAACAGAGTCAAAATAATCAAAACTTAAAATTCGAAACAACCTAGATGGTGAAAGACAATACTCTCATCACACTAGCCCTGAATCACCCCTGCAAACCTGCCGGAAGAAAAACACAGCATGAGCCAATTGCCCAGTACGAATATAAAGATACAAAAGATATACAACTAAAATACAAAATCAACTGAGACAAAATATTGCCTCTAACAAAATAAAATTTCTGAAGATTTGAATAGAATATATTTGAACCAACAGAATTAATGAAACAGACAGAATATTAAAGAAATAACGAACTGAAGTAACTAATCCGATGAATTGAACTGAACAGAAGCCATCAACTAATACAATAAAATAATAGGCTGAAACAAATGGCTGGGGTTATTTCATACCGATTGAGCTCAGAAATATACATTGCCACATAGGCAAGTCAAAACAATGCCACACAGGCAAGTCAAAATAATGCCACACAGGCAAGTCAAAACCATGCCATACATGCAAGTCAAATGATGCCACACAGGCAAGTCAAAACCATGCCACACAGGCAAGTCAAATGATGTCACACAGGCAAATCACACATTGGATCGCGAATCCAAATGTATGCAAATCGGATAGGTGTGTTTGGCACAACATCACCAATCCGCAGAACAGAAAACTAGGGTTAACACATACGCCTCCCACAACAAAACACCAAATGACCCGCTTCCTCCGGAGCCCAAAATGGAGACGCCGTGGACTAATCACAATGCCACGGAAAGTGTCATGTCTCTCGTGCCAAGACGACATGCCTGTGGTACCCCCACAGGTGGTTATAGCTTAGGTATACCCTACGGTATATTCTAACAAAAATATCATGTCACAACACATGCGACATAATACCAACAAAAGGGTTCTATATGTACATGTTGAACCAAATCAAATTATAGTCACAAGGTTTCAAAAAGAAGGTAGCAACATGTAACCGCTCTATAATTATCAAAATAAATATTAGACATGATAACCTCATTCAAAGAGTACAATTACGAGTCCAATGTGTCAACTCCAAAATGAAATAAATATATCAATTTCACAAGAAACAATTATGTGAAATAATAACATAAATTCGAAACGAGGAACAAAACGAACAAATCAAATTTAACAAAGGTATCGCTGAAAGAGTACGGAATCCGTACCTGATACTTCCAAACCATTTATAGCACACTCCACCAAATCTTATCCTCAAATGCCAACGATATCAAATACGAAATGTTATTCACCACCTAAACATATTCACCTCAAATTAAATATAATTCAACTCATAAACTCCAAAATAATTTGTTATTCATTCAAGGTAAATTTAATCATCGCCTTAAATCAATTATTAATACTTCAAAATTTATATACTAAGTATAACTCTATAAATTCTTTCCGTCCGAACAAAATAATAATGATTAATTTAGATATATTTACAAAATATTCTTTCATCTTTAACTCGTTAATAAACTCATTTTATTATTATTATTATTATTATTATTATTATTATTATCATGCCAATACTCAGTTTATTATTATGTTCTTGTAAATTTCCAGATTTTATAATTTTGAATGGTCTTACATAATACCATAATAATATTATTATAACATTTAATTACCTTAAAGGATGAATACACTAAATACTTATACATACATATATAATGAAAATCATACCACACATACATAAGAACCAATTCACATGTCTGCATAATAATTTTATTAATAGAAAAAAAATACACCTCATTCATGTGCCTATGATAATTGCCTAAATCAGACATGTTCATAATTTCCCACCACACATCATCTAGAAGAGTTCTAGTCCAAAGTACAATCCGTTTACTTACTATTTCTAAATGCAGTTCATGATTAATATAATATATTTATTTATTTATTTACTTTCTAAATTCTCTAACTACCATCTCAGGATACGAAAATGGGGTAATTCTCCCATCATCACACACACACACACACACACACACACACACACACACACACACACACATATATATATATATATATATATATATATATATATACTACCATATGATTACAATGATCAGATGCTATAATTAAAGAAATTACAATCGATCGCTTACCGAAAAATAATTACCAACTGAAATATTTTCTCTCCTACACCACCTTTTTCCGTTCTCTCCCCTTTGCCTTCTTCGTTTACTGCCATACTAGTATTAGGAAAACCCTAACTTAATATATTAAAGTTAAGTTTATTATAATTTGGTCTTTAAATCCAATAATATAATAAAAAAAAATTAGGCTCAATTAGTTGACAAGCCCAAACTTATATACTTAGAAATTAGTTTAAACCCAATTAGTTCAAAGACCCAAATTAATGTAATCACATACTTATTAGCCCAAATTAATTAAATTACAAGTTTGACTCAAATAAAAGATAAAGTCTAAACAATATGTTTTAAAAATATAATATATTTTTTTGGGTATTACATTACATCCCCCTTAAAAAGGATTACGTCCCCGGAATCGAAAAAATTAACAAAGATTTACCTGACATTAAAGAGGTGAGGATACTCTTGCCGAATAGTCTCTTACGCCTCCCAAGTAGCTTCGCGCTCCGAATAATTTTAGGAAAAAATTTAATATTTAATTATTAAAAAAAATTCGGATTATTACATAATGGCTCTCTAGACCCTTTTTCTCTATTCATTTTAACTTTTAATACTTATTGAGGATGCGTGAATAACAAAAAGAATGATATAGAGAACTAATTCAAATGAGAATAAGTAATACTTTATAGAAAAGTGTAGAAATACTTCAATTAATAAGTAATTCAAAAAAACAATTTAAGTAAAAAAAAATATTATTAATCAGCGTGCCGAAATAAATTAAGATATTTATTTTGGGACAGAGGGAGTAATTTTTCATGCTTATTTTTTAAAATACCTCATAAATATTTATAAATTTAGAGAGATTTTTTTCATGGTGGTTGAAATATCGACAAAATATAAGTTGGACAATATATATTTTTATATTAATGACTTAAATAAATGATGTTATATGTAATTAGTAACATGGGCTTGATAATATCCACATTATAATGTGGTGGTAATTTCGGAATATTAGTGTTAATTTAAGGGTATTTTGTCGGCTTGGTTGAAGAACCAGGCTCCTAGCTAAACCATGTGCGAGGTTTTGGTAGGCCCAAGTAGGAAGAGAACCAGTTCTTCCAGATCATCATCCGTCAGTTTTAATGAGGACCCCACCTATGATATGTGCCAACTTTCAATGACGTAATTGCCCGCTGTCAACCCCATAAAAAAATTATATAAAATGAAGGATAAATATGTTATTTAGTAAAATTTATAAATATAAAATATTAAAAATATTTATTATTTTATATAATCTTATATGTAATTAAGAATAAATTTAGAATTTTTTTATTTTTTTTACTTATATTTTTACAAATAGAGGAAATATATATATATATATATATGGTAAAATTGTTTATTGATATATGAAAACGTAAGCACTTGATTATATCACGAATTAATGTATTTTTTTATTAAAAATTTAATCAATAAAATAAATTTATTTCAATCACAAGATAATGTTTTAATCGAAGGGTATTGATGATGTCAAAATAATATCTATCTAATAAAATACAAATGATTTTGAATTTCCCGCTCACTCAATAAATCATCTGGGCCGTCCAAAGTTTGGGATAAATCCCACCGTTCATACATCTATCTAATAAAATACATCTATCTATCTAATAATCTAATAATAATTTAATAAAATACAAATGACTTTAAATTTTCCGCTCACTCAATAAATTATTTTGGTTGTTCAAAGTTTGAGATAAATCATATTGTCCATATAGTGCCGGAGGCACGGGACCCAGCTAGTAATTATATATGTTGTCAGAATAATAAATGTCATTAAAAATTTGAAGTATCATTTTAAACAAATGTAGAAGTGTTGCTAAATGTATATTTAGCAGACGTCTTACAAAAAGGGAAAATTTAAACTTTTAATGAGTAAAACGACTATAAAAAATATAGATATACTTTTCAAAAGGATAAACTCTTTCCTTAATTAATTTTACATTTTAGTAAGTTGCTCTTAAACAAATTAAGGGAGTATTAAATTTTAATATAATCTTTAAAGATCTATGAGCAAGTATTTAATAATAAATGACAGTTAATCAAGTGATTAATTTCAGGTTAATCAGTAATACTAAAACATATTTTAATATTAATACTAAAATATTCAATCAATTGATGCCAGGTTTGCCAACCTAACTATTCCATATTAATTTCGAAAGTACAAAATTCAAATGCTACTATCACATAAATAAAGTTCACATAATACTTATAGACACACACATGTATAATGTAGGCCCCACATGATATGTGGAGCTAACAAATATGCATAACTGTGTATATGAGCATTATGTGAGCCACCACACCCCAATATGTGATAGTAGCATTATATTACAAAATTGGCATCAATATCAATTCATAATAAACCCACAAGAAAGGGCAATTAAGGTCATTTGGTGAAATTGAATAACTGGGTAGAGAAGTAAATAAGCAGAAAGTGTGGGGGTTGGTTGGTCTAAAGAATGTGTATATGAAGCACAGTTGAATGCAAAAGCTGATTTCAAGTTTTAATATATTTGTGTTTGTTAGATATTTGGGTTGTTGGGTAGCTGATTGATCAAGAAAAAGAGAGAGATGGGTTATTGGCAATCAAAGGTAGTACCAAAGATAAAGAAGGTTTTTGAGAAGAATAGTGTGAAGAAGGCAGCTGCTGCTGAAGCTTGCAAGTCTTTTGATGAGTCTAAGGTATATATCAAACTGGTATTATTATTTCATAGAATCATATATATATATATATATATATATATGTATATATATATATATATATATATATATATATATATATGTATATATATATAATCTCCTTGTGAAACTTACTATTTGTTATTTTTTAATAAAATTTTAGGAGGAATATAGCAAGGAGTTTGAAGAGAAGAAGACCGAGCTCCAACCTAAAGTAATTGAAATATATGATGCTGCAGCAACTGAGATCAAGGTCAGGTTCTCTCCCTTCATGAGACACAAACAGAGAGGAAGAAATGGACTACTCTGATATTAACAAAATAATACTAATATATATATATATATATATATATATATTGATTGTTTTCATGAAAAAAACAGACTTTGGTTAAGGAACCCAAGGCCACAGGACTCAAGAAGCACTCGGCTGGTGTAGAGAAGTTCCTTGATGAGCTCGCGAAACTTGGTAAATTTTTAAACAGATATATTAATATATTGCACATATATGTACATATATATAAACATGGCTTATAACTAAACTTTCATCCATGTTTTTCCTGTGTTTTTTGAAGAATTTCCGGGATCCAAACCAGCTTATGAAGCAACAACAAAGTTCGGGGCAACCTATGTTTCAGGACCAATTTTCTTTGTATTCGAAAAGGTGTCGACTTTTATTGTCACAGAAGAGACCAAAGAAGTGGAGGTTCCGGCACCGGAGACTGAGGAAACAAGTGGGACAGAGAAGGAGAAGGAAATAGTGGTTGAAGTTGAGAAGAAGGAAGAAGCTGCAGCACCAGAGCCTGAGAAAACTGAGCCACCACCACCGGCCGCAGCAGAACCACCAAAGGCTTGATGATTATATAAGCCATGATCAGTTAATTGGACTCTGTATATATATAAATATACAGGATTTGTTATTCTTCATTCTCTTAATTTCTCCTACTACTATGTATAATTTATCAAAATTCATTTGTTTTTTGTTTTAAAGTTTTTTGTTCTGTGAATTTGTAATATTTACAGTTGCTATAGAGGATGGGACAGTTTCCCTCCTCTTTGTTTGTTAGTATTACTCTCTCTTATCAAAGTCTCATGTTGTTTGAATTTAATTTTTCTCTCTATATTTTTCTACTTTAGAGCTTATATAATCCAGCAAGCAAATGACATGACCATTGCAATTATTATATGTTTTTTTTATAAAAAAAAACCATCATTCCAGAAATATATATAGCAACAAGTTTCCAATATAGTAGTCTTTATTATATATTTAGGGTAAAGGAATATATACTAGCAACTAGGTTGTTTTTACAGTCCTAATTAACTAAACAAAAAAAATTAAGTTCAAGTTAAAGCAAGTATGAATATGTGATTAAACTCGAGTAATTTATCTTAAGAAATCAGCCCCAAATATTAAAAACCAGCTAGCAACTTAGTTGACAAAGATAAGCAACTAGCTACCCCCAAGTAATCTGTAAACAATTAAAGCAACATTGTAACTCAAGAAATACACAAATATGGCAAAATAAGTACAAATAATATTTTGCTATAACAGCCATAATCATTTGTACAAAATGAGTATTTGATGGTGGACATTTTACCTAATAATCTCTATCGGACAACCAAATAGAAAATGGTACTATTTTTTCTGGACAGAAGGACTATGTATCAGAGTAAATAAGAAGATTGAAGTTTCGGCATAGTTGCGAAATCTTTAAAATACAGCTAGAAATTCAATAAATAATCGTATACATGCATGAAGATTAAAACTAAAATAAGTAGCTGTCACCAAGCACTTATCTTAAGCCAGTAAACACGAAGATGACGGGAGTGGTTAGCATGAAATGAACTTTATGGTAAGTTCCTTTCATGTCCACCCGCCTGTGTGTCAGCACTGTATTGGGCATGAAGTGATAAAATTCACTTCATGCTAACCGGATCCATACATATTGGCACATTCACATATAAAACAAATGACTGAGCGTTGTTGACAGAGGTGGATCTATTCATAGGACAGCTATCAATGTTGGATTTTTTTATTTTTTTTTATTTACAGATATAAGGACATGGATAGAAATAAAATTTAATAAATTTAAGAGAACAAATTTATGAAAAAGTTAAAACTTAGAGGGGCAAAAAAAACATAAACAACTACTACTCTAAAAAGAACTTAAAATACACGGTTAATCAAACTCTCGCTCTTTAAGTAGCTAAACTTCAAAACCCGGATCCGCTTCTGGTTGTTGAGGAAGCAAACAATACCATTTAAACCATAAGATAGAGATACCCACACGCAACAGAGGAACTACTTATATTTGGGTTTAAACAATTAATAACATTTGAAAATCAAATTAAAAAGTATTAATTTCCTAATTTATTTTAAAACAATTGTTGTTGCTGATGCTACTATTACAGATATCAGCAGCAGCTCAATCATTGAAGCATTAAGTTAAGGTGGGCAACAACTAGGGACACAGTATTGTATTGAGTGGTCAACAATTCCAGTCCTGCCCTGCACCCCACCATGCTTTCCAACTCATATGTAATTTATATATACAATTAATAGCCATATAAATGACCAGACAGCTTCAAATTCACACAGTCCTTCTCATGCAAAATCCCCTGCTCTGTCTCTCCGTCTAAACAGAGTTTTCTGTATGAATAATATGGTACATGTATTTTAGCGCATGCTCTGTTTAGTTCACTGGGGGCGACAACAAGGTGAAAAAAGAATAAATTTGTCAGGACAAGCTTATGACATCCATGACTGTTAAAATTAGCAACAGTGCTATATCCGCCAAACGGATAATGAATGCAATATGTTAGATTTAAGATCCGATATTACAAGCAATCACAAAGTCACCAATTTGGTTAGTCCTACCCGTAACTTCACACACTCTACATGATTCATCCACTAAACAAACCTTCACACATAAATTAAAGAAAGAAGGTTCACCAATTTGGTTAGTCCTGCTTGTTAGCCTCACACACAAAACCTAATTATGAGCTTAATCCCATGAAACTTAATACATTAGTCAAACTCAAGACTGGAATACTAGTAAAACCTCAAACCCAAATAAATATTATGCTTGACTTCTAAGAGCGATACCCTAACCCCAACTAGTTCACCGGCGGACAGCCGCTCGGTCCCAACATAATATTTTTCTATATATCTCACAAAAATATTTACCACCCAGCTTTTTTTGTACCAAACCAAAGGCTGCGTAGGAAAAAAATTTATCCGCACTGTGTAAATTCTCACGAACATAGCATTATTCTAAAATTAGGTGCATATATGTAACTGAAAGAAAAACAAGTAGAACCGTGTGTCGCATTAGCTAAACCACCATGATCATTAAAACCTCCCCCTCTTTTTTTGTCTACGGATAGAAAAAAATTGCATCCGCACTATGTAAATTCTCGCTAACATATCGTTATTCTAAAATTAGAAGACTAAACTCAACAACAAAGTTAACACGCAATCAATAGTCATATTTATTTTTCCAGTTTGAAATTTGTATACAACTTAAAATGCACTGTTCTACTTCTATTCAAAAAGGCCAAAAAGAATATATGGATCAGTTTGTTTAATTTGCAAAAAGTCTTAAGAATCCAAACCAAATATGCACATTATTGTTAGTATTTGGGGACAATTTGACAATGCTTAACCATAGATCGATAAAGTTAGAGGTTTAAACAAATCGGGATAACTGTGAACCTGACACGGTTTGACTCGACTAACCCCAATTGAGCTTGAACAAGTTACTTTGCTTGTTTAGGCAAACGAACAGAATTCGAATAATGTAGTGCCGGGCTCAAATTTGGTTCGTTTAAGCCAACAAATGAGTGTAGTTAATTATTTTTATAAGAAAAAATGAGTTGGGATTAAGCAGAGCTCGAGCTCAACCTCGTTTGATAAACAGGCTAACTTCATACATCAAATCTTAGACTCGTTTGGTTTAACTCGGGTCGTTCAACTTTTGAACAAGGTCGAGCTTGGCAAGTCGAAAAAGGAAACAAAAAGAAGAAGAAGAAGAAGCTATATATATTCTTGACTGGCAATCTGCGAACTGTAACATGAACTCAAGATCCTACTGCTTAATCAGCCACCTAAAATATCAATCTCTCCATGGATTAAGTTGAAAAAAGCAACAACATAGCATATGAACAACTAAAAATTATGTGCAGCTCAAGTCAAGTCATTGGATTTGAAATGTATTAGGCTGTTTAGCTTGTGCAAGCATCTGGACAACTTCACTCATGGTAGGTCGCTCAACGCTGTGCTCTTGAACGCACAGCATTGCCACAAAAAAGACCTGTTTTGCTGCGACTAGGGGTACATTTTTCAGTCGCTCGTCGAGTATTTTCAGCACCCCTTCTTTGCTCCAATTTGTTTGGATTTTAGTCCATTGAACAATATCCAACCCTTCTTCTCCAAAGTTCCCAACTGGCTTTCGGCCTGTTATAAGCTCTAAAAGTACCACGCCGAAGCTATACACATCACTCTTCTCATCAACCTTTAATGTGTATGCATATTCTGTCACATATAAAAGGTAATTATATCAGCATATATATAATTCTTAATTATACAGAATCTTAATGAACACAATGTCATCTTGCCTATATTATTTTTCAAAGGGAATTAAAGTATAAAAACATTTACTATAAATAAAAGAAAAAGGTGATTGTTCTTTATGTCTGTATTCTATCCTTGTACATGTTACACTCTCTAGGTTTTAGGGAAAGTTAAAGCTTTGATCCCAATCAAGATTTTTATGGAGGCAGACCTTGGATTCATAAATTAAAATAAAATAAAAGATTCTCATTGTTTTAGTTTTGAGTTTGAGTCAAAAGGGGGGTTTGTGATGTGTGTGAATGACCATAGATTATGGTTTCCAAAAAGAGAAAAAGGTCAGTCCATTACATTGGAAGAGCAAGCTAGAACAAAAGCTAAAGGAGAATTGTTCTTTTTGTTAGTGGTGCCCTTGACCCCTTGGACTACTTTACATATTTACTGGTTTTAATTTGGTTTAAAGAACAGTACTTTTCATCCCTCTATTAATGTTTGAAAATCACAAGCATAAGTTAGATGATCAAACTAAAAGAATCAGGATTCCAATTTCCAGGGCCAAAAATCAATGTTGATAATTCTGTCTAGTGGCACAAAAGTTCTACTGAGCTAAAAACCTACAAGGGCATAGTTTCCGAGTTCCAACCATTTGCCTACCAAGGTTCCATTCTACTAAATGGGATTTTTTTTAGGTGAAAACTGAAATGAGACATTTCTTACCGACTCCTAGAGGTTATATTTGGCTATTTCAAACTTTTTAAAATCGTTCGAGATGAGTATGAATTTAAACATTTTTGTCTAATAAGGAATGTACCTGGAGCAATATAGCCGTAAGAGCCAGCAATCTCAGACATGCATTCTGAGGTTCCAGTGTCTTGCAAGAACTTGGCAAGTCCAAAATCAGCTACATGAGCCTCAAAGTCTGAACTAAGCAAAATGTTATTGGACTTGACATCGCGGTGGAGTATCAAAGGAGAACAATCATGGTGCAAGTAACTTAAGCCCTTTGCAGCTTCTATGGCTATTTTCAACCTAATTTCCCACTTGAGGCACCCGCCTTTCTTTCCATGAAGAACCTCGCCTAAGCTTCCATTAGGCATGTACTCGTAAACAAGCAAATTCATCTCTTTATTCGAACAAAATGCCAGCAACCGGACTATATACCTATGTCGGATCGTTCCCAATGTCTTTATTTCTGCTGAGAGGCCGTTATCACGAGAAGAACCTTCGCTCATTCCCAACTTCTTGATTGCTACTTGCTGTCCATTCGGCATTGTTCCACTATAAACAACCCCGGCTCCACCTTGCCCTATAATGTTATTATCCTTCAAGCATTCCAAGATGTTTTCACTTCCAAATTCTAGCGTTTGAAATGCAGTGAGCTTCCATGAATGGGAATTCTTTTTAAGCTTTCGAGTCTTGATGATCGCCAGAATGATGAATATGAGGGAACAAAATAAGAGGGCTAAAGCACCAATAAGCTTATATTTTCCAGGGACTTTTGATTTTTTATCGTCTTGGTCTTTGAATTCTAATGGAGGGGTTGATGAAATGTCGCACGGGTTCAAGTAGGATCCGCATAGGTAAGGATTGTCAATGAAAGAAGTGGAGTTAAAGAATGAGAATTGCCCGGTTTGAGGTATTGAACCACTAAAATTATTATGGGAGAAATCTGCTGATGTTAGGCTCTTCATGTATCCTATTTCCTTAGGGAGGCTTTGGTTGAAGTGGTTCCAAGAGACGTTGAGGTAATTGAGTATGTGAATTTGGGACATTTGAACTGGTATAGGGCCTGTGAGCTGGTTTTGGCTCAAATCTAAGTAAGTGAGTGAAGGACAATTACCAATCTCGGGTGGGATTCTGCCAGTGAAGTTGTTTTTGCTCAGATCAAGCTTTAAGATGCTTTTTAAGTTCCCTATATTAGATGGAATATCACCAATGAACTTGTTTCCACTTAACAGAAAAATCTTTAAGCCTGAGAAATTTCCAAGAGAATTAGGAAGAGAACCTGATAAGTGATTGTTTACAAGATTTAGCTCATCAAGTTCTGAGGACACCATGCTCCTCTCCTCCGCGAAATGCCCAGAGAAATAATTGTTCTGTAGTTGCATGAGTGAAAGTTGGGGCAAGTAGAGGAAGCCGCTTGGTATTGATCCACTCAAAAAATTATTCCCCAATCTAACTCTTGTAAGCGTCTCGCATTTTCCCAAATCAGTTGGTAAAGGCCCAAAAAGGAAATTATCGA
Source organism: Panax japonicus (assembly GCA_020205505.1). Classification (NCBI taxonomy): domain Eukaryota; kingdom Viridiplantae; phylum Streptophyta; class Magnoliopsida; order Apiales; family Araliaceae; genus Panax; species Panax japonicus. Next base: position 64,433,818 of record CM035102.1, read on the forward strand.
GCAAAATCAAGATCTTGAGTTTCCTTCCAAAGCAGAGAGATTTTGGAAGAAAGCCAGTGAGCTTGTTAGTAGAAAGATCAAGTTCAGACAATTTACCATTCTGCCCAAGCTTGGAAGGAATCGATCCGGTGAAATTATTCCTCCAAAGATTCAAGGCCTCTAAATTTGGAACTCCTCAATAAAGTAAGGAATATCCCCATGGAACTTGTTGATAAAAAGATTCAAGATTTTGAGTTCTTGAAGTGCAGAAAACTCAACTGGGATTTCTCCGGTTAGGCCATTGACCGAAAGATCAAGATATTTCAAGCTAGTCAAGTTTCCAAATTGGGAAGGAATTGAACCACTAAGCTGATTTCTTAACAAGAATAGTGTGTCAATCTTTGTCAGATTGCCTAATTCAGGTGGGATTTTACCCTCCAAGCCACAAGCTGCAAGGTCCAAATGAACCAAGTTAACCAACTTACCAAACTCTACTGGAATTCCACCTTCAAATTGGTTGAAATATCCCAAGTAAAGCTGCTTTAGATTGGTAAGATTACCAAGCTCATTTGGTATATAACCACGCAAATCGTTTCCTCCTAGGGCGAGAAAATTTAGATGAATTAGGCCTCCATAGCTACGCGGTATAGTCCCATTAAAGTAATTCCCACCAAAGTTTAAGTGCTCAAGTTTTGGAAGTTGAGTAACACCTAATGGAAGTGAGCCTGAAAAACCATTGTCATAAACATCAAGAACTTCCAAGTTCCTTAAACCGCGAAAAATCCCAGTTCAAACTTCCATTGAACTGGTTGCTGGACATGTTAAGGAATTGAAGGCTTGATAGCTTGTGAATTTCTGTTGGGAAAATTCCCGAAAAACCATTGCCAGAAACAGAAAGATTTACAAGGGTGTGGAGTTCAGTAATTGAAGGAGAAAGAAAGCCAAAGAGGTTTAAATTAGAGATGTCAAGAAAAACTACTGATTTGTTTTTTGTGTCGCATTTGATGCCAGCCCAAGAACAAAGAGAAATGTAATCTGTAATGTTCCAGCTATGTAAAAAAGGATCAGAGATTTCGAAAGATTGTTTAACAAAAACTAGGACTGAGGCCTGCCTTTTGAGAGACAGATTATGTGAAGAAATCGAACGAGACGAAGCGAAGACAACAAGGAAGAGAAAAGAGATGAAGACAAGCTTCATATTAGAAGCAGCCATGGGAAGGTTTTGTGCAGAAAATGAGAGTCAAATCTTTTTTAAGAATGGGGAAAGGAAGTAGCCATTTTCAAGAACTCCACTGGAAAGTTTAACAAATTAATCTGAGTACAAAGATAGAGAAAGATAAAGAGAGCCTTGGGTGCTTTTGATGATTTGCAACTTTGCCTTTATTTAGCATTTTATTTCAATTCCTCTCCTTTCCCTGTATGTTTTTGTTTCATCATCTTTAACTTTATGAAGAAAAAGCAAAAGCAGTATTCTCATCCATAAAAGATGCATTGCCAAGGTACTGTTTGATTCACCTCAAAGAAAATTCAGAACTCTGAAACTCCTTTTTGTTTTTCCCCTTACAAACTTGCAGAAAACACCATTTGATATCCTTCCATACTGTTAATCATCTCAAAATATAAAAAAAAATAAACAATACTATCATTGTAATTATCACATTTTAATATTGAGTTTAGACCATGTTTAGCCGAGCCCAAGCTCAAAATTTTTTCAAAGTTAAACGTGCGAGTCAAGTCGGACTTTAAACGTTAGTAAATTGAGTCGAGCTCGACCTTGATGAATCCTTTCCCTTTCCTAATCGATATCAAAAGGTCATATTCACGTCATTTGGATTTAAACTGAAAAAATCATAATGTTGTGTTGTAGAAAGCACACTGATCGCCCGTCATTTTTTTAAGAAAAAGAAAAAAAGAAAGTATGATCAATTTTGGGCAGGCTTGGCAGATAGTACTGTATCATTCTTGATTCTTTCGAATCCGGTTAGCATAACATAAACTTCACTTCATATTCAGTACAATAGTGTGCTGACACACTAGCGAGTCATGAAGTAAACCATGAACTTCACTTCATGCCGATTCTTTCTTTCTTTCTTTTTATCCGGAATAAATTACAAAACTGTCCCCTCATGTATACACTCAATTGCAACATAGCCAATGTTTCAATTTTTGTAATGTCATAATTAATGTCTCAATTTTTAACATAACCGTCATCTCTAACCAATTTTTGTCAAAATTAGTAAGACACTAGATTCAAACTCGCGCTTTGCGGCAGAATTAATCATTTTGTTAATAATAAATTTATACATGCAATTAATAAATTAAAATATAATAAGAAGATGGTAGATTGTTGTGCGATTATCAAATTTTAATAGCATATGTTATATAGTGTTGCATAAAAATTTTATGTGCAAATACATATCCAAGTATATAATTAATCTGATCACTAAATCCCAGAACATTACATAACAGTTGTGTGTGTGTGTGTGTGTGTGTGTGTGTATATATATATATATATATATATATATATATATATATTAATGTCTTGATAAAAATGTTTATAATGTAACCAATATGGTTAAAAATGGGTAACTCTTTCATTATAAAGCGCTAACAAATATTTAGAAAGTGTCATGCACAATGCCATCGAATTGTTATATTGATATGATTGCTAGTGGTATATTTGAAGTCTGTTACACATTACACAAATCTCACCAAGCCTCAAATATCTGACACATGTACTTGATGCATTTTGAAGAGTCCATGTCTCGTATACGCTAATTACTTGCACCAAAATTCTAACATCCAAACGAAAGGGAAAACAACAAAAGAATGTCTCAGTTTCAGTTCTCAGACATGAAGAGAAAGCACATGTTACATGCGAAAACTGAAAAGCACAAGAATTAATAATTATGTTGGATCTTCATGTCAAACAAACACCATGTCCAAAAACATAGCAGTATAGCACTGTGTCATACATAACACAATGTTATAGTTAAAAAACGAATACATACCTCATTAGTTTTTTTATCAATTTTTGACAATTGTATAGGCACTCACAGTATTACCATAATACAAAAAAAAATATTAATGATGATGAAAATGATTTACCGGATGCTAGTACTTAACAAATCATGCAAAGCCACTATCCATATAATAGAATGCAATAAATGAAGAAGCCATAAATATAAACACCGTGTGATATAGTCCACAAAATGAAGCTATATCCCCTCCCATTGAATGCACTGTCCCATAATCTGAAGGTCTTCATATAACTCATTTGCACTTTCAACAGTATTTAGAATTGTAGGGCGCAAAATTTTATTGTGATAAGCAGAATAAAATCCATGATGCACATGAAATAATCCAAGAAGCATGCCAACAAAAATTTAACTCTGCCAAGAACTGCATACACCAAATTCATTGTCACATTACCATTGAACCATAGGTACCAGGATTATCACATTTAAGCTTCTTCCAGTTTAGGTCTTCAATCCAGTTATATTTATTGAATGTGCAATATATTCACACAAACAAAAATTAGCACTTAAATGATCTTTTTAACAGTCGTTGCAATCTTATAAATATTTGCGACAGGAATCTGGACAATAGTGAAATATAAGAATTTAGAGATACTTAATAGTTGATTTCAACATTGCATAAACTATCAACCAAATAAATAATTATCTTTCCACAACTCTTTTATAGGAAATAGTATTGCCAGAAATAAAAAAAAGTCTCACACTTAGCTAAAAATTCATGTGTTTGTCGGATTGAAAACTAACAGAACATTAAGGAATTTAGCTCCTATATTAAATAAAAATGAAAAGAATTACATATGAAATGGACTTGCATAGAATTTCAAATACTGTCATCCAAAAAGTAAAAGACAAACCTATTATACTCTTTTTTAAAAGTTTTTCAATGGTTATACATGAATATATATATACACAGACAAAAAAATGAATATACATAAAAACTAAACAATTTTATTGGGGGTAGTGTTGAGAGTTTGTCGGTTTATTTTTGTCTTTGTAACTGGAATTTGGCTCGATCGAGATAGCTTTGTAAATGCAAATAATAGATTTACCTAAAAAGATTCAAATAGATTATAGTAAAAATTTCATGAGATATAATAATAAAATAATCAGGGTTTACACTAATAATGAGCACCAAAAAGATAATAGCCAGAAATAGTCAAAATGAAAAACTTTCTGGAAAACTACATTCTTTGTAGTATTGTATGTTTGTCCATCTTTGTCACAAATTAGTATTTTTACTCCACTCTTGCTTGTAACTCTTGAAACTGCTACATACAATTGGTCATGGCTAAAACTGGACGTGACAGATACAGTCCAACATGTGAGAGAGATTGCCCCCGACTCTTATTAATTGTCATGAAAAAGTAAACAACCAAAGGAAATTGTCTTTGTTGAAATTTATAAGGTAATCTAATGTTTGACGATGTTAAGACCAAGCGAGGTATGAAAACTTTGTGTCCAAAATTGCTGACTGAAATTACTTTTGTTTCTATCAGTTGTTTTCCCAATTGAGTTACTATTAATCTCGTGACATTGCACAAACTAAATCATTGATCTATATTTCGGAGCAACATTACAGGAATCCCAATCTTCAACGTTATCTTGTGGTTTGACATTCCAGAAGAGGTAATGCTATTAAAAAATTATAGGGTGTAAATGCCTTCATAGCTGTTTGAGTTTTCATCAACCTTACATAGGACATCTTAGATATGGTATTTCATAACCTGGCCATAAATACATCACATATTCGTTCACCTTATTTATAACATCAAGTGTAGGAGCAAGGATGGCTTGGTTTTGGAAATAAAAGCCATTGTCAAAATTTTTCAATAAATTAGGATATGTGATATCAACAATTGCTGCAAGGAGATTGATCGGATATTTGATAAGAAAATTTAGATAAATAATGTAGAGTAATGATAATAGCTCAGTAATGATAATATCATATAGTAGTGATTTTAGGAGATAATAATTAAATTAAAAAGTATAATATCAGAACAGTTTATATTACCAAAATAGTTTAGATTTGTAGTGATTTAGAGGGTTATACATTTAAAATATTAATATGGGATTAAAAAAAAGTAGTGATTTTAGTAGATAATATTTAATTTAGTAATGATAATATTAGAACAGTTAATATTATTAGAACAGTTTAAATGTATAGTGATTGAGGGGATTATAAAATCAAAATAATAATGTAGGATTAAAAAGTAATGATTTTAGAAGATAATAATTACGTTATGATAATATAAAAATCGTTTTGATTGAAAAAGTAGTGATTTAGTGGATTATAGAATCAACATAGTAACTTATGATTTATATTATTTGTTATTTTAATTTTGTTTTAAATGTTTTAATTGTATAATATTATTTTGTAATATAATTATAACTGGTATAATATTATGTTGTATTATAATTAAATTAGTAATGATAATATTTGCACAGTTTAGATAGGTAGTGATTTTATTATATACGTGTATTATAATATTATACCATATATGTATGATATAATGTATGGTATAATTATGAATGTTATAATATTAGAAAAGTAATTATTTTAGGATATAATAATTATGTTTTAACATAATTAAATTAGTAACAGTTTAAAAAAGTAGTGGATTTTAGGGGATTATAAAATAAAAATATTAATTTAGGATTAAAAATAGTAATTTTAGGATATAATAATTAAATTAAAAAGGATAATATCAGAACGGTTGATATTACTAAAAGAATTTAGATTTGTAGTGATTTAGTGGATTATAAATTCAAAATATTAATTTGGGATTAAAAAGTAGAGATTTTAGGATATAATAATTAATTTAGTAATGCTAATATTAGAACAATTAACATTATTAGAACAATTTAGATTTGTAGTGATTTAGGGGATTATAAAATCAAAATAATAATAATAATATAAAAACCATTTAGATTGAGAAAATAGTGATTTATGAGATTATAAAATAAACATAGTAAGTTATGATTGATATTATTTGTTATTTTAATATTGTTTTAAATGTTTTAAACTGTATAATATTATGTTGTAGTATAATTATAAATGGTATAATATTATGTTGTAATATAATTAAATTAGTAATAATAATATCTGCACCGTTTAGATGGGTAGTTATTTTGTTATATACGTGTATTATAATATTATACCATACATGTATGATATAATATATGGTATAATTATGAATGGTATAATATTAGAAAAGTAGTAATTTTAGGATATAATTATTTTAAATGTTTTAAACAATATAATATTATGTTGTAATATAATTATAAATGGTATAATATTATGTTGTAATATAATTAAATTAGTGTGGGATTCACATTAATTATATAGAACATGTGTTACAATGTGGAAAAAGTACATGTCATTCAATGGTGCTATGTAGATAACAGATAATAGATAATAAATAATAGATAGATTCCATTCAAAATCTTACCACATCAGCACAACCTCATATGAACTCACGTAAATTGTTCATTCCATTTTAATAAAATAATTAAACTAATTTCAAGTTACATGACAAAATTATTTATACTTCCAGTATTCCATAAAAAACCCAGTTTAGATTCTTTTACTAATCAATTAGTGAAAATTACAATTTCAATTCATGTAAATTAATTTGATAATGTAATAGTTGATTTCTTGAACTACTTTAAAAAATATGAGTTACTACAAAATTATTATTTTAAAGATAAAAACAAATATTCACATGAATTTTAAATTGATTGAGTTTTCCATAAATTGGTTAAGCAAATAAATTTTTATATCTTTAGGATCAATTAGCGTGGTTCAAATAATTGGAAGAATTTTTGGAAGCTAATAGATTGAAGTTTTAAAATGAATATGGAAATAATTTTTAATTGCATGGAACTATGAAAAGTAGGTAAAATAAATAAAAGTCTAATATTAAAGGAAAGTTACTTTTCAAATAATTAAAACTAATTTTTCATAAAAAGCAAGTTAGCCCTATCGTGTTTAAATTGATCCAATCGGGTTGCTGCATAAGAGAGTTATCTAATTAATGGATCCTAAAATAACGTGGTTATTGATAATATCCATAAAATAAGGTGATCAGTATATATATCAAAGTAATTGTTAAGGGTATTTTTGTCAAGGGCAATAAGAAGCATTAATTAGGATGGGCATATGTCAATTTTATAGAACGACATATGTCAATTTATTGTGTCATGTACTGTGATTTAGTATATATAATAGATAATAGATTTGCATGTCATGTGAGTTTTATAAGGACAAAATAGTCCATTCCTGCATAAAAATATTTTCTTTTCTAATAGAAGGGTAAATATGTCCTTAAAAAAATAAAATAGATTATCACATAAATAATTATTTTATTTTAACCAAATAAAATAATTAAAAGGAAATTAATTACAAAACTGAAGGATCTGATTAAATGAAAATTTAAGTAGCATATATTGATTAAATGTAAATGGAAAAATTAAACACTAAAAATTAGAGTAAATTAAAAGGAAAAAAATAAAAATAAAATTATTAGTTATTTATTTAACAAATAATTTACTTTATACACACAGAGAGAGAATAATTTACTTTAAATGTATATATTTTTATTTGTTATTCATAATTATTTGTTATGAATAATTTACTTTATACACACACAATAATTTACTTTATATATATATATATTTTATGTGTGTGTATATAAAATAAATTATTTGTTAAAATGAATAACTAATAAATTTTTAATTTTTTCCTTTAATTTAATCTAATTTTTAGTGTTTAATTTTGTCTTTTATATTTAATCAAAATATTCTACTTAAATTTTCATTTAATCTTTGAGTTTTGTTATTAATTTCTTTTTACTTATTTTATTTGGTTAAAATAAAACAAATTTATTTATAAGAGAATCTATTTTATTATTGTAAGGATGTATTTGCCCTTATATTAGAAGAGAAAATAATTTTGTGTAGGAATGAACTATTTTGACCTTATAAGACTCACATAACAATTAACATGCACATGTTTTACAAATTTTGACCAAAATTAGTTAGAGGGGAGGGTTTTGTAAAAAATTAAGAGATTAGCTATGACATTGCAAAAATTGAAATATTGACATCTATATTACAATTCAATAGATACATGAGGGGATAATTTTGTAATTTACCCTTTTATTTAACCTTAGTCCAGGGGACCATATATCTCTAGTTATTTGTATGGAAATAAGTACCGGTAGTGGTAGGATCTGAGGAGTCCGTCCTTCTTCAGACCACTAGACACTAGCTCAAGTGAGAAAGTAAAAGCAATTTATATAGTAATAAGATAGAATTCATTTTAACTGTCCGGATCAAGTGCATACCCCTTATCTTATTCACTCGTGCTCACCCCCTTTAGCGACGGATCCGGCGATGGTTCGATCATTCAACCGTCGTCTATACTTTTAACGACGCTATATGTTGTTCGTCGCTAAAAGTATAGACGACGGTTGTATGAGCGAAACCGTCGTTGAGTCCGTCGCTAAAGGGCGGTGAGCACGGGTGAGTAAGATAAGGGATATGCACTTGATCCTTGCTCTTCATTTTAAATTTTGGTCGGAAAGTAGAAGGACAGTTCAGATTCATTCTAATTGATTTGGACAAGCAGGAAAGCACAAGGACGGTTTAGATTTATTCTAATTGATTTGGACGAGAAAGGGTGGTGGGAGAGGAAAGAGGAGAGAGAGGAAATGAAAGTGGAATTGTTGAAACGAAGATAGGGGGATGATTTCGTTACGCCGTGTCTTCAGACACAGACAATTACTAATATTCTTATACTCCAAAGTTTGTTGGGATTCATTCGCTTTTTTATGCGAATATTTTCTATATTTATGAAATTGATTATAACAACAAGGGTGTTTCATTATATTACACATCTTTAAAAAAATTATTGTTAGAATATCCAAAGATGTCACGTCAACTACATAAAACTGGTAATTTGGCCAATGAAAATCATCCACATAACTAGTAACAAAAAAATTGATAGACATTATTTTCGTAATATATATCATTTTTTGGATGACTAAATTTGAGTTTTAGTCTCTTCTAATTATTTTTAAGAGTTGTGGTTTTAAAAATATATCTCTACCACTTAATTTTTTACACATTTGACAGTGTAATTAAAGACTCATTCTCCTTGCCGACGATTCGAGTGATGATAAATGCTGAGACATGTCTTTTTGTTTTCGAACATTATGAAGTAGTCTTGTAATCCCTCCCAACAACGTTTGTTCCAAACATAAAACAAAGAAATAAATCCAAAAAGAAAAAGTACAAATGTTGACTTGAGCAGTCAACAAATTTTGGATTGGAATAAAGATTAGACTGATTTGAGTGACACAATTGAGTACACACACCGAAAGTAGTTAGCATGAAGTTAACTTTGGTCAATTAACTAATACAGTATCGACACGCAGACGGAAGGTGATTTTTTTCTACGTGTCAGCACTGTATTGATCAATTGACCAACTTACCATCAGAGGCAGAACTAGAGGGTCATATGACCCTCCACCCTTAAATTTTCAGGGGTTATTTGCTTTCATTTCCTTCTTTTTTTTATGTATTTTCTTTTCTCCTTTGCTTTTCTCTTGTTTTTGTTTTATCAACAAAAAAGGTAGTAGCAATTCTATCAGTAAACTAATTAAAAATAAAAATCTAAAGAAATAAAATAATTTCCTACTATAATGACCATAAGTTCACCATAATTCTATCCTATCAAGATTATTAAATATTTATTCTTCTATATTTTTTTTGCTGCTGAAATTCCTTCTTTTAAGCTAATTAATCTCATAAACCACAATATAAGGTTTTGAATATATAATATTATAATTTGTAATTTATTTATAAAAGTAGCTAATCAGTTAACTAGAAACATTAATAGTCCCATAGTTCTGGAAGAATTAATATATATATATATATATATATATATATATATATATATATATATATATATATATAGTCTGGATCTTAAGCGCACCCCTTATCTAACTCACTCGAGCTCACCCCCCTTTAGCGACGGACCCGACGACGGTTCGATCATACAACCATCATCTATACTTTTAGCAACGAACAATATATAGCGTCGCTAAAAGTATAGACGACAGTTGTATGACCGAACCGTCGCCAGGTCCGTCGCTAAAGAGGGGGTGAGCTCGGGTGAGTTGGATAAGGGGTGAGTTTAAGATCCGGACCGTATATATATATATATATATATATATATATATATATATATATATTTAAAGTCATTAGACTCACAACTCAAAGGTTGACAATAGTTAGAATAAGATGTTGTGAAATATTATAATTGGGCAAAATAAATTTGAAAGAAGCACTTCAAACGTCAATAAATAATTTTTTTTACTGATGTATTTTGGCCCCCTCTAAAAATATTCTAGTTCCCTCACTGTTTTTCATAAAATTAACTTCATGATAACCGGATCCCACATACGTAGGGTTACAACACAAAGTTACAATGTGATCATGTTGAATCCCAATGGAAAGACAATCCATTATCATGGCCTGAATCCATTAGTCATTATTATTTATTCGATATTTTTCTAATCTTTTTCTGTGCGACTCTGGCCTCAGATATATATATATATATATATATATATATATATATATATATATATATATATATATATATTAGGGAACTGATCCGTGGACAACGTTAGATATTGTCCCTATTTCAACTAACGCTCATCCAGCCGTCCAAAATTGGAGTTAATGGCTGAGATGAGCGCTCAGCCGCTAAAGAAAGTAGCGGCCAACAAATTTCTTTTTTGTTGGCCGCTACTCCCTCTAGCGGCCAGTCAAAACGACGTGTTTTGACTGGCCGCTAGAGTGAGTAACGGCCAGCAAAAAAGAAATTTGACTTAATTACTGATTATCCTAATTATTCTCGTAAAATAAAATAAAATAATAAATAATTATAAGGATAATTATAAGGATAATCAGCAATTATCTTTATACTTATATTTATACTTATTAACAAAATAAGTATGTATAAGAATAATTACTGATTATTGTTTTATAATTTTTAATTATAAATAGGAAATAGTGATTGAATTTATATATTTGAGTAGGAATATAATATAAATTCAATCACTATTTTCTATTTATAATTAAAAATCATGAGATGATAATCAGTAATTATCCTTATACATAGAAAATAAAGATTGAATTATTACTGATTATCATCTTATGATTTTTAATTATAAATAGAAAATAGTGATTGAATTTATATTATATTCCTACTCAAATATATAAACTCAATTATTATTTTCTATTTATAATTAAAAAACATAAAACAATAATCAGTCATTATTCTTATACATACTTATTTTGTTAATAAGTATAAGGATAAGTATAAAGATAATTACTGATTATCCTTATAATTATCCTTATAATTATTTATTATTTTATTTTATTTTACAAGAATAATTAGGATAATCAGTAAAAACAAGTCGTTTTGACTGGCCGCTAGAAGGAGTAGCGGCCAGCAAAAAAGAAATTTGCTGGCCGCTACTCCCTCTAGCGGCTGGGCGCTCATCTTAGCCACTAACTCTAATTTTGGATGGCTGGATGAGCGTTAGTTGAAATAGGGACAATAGTTAACGTTGTCCACGAATCAATTCCCATATATATATATATATATATATATATATATATATATATATATATATATATATATATACTCTAAACAAAATGATTCCATCGAAAGCTAGTTGCTCAACACAAAAGCCCCAAGCTTGGGTTAACATAGTCTTTCAGATAAGCTTGCTCATCTAAACATTCAAATTTATTTTTATTATTTAAAATTACAACACTATGTGCTTGCTCGTTAATCTAATCTCATTTAAAGGTAGAGTTTGATATATGTTCCAAACACACTAAAAAATCGTGTTCATTTTACAACAATTTATTCTAAATGCATCGTATTTAAAATCATTTTACACTTAATTGATCATAATTTATATTTTTATATATAGAGCAAGGATCAAGTGCATACCCCTTATCTTACTCACCCGTGCTCACCCCCCTTTAGCGACAGACCCGACGACGATTTCAGTCATACAACCGTCGTCTATACTTTTAGCGACGGACAATATATAGCGTCGTTAAAAGTATAGACGACGGTTGTATGACCGAATTGTCGCCGGGTCTGTCGCTAAAAGAGGGTGAGCACGGGTGAGTAAGATAGGGGGTATGCACTTGATCTGGACCGTGTGTGTGTGTATATATATATATATATATATATATATATATATATATATATATATATATACGGTCCGAATCTTAAGCTCACCCTTTATCCAACTCACCCGTGCTCACACTCTTTTAGCGACAGACCCGGCGACAATTCGGTCATACAACCGTCGTCTATACTTTTAGCAACGGACAACATATAGCGTCGGTAAAAGTATAGACGACGGTTGTATGACCGAACCGTCGTCGGATCCGTCGCTAAAGGGGGGAGAACTCGGATGAGTTAAACAAGGGGTGAACTTAAGATCCTGACCCTCTCTCTCTCTCTCTATATATATATATATATATATATATATATATATATATATATATATGGGTCTCATAACTAACAAAGTATGTCACGCACTATCTATGAGCAAGGATCAAGTGCATGCCCCTTATCTTACTCACCCGTGCTTACCCCCCTTTAGGCGATGGTTTAGGTCATACAATCGTCGCCTATACTTTTAGCGACACTATATGTTGTCTGTCGCTAAAATTATAGGCGACGGTTGTATGACCGAAATCGTCGCCTAAAGGGAGGTGAGCACAGGTGAGTAAGATAAGGGGTATGCACTTGATCCGGACCGCACTATCTATAAACCTTGGAATTAATCCTTCATTTAACAAACATTTTATACAAAATATTGGAATTTGTTATTTCCAAAAGTAAATATAGGAAATTGATATTTTTACATGAAAAGTATCGTTATAAATGTATAGTGAAAGTATCGCTATAGAATTTACAACAATGATTTTCATGTAAAAATATCAATTTTCTAAATTTATGGTGTTTTCTCATTTTTTTTTGTGATAGGGACATAAACCATATATCATGTTACAATTATTATTCTTTTTATCTTATTGTTTCCGATATATAAGATTATTATATCTTTTTTTATTGTTTCTGAAGATAATCATAAAATATCAAATCCTAACGTGTCAAGTTTAATAAATCATAAATTAATTATGAAGAATATAAGATTATTAAAAGTTAGATTTTACCACTCCATCAATTTCAAAATTAAAAATATATTTATCTTCTAATTCATTCCTTGAAAAGTTATACATATATGTTAACTATTATTTCTGCATCACACCAATACTATAATTTTAATTAAATATCAAGAGTAAATTTGGAAACATAAATTTTAAAATTGTATCTATGATTTTAAAAACATGGATTAATTTTTTTTATTTATTATAATAGTAGTAATTTTTATATCCTAAAAAAATGTGCATGCCTGCTATATATTTTTTAATATAAAATTACAGATATTTATATTTTGGTTCTACTATAGAAATATTGGTAAGGGTTCTTTACACTAATATACAACATTTAGAAAGTAATTACAAAAATAAAACATACACAAAATAATTACAAAAATAAAACATAAGCAATATAACGCGCCTAAAATCACGTATATATGTCAGTTACACACTTTTCCTATTTACAACTAACCGCTCCTAAATTCAAGCAACTGAGATCCAAAATTCAAGCAACTGAGATTCAAGCGACTGAAATCCAAATCTTCTGTCACGACACACCTCTAAGATCGGAGAAGACGAAACTTTTTGTCGCGACGGCACGCTAAGATCGCAAAATAGCATACAAAATCAACAACAACTTCAAGTTCAGTAACGAAACACAATCGAACGACAGTGAATGTTGAATACAAAATCACAGCAACTTCAATACAAATCTGAATACTGAGGTATGTGAGATTAAAATTCATATACATATAGTTACATATGCTTACTACGAATTCCTATATTGATTACCTTTCTTAAGTTTTTCACACTTAAAATGGTTACTACAAATTCCTATAACGATTGGATGATTCATTGATATATTTTTTTATTATGGTTACTAAATATATATAAATTGGTTACTGATAATTGTGCATTTGTTTGCTAAATAATATTTATTTGATGGCTTTATAATTTTTAAATGAGTTTGGTTACCTTCATGAAACTGTTGGTTACTCTCTAATGTTGTCTTGGTTAATGAATAACATTATAATCTCTAATGTTGTCTTGGTTACTGTCTAATACTGTCTTGGTTACTGTCTAATGCTGTCTTGGTTACTATGTAACAATATATTGGTTACTGATTAATGCTGATTCGGTTACTGTGTAACATTATAATGGTTACTGATTAATGCTAATTCGGTTACTATGTAACATTATAATGGTTACTGAATATTTCGTTACTGTCTAATGTTGTCTTGGTTACTGTGTAACATTGTCTGTCTAATGTTGTTATGTATTATACATTTTATAAAAAGATTTGATCCAGTTGCAATTTGGCAATAACTGTCAAGATTAGAGTGTCGGATTTTGGCATTTTTAGAGCCTAATTTTATTGGAAACGGGTCAACGATCAAAAGTCACCAGCTTTGCTGGTGAACTGCATGGTTTTTTGGTCAAATTCTATCATTTAGGCCTTCAAAATTGCATGTAAAAAATTAGTTTATTTTCTGGTTACTAACATTATGTAATTTGGTTACTATCTAATATTGATTTGGTTACTTTACAATGTTTATTAAGTTGTCAGACAATGGAGACTGACAGTAACTAATACAACAAATTTAATTGTTTACAAGAATATGTAATTGTTTACTATTAGTAACCATTAACCACAGGTTGGTAACATTTTTGATGGTGTATAATAACCAAAATTGATGTTGATTAAAAATGTGGTTTATTATTGATTTGGTTACTGTATAATGTTTATTTGGTTGTTGTATACTTTAAATATTTATTTGGTTACCCCGTGGTTACTATATACTCGTATATTGGTTACTTTTCTTAAGTTTTTCGCTCTTTGATTTGTCACAAAGTCAGTATACTGACTGTTTTGATTGTAAAAATGCATTTGAAAATGTGTTTTATATTATAGTTATTAAATATATATAATTTGGTTGTTTTTTATTATAAATTTGGTTTTTGAATAATGTTTATTTGATTGCTTTATAATTTTTAAATGATTTATATTGATTTTATTATATTGATGGTTACTCATTAAATACATTATTTAACTTTCTGAAACTGCTAGTTACTGTCTGATGTTGTCTTGTTTACTGTGTAATATTGTACTGTCTAATGTTGTCTTGGTTACTGATTAATGCTGATTCGGTTACTCATTAAATGCATTGTTTAACTTCCTAAAACTGCTAGTTACTGTCTGATGTTGTCTTGTTTACTGTGTAACATTGTTATTATATTGATGGTTACTCATTAAATACATTATTTAACTTTCTGAAACTGCTAGTTACTGTCTGATGTTGTCTTGTTTACTGTGTAATATTGTACTGTCTAATGTTGTCTTGGTTACTGATTAATGCTGATTCGGTTACTCATTAAATGCATTGTTTAACTTCCTAAAACTGCAAGTTACTGTCTGATGTTGTCTTGTTTACTGTGTAACATTGTACTGTTTAATGTTGTCTTGGTTACTGTGTAATATTATAATGGTTACTGAATATTGCTGAGTTGGTTACTGTGTAAAATTATAATGGTTAGTGCATATTATTACTGAACAATGATGACTTGGTTACTGACTAATGCTGGTTTGGTTACTGTTTAACATTATATTTGGTTACTGACTAATGCTGGTTTGATTGTTGTTTAATATTATATTTGTTCAGCTTCCATCGTGCCGTTAGATGACAAAGAAAACTGGGATATGCCAGAGGAAGTAAGAAACATAAGTGTAAAACCACCGAACACAAGAAGACCAATGGGAAGATCAAGAATAGGGAGGTACAAACATGGGTCTGAAATCAAAATTCAAAACAAATACTGCAGGTGCCAAGAAAAAGGACACAACAGGAAAATATGTAATAATCCACCTATTTTAAGACCAAAAAAGGCCTGATAAATTGTTGTACATTAAGAGTGTAATTACATTAATATATAATTGTTTACTATGAGTAACCATTATCCATGTGGTTGGTAACATTTTTTATTGTGTACAGTAAACAAAATTGATATTGATTAATATTTTGATTTCTGATTATACAAAATAGCTGCTATATACTGATTTTAAAAAATAATAACTAAAATCCCTCACTGATTGTACAATAATAGTTGTCAAACACCATTAAATAACAGTAAAATAAATATAATAAATAAGTAACCAAATAGTTACATAACAGTAATCATAATATGTTTTAATGGTAACCAAAACATAAAACAACCGGTGTATCCAGCATCCTGTAATGAAGGTGATATTGTTTGTTTAGACAACCCAATTATACTATGATATGTACATTTCACAATTGATATATGTCCTGAAACAAGATTGTAACTCTGGTTACTATCAAAATAATAGTTGGTTACCTTTATATACATATTTGGTTACCAACTGTACATCTCAAATAATGTAGCACACAACTTAAAAGAAACAATAAATAATAACTAAAATACCTCATTAATTGTACAATAATAGTAGTCAAAAATCATTAAATAACAGTAAAACAAATATAATAAATAAGTAACCAAATAGTTACATAACAGTAATCATAATATGTTTTAATGGTAACCAAAACATAAAACAACTTATGTATCCAGCATCTTGTAATGAAGGTGATATTGTTTGTTTAAGCAATCCAACTATACTAAGACATGTACATTTCACAATTGATATATGTCCTGAAACAAGCTTGTAACTCTGTGGTTACTATCAAAACAATAGTTGGTTACCTTTACATACATATTTGGTTACCAACTGTACATCTCAAACAATGTAGCAAACACAACTTAAAAGAAACAATAAATAATAACTAAAATACCTCATTGATTGTACAATAATAGCAGTCAAAAATAATTAAATAACAGTAAAATAAATATAATAAATAAGTAATCAAATAGTTACATAACAGTAACCATAATATGTTTTAATGGTAACCAAAATATAAAATAACATGTGTATCCAGCATCTTGTAATGAAGGTGATATTATTTGTTTAGGCAACCCAATTATACTATGATATGTACACTTCACATTTGATATATGTCCTGAAATAAGCTTGTAACTCTGTGGTTACTATCAAAACAATAGTTAGTTACCTTTATATACATATTTGGTTACCAACTGTACATCTCAAACAATGTAGCAAATACAACTTAAAAGAAATAATAAATAATAACTAAAATACATATGATAATAATACATCCACAAACTAATGATGCCTTAAACTTCTCCAACTGACTTGAGTTCAATTTTTTGGTAATAATGTTGGGGACTTCCATGTAACCAATATATAACTTTTCCAATGAATAGGACTTCAATTTTTACTAACAAGCTTGTACATAAATAGGACACTCACACATGTACATTTAACAATTGATGTTTGTCCTGATACAAGCTTGTAACTATCTGGTTACTAATAACAATAACCATAATGTAACATAATAAAACAGTAATCACATAATTATATGATTATAATCAGAACATGTTTTAATGGTAACCAAAACAGAAACATCATGTAATGAAACCCAGTTTAGACAATCCATGTATACTAAATAATTATATATTAACCAGAATAAAAAATAAAAATATCTAAAATTCCACATTGAGGACACAATAATAGTAGCTAAACCATAAGTAACAGTAACCAAAACATAATTAAGAAGTAACCAAATAGTTATATGAAAGTAACCAGAACATGTTTTAATGGTAACCAAAACAGAAACAACCTGTATGTCCAACCAGGTTTACAAAAATAATACATCAATGTATACTAAGCAAATACATGGTTTATTATGACTTGGGTTATTATTTACAAAAATAAAACATCCACAAACTAATGATGCCTTAAACTTCTCCAACTGACTTGGGTTCAATTTCTTGGTAATAATGCTGGAGACTTTCATGTCACACCAATATATAATTTTTCCAGTGAATTTTCTGTTGCATTCCTCATAGTAAAGATCTCATAACTGCAAATAAACAAAATCAAATTTACACAGTCATTAGTAATCAGATATAACAACATTTAGTACATACCATTTTATGCAGTAAACAAATAGTTATATATAATATTAACCAAAACATAATTTAAAGGTCACCAAAACAAAAACATGTATACCAAAAAATATACTAAAGAAGTAACCAAACAGTTATATGATAGTAACCAAACCATGTTTTAATGGTAACCAACACATAAACAACATGTATACCAAACCTAGCTTACTCAACCAATGTATATTAAGCAAATATATTGGAACCAAAACAACATATAAAAGTAACCAAAATTCCAATTGAGGAAAAAAAATGGTATCCAAATCATAAGTCAGCAAAAAAAATATACAAATGAAGTAACCAAACAGTTATATGTTAGTAACCAAAACATATATTAATGGTAACCAATACATAAACAACATATAGACCAAACACAGTTTAGTCAATCCATATATACTAAGCAAATACATGGTAACCAGAACAACAAAAAATCAAAATTCCAACTCAAGGAAACAAAAATAGAATCCAAATCAAAAATTAATAATAACCAAAAACATACTAAAGAAGTAACCAAATATTTATATGATAGTAACCAAAATATATTTTAATGGTAACCAATACATAAACAACATGTACACCAAAACTAGTTTAGTCAAGTACTATGTATACTAAGCAAATACATGGTAACCATAACAACATAAAAAAGTAACCAAAATACCAAATCAAGGTAACAAAAAATGGTATCCGAATCACAAGCTAACAATAACCAAAACATAATGCAGAAGTAACCAAACAATTATATGATAGTAACAATAACAAAATTTAAATTAGCAAACCTTTAAAAAAATTTGGGTTGAAAATATCTTCTGGTTATGAACTTGAGCTTCTGTCTTAACTACAGGAACATCAAAATCAGAATCCAACTGCACAAACGCAAACAAATTTTTTCAAGTCCTTAATAGAATCACCCTTTGTGATTCTTTTATTCTTTTCATCCTTCTTCATTGTATCAACCATTCTATACAAAACATAAAAATAACAAAAATCCAAACAATCAATACCACATTCTGTTAGAAACATACTGTATATGTATGATCATATTGACAATTAATTAGTAGAATGAAAATTAACAGAAATTAGAAGCATACCTTAGAGAGAAACCAGAATCCTTTCAGTTGTGAGAGAGTTGGAGAGAGAAAAACACGTATTAGCCTGAAAACATAGCCTGAAAGTCACGTATTCAATTTTCTGTCGGAGTTGAGAGACTATGGTGTTGCGGCGGCGGCGGCGGCGGCGGCGGCGAAAGAGGACGACGACGAGTGGCTTAGAGAGGAGAGAGAGAAGTAGTAAGGGAGAAGAGAGAGAAATAGTAAGGGCGTAGAGAGAGACCGAAGGAAGATAGAAACTAATTTGTTATGTCAGCCCATTAATATTAATCCCTTAATTTAAGGACTCAATATTAATCCCTTAATTTAAGGACTTTTTAATTGTATTAGTATTGTAAATATATATGATGAAGTGTCATATTTTTGTAATTATTTTATGAATGTATGATTTTTATAATTACTTTTAAAAATGTACTATAATATGTAATTGTTGTAACTAATATCAGTACCGCTGTACCGGTCCATACCCATTAAATGGACTCGGGTCTCCAGTCTTGATATCCAGACCCAGTGAGGATCCTTACCGACGAAAAAAGAATATACCGACGGGCGACGGATTATTACCGACAGAATGCATCTCGTCGCAAATAAGGCAACATTTAGTTAACACCCGTTTCATAAGCAGAAGCAAAACAAAGAAGCCCTCTCCCTCTCCGCGGCAAACCCCTCCCCTCCTCCCTCTAGCAAGCCACAACCCATCTCTCCGCCGTCTTTCTTTACGTCTTTCCACCTGTCTTTCCTCAAATTTCTCTTCCGGAAAATTTCGTACATCTCACTCAATCTCTCGGCCCTACTCAAATTTGAACCCTAGTCAGCAATTCTGCGAATTCGAATTATTTGAGCAGGTAATTTCAGTTTTTCTCTCCTCTAACCTTAACTTTGGTCTGATTTCCTCTATTTTTCCCCTATTTCTCTCCTCCCGAGCCTAAATTTTGAATAAGAAGCTAGGTGGTTTGTGGTAGCAGCAGTGTGTTTGGATTTCTCCTCGTCCATTGTCGTACCTAAAGGCTAGTTTTTAATTTGGTGTTACTGTTAAAAAACCCAATTCTATTAGTACCTAATTGTGTTTTTTTCGTTGTTTGATACTAATTAGGGAAGCACACAATGTGTTTGATAAGTTGTCTACTTGAGCTACATAGTCAGCAACTCAGCTTGAATTGCTACAATTTGAACAGCACTTGTAAGGACCAAACATCAAAGAAAAATTGAACATGAAACTATGTCAAATTATGAACTACCTCAAAATTGATTTCACCTATCTGCCCCTCCTTTTTTGGGGCTGTGGTAAGAAAAACGCATATCAAAACTGTGGGGTGGACTGGATGCAGATTGAGAGAGGAGGGGGAGATGGGAGAAAAGAAGAGCTTGACATAAGTTACTTGTACTATTCCTGACACTAGGATACTGTTTTCTTTACGAATACAAAATGAATCTTTACTATACTGTTTTTGAGATTTAGACATTATCTGCGTCTGTTGTAAAAGACCTTATGCCAAAGAAAATAATAGCCCTCCTTCATCTTAATTGGTGTAAATTTGTTTTTGCTTCAAACTAACTGTTGGTGTAAATGTATGGAATTTTTGTTTGAGCTATGACCGACCTTGACTCCTTGAGTTCCTGAAATGTTTTCATGATTGTATTACTGCCAACACAAAACCATGCTTATCCATATAATGCATCTTTCTAACTTTTGCTTGCTACCCTGTTTATTTCTACCTGGTATTTTTCTGGTACATGTTCTCATGAAAAAGTGACTTTAAAATCCTTTTCTTGACAATCAGCTACTGCAAGAGATAAATGCATTTGCTATACTTAATTATCACAAGTTGCATGAGTTGTGTCATCGAGTGCTTATTTCTTTTATCTGAGCACTAGTGCACCTAAAAGATCTATTGCTATCAGTAGGTTCAAAAAGGCATTTAACATTGCATTACGTAATCAATTTTACTTTTAGGGCTCAGGGTAGACTATGATGAAGCAATCAAAGGATCCTTTCGAGGTCGCCTTTGAAGAACAAGAGGAATCCCCACCTGATTCCCCAATCAATTCCAAGCCTGATGATCATGTCGATGAAACCCAAACTCAAACCCTAGCTACCCACCAGCTCACCACCCTTAATAATGCACAAGGAGATGATGATGATTATGATGATTATGATAATAATGATAATGATGATGATATTAACAACTCAAATAATCGTCCCTCAGAATCGAAAATGGTTGCACCAACGTCATCAATTCCAAACTCCAGCACCAGTACAGCTACTGCCGCAGTTCGTAGCAAGAGCAATAAAGAAGATGAGGAGGAGGAATTAGAAGAGGATAATATGGATGTTGAGCTTGGAAAGTTTTCATCTACCGGGGACCCGGATAAAATGGCCAAGATGCAGTAAGTACCTCACTTTACTTTTGGGATTGTATTTCTTGTTAGTTTGGCACTTTGGCTAATAATTTTACTTATTTGGGTGATATTTTCAAGTTACTGCTTTTGTGACTTGTGGAAATTGCTTAATAAACTTCCATCAATCTGCATTTTGAGCAAAAATTGTGTCTTGTCATTTGTAACTATCAACTGTTAAAGGTTTTACTTCATTAGCATACTTTTTATTGAAAATCCCAAAACAAATAGAGCCTTTTGAACTCCTTCATTTACTTCTTTATTGATTAAAGCTTTATTTTCCCTTCAAAATTGAATAATAAGAACCATTTTTTTTCTGTCAAATTCAGTGGAGAGAAGGATGCTAGATTATCTTCTTAATATATATTATAATTGTATATGAAATATGAAAAGCATCACCTTCTAGCCTGAAAGTTGTAGGTTTCAGGGTCAAGTACACTGGGTGATAATTGTTTAGAAAGACACGGTAGAGTTTTATTGATGAAAGGTAAGGAGGAGGATATAGTAGAAAGAAGGTGCTATTTCAAACACAAGCTCAAAAACATATAAGGTCACATATAAGGTTTCGCAGAGTCTAGGTGAAACGCTTTTGCATTCACTGCATTTAAACTTCTTGTTGCAGGAAGGTCTGAATTAGGTAGCTCTGAAGTAGTTCTCGAGTTCAGAGCAATGTTGTAATGAGCCACTGGGGTCAAAAGTTGGGATTGTGCGAGGATAGGACTGTTTTAAGCAACAGCTTTCTGTTCGATGCATTGGGCGACCTTGAGAGTTGAGACTAGGCGGGTAGGTATAGTCTGTTGGAGCAATAGGTTTTTTTTCTATGTCCTCAAGAGAAGGACAGTTGTTAAGTTTACTGCTAGGTAGTTGAGCAGTGCCGATGCATGAGGTTGAAAAAATTGTTCCATGAAGCTTACTCCATCAATTATCATTACAACTCTTTTCTTGTAGCTCACACATGATGCTCTTGGAGTCTAGTCTATGTGCTTGGTTTCCATCTCAATTTATTTGGATGCTCCAAGTGGGATAATACCTACTTGGCCAAATAACAGCTAATGCCAGTAGGCATTAGCAGTAAGTTACAACATTTAGTATCTACATATTTTGAAGTACTAAAATAACTTATTTCAAAGGAAGCTAATATTCTGTGCTTTAGAGTGAAAATTATGAATAAGGTCATCCGCAAAAGAAAGAAGAGACTAGGAGGAAAATAAAATTTGAAACACTAATGAAGGCCTGACTTCTGAATGAGTCCTATATGATTGCATTCATTATGATGTAGCTAGTCAACTTATGAAGTACTGCATTGTCGTCCGATTTTCACGTTCAACAAGTAATATAGTAGTAAATAGAGTGTCGATCCCATGAGAAATATATTAATAATATTAACCAAGTCGATTCAATTTTATTTAACAAATGAATTTATGTTTATGAAGCTAATTAAGTAAAATTAAAACTAAAATTACTAAGCAAAGGTTGATATCAGATTTAAAAGTTAAGATTACAATTTCCCCTAATGCCACGTCTAAATCTCACTATTCTCTTTTCAATTAATCAATCATAGCAAATTGTTAACCGATAATTTAAAGTTATTTATAAAACATCTTCCAATGGTTAAATAAAATTACTCCTAATTAAATCAATATATTCCTATGTGAAATAATTTAGAACAAATTCATCAAGATTAAATTCTCATAATGGTTACACACGACATATAGGTATATTCTTATCTTATACACAAATCAAGTTATTCAATTATAAGAAGAATAATCTAGACTCATGTTATCATATTCAAATCTAAACCTAGAATTCATCTTTCAATTTCATCTAGGTTATCAAATAATTGATGATCAGACAATCATACATGAAACATAAAATATGATAAACTATTCATATGATCAATAATAATCAATAAGAGAGTAAATTAATTTAAACTAATAATTGGGTTCCATTGCAATCTTAATTAGAATTTAGTTTATAGCAAATTAGAATTTAGTTCATAGCAAATTAGAATTTAGTTCATAGCAAAGAACAAAAACATCATCCAAATAATAAATAACATTACAAAGATTAAAAAACAAGAGAAGAGATAAAAATTTGGATGATAGCTCTTGATCTCCACCCTCAACCTTTGATCCTTGTTCTCCTCCGTGCTCCTTGTAAGATCTGATAATGAACCCTTGCCTTTGTAGTGTATTGTATATATCCGATGTCCTCTATTATCAGCCACCAAGTGAATTTATAGGCCTCCCAATCAGCTAGGTAGACATCGTATCCAATTTGAAGTCTACATGCCAAGCTTCCCAAGTCAGATAGAATTGCACAAGCCAGATTGCCCACGAGCAGCACTAGTGCAGCAGCCCCCATACATAGCGCAGCAATGCCCAGATTCTGCAAGTCTGGCGCTACAGTGCCGCAGTGCTAGACACCTGTGTGTGCGCGTGCCAGCTGAGTCTTGCCGCATCCCGCGCGATAGCCGCGCCTAAGCACACCATTCACGGAAGCCCGTGCGCCTGCGTGCGCCTCTGCCGCACTTGGCTGATGCTTGCCGCACTTGGCTGCACCTGCCTGTCCCAGCTTGCTTGCGATTGCACCACTTGACTATAAATCAACCAATTAGCTCCCCTTTTCACCTCTTTGTTCTCATTTTCCTTTTCCTACATAAAAACAAATAAAACACGTAAAAAGGAACATAAAATACATGAGAAGCCACATTTTCATCAAGTCAAAAATACTCAATTCGTAGGTATAATGCCCACTCATCATGCATCATCTTGCTAAGATGTGAAGTTGTGAACTTAAAGGAAGGTTTAACATTTAGTGTGTGTGTTTGTTTTATGCTCGTTATTCTTACAATTTGTTCCTTGAGGAATCAAACCTGTTTTACTTTTTTCAGGTCTATATTATCACAGTTTTCTGAGGAACAAATGAGTAGGTATGAATCTTTCCGAAGATCTGGATTTCAGAAGGCAAACATGAAAAGGGTATGTTCTATCTTTCTCTCTCTTAGACAAATACACGTCCGAGTATGCTCATTTATCTTTGTAAAGGCAAACCAAAATTGTTGGATTGAGTGGGTTGCAAAGGTAGACATGCATTTGTTTTCATGATTTTTTTGGTTTAATGCGGGCCATGTGTACCTGGCTTGCCATGTAGCAATGTTAAGCCTGATAAATATGTTCAAGCCTCTGGCACAAAATACAAATACATATGATTGAAATTTAAGTTATGGACTTGTGGGCATACTGCCCAAAATTTTGCCTAAATGGGAAATTTTGGTCTGGCAAAATTATGAGACGCAAATCATGATTTGTGTTTAATGTTTCTTCTTGTGATAAAAATGCAGTTGCTAGCTAGCATCATTGGAAGCCCAAAAATATCAGTACCTATGACAATCGTGGTATCTGGGATAGCAAAAATATATGTCGGTGAGCTTGTTGAAACAGGTTAGACACTCAACCTTTTTTAGTATTTAAGTGTTGTGTTTTTCTTATATTTTTTTCCCTATAGAAATCTGAGAAATAAAAGGGAATAGAGCATCATCCTTTCTAGTATGTCCTGTAATAAGGCATTTTAATTTGCAGCCCGGGTAGTAATGACGGAGAGAAATGAAACTGGGCCAGTCAGGCCTTGCCACATCAGAGAAGCATATAGAAGACTAAAACTTGAAGGCAAGGTTCCAAAAAGATCAGTCCCAAGGCTCTTTCGGTAGATAAAACCAGTTGTTCAGCATGTCCGTGGAACAAGAGTCTCAAAATCCTTTCCAGAATCAAGGAGGTCCATCATAAAACTATTGCAAGGGAATGATGACTCCCTCGGAGTATTACTTTCCCATTAGGACTGTTGAGAAATTTTAGATTATGCCCTCGTCTCTAAATTAGATTCCCATTGAAGTTGTGACTTCGTAAAGCATATTAAGGCTTGTTGAGACATGCTTTAACATAGTTTCTTGGGATGATTCTTTTTAATACTGTTGAAAAATATAATTATGTTAAAATGTGTGAATGATTTGTTTAGTAATTGTTTCAGTTTTCATATTTCTACTCTTATGTTTGTTTGTATATATTTATTATGTTTTCATTTGCTTTCACGAATAAAAATAAAAATCAGGTAACTTGTTTTACCTTGTTTGGTAACTATGTTTAAATTATTCGTATGCTTTTTTGGCCACAAGTCACCAAAGAGAGTGAACTCATGAAAGAATTAAAGGTGACTGACTATATAGTTGTTCATGAAATAATTAAAGGTGAGTGACTATATAGTTGTTCTTCTCTATTTTTTTTTTTTGCGTGCCCTGCAACTCAAAATGTTACTTATTTTAAAATGACTTATAACTTATATTTTGAGAAACAAGAAATTGTTACTTCTCAAAATGACTTATAAATCAACTTATAAGTTCTAAAATAAGCCACACAAATACCTAAATAGTAAAAAATCACTTATAAGTTAGTTTGCCCGACTTATAAGTAATTGCGAACAACCTCTTATTTCTATTTTTACTCCCACACTCTCACACTCCTTTTAATTATATTTTTTTTCTTTCTTGTTTTTTTATACACGCGTTTGTTTGTCATTTTTTTTTTTGAACGGTAAGAGTATCATTGGGTTAACTTATGCATCAACCGAGACTAAATCCCTCCCAGCAGGGGCGGATCCAAAAAATTTCACAACATGAACGGATTTTAACTTATTTTTTTGTTGAAATTAAATAAAGAAAACTTGAACTAATCTAATAATGTTTACAAATTGCAATAAATATTCATAATCTAAACTAAAAAAAAATTAAATAAAAAATATTTAGATACAATTTAGTAGAATGAATTTACGATAGTTTGTACTTGTATTTAGAATATAAATAAAATTTTTTTGCCCCCTCCAAGTTTAACTCTTCCATTAATATGTCCATTTAAATTTATTCACTTACATATTTGCCCTTACCCCTATGCTTATAAACAGAAAAATCAGCTGCCTAAATGGATCAGCCCCTGCCTCCCCGGACGACCCTTCAGCGCTCACTACCATATCGGCCTCCGTTTGTGTGCAGTTGACTAGTTTGATATTTTTGATATTATAGGTTTGGTAATGTTCATGAATCATAATGATGATTCCCTTTTTTGGGAGAAAAATCAAATTTGTTTTCAAATCCTTTATATCTGTGTTGAAGGGAACTTTTGTGGGTGATATACCACCTTGTCTACCCCTTGTAAGGTTAGCAATCCCTACAATCAGTTTCCCAATTATTTGATGTTTTGGAGTTTTTTATTTATCCCTAATTATTTAACGTTTGTTCAAATTTAGAAGAATTAATGACAATTTTTGTAAAATTACCCCTCATTACTCTATCTAATTAGGGACGGAGGTAGTAATCTCTAGTAGCTACGTACTCTCCCCTGGGCCATCTGGTGCTAACCATTTACTCAATTTCCTTTTTCTAATCCATTGGCTTTTTCTTGTTCAAGTAACTACCCTTTTTGCCTTAGAATTATTGCATATGTTTAAATAATTTGATGTTCTTTTCTTCTCTTTTTTGGAGTGAGAAGTTGAAGTATATATTTGGGTTCTGCTCTTGATCTATCTGCTTATTATTTAATGCATACACATCACCACATGTGTTTGCTTTTGTGGGTTGTAGACCAAAACATTGAAACATTTTGAGTAAATTGATCACCTAAACCTTCACTAATCTTGTTCTTGGCATATGAACAATTATAGGAGGAATTTGGAAGAAAGATCTGTTGGTGGAAGTGGGTCCCAGCCAACCGCGGCAGCCGGGCAAGAGCAAGGGCCACTGGTGATGCTACAGCTACTTGCTCAAGATCTAAGGTGGGGAAAAGGAGTGAGAAAAAATTGATCACAAGAAGAATATTAGTATCATCCCTTTTTGTTCTGGTTCAGTTTCATCAAAGGGGGAATGACACTACAAATTCAAAAATTGGCATGGATCATCATAATATTTGTTCTGCTCCACCACAAGAAGCTGGCTGCAGTACCACTACTAGTACTAACCATACTAGCATGGAAACCGATGGCTGCCGGTGGTGGTTTTGTAAATGAGTGTCCAAGGATTCTCATATATACCTCTAACAAGGAAGGAGAATGAAGAGGATTTCCTAGTGCAAATCCGACAGATTTTCTGACTTTTAAATCATCTTAATTCAAATTTAAATACTTACAAATGAGCCAGTAAAGTAAATGGTTATATTCTCTTTATTTAATTAAAAAGCAACCAAAATTAAATCCCCCCATTGTAGGCCTGATTAAATGGAAAACAAAACGACTAGGCTACATAGCTAGATTGGCAACTATTTTTCTTTTTTCGGTCTGAAGGAACAATTAAGTAGTAAGCCCCAAATCAACTAAACCAAAATAGCTTTTACCAGGTTCAAACTAGAAAGAAAGTAAAAACTAAAATATAAAACTAAAAAACCTAGCAGAATACTAGCAGAGGCATTTAACATAATACATCTGATTTAGCCAAATAGGGGGCGGAAAAGAGGCTAGGCTCTCACTTGGCCTTGGTGCCTCTGCAGCAATCCTCCCTGCTTAAAAAGAGTAAGTGCTGTGTCTTCGGTATTTCCAGCGCGAGCAGAACTTCTCCCATCTCAACCAAGTGGTCCAAACTTTGATAATCCAACTTACCCCCGTGAGTCCTTGAGGCTCTAAAATAGGGTTACATGAGAAGTAAGATTAGGCCAAGAATTATCATTTAGGTGTATGTCAAAGAAGTTAAATTTCTTTTCTCACTACACACCAGTCGTTTAAAGGATCTGCTTTGTGCACTTTTCTTTGCCTTCTCTGAATCAGGTTTGGCACGATCCAGGGCCTGACGCACACAAAATACCAAAAAAGGGTATAGAAATAACAATAAGATTGCATTTGAAATAAGTAATAGTCTAATGAAAGAAACTTGGAAAAGATAGCTATGTTGCAGCAGCAAATATTATTATTATTATTAGCAAAGCAAGTTTTACTTCATGCGCCTTACAATGAGTCAACAGAGTTATATTTAGTTCAGGCATGGCAGAAAATTATAAAACTTAATTCAACCTACAATTTAAGTCCAACTAGAACAGAAATCAGGAAATAGTCCAACTCTTGTCAAAAACAGAAACTTGAAGTGCTGGAAGAAGATATGCGTATTATTAGGAATCATATGCAGCAAACATCATGTTTTCTCTTGGCATGGATGCAAATCTATCCCATTAACATTTTATCTCGGATCCATTTTTATAAAAAACGAAGGCTACCAAAATCATTCATGCATCTTGTTAAAATTTTAAATTTAAGCTGAAAGTTTACCTTGTTCCTAATGTCACCTCACGGAATTTCAGTGTCAGGCAGAATTAACTTCGAGGAGAGAATGGAGTTTACGACATCAAAAACCTAGAAGGGTAAAAATACATCCCATAGTTGATAAGGGGTGCTGTCAAAAGCCAAATTGAGTCCGAAGTTTATATGGGGTTTTGTGACTTTTGTCATATGCTAATTGGCTCTTCATTATCCTCCTTGATTTGTTGAACTCTGAGGTCTTCAAACCAAAAACCTAATATTTTCAAATGATTGAGGCACTTGTAAAAGGTCAATTATCATGTTTATAACCTATGTTACATGGACTCTTTAGTTGAGAGTGAAGTGCCCATGTCGACACTAGTGGACATGGGTGTGGATGTGGATGTGGGTGTGGGTGTGGGTGTGGGTGTGGGATCATTCACTTGTCCATCCGAAACTTTGAGTCACCAACAGTTAGTATTGTACCCCATAAACTTTATGGTATTTCTAAATTGAACCAATAAATTCCGTACTTTTTTCATCAAATCTGTCATATAAATCAACACTTAAATATATTCAACAAATTATCTTTTATATTCAAACTAACACCAAGGGCTTGAGGTTCTTTGACTTCTTTCACTAAATCTCACATAACATTAAATTTATACAACATTACTTGTTCTATCCACGAAACCATATCTAAAATTTAGATTATTTAATGTTGTGTCACCGTATTCAGGTATTCTATTATTAAATAGAAAAGCCTGGCACGGCAACAACTACACACTACCAACACCCGATTCTCGTACCAGAGTCCATAGTCCATGTAGTAACACGGTTTATGACTAATTTGTATTGGTTCCTTATTGTGCCTTTTTTCCCCTTCACAGAAACCGTGATGCTTTAAGTTTAAATTGATAGATTGAGAACAGTTTCAACAGAAACTTCTATCTTATTTTATGATTTTTGACATGTGGTTTCCAGGACATGCAAATCTAAACATCAAGTCTATCTTATCTACTGAAAAAAAATACTGAATAAATAAGCACGGCATATATGCATAAACAAAAAGAGAAGAGTGCCTAGAGAAATGATCTAGTAGCTAGAGGATGCACAACACAAAAAGCCATGAAAATGAAATAATTACCTGAATTAATGACTCCACGCGACGTCTCATCCGAGTATGCATGAAACCTTCAGAACACTGTTTAAATTGCCATTAAAATGATTGGGATTAAGTGAATCTGAATAAAAACTTTTTTAAAAATTGAAAGATATATACATAATGTAGCACTAAGAGAAGAGTAATTATGTGATATAGTAAAAACTAACATTCTTTCTTATTTCTGATAAGCATATAGACTAATCATTCTTAAGATGGAAAAAACTAAAGGATTACAGCAGGATTGATTATTTGATGCCCTGTTTCTAGAATACTGGATGACCATCGTATAAAAATGTAAAGGCCCCCCATTTGATAGCAGATCTGCTGACCATGATTGACAGACATTCACATGGAAAGAAAAAAATAATGCACATTCAGAACTGAGTCATATGGAGCTAGCATGTTCAGAAGAAATAATTTAAATTTTGCATTCTCAAACAGATGACAATATCAAAGACAATATGAGAGATACTAGTTCAAGACACTTCATTCTTCTGCAGAGGAGACCAACACTTGTACTTGAGAGCAAGAGAATAACGATTAAATTAAAAATCATTATAAGTTAAATGGGAAAAGACAGATGGTTTTTATAGAGTAAAGCTGTTGAACTTAATATATGGTGTTGGTGCAACAAAAGTTGATTTTCCGTTGGCAATCCCAATCAATTTTGGACTAAAAGCATTCATGTTACATATATTGATTCCTACTGAATAATATGAGTGCAAGTGCTCAACTACACTAGACTTATCTCCAACTACTTCAGGTCACGACATGGATCTTTCTACTTTGGTCTGTTCCATGTAAAGCACATCATTGTTTAAGTCTAAGAAATTATATCCTTTCTCAAAATGTAATCGCGTTCTTGAGGCCTTCTAAATCTTTTGATGTTTTCGACATATACCAAGTCACCAATTTGATCTGTTCTATGATAAGAACTTTGTTGTCTAAATCTGAGGAATTAAAACTATCTTCTATGATAAGAACATTGTTGTCTAAATCTGAGGAATTAAAACTATCTTCAAGCACCATATTAACTTCCTCCGATCTTCCTCCAAATCTTATGACATTTTTTACCTTATTTAAATCATTTATCCATCGGTTTATGATTGCAGCTAAAAATGAACAGATTGAAGGATCCGATAAGAATAAAGGAAAGGTCAAGATGCTTGAAAATGTACAAATAATTTACACAAGTAATGAGATATCAACAAAAATTTATTAGTATATGTGAATTCTCTTCAAAGGCCCCAATTCCTTAATTGCTACAATGACTTAAATATATTGTAATTCCAAAGACTAGATATTAGAAAACAAAGTGAAGAGTATGATAGCTTACGCCACAGACAATATAGATGGAGAAATATCTTACCTTAACATGGTAACTCACATATGCATGAAATGTTGATAAATTCCAAACAGTTCTATCAAGTTTTTTGCCTTCCACGTGCCGTGGGAGAATTACTGTAGTAGTCAATCACACGAGTTAGAAATCGAGAGCAAAAAATTAATGAACAAAACCCATCAAAGTTTCAGGCATTACCAAAGGTAACAAATCCAGCATTTACGGACAATGATTCAGCAGGAGCGTCATTCAGTTCTGGAGGAGGAGAAAGAGACCACAAACAAGAAGGAGCAGTGTTCAGTCCAGCAGCACGCCTTGCTTCCATAAATTCCTGAATGATACTAAATTTTAAAGGACTATAAAATTATATATCCAGTAATGTGTTAGACATGCAAATTAGAGCAGAAATTTACAAGGCACACCCAAACCTGGCACTTGGAATACAAAGCAAAGGTCAAAGTAACATAATACACAGTATACATGCAACTTCAAAAGTCAACAAACTATTTACTCTCTTCAGCATTATCAACAATGACAGTACACTTATTAATTCCTATTATCGTGAGTAGGCAAGAAATGAGACTGTGAAAGCAACTTAATGCAACAAATTTGTGTTGTTAGGTTACTGAGTTTTATAGTGTACTTCCATACCTGTAGGAAAGAAGTTGCAAGAACAGTATCTATCGAATCCTTGAATCTCATAGGAAAAACAACGGTCACCTTCTCTGCCTGCCATAAGCAATTGCAAGATGTTACTCACTAGCATCAAAGAAGCACCTCACACATTCATATTAAGCTAATTATGAAGAAAATATACATGGATAGGTACTCAGAACACATGCTCTTGAAATACTTGCTACCATTAACAGTAGAACAGATATAAAGTAATTCATAATGAAAGAGAAGAAGCCAATTGTCAGAACTGCAGATATATAGGAAAAATCCTAACTAGAACAACAACAATAAGCAAGAAATGGGGAAGAAATTGCATATCCAAAATACTTATGTAATCAGAACCAAACTACTTCTTGAGGTAAATATAGCACATAGAAAATAGAAGTTGATGCAAGTAGATTTAAGGAAACAATTTATGTCACTGGAAGATGTTACTCTATTGGAGCAAAATATTCACCCGAGGAACAAGGAAAAAGGACTCCTTTGGACGATGTACGAGGGCGACAAGCTTATCTACATCTGGAGCAAGAGTTCTTGTAGCAAGATGCTTTAGAACTACTCTTAATGGGGCACCCAGTACCACTTCCCTCACAGATGCAATCTTTACCAAAAGAGTTTTACTGTTCTCTGCACCATATTAAGAACAAAAGGCATCAAAGGAAGAGCATAAAATTTATCAGAGAAAGAGATCATAACTCGAACAAGATTCTATGTCCATAGATAATACATCATTATAGATTTAACCTCAAATTTTCGAGTATACAACTTGTATATATCACAGAGCTTCATAAGAGCTTAACTATGATTAGAGGTAAACTTGAGTTAAAAAGACGTACTGAATTACCAAATGCAAAATGATTTCAGCTATCAGAATCAGTACTGCTCACATAACCACAATTTCTAACTAGTAAAAGAGGAAATGGAAGAGAAAAATATGAAAAGAAAAAAATGTGAATTACCACACTATAATTGCTTACATAAAATGCACTCGAGAATAAATTAAAAACGGTGGGAATGGAGACATCCCGAACTCCATACAGTAGCAACTATCCATATATCACGAGAGCACACTTTTTAACAACAACAAAAAATAGAGAACATCAAGGTTTTTATAACATACTTCATCAATTTGGTATGAAGATCCCTTTTTCGTATCCTTAGTCTTTCTTTGACTTGGTCAATGCTTTCAAAAAAGTTTAAGACTGATTTATAAGCAGTGTTATATACACTGGCTTTCTCTCCTTTGGAGTATCTTAATTTAAAGCTTATCACTTGGCAAAGAAAGTAGAAGCATGTGTCTCTTATTACAAATGTCAATCTGCGGCTATAACTATATAATGGTCTCTTGTCATGCAAGCTGTATAATTTCCTATATTAAATATTACAATAGCCAATCTTTAGGAAATGAGGTGTAGGTATCCATTTCAATTGAATCTTATTGTGATTTTTGAGAGATTTTAAATTAAAGGCAAATACATATTTATTAAACAAATAAAAAAAGTAGCAAAAGCACAATCTCAGAAGTAGACATGCAAATGAAAGTGTTTGAAAAACTCATTCTATATGTCTCATCACAGCCATGGCAAGTTCATAATGACCTTAGGAAAGGAACTCGTTGAACCTTCATCTGCAGGAAGTTTTGACAAGTTCATTTTCACAGTGAGATTATAACCATCTTTTGGAGGATCAATAATTTTCACCACCACACCATATGCCGCTTTTACAGCTTCTATGGCCCCGCGGGGAAGGCCCCCAAAGAAAGCAGTTTCTGTAGGTGGTGTGGGCAGTGATAGTGATAATAGCAGGAGATTTGGATTCTTCACGGATGTCTGCAAGTCACTTTGTTAAGTCAGATCTACATAGTACATTGATTCCTCTGCATGTATCATATGCACCCAAATTTCCAGAGATAAAAAACAACCATCTAAACAACATGTAAAAGATCCGTATGGTATCCATCCACACAGTTATCAATCATATATACCTTTAATAGAATCTATGGGGAAAAAAAACTGGGAAATTACCTGAATATGGTAACGAACATCATCAAACTCAACCCACTGGCAATCAAGTTCAACTCCTTTCTCAAGACTGCAACAACAAAAAGGAAAATTGAAATGATATAAATAATATTCTGTCAGGGAGGCATGTGAGCAGGACGAATGAGACGGTAATACATAATAATTTATAGGGAAAAGTAACTGTAACAAGTAGTCTAATGCATCAAAATATAATTTTGATGTACTAATATACTCTTAAATGCAACAACAGCTCCAAGAATGCACAAACTAAGGTTTTTACCTGGGAGAGCACTTTGTATATATATTAAGCATACCATTTGCAGAACACCCATTTATGTCAGCTTCAAAAATGATTTGACAGATAAAAATTGCTAACTAATATAATTTCTAAACCATAATGCCCCAACAGTTTTAACGGATGAAAGATTAATCATTTCGATTGAAATTATCAAAATAAGCTCGAGATTAGCTGCGTTTATCAAATTTTAACAATTATACGAAGAAATTGGCAGACATAAAAGCAAAAATACAAATTTGTGAGCTGAGATTTATAACCAATTGGAGCTTGCTTACTTCTGAACCCGATTTGACAAGATCTGGAGGAGATATTTGGAGGGGGATTCTAACAGTATCATCGATTATTTCGTACTTAAAATTTCCCCCTTTCTCTTTGATTCTTTGTATATCTGAACTTCTTCAAACGGGTATTTTAAGGGTTTATAATTATTGAAGGATTCTTCGTCTCTCCTCCTGCAGCTGGAGCTTCCGGAGAGAACTAAGAAGAATGTGGCAAGGGATCAGGTGGTGTCGTGTTCGGGTCGATTAGCATATTCATCTAATCATTTTGTTATTACAGTTCGACGGTTAAACTTTAGGACTAATTTTCATTGGGATCCCTTATTTTTAGATATTGACATATTCATCCTAATACTCTGTTTGAACTTAGACGAAAGAAAAAAGGGGTGATAAATTACATAGTTCTAATATTCCAAAAAAAAAATAATGAAATAAGGGAGTTATGTTGTTTATTTCTTTATTTAGTTATGTAGAGTAAATAGTACATTACTGAGTAAAAAAAAATTGACCTTGTCTTAGTAAAGTAGTTGTAGTATTTTATATTTTTTAATAATAATTAAGTTAGTTTTAATAATGAAAATTGTTAAATTCACAGTATTTTTTATTATTTTCATAATAAAAGTGTCGCTATATATATATAACGATGGCAAAAATCGTCGCTATAGGATCTATAGCGGCATTTTTATTGTGAAAATAATATTTTCTGTTGTGAATTTAATAATTTCCTTAATAAATAACATTCCTATGTGTACAATGTGTTCAAATAGACGGAATCATATCATTTAAATTATATACAAGGTTTATTACTTTTTACTAGTCCCTCCCTCCCTTTTTTTAGTTGATCGTTCTAAAAGAAAACACAAATATTAATAAAATATAATTAATATTTTGTTTAATTGATTAAAATTAGTATAAAATTTTAATATTATCTTTTAAAATTTATTGGAAAAAATAAAAAATAAATAATTAATATTTAATATAGAGATAATATAATAAATTAAGTCATTAATACTTCCTTGAAATCTTCAAATGACAGTAAAAAAAATATTACTATTTAAAAAGACAAATAAAAAATAACGGAAGGAATATCATTTGTTTAATTCACTATTGTCTACAAGGGATAATAATGTTTGCCTATAATAATTTGTGCATATAGAATCATTTTTTCATAAAATTATATTTTATAATTTATATTAGAAAAATATAATGCACCTTTTAATTAGAATAATAATTGATGATACTTTTTTCATTCTCTCTATTTAAACAAAAAAATTCTACCTTCCAAAAAAGTTTTCTATAAATATATACATATAGAATAGAAATATGATAATTATTACTGAAGATATTATAGACAAATTATTGTAAAAAATAAATTATTTAATGTAAGTAAATATTTAACTTCAGATTACCTAAAATAGTAATAAAAAAATTATCTTGGGACAAAGGGGTAGTATTTTATCTTGTACACTTTTATGCAACAACCAACTAAACTTATAATTAATATAACTATCCCATTAAATTAATTAAAATATTTTAATCAAATCATTCTGTCAAATTAATCAAGTGTTCATTTATTTATTGCATTTTTTATATACTTTCAAAAATGACATGAAATTACGCAATTGGCTTGCACGTGCAAATTATCTTAGTCATAATATTCTTTACTGAACTAGTTGAGCTCGTCATTTTCTTTCATTGTTCTCTTTAGAAAATAAGAATATAGCTGGGACTAGTCGGGGAATAGAGTGATGGTCTAAGCTGGTGGCTATAGCAATTATAACTATTCTATGAAATAATATGATAATAATTGTAATAAAGACTTTATTTAAGTTTAGATATTATCATTGGTATTAATTTGGTCCACTCATGTAGAGTGAATCATATATTAATTAAATTTTGACACATTATTTTTTGGATTAATTACATATGTTAGTACATTTTAGAAAATAATTACAAAAATCTTACATCCATAAAATAATTACAAAAACATTACACTTTTTCAGTTTTATTTACAATATTAGTGTAATCATGATTCCTTAATTTAGGGAATCATTATTGGTGGGCTGACATGGCAAATCTGGTAGTTTTTTATTTGAATCGCATGAATCCCTTTTTTTTCTCCCAACTCCCATAACTTTTGTCCTGATATTTCTCTCTCTAAAATCTTCTTTTTTTTCTTCTTCTTCTTCTTCTTCATCACAGTTGTTACACTAATTGGTGGCGTAAATTGGTTAATGATTATTGATCTCCTTCAGGATCTTGGGGGTGCAATTGGTTTGAATATTTTCATCTGCTTCTAGTTGTATAAGTAAGCTCGTCGACCTCTTTCTTTTTTGCATAGAGATCACCATCTGCTTCTTTTTTGCATAGAGATCACCATATGCTTTCTTTTTTCCGCGTTATTTTTTTGATTATTTTTTAATTTACTTTTGCTGCACTTGTTGATTAACTGTTGTTCAAGTTAGTGAGAAGAAGGTTTTGGATCAGAAAGCATACATGTTGTTCTATTATCGAGATAATAGAAATTTTGCTTCAAACAAGCCTTTTGATGTTGCTCGGAAAGAGATCATAGCGACAGATTTCATGAGAAGAAGCTCAAGTTCATAGCCATAAGATATTTCCAACCCAAAGTTTTTTAAACGTATGTTAATTTAAATTTTGTTATTGTTATTATCGTATAAATGTTTGGTTACTTCTGCATTATGTTTTGGTTACTGTTAGCTTGTGATTCGAATACCATTTTTATTACCTTGATTTGGTATTTTGGTTACTTTTTTATGTTGTTATGGTTACCATGTATTTGCTTAGTATACATGGTTGACTAAACTGATTTTGGTGTACATGTTATTTATGTATTGGTTACCATTAATATATGTTTTGGTTACTAACATATAACTCTTTGGTTACTTCATTAGTATATTTTTTGTTACTGTTAGTTTATGATTTAGATACCATTCTTTTTCCCTCAATTGGAATTTTGGTTACTTTTATATGTTATTTTGGTTACAATGTATTTGCTTAGTATACATTGGTTGATTAAACTGGGGTTGGTCTACATGTTGTTTATGTGTTGGTTACCATTAAAACATGGTTTGGTCACTATCATATAACTGTTTGGTTAATTCTTTAGTATATTTTTTGGTATACATGTTTTGTTTACTACATAAAATGGTTTGTACTACATGTTGTTTATATTTTGGTTATGATTAGATTATATAATATAACTTTTTGGTTACTGCTTTATTATGGTATGGTTAATGTTATATTATGATATAATAACTATTATTGTGCAGTCAATTTGGGATGTTAGTTATTTGTTAGTCTGTTTTGACTATTGTGTAATTGTTATATTATATTTTGGTTAGTATGCTCTTATTCGTTAGTCATTATGTAACTGTTTATGATATAGATATTGTTTATATCTGGTTACTAATAACTGTGTAAATCTGATTTTATTTATTTGCAGTTATGGGAACTTTACTATGAGAAATGCAATAGAAAATTCATTGGAAAAGGTATATATTGGTGACATGGAAGTCCCCAACATTATTACCAAGAAATTAAACTCAAGTCAATTGGAGAAGTTTAAGGTATCCTTAGTTTGTGGATGTATTATTTTTGTAAATAATAAACTCAAGTCATAATAAATCATGTATTTGCTTAGTATACATTGCTGTATTATTTTTATAAATTCCTTCAAACATAACCATTTGTTATGGTTAGTGAGTATGTAATGTTTATTGGAGCTTATGTAAATAGAATTACATATTTGATTATATAATCAATTATTTGACATTGTTTGTTGGTTCGTATTAAGTTGTGTCTGATACATTATTTAAAAGGTGCAGTTGGTAACCAAACATGCATAGAAGGGTAACCATTTTATTTCTTGGTAGTAACCAGATAGTTACAAGCTTGTATCAGGACATATATCAAGTGTTAAATGTACATGTGAGAGTATACATGGGTTGCCTAAACTGGGTTGGATATACAGGTTGTTTCTGTGTTGGTTACCATTAAAATATGTTCTAGTTACTCTTCATATAACTATTTGGTTACTTCTTTATTATGTTTTGGTTACTATTACCTTATGGTTTGGCTACTATTATTGTGCCCTCGATGTGAAATTTTGGTTACTGTTATTTTTATTCTGGTTAATATGTAATTGTTTAATATACATGGATTGCTTAAACTGGATTTCATTACATGATATTTATGTTTTGGTTACCATTAAAACATGTTCTGGTTACTATCATATAATTACGTGGTTACTGTTTTATTAAGTTATATTATGGTTACTGTTATTATTAACTTGATAGTTATAAACTTGTATCAAGACAAACATCAATTGTTAAATGTACATGTGAGAGTTTTCATTTATATATATGGTTACTTATAGATCTCATATTAAAATAAAAATAGTTTGAGAGGTGCAGTTGGTATCCAAACATGCATATAAGGGTAACCATTTTAGTTTTTGTTAGTAACCAAATAATTAAAAACTTATATCATAATAGTTATCAAGTGATTAATGTACATGTGAGGGTTCCTATTTATCTAGCTGATGGATACTTTTAAATTACATAGTTATAAAAGTTATTTAAAAATGGTCCAGTTGGTAACTAAATATGAATATAGAGGTAACCATTTTATTTTAGATGGGTAACCAAATTTACATAAAAATGTTTCAAAACAGTTACTAATTGTTAAATGTATATGTTTACTTTATATTGACAATTCATGATGGAATCAAAAATTAAAATATTAATCAAAAACAATTTTAGTTACTGTACACCATCAAAAATGTTACCAACCATGTGGTTAATGATTACTAACAGTAAACAATTATATATTCATGTATTTACACTCTTTTTGTTTATGTTCCGTTGAAGTAAAGCACAACTTGAATCATCTCCATAGTCTAACAACTGAATAAATATTATAAAGTAACCAAATCAATATTAGACAGTAACCAAACTGCATAATCTTAGTAACCAGAACATAAACCAAATTTTTACATGCCATTTTGAAGGCCTAAATGATGGAATTTGACCAAAAAACCATGTACATCACGAGCAAAGATGGTGACTTTTGATCGTTGACCCTTTTTCAATGAAATTAGGCTCCGAAAATGCCAAAATACCAATTAAATAGTATACAACAACCAATATATATAATCAGATTAACAGTTTTATGAAGGTAACCAATGTAGTCAATAAGTAACCACCAATATAAAAGAAACAATTTTTAAACTCAATAACATTATAGAGTAACCAAATAAACACCTTATAGTATCTAAATACAAATTATACAGTAACTAATATATATGTAATTAGTAGCCAATATTATAAAAAATATTTTTACATTCATTTTACAACCAAAACAATCAGTAATTACTTTGTTACAAATTAAAGACTAACATGTGTATGAAGGTAACCAATGTAGTTAATCAGTAACCATCAATATAAAAAAATCAGTATAAAACACAGTAATATTATGCAGTAACCATGGTAATATTACACAGTAAACAAGTCAGGATTATATACTAATCAAATCCAGATTAGACAGTAACCAACATATATTTTTTTAGTAACCAATTCAATAATAAACAATAACCAATTGATATGTATTTAGTAACCAGCGTAAAAAACATATTTTCAAATGCATTTTGCATTCAAAACATTCATTATTCTGACTTTATAACCATTTAAAGAGAAAAAAATTTGAGAAAGTTAACCAATAGACGAATACGTAGTAAACACGAGGTAACACTATGCATATAAATTGGAAACTCAAATACCTCAGTATACAAATTTGTAACAAATCAACAATCAGTGCAGTACGATCATATATCAGTGCAGTTGCAGTAAGTTTTTGGTTACAGATCTTGAAGTTGCCGTCGATCTTTTATGTTCTTCCTCGATCTCAGAACAACATAACGACCAGAGATTTCGTCTTCTCCGATAGATATGTCGTTGATATGTTCTTTTTTGATCTCAGAGTTGCGTCGCGAGATTTCGTCTTATCCGGTAGATTCGTCGTTGATTTGTTCTTCTCCGATCTCGTTGCTGTCGATCTTTTATGTTTTGTTCAGTAACGTGAATTTAGGACTGGTTGGTTGGAAGTATGGAAGTGGTAACTGGCATGTAGGAGTTAATGACGCATGATTTTAGGAATCCGAATATATTGTGTTGTTTTATTTCTGTAATTATGTTGTGTGTGTTTTATTTTTGTAATTACTTTCTAATTGTTGTATATTAGTGTTAAGGACCCATATTTTTTAAACTAATTTTTGTAAGAGATTTTATAAATATAGCATGACTTCTTCTTTTTAAAATCAAGCGGGCCAAGTGACCCTTGGCCCAACTTTCATCCGCCCCGGTTTAAGTCAAAAGGCGAGCTATAGGCCCACATACATTAGTATTATGGTGTTATTTTCTGTTTGAATAAATCTACGCGGACAGGGAAAATGGACCGGAAAATTGGACCGGTCCAATTTTTTTTTAATGTGACTTTCAAAAAATGTATAGTATTTATTCCAACAGGAATTTTTACAAAATATAGTGTTTTAGGTGTAATTTGGATACATATACAAATACAGGGTTATACAGAATAATAAAAAAAACTACTCATAAGGCTTTGTGCATGAAATCTTGAACAATAATGTTAAATTTCAGTAGAAAAATAAAATAAAAAATAATAATGGTTCCAATTGCAACTAAACACAATTTTTTTCATTCCATAAAAATGAGTCATTCCATTCCCATCTTTATTACTGAACCTATTATTTTTATATTTTCATCAATGAACCTATTATTTTTTCAATCAACTTGGTGAACAATCATTTTTTATAAAAATTAGAAAAATCATCCAAAAATGTTAAAAAAAAGAGTAATCGAATATCCATGTGGCCCCACATTAGAGGCTTATATAGATTAGGGTTGGAGGGGTTAGGGGTTGAGAATGTCTTTCACAATAAATGTTGTAACTACTTGGCAATAGGGGTGATCATTCGGTTATAACCGAACCGAATAAGCTATTCGGTTATAACCGAAAATCGAAATAATGATGATTTTGCTATCCGAACTAATAACCGAAATTTAACAATAACCGAATTATCGAATACCGAATTACCGAATTGTAATTTCGGTAATTCGGGAAAAAACCGAATTACTGTTATTATTATTATTATTATTATTATTATTATTATTATTACTGTTATTATTATTATTACTGTTATTATTATTATTATTATTATTATTATTATTATAATATTATTATAAAATTAATTTTTTTAATAAGTAATGTTCGGTTATTCGGATACCCGAATAACCTGTTTTTCCAAACCGAAACCGTAACCGAATAGTGAATAATAATTCGGATATAACCGAAATTGTAAAAAAAATCGAAAAACCGAAATAATTCGGTTAAAAAATTTCGCTTTGGTTCGGTATTTCGATTTTATCCGTTTTTTGCTCACTCCTACTTGGCAATTTCCTGATGAGGTTGAGCTCTTCACCTTATAATTAGTGGTTAACCTTGATTTGATTTGATTCAATAAAATTTATTGGATTAAAACTCCGATCCATTTATTCCTTGACCCGTGATA
This sequence comes from Panax japonicus, assembly GCA_020205505.1. Taxonomy (NCBI): domain Eukaryota; kingdom Viridiplantae; phylum Streptophyta; class Magnoliopsida; order Apiales; family Araliaceae; genus Panax; species Panax japonicus. Next base: position 64,476,286 of record CM035102.1, read on the forward strand.
ATTTGATCCATTGGATCAAATTTCAAATGATTCAAATTATAGATTTGATTTGATTTGATTTGATTTGATTTGTGCTGATCTATTGATTCAAATTTCCTGTTTGCGTATAATAGACTTGGTTAGGATATGTATGTATTACTCTAGTTTTATGATTAGATATTTATTTTATTTTCCATTCAAATTCTAAAAAATAATTTTTATTGACATACATGAATCATAAGGAAATTATAAAAATGTCAAAAAGAAATTTTTAATATATATATTTAAAAAAATCATAAAAATTGTGGTTTAAAAATATGTGCATAATTATTTTGGAACACAGTATTTTGTATGGACTCCAATATAATTTATTGAATAAAAAAAGAAACAATTCATAATTGGAGAGATTATTTAAGGCATCAATGCTATCCGAGTGGCCATCCAACCCTTCTTAATTTCTTCAACTTACTATTTGACATCTATATATCAGTTTCTTGACAAAGTTAAAATTACTACGATATAAATATTTTCTCCCTTTTAAATTATAATGTTAATATTAATTTTTTAAAAGTTAATAAATTGACATGAATTCATTTAATTCATGTCAATATAATCATGAATACTATATAACTACCTAAAAAATACTAGTAGTTATAAAACCGGAGAGGATCAAGTGCATACCCCTTTATTTAACATACCTTGCTACCACCTTTAGTGACAGATCACGAGATGGTTCGGTACTTTGGTCCATCGCGTATATGAGAGAACCGTCGTCTGATCCGTCACTAAAGGTGATAAATAGGGTATGTAAAATAAAGGGTATGCATCAATAATATTATTTCACAAGTTAATATAATTTTATTAATAATAATATTTTATAAATTAATATAATTATACAAATAATTTCTTTTAAAAAAATAGATCGATTTGAATCATGATCCGTAACGTCCAATCAAATAGATTATGTGACAATCAATAATTCATTAAATAATGAATCAGATGTTATATTAAGATGAGAGCATGGTTTGTTCAGATCAATGGACAACCCCAGGTGGAAACATACATTAAATTAGATTAACGTGGGAAGAAAAAAAGTGTGGGCCTGTGGGGTAAGCCCAACCCACATGTCTGGTCCTCCACCTGCAACTTCAGACTTCATGTGCATAAAAAATAATCTAACCGTAAGATAGGGTTAGGTAATGGTAGTTATTAGGTCTATTTTCACCCCCTTCATTATCACCGACCTACTCATCATGCCCACTCTTAATTACACCTTTTTTTTATACTCCATCCTATTCAGATTAAATGGCGTTAGGGGCTGTTTGTTTAGGACTTAATGGGTCTGAATGGCTGAATCGGTAAGTGGCTAAATCATTAAGTGCGTTTGTTTTGGAAAAAAATCGTCTGAATGGCTGAATCGGTCAGATGCGTTGGCTGAATGGTTAAGTCCGAATTTTTGGTCTGAATGGCTGAATGGTTGGCTGAATGAAGTAAAAAAAATTAAAAATAATAATAAAAATAATAAAAAAATATTAACTATTATATTATGTAATATTAAATAAATTTACAACAACTTTGAATTTTTTCAGAGGGGTAAAATATTAAAAATATGTCATTCAGATCTTTAAGATATGTCAGTTATCAAACAGTTTTTTTCATTCAGATTCAGCTCATTCAGATTCAGATTCAGATTCAGCTCATTCAGATTTAGATTCAGATTCATTCAATTTTTATCAAACACCCCCTTATAGAGTTAAGCACATTTATTAAAAAAATAACGCAAAATATCTTTTCTATCCTTAATTAATTATTTCTCTCTCCACAATGGTCAAAGATGAAGGCAATTAATGGGTTATTGGAACTTTGGTTGTAGGTAAAAAGGTTCATGGAATTACATTTACTAAGCATATTAAATTGAGGGGTAAATTAAAAAATAATAGTGCAATATTGCATAGAAATTCCAAAACGACACTTATATAGAATAAAATTAAACTCCCTAAAACGTCATTTATTTAGGATACGAGGGAGTATGAATTTTGATCAATTGTGGGATTGATTTAGACCCATTAATTAATTAAATTTAAATTAAATTAAAAATACATTTAATAGTCGAATACATGGAGATTAAGATAGAGCAATATATGGTTGAAGTAGGAATTATATATTATATTTTAATTGTATCCAAATTAGTGGAATAGTGGGTATATGAAAAGGTTTATTGTTGTTTAAAAAACTATTTTCTTTAGGTCCTACAATGAGAAGGAAAAAAATTATTTAATACTTTATAAATATAAGTGGAATAGTTTAATTCATTTTTGGTACTAAAAAAAATACTTGGATCTGGTCACACCTGCTCGTGTCCCGGGTACCGAGGCTAGATTTTGCGCCGCATAGGCTCACTTTACAATTCGCACGTACGCATAATTACATAATTTATTTTGTAATAGATGATTTATATTATATACACATTTCAATTTTGATTAGTTTTGTAACTGAGCAATTCTTCATCTTCTTACTCTCATCAACCTTTACGAGATTCATTATTGAGTTGCTGTAAATATATAGGCTTGACATATATCCTGAAAGTATATTATCATTAACATTTAACAAACTTTAATGATAAAGAATAATAAACACTAACGCTCTGTTTCTGAGTTTTAAAATGGACAAAAAAGAAAAGAAATGTACAGAAAAGTTAAGTTTTTTTTTTTCAATTCTTATGTTTACGAGTTTTTTAATAAACGGAAAAGAAAAGAAATGGATAGAAAACTTGGTCATTTTTTCTGCCAAAGTTTCCCGTCCAAAATTGGCCTGATTTGGACGGAAAAAAAATTTGGAATAAGTTATATTTTTATAATTCCCATATTATCCTCAACTTTTAATATAATAAATTTTAAATTATAACTCATGTCCTCAAATTTAAATTTTCTATTCTTTTCTATTAAAAACTCAGAAACAACACAAAGGAGAACTTCAAGTTTCCTATTCATTTCTTTTCTGTTCTAATTTAAGTTTTCTATTCTTTTCTTTTCTGTTTAAAACTCAGAAACAGAGTGTAAGAACATGAATTATCCGTGCTAACTTATATATATATATATATATAGAGAGAGAGAGAGAGAGAGAGCAAGGATCAAGTGCATACCCCTTATCTTACTCACACGTTCTCACCGGTGGCATGGTATTTACAAAAATGCCACCGCGTCCCATTAAAACGACGTCGTTTTGATGAAATTATGCTACTTAAGGCATTATGCTATTTAAGAATTATGCTTTTGATCCTTCCCGTATATATATATATATATATATATATATATATATATATATATATATATATATATATATCTAATAAAATACAAATGATTTTGAATTTCCCGCTCACTCAATAAATCATCTGGGCCGTCCAAAGTTTGAGATAAATCCCACCGTTCATATATCTATCTAATAAAATACATCTATCTATCTATCTAATAATATAATAATAATTTAATAAAATACAAATGACTTTAAAATTTCCGCTCACTCAATAAATTATTTTGGTCGTTCAAAATTTGAGATAAATCATATTGTCCATACAGTGCCGGAGGCACAGGACCCAGCTAGTATATATATATATAAAGAAGGTATATATATAAAGAAGGTACATGTATGAAGACATCTGGAGAGAGTTCACATGCTGCACATATGTAATATATGTTTGGATACAACTTTTTCCACCAAATTCTTCCCCCATAATATTTTATATACACACCTAACCTAATCTAGTACTACTAGTTTTATTCGGTTAAAGTTTTAACAAGGGGACATTGTCTCATGGAAAAATAGTACTCCATATAGCGAAAAAATGAAACAAAAGAATATACTATAATTTAATAATCTTAAATTAAAAGTTTATTCAACTTAAATAATTTATTTTTTATAATAATTTATCTATAATATTCTTAGTATTATCTGTTATATTTCTATTTTCTATACATATTTATATAGTAACACTAGTCATGTGTAAAAAATTATACAATTAAATGAGAATTTAAATATAAATAATTTTATCATTTTATTCTCTTTTTTAATATACGCAAAAAGTCGATCATAATTATTATTAAACATATGCTTACCACTTTTATTGGTTAGGTTGGTTTGTTTCTGTTAAATAAAATTGAATGTTAAGATATGAAATATTAAGATATTTGAATAATGTATAGTATCTGTTTAAAATTGTATTTAAATTAAAAATAGTGTTTAATAATTAAATTTTTCAAAAGCTATTTCTAAACTTTTAGCAAAAACAATTCTTATGATTTATGAAAAGTTTGAAATATAATTTTGTGCTGATGGGATGGGATGAATGATACTTGTTGGTAGCGAATTCAAATGGGAGTTTTCTTGTTAAGATCTCGAAACTTATTTTGATGGACACGTCTTCAAGTTTAATTAATATTAAATGAAAATGATAATATATTTATAAAAAAAATAATATGTTTTAATAATTTAAGACAAGTTAATAAAAAAAATGAAACTATACCTCTCACTATTGACCCTAAATATATATAGTAAATAAATATTCAAATATATATAAAATGTTATCGATAATGTATTTAATTAGTGATTTGGAGGAATTATTCCATAAACATAATTTCCTTCTTATAAAATGTGACAGCTTTTCCTTTCCTGTCATTTTCCCTCCCTTTCTTTTTAAATTTTTTTATTGGGAATGAAAAATGTAATAAAAAGACAGATTTGTCGGCAGCAGTTTGGATTGGGTGGGGTCCTAACCGAAAGGACCGTACAGGTTAACGGTCAACCGTCTGTGGGGTCCATTTCCTTGACAAGAGAGACAAAATAATACTCCTCGTCCTTGTTCTTGTTCTCGTGTTTTGTGTCAGCACGTGTAGTATTATCTGTGGAGTACCAGATAAGCACGTGTAGCTAACGTGGCGAACAACTTATAACGGACATATAACCGTCCTCGTCCTTGTTCTTGTTCTCGTGTTTTGTGTCAGCAACTTGACAAATGTGGCCCCACTACAAGATTTCACAAATCAACAAATGCCTAGGCTGGACCCGGTTCACATAGTGTGTAGTACCACTGCCCACCCGACGCGGAGCCAAATAAAATAATGAGTACATATTTATAAAGTAATGCTAAAGGTTTTTAACGTTTTAAAATAAGTCTACTATCACATAAAATTATTTATCTACTGTTTATATATATTTACATGTATATTTTGATGACTCACGTAATTTATTCTGCACGTAAGCCTTCAAAATATACACGTGAATGTATGTGAGCGATATGTGAGCCATTTTATGTGATAGTAGACTTATTGAACTTTTTATCTCATAAAATATGTCAAATGATATGTTATTGGTTAAATAGATCTCGTGTTATTGGTTCTACTAGTTGATAGCCCGTGCAATGCACGGGCTAATTTGAATAATAGATTGGGGCTAGTTTGAATAATAGATTGAGTAACCTAAATCTGAATATATCTAACAAAAAAAAGTTTGAATAATAGATTAGTAACCTAAATCTGAATATATCTAACAAAAAAAAGTTTGAATAATAGATTGAGTAACCTAAATCTGAATATATCTAACAAAAAATACATTCATAAAAGAATAAGAACGTTGGTTGGAATGCACTAATCAACCGAACTAAGTAACAATCCTATATGAATAATTCTAAATTTTTTCCACTCACAGTTGCTAAATTTTAAAATATCAGTGATGAACTTCTAAGTCAAACTCAGCCATGGATTGAAGTAATGTAAAATACCCAAGAGCATAGGCTAATTTAATGGTTGTAACAATCATTTGATGCAACGAAACCTGTTTCAAACACAATCAATATCTTCAATTGTTTTCGATTGTTATCGATTTACTATCAATCTTCTCTTTTATTGCCTGGTTTTCAATTGATAATACTATTTCTTTCCATTCAACATTAGCGTAACTCTCTTTCGCACCTTCAAAATCCTTACCAACAACTATATACATACATATATAATGCTAAAACCATATATATATATATATATATATATATATATATTGTAACTTAGCATCCCAGATGGAAGGAAAACGACCAAGAGAAAAAACATAAACTAATCATGTCATCAGCTGAGAGCCAGATTTACAGATAACTTTGAAACCACTTCCTCCCTTGCAACAAAAACTACCGTACAACTGAATTTATGAATTATTATGAGGGGGAATTCAACTTACCACAGATGTGGGCATACAGGTTGCAGTGGAAAAGAAGATAAAGATATAAGATTCTAAGCACCCTCTGTAAAATTAGAGATCAGGACATGTCAAGGTCTTCTTCATGTATTCACATCAATAAATTAAAACATATGAATATTTTCTCACTCGTTTTATCAAACACTTAAAATGCAATACCCAACCACGCATAAACCAAAAAACATCTCAAACAATTACAATATTTAACAAAACAGAATGTCAGTAAAATCATTTCAATTGCATACTTGGATATATTACCCCCAAAAAAATACACCAAGTCTGCAGAAATTAATATTATCTACATATTCAGAGTCCTCATTTGGAACAACTTTATCTATACCCATTTGCTTATATATTTCAAAACCCCTCTTTAAACTCAAATCCATAGCAACCTCTAATCCTAACGAACATAAATATAACAAAACATTATAAAGGTGAACAGTAAGTGGAATATTATTTACCCTTGCTTCGTCGTAAAGGTGAATCGCTTCTGCAAGATTATTATCTTTAGAGTCTAATCTCAGTCGGTGGTTTTTCTTGGAATTGTTGCAAAGCGAAGGGTTTGCAGAAGAAGGTTTACGAGTAAGAGTTAAGGCTGCATAGAAATAGCGAAAGAGCAGGCCGCTTTGTCGCCAATTGGGACTTCTTCACAGCCGCATAATTATTGTCCGGCATTGAATTTTTCCTCCTCACCATTGATGATCGCAACAATGATGATTGGGTGCTTCCTCTTCTTTTCTGTATAATTATTGTCCGGCCTTGAATTTTTCCTCCTCACCATTGATGGTCGCAACATTGATGATTGGGTGCTTCCTCTTCTTTTCTGTTTGTAGAAGAAGAGCATGGTTACTAAGAAGAAAGGAAGAGACGATTTAATTAATTGGACTCATTGAGTTTTCCAATTGAAGATCGCCTTTGATGCCTTTATATATAAGTATTGAAGTATTGATGAGAAGATGAGAAGATGTAAGAGTGGGTAAGGGTAAGGGGAAGGGGAAGGGGAAGGGGAAGGGAAAGAAACTGAAATCGGAAGAAGAAGAGGACCGTCGGTTTTGAAAATCAAATTGGTAGATAGATAAATCAATTGATTTGAAATTGATTGAGTTGTGCTGTATTTATATATAAGGATTGATTATAAATTATTATTATAATATTTAATATTATGTCATTTTAGACTCATTTAACACTAAAATTTTGAGACCCCTTAACATTCTTGTATTTGTAAATACAAACTTGAAACCATTGGCGGAACTAGGGGGTAGAGGGTCATATAACCCCCAAACCCTGAAATCAAAAGGATGCTAATATTAGTTAAATTTGATCTTTGTTATGAGATGTTATTTGTGACGCCCCCAAAATAGGTATACATCACCTATCTTGAGTCGCCAAATACATAGTACAAAATTCAAATACAACTTAATTATACAACAGTCGTGTAAAATACGACAAAATATATGCTGTGAGTTTTAATACAAATATTGTCATCTAAACAATATCCACACTCAATTGAGTCCTCATTATATTTATTATCACACTATTTAACAGAATAGTGAGGACTACTAATGCTATTATCTGGAGCGTCACTCAGTTCCCCGACTAGTCCCTGCTACATTCTCATTTTTTGAAGAGAACAATAAAAGTAAAAGGTTGAGCTCAACTAGCCGAGTAAGAAATATTATTACTAAGATAATACAGAATAAATTATTGTTAACCTTCAACAGTGTTAAACTGATACAAAATAACAAACATCAAGTTTAACTGCAGCCAAACAAGCAATCCATTAAAAGAGTCAAGTAGAGAATAAAATCTACTATCTTTTATGATTTAAAAGGTTTTTCATCACTTTTATCACTGGGACTCAGCTTAATAAATAATCCACATCATCCCTGCACTACGGCCAATGATATTCATTAGTATCACAACCACAAATATCCATGCCCTACGGGTCAAGGATATTCGTGAATTCATCAATGGTCATGATCATGCCAACAACTGTCCATCAATGCACTACGGGCCAATGAAGACTTTTACCACATCATTTGTAACATTACGGGCCAATGTGAACCTAACTTTGGAAGAGTGTTTTGCCACTATCATACAAGATGTCTAATGACATACAATCTCGTGTTATCATAAGAAAGGGTTATGCACATCCACTTGCTGAGTATATCTACGAGCACTAGCTATATGATCTTGGAGTTGGGTTGAAACATAACGTTCAATCGCAGACGGTTGAGATAGTTATATGTCAAGAGAAGACTCACCAATGGAAGAAACATGATAGTAATCTTCTCGTTTTTCTTTGGGGTCTATTGGATCAACCAAAGATAATTCTCTGGATATATGATATCTATCATAACTTAGACTCATTGCCTCTTATATACGAAGGTTTCCTTGAGCACTTCCCAAAGATTTTAATTTCTAAAACAATTCTAGATTGTACCTTTATGTAAGGTATCACTGTAAGATGTTGTCCATAGTTGGGACATGAGTCAAAGTTGGTATTAAAACTCACAGTATATGTGTTGTTGTATTTTGCACGATAATTGTAGTAATAAAGTTGTAGTTATTTTTTGTAACATGTATTTGGCGACTCAGAATAGGTTGGATGGATTGTACCTATTTTGGGGGTGTCACAGTTGGTACCAGAACTTAGGGATATGATCTCTGGCGGAAATCCGGGATTAGAACTAAGAAGGGAGAGACGAGTAATATCCTTTGCTATTATGTGTCCTACCTAAGCTGAATATTCTTACTTAAGTTGACAAATTGTGATATGTCAATTAACATTTGTTTTGAAGCTGTATTCTAGAATGATATCTGAAATACAGGAGATGAGCAATAGAGAAATCATGATGACAAGGAAGATGGAATTTGAAATAAAAGTTAGGTATTCTCAACTCTTTGAAATACCAGGTACGTAAATTTCGGGGACAAAATTTTATAAGGAGGGGAAATTGTAAGACCCCGGATTTTATGAAATAAAAATATTCAATTTTTCTTATAATTATTATTTAGTAAATGGTTAAATTGATAAAAGTTTAAAGTTAAGGGTGATATATAAAATTTTCCAAAATACGCAAGTGGTTATAAAATACTCATTTCTGTCGGGGAATATTCATTTGGTCGTGGAATATTCTTGTTGTCGGAGAATATTCGTACGACGACGCAGTCATTTGTGGACCCCATAACAGAATAACTGTCAGATGAAGAAAGCGACAAGTTTGAGTTTTTATAAATAACGACGTAGTTGTTACCGTTAACACTGTTGGAATACCTGGTGGTTAAAATATAGTAATACGCGTTGTTGCACAGTAGCACACGGTATTGCACAGTATTTTTGAATTATTGATTTTTATATAAGAAGGCACTACTCAATAATTGTTACAGTAATTACTGTTCAATATATTATTTTATTAATTCAATAATTGTTGCGTTGATATTTTATATTATTGTTATTTTAATAATTGTCACTGCAGAGTATTTCCCATTATCAGATCAATAATTCATATTATTTGAATAATATTATTAGATAGCATTATTGTCAATGTATAGAAAGTTCTGTTAAGGAGAGGTTTGGTCACCTAATTGCGTGCCGGTAAGGAGAAATCCTTATCGGAAAGCTCCCTCTTTCCTGAGAACTGTCTGGTTGTCATAATTGTCATTCTGTAATATTATTTGTGAATAATTAATTATTGATTTATATGTTAAGGAAATATTTATTTGATGCGGATATAAATGATGGATTTATTTATGTGGTTATAAACGAAGGAATTATTGTTGAGGTGTTTTATCAATATTTTGTCGGATTAGAGGTATTAAAAGATCAAATCGGTGTTCTTAAATCTATATTTCGTGAGTAATAATTTTAATCCAACTGTTGGATCATTGTGTTTTTTGGATATGTTATACATATATGAGTTGAGTATATGTCCACAAATTTTGAACCATTAAAAATTAACGCATGATTTGTTATGAATTTTAAAATGTGTTGAAATTATGTTCAAAATTGTCCGTTTGTGGATTTCAGATATTTTCTCTTTGAAATTTGGAAAAAGTCAAAGTTACAAACTTGTAGAGAATTCAATTTCATGCAGAATGGACATAAAATTCATATTTTTCTGATAAACGAGCTATTTTCTTTGAATTATTGAAATTTCAAAAAATAAAATGATTTTTATTAAACTTGGATGAGACCCACTTTTTGGTTGGTGTTGAATGCATGTGCTTAATTAATCTTTTAATTATGGAGGGCTGAATTCAAAGGTGGCGTAGGAGACAAGAATAATTAATATATTATTTTATTAATTTAGTCTCCTTTGGCGTTCTAGCATTTTCCTATAAATAGGTGCTTATGTTAGAATTGAAAATCACACCAGAAACATAAGTTTTTTCTCTCTCTATATTGTCGAGCGTATTTTTGTGAGTATTTAGATACTTGAAGAGTTTCTATTCAGTGCAAGTTTCCTTCAGCGTTATATCCGATATTTCAGTCAGAAATACTGCTCTTTTGAGGTACGGGATTTTAAAGGTTGTTATGTTTCTTCAGTTTCGTAATTTTTCTGATCTTCAAAAATTCTGAAAAAATTTGAAATGATATTTTGATAAGTTTTCTCGATTGTTTCCAAAAATGGCGATTTTTGGATGGATAGATTAGGAGTTATGGATTTTATGAGAAAAGACTATTTTAAAAGTAAACCCTTATAACTCATTGTGGTTAACTCCAGAATTGGTAAAATTTTTATTGGGAGTACATGTATATAATAGAAGTATATTCTGTGAATTTCGGAATTTTTGGACAAAAGTACAATTTATGATAAATGTCTAAATATTCGAAAATTTTGGCCATATAAAAAATAGTAAATGAATTTTAAAAATTACGAGAAAAATATATGTTCAATATGAGACTATATTATGCTAAATCCCAGAATTTTTTTTTTTGGAACTGATTTGATATTTTTCATGAAAATAGACTAGTTATGAATAAATAAATTAAATATGTTATGTGAAGTAACAAAATTAAAAAATAGGATTTTATGGCTTGGGAATCTTATATATGGTATATGCAGATTTTTGATGAGGTTGTTGGTTATTGGTGATGAAATCTTATGAGTTTGGCATTTTAGTATGATTAAATTCATTAATAAGTAAAGTGTAAATAATTAAAATAAATTATTTATAAGTTTAAGAAATGATTAAAATATTGTGGTAATATTAATAATATTAGATTATGAGATTTTTAAGTGATTTATAATATTTTGATTAAGGTATTATGAAATCATTGATTTATGAATCTTACTCTTGAAATTAAATGCAGTTGTTGATCGTATTATTTTTATTATCATATATAACATTTTTATAGTTTCGGTGATGAAATTTCTCTTTGACTTTAGTGTAAAGATGGGTAGAATATTTGGTATGATAGTGAATATGAGTTCTCTTTGGCCAGTAGTGCAAAGATGAATTGTTGACTGGAATGATCATGACCATTGAATTTCCAATTGAATATTTTTAGCTTAAGTGAAAAAGTGAATTGATCAACATGGTTATAATTATTGTTTATATAAATTCTGAAATGATTATATATTTCTTTGAGATATGAATATTTTTGGCCTGTAGTGCAAAGATGAATTGTTGATGAATATCTTTGGCGTGTAGTACAAAGATGACCTGTTGTTGAATATCTTTGGCATGTAGTGCAAATATGAACTTTTGATGAATATCTTTGGCCCTTAGTGTAAATATGAACTTATTAGTATGATTATGAACAAGAACTGTGATTTGGTATAACCATGATCTTTGATGTTTCAGGTAAAGACATGTGATGAAAAATATCTTCGTCTTGGATGAGAAGAGAAAATTAGAACTACAATTATGATTATGAGTTATTCACATGACTGTGAACATGATCTGTTGATTAATGTTACAGGGTTAAAGCATTGTTGGTGGACTTTTAACATGGAGAAGATAATTGACTTTATGGTCTATTTGACTCTTCTAATGGATTGCTCGTTCCGCTGCAACTATGGTTGAAAAGTTTTATCATCTACCATATGTTCTAAGTCTCTGATTTATTACTGATGAAGGCTATTGATAATTTAATTATCTTTAGTTATAATATTCTTTACTGGGCTAGTTGTGTTCACCCCTTTTGCTTCACAATTCTTTTCAGGTAATAAAAATGTAGCTGGGTCGAGCGGGGATAACAGGGGAATATTGTGGTGGTCCGAGACTATCAAAGTTTCTCAACACATTATAAAACGACATTATATACAATATATAATTGTATTGAGGACCTAAGATGTGTGTGTCGTATATTATACGTCACTTAATAATTGATTTTGGTGAACAACAATAGGGTGATGTGAACCTAACTTTGGAAGGGTGTTTTGCCAGTATCATACAAGATGTCTAATGACATACAATCTCGTGTTATCATAAGAAAGGGTTGTGCACATCTACTTGTTGAGTATATCTACGAGCACTACCTATATGATCTTGGAGTTGCGTTGAAACATAACGTTCATGTGAATATAAACAAGTATTTATGCCATAAAGAAATATTTTTTATGAACAATCGCTAAGAATTTCACTTTTTTTAAAAAAGAAAGCCAATAATTTAAGTCGTCAAAATAATTTAAGCCTTCCTCAAATTTAAATATTTCTTTATGCCAAAAATAAGTCTGCACACCCTATTTTAAGTCGTCAAAATACATATTACACAATTCAAATACTAATTTTTCTATTTACATGTGACGCCCCCAAAATAGGTATACAACACCCATTCTGAGTCGTCAAATACATGATACAGAAATAACTACAACTTTATTAATACAATTGTCGTACAAAATACGACAACACATAAACTGTGTGACACCCCCAAAATAAGTCTACACACCCTATTTTGAGCCGTCAAAATATATACTACATAATTCAAATACTAATTTTTCTATTTACATGTGACGTCCCCAAAATAGGTATACAACACCCATTATGAGTCGCCAAATACATGGTACAGAAATAACTACAACTTTATTAATACAATTGTCGTACAAAATACGACAACACATAAACTTTAAGTTTGAAAACAAATATTGTCTTCTAGACAATATCAACACTAAAATAAGTCCTCATTATAATTATTGATACACTATTTTACAAAATAGTGAGTACTACTAAAACGATATTCTAGAACCTTCATTTCATATCCCGACTAGTACTCGCTACATTTTCGCCTCTTGAGAAGAAAAATGGAACAAAAAGGAAAAGTGTGAGCTCAACTAGCCCAGTAAAGAATATTATGACTAAGATAATATAGAACAAATTATCGTTAGTCCTCAACAAAGAAAAATCTGATAGAATACAATAGACAATAAATTTTAAATCAATATTCGCAGCGGAATTATTAATTCATAGAAGAGTTACGTAGAGAATGAAATCTACTATTATTTATAAATTTAAAAGTCCATAATCAATAATTTATTCCTGTAACATCAATTAATATACATCTTGAATCAAATATTCATCTTTGCACTACATGCCAAAGATATTCATCAGTTGGTCATGTTCATCTCAACACCTATACATTTTTGCACTACGCGCCAAAGATATTCATAAAAAAATCAACCATCTTTGCACTACAGGCCAAATATATTCTGTAATATAATAATTTAGGACTGAGGATGATGAAAAATATTTTAAAGAAAACGAATCCAGTGAAACAAAAAAATAAATATTAAGGATTCGTACTTTAAACAATCTCAGTTCAAAAATACTTCATAAGTAATCATAGTGAAGTAAAATTCAAGAATGATCAAAATATGGATACAATCAAATCTAGTATCCATAATAGATATTTTGGACAAAAAATGAAAATTTAATTTTTTTTGTGAATAGTGCCGTATTTGTACGTAAATAGTGTCGTATACGTGAATAGTAACCCCGACACTAAAAGACAAGAATTTCAAAAGAAAAATCTCACCAATATTCCGGCATAATGATATTAGAAGAAATAATATCATTTTTAAAAAAATAACATCCCTTATCTCAGAAAGACAGTACTCCTGACTGGAATACTGAATATAGTGCTGAAGAACTTGCACCGTATAACAACACTCAAAGTATCAAAATGCTCACAAGAATACGCTCGATAATAGAGAGAGAGAAATCTTTAGTTTCTGGTGTAATTTTTAATTATAACCTAAGCGCACCCTCTTTATAGGAAATTGCTTAGAACACCAAGGTAGAAAATTTAAAAAAATATTAATATAATTATAAAATTTTCCCACGCCCACTTTGAAAAACTGAACTCAGTACATTTACAATACTAATGGGGCCCACCAACTTGTTAAAAATGTTTTTCTTAAAAAAAATATTTTAAATTTCAAAAATTAATTATTCCGGAACTTCAGAACTTTAATAATTCATAATAAATAGCACTTTAATCTGAAAAATTCTAATCTTATGTCCATTCCATAGGAAATTTAATTCTCTACAACTTTACAGAAGAAAATTTTTCTAAATTCCAAACAAAAATTGACCGAAATTCACATACGGACGATTTTGCAAGCTATAATCAAATTTCAGTCAAGAAATGGGGTCCACAAACATGAAAAACATGTTTTAAATATTTTCAGTAACAAATATACTCTTCGTCCTCATATACTCATATATCCCACATTCATTGTAAAAATATTATAATTAATATATTATTATAAATATAATAATATATTTAAATGAATTATTTTATCAAAAAAAAAAATATTAATTTTTCAACAATTGTCACTTTAAAATTTTCTCCATCTATATCCACATAAAATGAATATTTTCCTTATCATATAAATCAATAATTAATTATTTACAAATAATATTATAGAATCACAATACTCACAACTAGGCCGTTCCCAGGGAAGAGGGGGCTTTTCAATAAGGATTTCTCCTTACTGGCGCGTAATTAGGTGACCAAACCTCTCCTTAGACAGAACTTTCTAGACATTGCCAATAATGCTATCTAATAATATTATTCAAATAATATGAATTATTTATTCAATAAAAGAAAATACTGTGTAATGACAATTATTGAAACAACAATAATATAAAAATATCAACGCAGCAATTATTGAATCAATAAAATAAAATATTGAATAGTAATTACTTTAACAATTATTGAGTAGTACCTTCTTACGTAAGAATAAATAATTGATGCAATACCGTGTGCTACTGTGTTTTAACCACCGAGTATTCTAACAGTATTAACGGTAACAATTATGTTGTTATTTATAAACAACTTATACTTGTCATTTTCTTCATCCAATCACTTTCCGTTATGGGGCCCACACAAGGCTGCGCCGTCGTACGAATATTTCGCGACAGCAAGAATATTTCACGACCAAACGAATATTCCCCGACAATAATGAATATTTTATAACCACTTGTTTATTTGAAATATTTGCGCATTTTACCCATAACTAACAACATTAATCAAATCAACCCTTACTATTTTCAAAATAATAAATAGAGAAAATTTAATTTCATTTATAATAAGTTGGGGTCTTACATTACAACTATTAAACTGTCGTGTAAAATACGACAATACACATACTGTGAGTTTTAATACAAATATTATAACGTATCTAGTACGACAATATCCACACTCAACTAAAATTCTCAATACAATTATTGTCACACTATTTTATAATGTATTGAGATACTTCTACAGTTTCGGACCATCTGTGATGCCCCCAAAATAAGTCTACACAACCCATTTTGATTCGCCAAATACAAGATACAGAATCTGTTGGAAGAAGAATGCATATCTTGATTTTATGTTTAAAGTAAATGATCATGATTATATGTAAAGTCCTTAAAAGAATATATGTACAAGGACTTAGTGATAGATCAAATTTATTAGGTTGATCTCAGCTTTTAAGTGTTCATCATTCTATAAACAAATGTATAGATAAAGAGATCAAAAATGTTAGGTTGATCTATCGTGAAACGTATAGATAGGAGTCAACAGGAATCGTAGTCTATCAAGCTGATCAACAGATTGCAAAAGCCAAGGCAAGATCGTAGAGCTTAAAAGATCGTAGTGTATTTGCCTTGAAAGACCTCTTCAGAAATCGTAGAGTGTTCCAGACGTTTGTCGAAGCTAACTCAGATATCGTAGTTTTCTCTCGGAAACGTTGAGTCTGCAAGACGAGCAAGTGATGATCGTCGTGTGAAAAGATCGTAGTGTGCAAATCCTTGCGAGAAATCGTAGTGTTCTCTTAAGAGCAAGCACCAATATGACAAGACACTACGATATGGGTAGTAGAGTGTCATCTGCCTTGTGTCAGAAGCATCGAGCCCTAACTTTTGTTTGAAGACAAATTCCAACAAATGAGGAATGGGTTTTAAACGTTGAAGCACTCACCAGTCCCAACGGTACAAAAGATATCCTTAGTATTGATCAAAAGGAACGTATTCAAGAAGCTAAGAAAATGATCATTGGGCAGAGAAAAATACCTTTTCTGGTGTTAGGTGAGAAAGCAGTATGATGTGTCAGTGGGCCAGAGTGAAATTCAGAAGACGTGCAGAAAAGTCTCCATCAAAGTTCAGAAAGGTCAAACACATTTAATGCTTCTTTAAAAGGCTTCAACGGATAGATTTCAAGACCACATATATATAGAACACAGAATAATGAGAAAGATAAGCAAGTATTAAAAGCAAAAACGTTAAAAGCACACTCAACGTTCAACTCTACGATCCGAGAAAGATAGAAAGCTTACTCAGCTACTCAGTTCTTTCGAACAAGTGCTTAATAACAACTGAGTAGAACCAATCACGATCTCAACAGCAACCCATCAACTGAAGTGAGAAGTTCCGAGTCTGAAGAACTTGAAGAGTTCTAAGTGAACTGTAAAGAACCAAGTCTGCTAGACTTGAAGAGTTCAAGAGTGAACTAAGAAGTGCCTAGACTACTGGTCTAGAAGGAATCTGTGAGATTCAAGAAGTGTAATAGACATCCTTAGTGGATTCCCTACTCAAGGAGTAGAAGAGTGGATTAGGAGCTTTAAGTGCTCTGAACCACTTAAAACAGCTGTGTCTTTTATAACTGCTATAACTGTCATAGATGTCTTACTCTCATTAACAAAAGATATCTAAAAGAAGGTTTACTATATACTCATTCCGCTGTGCATTAATCATAATCATTCTAAACCGTTTAAAAAGAAAAGTTTTTAAATATCTATTCAACCACCCTTCTAGATATCTATTGTGCCTCCGGGAACTAATAATTGGTATCAAAGTAGGTTCTATAATACAGCCTACAAAGCTTGAGTAGATCCAATGGCACACTTACCAAGTGAATCAAGGACTGGAAGATCTAAATTCGCTAACTGGAAGGTTAGGATGCAAGCTTACATGGATTCAATAGATGAAGATCTATTTGAAACTGTTCAAAACGGGCCCTACGTTCCTACAAAGCTTGCACCAACTACAGATGATCCAAATAGAGTACAGATCAAGTTCAAAGGAGAATGGACAGAGAACGAGAAGAGAGCTATCCAGCTTGACAAAAAGGCCAAGAACATCCTATTTCAATCATTAGAAGATGATCTATTTGAAAATGTGGTCAACTGCAAAACAGCAAAGGAGGTTTGGGAAGCACTACTCATTCAATTCACAAACAATTAGTCATTTCAGTCTTTAGTTTTTCATTAGTTTAATAGTTAAAAAGAGAGAGAGTTAGAGCACTTATATTTGGTTCGTTGATTATACCTTTTGTAGTGCTGCTAAGGAATACGGAGTCATTGTATCCTGGGAGACAAGTGCTATCAACTTTGAGCACCATACGAATGGCATAATTGTCTTAAGGACATAGTACCAAGTACTAGCCTTGACAAATTATTTTCTACAAGATAAGTTCATATATATATATATGTATATATATATATATATAATTTCCTTTATGGTGCCTAACAATATACAAATACCTTAACACAGTCGCCCTTAAGAATACGTCACACAATCTCTTTTGCGTTAACAATAAATTATATATACTTTGAGTGAACAATATTCTTAGACTTAGTAAGGAGTGATATTACCCCCACACAGTTAGAAAATGTAGGCTTTTCTATATCGACATGCAATTTCCTTACTCGCTCTAGCAAGATAATTATTAAAATATTCGTGCAACCACATTAATAAAATAGAACATCGTTTTTTTGATTGATTATATTCAGTAGCTAGTTCATCCCCAAAACATTCCCTAAAATGAGCCAATGGGGTGTTAAATAAGGAAGACGTTGGTTCCCTAAAATGAGCCAATGGGGTGTTAAATAAGGAAGAAGGTTTACTCACCACTGACAACCTAAAAATAAAGTGGACATCCTTTAAGATTATTGTTATTTCCCCACAGTTTAGATGAAAGCTATTAGCCTTCCGCCGTCATCTCTCTATCAGGGCGGACATGAGACAAATGTCAGTTTGGTGTACAACTGTTGGGTGTTTAAAAATTCGAAACCCAAATTTAACTGGAAGATTTTTTTGCGCTTTTGTTAAGTTCCATTGATTGTATTTTTGTTACTTTCCCCCCTATCTTTTTTCATACATCATCTAACACATGATTTTGTTGATCATAAAAAACACTTTTGACCAATTGATCCATAATTTAAGTTGTCCATCTTTTACCTAAAAAACATAAGACCATTTTTTACCAATTTAGCAACTATGTAATACAATTATATCTCAATCTATCAGGAAAAAACCATTTAACAATAATTTAAAATATGTTATTTTATAACATTTTTATTGTTATTATTAATCCTGTTAAATCATCATATGCATATATTGTTACCAAAAAATAACTCAACAAGTTGTCAATAATAAAATACTACTACTTCCAATTATTGTGCACAACAATTTAACTATAAATTAAGAAAAAATAATTTATAACATTAATATAATCATTAGTTCACCACATAATAACATGAATATATTTTTTCAAACTCATAACTCACTAATTTTCATCAAAATTCACACGCATATATGTATACATATACATAGTTGTTGTTTTTTTTCTCAAAAAATTCATATGAATACATTTGCATAAAATAAAATTTTCAAAAACAATCACAATATTTATTTATTTTTAAAAGAAAAGCGGTATAAGAAATCTTACAAATGTTTTGTTTGGATCTGAAACCTTGTTGCTGAATTTGGTAGGAAAATGGTAGCGACAAGGTGTTCTCTCTTGTGTTGATTGGTAGCGACAAGATTGTTGGCAAGGACGAGCAAGCGAATTGTTTAGGGTTCTTAGGCTGAGGTAGGCGAGCAAAAGGGTGGCTGAATTTGGTTGAGGGCTGCCGCTAGAAACTCTAGCGGCGAGCAATTATTTTAATGGGAAACAACATAATAAGTTCACATGCATAAAGGAGGGGCAATGAGGTAAAAAATTTATACTGCCGTCAAAACTTGTAGCGACAGCCAGTGTAACACTTGAGTCTGAGGTATAAATGAGTAACTTGGCTTGTCGCGCTATAAGTGATGGTATCGTCGTTACAGCCTGTAACGATATGAGACTAATTTACTTTACTCCCTCCGTTCCTTAATATAGGTCGTTTTAGAGAAATATTTTTGTTCCTTAATATAAGTCGTTTTAGAATTTCAAGTAAGCATTAATTGTTTAGTTTCCAATATTACCCATAATATTAAATGTAACTTTGGTTCTTCCAATATTTTCTGTCCAATAAATAACAATATCTTATTTCAATACAAGGGTAATATAGACAATTGATATTATAGTTAATGCTATACAATCATTACCTTAATGGTTGTGCATAACCTTAAAACGACTTATATTAAAAAACGGAGGGAGTAATTTATATCATTCAATCTCAAGAGCAACAACATAAATTATAATTATTAAAATAATTGTCGTGACAATCGGTTGATACGATATATAAAATGGCTCTTTAATGAAAAATCAAATAAGAGACAAAGTTCAAGGGTAAGTATATTTTGACCGAATTGAGAGGAATTTGGTCAAAGATGCAAGGACAACCTTTCGTTTGGAATCTTGTATGTCAGTATCTGGTTGAGGATCCCCACCGCACATCACTTCAACGTAATCCTGAATTATTAATTAATACTCTATTTTTTGATTTAAAAATATAAAATAATTAATATTTTTAAATTAATTTGAATATTTTTTAATATACAGAGTTGGGTTTCTTCCTATATGGCATGATTTTCGCCAAATCTCGTACATGTTGCGGGGTTAATTGCACGTGTTTAGCCATTTGTTTGGTTGCAATACAAATGGATTCAAGATTTGAGGTCTGTTTAAGCTGTTAAGTCTATCTAAATTATTCCATATATAGTCAATTTAAGACGGTTAGAGATAAGGGTTAAATCACTTTCAGTACATCCAAAGTCTGACTGACTTATTGCCGACTCCATTCCATGTCGCACGCAGGCACCTTGTTTGACACTTAAATTATTGAATTCTATAAAAATTTCAGTTGTAATAAATTTTATAAATTATTTAAAAATTATTACCCCATTTTATTCTGTCAAATTTGTTGTTTCCATTATTTTATTTTATTTTCTTGAGAGCCATTCGAAAAACTGAGAATTTTATTGAATCAATTAGAGGAATAACACTAAAATTAATTTTATCCATCCAAAAAGTAGATAGCTACTTGGAACTAAGGTTGAAAAATAAACAAAAAGTTAATTCGGGCTCGATTAAAATTTCAATTTAAGTTTGACTCGAAATATAAATGATTCAAATACGAATAAATTTTAAAGTTTGATAAATTACTCGAATCTTTTCAAATTGTATTTTCTATTTATACTTGGATCATATTCGTTCGAAAAATTCAAACTGTCCGGACTCGATTTGAAATCGTGCTCGACTTGATAGTTAAACGAGACTCGATCAAAAGTTATTTTATACTCGATAAATTTTATGAATCACACTATTTTCAAGTTTATAATTGTATGTAATTTTATTATTATAGTATTACTACTAAACTAAATATTCAACAAATTTTAGATTAAATGTATCCTCAAAATATTCATTTTTGTAGTAATATTTTGGTGATAATTAAAGACCCCATTGTGGGTTTAGTGGAGGCGTGGAGAACATCAATTGGGTAGTTGATGCATCATTTTCGAACATGCATATATCAATTAATTAATTAATTACTCTAGTATGAGGTTAAGTGAAATTCTATACACATTATTTTATGAGTATATTTATTCACGAACCAAAAATAAAAGAGAGAGAAAGTGCTATTTTATTACTACTATTTTATTTTTAGGTATGTATTATACAGTTAGCTATAGCGACGGTTTTTTGGACTATAACGATAGTTTCACCCGTTGTCATAGTCTTACTATATAATACACAACTATGTATATATATATATATAGCCCTATTATGAAAAGATGGCTAATATTTTTATAGTAAAAATGATACTATTACATATAGACAAATATATCTATCAGTTAAAATTGGTACGTATCGTTAATTTATACTACTACCAATTACACTTATTAAAATATAACTAAATTAAATGTATTATTTATTTTAACATTTGCTCTCTCTGATAATATCATGGTGTTGAAATAAGGAGAATGGACGTTGCCTCCAAAGAAAAACATAGGGTTGGTGTAAACTGTAAAGCATGGTAAGAGCTGATGTGGCAGCGACGCATGATCGACATGTGTCGGTCGACGGAGAGATCCACAAAGCAGCTTAATTAATTAGAAATTACTATTAGTAATAATAATGGATCAAAGTACGGGGTACACTAATTAAATTAGCATAACCCTAATCGACACGATGACGATTACATCGAAGCGGCGCCTGCCGCGGCGGAGATGAAGGCTGTGGCATAGAGTCAGCACCACGTGTCACAGTGGTTGGCCATGGATCTAGGAATTTCAGTCAAACCATGATCCATTCATCTCCTAATTAATTAATTAGTATAAGCTTAGCTACTAAGCACAAATTTGTTTTATTCATTTCTCATTGACTATGTTTCATTTTTCTTGTTTTGTTTTTATCCCTTAATCCATATTTAATTCTCTCTCTTCTCGTTAATTATTTGCCTATTAATTTCCCTAAGATCATGAGAAAAAAACTTTTTCTTGGATAATAATTAATATAGGTAGAATTAGCTAATTAAGTGAAAGATTAGGCGGGTCAAAGTTCATAGGATTATTTTATTTTAATCTTTGTTCGAGCCTAATCTAGATTATATATCTACATCTCACTTTTTTGTTATAACTAATTAACCAACTGCAGTTTTTTTTAATTTTTTTTGAATAACTGTTTAATTAAATAGCTCCTCCAACCTAATCTTCCTGTTTTCTTCTTGTAGTGTCCCAAATCTTCCTATATATATATATTAGCTGGGTCCCGTTCCTCCGGCACTGTATGGACAATATGATTTATCTTAAACTTTGGACGACCAAAATAATTTATTGAGTGAGCGGAAAATTTAAAGTCATTTGTATTTTATTAAATTATTATTAGATTATTAGATAGATAGATGTAATTTATTAGATAGATGTATGAACAGTGAGATTTATCTCAAACTTTGGACGGCCTAGATGATTTATTGAGTGAGCGGAAAATTCAAAATCATTTGTATTTTATTAGATAGATATAGAGTCCGGATCTTAAGCTCACCCCTTATCCAACTCACCCGAGCTCACCCCCCTTAAGCGACGGACCGAACGACGGTTCGGTCATACAACCGTCGTGTATACTTTTAGTGACACTATATGTTGTCCGTCGCTAAAAGTATAGACGACGGTTGTATGACCGAACCGTCGTTGGGTCCGTCGCTAAAGGGGGGTGAGCTCGGGTGAGATGGATAAGGGGTGAGCTTAAGATCCGGACCGTATATATATATAAGGAAAATGTATATACACAGTCGCCTATGACGATGATTTTTTTGGACTATAGCGACGGTTCATCTGTCGCTATAGCTATTATGTTCTATGACGACAGTTCACCCGTCATCATAGCCAAAAAATATCGTCGTCATAGGCGACTGTGTACCACACAATTGTGTATATACATATAGCTCATATATATATATATATATATATATATATATATATGTGGTTCTATTCCATGACAATTATTTGTTATAAGAACTATTTCAGCAATCATCATCTTCATCGTTGATCAATATAATAAATGACTAAAATTGAAAAAAGATAACGCCCTGTCGCTACAACTTGAGCGGCTTTAAAATCACTTGTACCGGCACATTGCAATTACTAAAGATTAAAAAATGTACACACACGTAACCTAAAGGTTAAAATTGTTATTATATTTATTTTAAAAAATTAATGATCGTCTTATATTTATCTTTTTTTGTTTAAAAAATTAATTAAATAAATTTTAAAATAAGACTCAATATTACACATACATATTTTTAGTCACCTATCGCTACCATGTCATCAATTTCTAACGTGATACTATCAATTAGACGTATTCAGAAAGAATTAAAAGTTTAATCTTGTAATTGAAAAAATTGAAAAGACAATCTCCAAAGTGGGAAAAAGTAAGAGTTTAATCTCTTAATTGAAAAAATTGAGAAGCCAATCTCCATGAAAAAAAAAAACTAAAAGTTCAGGTATTAATTTATTTTTAGGACTAGTTTATTTATTTATTTTTTGGTAGAAATTTATATTTTTTGACCCACTTGCGACCTTTCTTAAAGACGATAAAATCTATTTATATTTAAATTAACAAAATAATAATAACCAAATAATTAATAATGCAACAAATAGGAGTGACAAAAAGAAGTTAATAAAATAATAGAAATTGGAAGTTTGCATTTTATCCAAACTCGAGAGCTGTTGACTAAATGATTTTAAAGGTGGCGTGGATATGGAGAATTAATGGAAGGGACCCTGTGAATATTCTAAGTACTAATTATTTAACATCCATTGTTATTTATTTGGCATGCCATATAATAAATATAGTAAATATTATAGTGCAACAATTACTTTATAATAAACAAATTAAACTTTGTGACTAACAATTTCCTCATGCAAACCTTTTAAATTATTGTGTAGAACTCTTTTTTTTTTTAATTCCTTACCCACTAATATATATTACATCTGTTTAAAGAAAAACTTTTGAAGTTAATTTATGATATTTTAATTAAAAATAATTTAAATTAACATAATTTTAA
Source organism: Panax japonicus (assembly GCA_020205505.1). NCBI lineage: Eukaryota > Viridiplantae > Streptophyta > Magnoliopsida > Apiales > Araliaceae > Panax > Panax japonicus. The sequence goes on from CM035102.1 coordinate 64,500,708, forward strand.
TCAATACAACGTGAATATTATAAACTATATATATATATATATATTCTTTCTTAAATTAACTAAATTCGCATCAATAAATTTTAATTTTTTTTATAAAATTAACTTCTTAAATTAAAAAAAACTATTTGTAAAAGGGAGGGAGTAATATTTTGTAGGATTCATGTTTTCACTAAATCAATTGTTGAATTGATTACTAATTATTCCACTTTCGTCAATAACATTTTCTGTTGTGGATTTAACAATTTCTTAAATAATAATGTAACTTAATTCAACTCAAAACATTAATAAAGAGATCGATTTCAGAAGCAATATTTTGATGCTATTTGATTATAATTTTGAGCACTTAATTATTCGATGGAAGTCTCTTAATTTTCTAATATAATGTAGAAAAACTGAAAATCCAATATTTTAAAAAAAAAATTACTAAATACTTTTAATTTACACTAATTATAATTCGTAGTGTAACTTAAATATCACACATGAGATTAAGATGGTATAAATATATAATCCAATTTTATCCTCAATTATTGCAAATGAATATGACCAAAAATTATGAAAAGAATATAGATATATAGTCTCGAATATATATATAGAGCCTAACTTCATATAAATTAGCTGACACAAAACTTAACCCTATTTGTTTTAGTTTCCAGTTACCAGAATATTAATTTATATTTTATTAAGATAATATTAAGAGTTTTAAATTTTTAGATATTAAATATGTCTCAAGCACATTTGCCTCTATAACATAACACCAAAAAATGGAAGTCTTTTTTTTATATATTATAATTATTATTATTATTTATTAAAAAAATTAATTTTACAAACTAAAAGTGATTAATGAATTAGATTTTCTATTTTTTTTAGGTTTATCTATTTTGATGATAAAAGAAAATGCTAGTAGGTTAATTTTCTTCTTATAATCAATTGTTTGAAGGAGGACAATTTATACCCACTACCTTTCTTAATTAAATATTCCATTAACTTTGTTTGCCGTAAATTTTAAATCTCTAATCCAACTTAATTATCATATTAATTAAGACTTTGGAATAAGCATATGTACTTTAAATGATGGAATCCTCATCTTTTTTATTTTGTTTTTTATGGGGCTGAATATTGCTAGTTATTTCATGTGATTTGAGAACTGATCAGGTAAATTGTGTATGAAAAGAATATCTCTCTCATTTCCAAAAATAAATCTTCTCATGGACGTCTTTACTTTTATAAAATGATTATATATATATATATACAAAATTGTGTATTACATAATAGGGCTATGACGACGGATTTTTCGGCTATGGTGATGGATGACCTGTCGCCATAGTCCAGAATAACTATGACGACGAGTGAAACTGTCGTTATAGTTCAAAAAATCGTCGCTATAGCCAACGGTGGAATACACAGTTGTGTACATATATTTTTTCCATATATATATATATATATATATATATATATATATATATATATATGAGAAAGGTAATCTAAAGCCCATTTTTGGTTAAATCTACCAAATAAAATGATATATTGAAACTCAAGACATTAGTGGTCGAAATATGCTAAACGTGTAAACCTGTTTAAAAATATGTGTTCAAGTCATTTGAATTTTATGTTAAATACGTATATTTGGTAACCACAAAAAATCGTTTCCACACATAATTTTAATCATTTATTCATTTATTATGTGTCGTGTATTGTTTAATTAAAAATATACTACCTTCATTCTAAATTCTAAATTATTACTATTAAATTTTGAAATTTGAACTGAGATATTTTTAAATTTAAATTTGAAATGATTCATGTTAAAATTTAAAAATAATAAAAACCTTACTATGAGTGATACTTTTTAAATGATTTTAATATTTATTAGGTACTATTGGTTAAAATAAAAGGAAATCTTACTAATTTTAAATTCAAAAATGTTTTACATTGATTTCAAGAATTAAACTGCATTTTTTATTAAAAAATAAAAAACTTATTTTATTTTATTTTTATTAAAAAAACTGCATTTTTTAATAAAAATAAATATAAAAACTGCATTTTTTAAAATTTTTTATTAAAAAAATAAAAAACTGCATTTTTTTTATTAAAAAAAAATAAAAAACGTATTTTATTTTATTTTTATTAAAAAAATAAAAAAACTGCATTTTTTAATTTTTTTTATTAAAAAAAATTAAATTTTTTTATTAAAAAAAATAAAAAACGTATTTTATTTTAATTTTATTAAAAAAACAAAAAAAAACTGACGTGCCGTGTTTAATTTTTACACATCAGCTCAACCAAGTCCTACTCAGATAGCCACGTCAGCAATTGCTGACGTGGCGTGTTCAATTTGTGTAATTGGAAAAATTTGATAGTTTAATAACCTAATTGACAAAATTAAAAGGTGGATCACCGAAGTGGAATATGGCATATAGTTTAGGGTACTAATTCATATTTGTAGTTATAAAAATATTTGAAGGTACTACAACAATAAATGAAAGAAAATATATAATTTTTTTTAATTAAAAATTAAATTTTCATTCTTTTAATCTTTTTTCCCGGATCCAAACTCAGAAATAAGAGCATTGCTATACTTATAAAAAAAACTTACAAAATGATGTGTCAAAGTTTAATTAGCAAATAATTCGTTGTTCATGCATGTTAGTCCAATAGTTGTACAATCTTACACGTTATTTTGTATATTTTTTTCTAACTATTCTTTAATCACCATAGTTTTGTTGTAGAAATAGAGTGTAGAGTTTCTTCTTGAAATTGGCTGTAATAACCCTTTCAGTTCTTGTATTTTTTCTTTAATTTTATTTTATAATTCTGTATGTGAATAATGTTGTCGTTAGTAGGTTAATGACATACTTATAAAAATAAAAATTAATTAAATGTCAATGTAAAATTGTGAGTTGTTCATAGCAATCAATGAAGTCTTATTTAGTCTTTTTCGTTTATTCATTCTTATCAATAGCATACCTCAAAATAAAATTCTCATAATTATTTGCATCCAATCCTGTCTCTATGTTTAAATTTTCTAATTAATAAAATAAAATAAAAATTAAAACATCAAAACCCTAGTTGATACTCAAAAACATCAAAAATTTCATAACTAATTTTTAAATGAAAATTAAAAAATAAAATCTAATATTGTTCACTTGAAATATTGTTATTTTTTAATTTGAATTTACTCAAAGTAATAAGTCATTTCTAAAAATAAATATGAAACAATGACTATTCCTACAAAGTCATTCTATATATGTAGCAACAGTCCCGTGCCTCCGGCACTATAGACGGTAGGATTTTTTTCCAAATTTTAGACGGCCCATATGATTTATTAGAATAAGCGAGAAATTTAAAATCATTTATATTTTGTTAGATAGATTTCTCACATATGCTTTAGATATTTTTAATTTAGTAAATAATATATTCTCTTACCCCAATAATAGTAACAACTAACAAGTTAATTTAATTACGTTCCTTTTATAAAAAGTGTTAATATTCAATTAGAAAAAGAAAAATAAAGAAGTGAGAACCAAGACAAATGGATATAAAGGAGTGGAAAAAGTGAAAAAGGGAGAAAATCGAGAATACTTTGGAGTCGTTCTTTTTACTTTTCTACCATTTATTTATTTAAATAAACTAATCACTTTAAATAGAAATTTAGAATTAGATTTTTTTTTTAATTATGGGGGTTTATTTGGTCATATGAATATGAAAGGGGACAAAAAATGGCGCTCTGTATATTGTTTGATGTTGGGGTTTACAGAGATTTTATATAAAGCCGCCTCTCTTCTTCTTTCCTTCATCATCCATCAATCTCATACCCTCCTTTTCCTTTCTATCCTGTTTTCCTTTCCATTTACCAAACATTGCTTTGCATTTTCTCTCTCCAAATTCCATTCCCACATTCTTTCTTTCTCTCTCCCTACTTTCTGTGCTGCTTACTTCTCTTTAGTCACATCTACTGGTGTGAACCGAGCAAGTTTGGTTGAGTTATAAAAGGCTTCTTCGTGGGTTACAGAAGTCTCACTGTGTAGAACAAGAAATACCCATTTTGTAGATTATAACAAGGTAACACCATTATTTGTGAAAAACTCACTTCAATTTTGCTATATTTATGTTTGTATCTGTAATTTACAAGTTGGGTTATGTAAAAAGATGAAACCTTTACAGTTTTGGACATTTTTTCTGATATGGGTATTAATTAATTATCATCAGCAGGGAATTTGGATAATAATTAGGCAGCATCAAAAGGGGTTCTCTTGTTTGGAAAAGAAGAAAATTAAGAGAAAGAAAGATGAAGTATGTTTTGGTGACAGGTGGAGTGGTGAGCGGTTTGGGGAAAGGAGTCACTGCTAGCAGTATTGGCCTTATTCTCAAATCCTGCGGTCTTCGTATTACTTCCATTAAAATTGGTCTCTATTTTTTCTCTGGCTCTGGTTTCATCTACTTTTACAGTCTATTAGTCATTTGGAATTTTAATTTTCTTGGCATTTGCCTTGTATGTTCTTCTAATCCATTTCCTAGCTATAGGAGTAGCTTGAATCGCCTTATGTTAGCTTTCTCTGTTTTGGGTCTTTTGGGTTTTACTTCCAATAGAATAAAAGATGAAGAAAGGTGTTGCCTTTTTGTGTCTTGAAATCTAATTATTTCCATTTCTTCTGAAGGAATTATTAACATTTGGCAAAATATGGCCTGATGTTACTCTTAAAAGTTTGTCCAAAAGTAAAGTAATTTTTCTGCAGTAGACTTTTAAAAATCAGCTTCATTTTAATCATATTCTTTATTTTTGATTGACAAGGTTGCTAACCAGCTGCTTTTATTTGATTTATTGATAAATTTTGTTGTAGAGAACTGATAGGTATGGATTTTTCGAGAAGGGTTCTTTAAAAAGTGCATAAATTTCTTAATTCTTTATTTTCCCCCCCTTCTTCCTTTTGTCTTTCGTTTTTATAAGATTTTTTTGTTGTTTGTCTCTGCATCTCCTTATTTGTATTTATCATTAAGTTTGATGCTGTTTGCCTTATGGATTTTGTATATAGTCTGTGTGCTGTGACCTCTCTTTGCTTTTCTTTCTTCTTCTACTTTTTTTTCTTGGGTTTTATTCCCAATCCATTTAGGAGCTAAAGGGAATTTCTGATGTAATTGATTATGAAAAGAGTTTACTTTGGGATATGTTTAAAAGCAAGACAACCCTGTGGAATATGTGCCTGTTAAAATTCCTCTGAAAGAGCTCCACTCTTTCTTTTATTTTATTATGCAATTGTTCTACTTCTTTTCTAGGATGTATCACCAATTTCCCTTTAATTACAGTCCTAATGCAATTTTTCATGTTATATTGTTATCATGTTTTGCTTATTATGCTCTTTTCCCTCATACTCAGATCCTTACTTAAATACTGATGCCGGAACAATGTCCCCTTTCGAGCATGGAGAAGTTTTCGTTTTGGATGATGGTGGAGAGGTAAAAGAAACACACTTCTTTCTAACCCACTCATTTCTTCTCTTGCCTGCATTGACCTTGCTACCAGTTTTCAGAGGTGAGGTGGTCTATTTTGAGCTATGACTGTGTTCAACATTTGTCAATTTCACACGGCAAAGCATTTTTTGTTTTCTCATTAGTATAGGACCCACATTGTACTGTGTCAATTTCATCTCAGTTAACCATTAGCAAAATAAGCTATGGACTTTTCTTCTTATTTAATATATAGTAATTCAGTTAGTTACGTCTTGATCCTAAAAATACTAATAACATGTTCATCGGGTTATGTCGTTATCTAGTAAGCTAGGAAGTATTTGTGGGAGAGTGGGGAAGGTGGCTTGTTAGCAACACTGCTATAACTAGGATAGTTTATTTTCCAGTTGGTGTTCGAAGTGAGCCAAAACAAATGGGTTTCACAATTATATAGAGAATTGATCACTTTAGATCATGTAACATTTTAGATGTGTATGCGTCCTGCTTTCTATGTATCTTGGCTTGCATCTGAAAACTGGTTTTAAACATCGACTCTGAAGTGGGCATTTGCTTAGTACTAGAATACCAACAAAAAGATATTTATTTTTATGTTTGAAGGTGGACTTGGACCTCGGAAACTATGAGCGATTTCTAGATATTAAGTTGACACGTGATAACAATATCACTACCGGAAAGATTTACCAGGTAAGTGATTATGTTGAACACTTAATTATGCTTGTCTTATTACGCGTGATAATTTGGCTTGCATTAATTAATGGATTAATTATCTTTTCTTCTTTGAATAGTCCATCATTGACAAGGAGAGAAGGGGTGATTACCTGGGAACAACTGTTCAGGTCTTCCACGTTTTGTACAGCATCTGTTACTTTGTAACATATCTGATATGAGCTGTTCTAATATTTATTTTCCTCAATCAGGTTGTCCCTCATATCACAGATGCCATTCAAGAGTGGATTGAACGTGTAGCCGCTGTACCAGTTGATGGAGAAGATGGTCCAGCCGATGTTTGTGTCATAGAACTTGGTGGTACTATAGGTTTGTTAACAACATTGTCCTGATTTTGTTAGCATTTGTTACTTTTCCTGTATTACTTGTATTTAAACTGGAGCTCATGCACGCAGGGGACATTGAATCAATGCCATTTATTGAGGCTCTTGGACAATTCTCTTACCGTGTTGGTAAATTATGCATGCGACTTAGTTCACTTTATATTTCAGGTTAAAAGAAAGCTAAGGTAATCTCATTATGCAACTAATTTTGTGCATCAATATCCCATTTCAGGTGTTGGCAACTTTTGCTTGATACATGTCAGCCTTGTACCTGTTTTGAATGTTGTTGGTGAACAGGTGAATATAACAATGCGCTTGAATTACATGTCTCTATGGGTCTTTATCATTTATAAGGAGACTTGTAATGCAAATGTAATAGCTTCACAAATTTTGTTTTCATGTTCAGAAAACGAAGCCAACCCAGCACAGTGTTAGGGGACTAAGAAGCCTGGGATTGATGCCACATATTCTAGCTTGCCGCAGCACAACGGTCTGTCTCATCTTTCATTATATAGATGTACATGCACTTATGTGCATGTATGGTTGGCTGGTTGCATATATTCAATTGTGCCCTTATCCGAATCAGCATGTGTACTTTCTTATCATCAGCCTAAGCTTTTTAAATTTCAATTTAATTGCAGGAACTTGATAAAAATGTCATAGAGAAACTCTCCCGATTTTGCCATGTTCCGGTAAAATAATAGGAATGATTTATATACATTCATATATACACATAGTCTAAACACATTAATAGAAACATGTATCTATCAGCTTTGCAAGTTTATTCTTAGAATCACCAAGTAAGTTTTCTTTTTCATTTTTCAGGAAGAAAACATCATAACGCTCTATGATGTTTCCAACATTTGGCGTGTTCCTTTGCTCTTAAAAGTACATGATTCTGTTATATTTTTCTAGTTAATCTCATTTTCTGTTACCATCCTTTTTTTTGGCAATTAGAATGTTAAATGTGTTTTTTCCTCTTAAATAGGAGCAGAAGGCTCATGAAGCAATCTTGAAAGTGCTGAACCTTTCAGGGTATGTCCAATGAGCTCCACTCTAGTTGTTCTGTTCCATTACTCGGATTATTTGCATTGCTAGTCTCCTTAGATCTTTGGTATTTTGTGGTATAGCACTGACACTAAGTCCATTGTGTGCAGTGTTGCTCGGAAACCTGCGTTGGGGGAGTGGATATCTAGGGCTCAACTTTGTGACATGTTATATCTACCAGTATGCTCTAAAGATTTATCAAAATCTAATATCAAGTTTTGTGTTGGTTTCTCTCAATTTTCCTTCGGTTTTTGTTCCATTTATATTTCAGGTTAGAATTGCCATGGTTGGCAAGTATACAGGACTTTCAGATTCTTATTTGTCTGTATTGAAGGTGAACTTATTTTTTTCCACAGTTCTCCGCTTAAATCCTTGCTTTAGCATTTTTTTCAAATAATTGACTATTTCTAATTTTCCTGTTATAGACTTCTGTTTGGTCTGATACATGAATAGGACTGTCGTCTTTATATGTCTAGGTTAGGATCATTTCATGGAACTTCTGTCTCATTACATATTCTTCGGTAGTTTATGTTGTCTATGTAATTCATTCTCGATGACTTTGAAAATGTTAACAGGAAATTTGTAGAGGCTTCACTCTCTCTATTACATCCACATAATTTCAGTCAATGTATAGATTTAGACAAATGTGTTAAGTCATTAATCAATGTAAAAGTATGATTTGCTTCTACAGTGACTAGAAAGCATACACAGTTTTAACTTTTCTGCTGACTTATCAAAGGCATTTCCATGTTTCAGGCTTTGTTGCATGCTTCTGTGGCTTGCCACAGGAAACTGATTGTAGATTGGGTCCCAGCCAGCGACCTTGAAGAAGCAACAGCAAAAGAGGTTATTTTCAGGTTCCCCTTCTCATAAAAAATCTAAGAGTCTAATGCCTTGTATTACAATTTGACTAGTATTTTCTCCTTACAGAATCCTGATGGCTACAAAGCTGCTTGGAACTTCTTGAAGGTTGGTGTAGTTTACAGTTTCATCTTATTGCACTAGACGACTAAAATTACCGTGTTCAATTTTGTGTAAGCCTTCTGACAACCCTTCAAATTTAGGGTGCAGATGGTATACTCGTTCCTGGAGGATTTGGTGACAGAGGCGTGGAAGGAAAAATTCTTTCCGCAAAGTATGCCCGAGAAAACAGGATTCCTTTTCTCGGAATATGTCTAGGAATGCAAATCGCTGTTATTGAGTTTACCAGATCTGTTGTTGGACTGCAAGATGCAAACAGCACTGAGTTTGACCCTAACACTCCGAATCCTTGTGTTATATTTATGCCAGAGGTTCGTCTTCATACTTTTGATTTCTGAAGCTAGATATGATTCGCATTTCCTTAAAGTTATCTTTTCTTGCATTGGGCTTATTATATTTGTTCTTTGTTAACAGGGTTCAAAGACCCATATGGGAGGTACTATGCGTCTCGGATCAAGGAGAACATACTTTCAGGTTAAAGACTGCAAATCTGCAAAACTGTAAGCAAAATTTGACTACTAGATTAGTGCATTCCCATAAATGAGCATATGCAATCTAACATCTCTTCACGTCTTGTGAGTAGATAATATATCTTAAAGAATGTGATTTACTTACATTCATGCTGATTGCTGAACATGCTCCAACTTTGCTGACTGTGTGGTGAAAATTATTTTTAGATATGGCAACAAAAGCTTCATTGATGAGAGACACCGGCACAGATATGAGGTCTGTGGCACTAATATGAACTCCTCATGTTTTTTGTTGTTGCTTATCGTACTTCATTTGAATTTTGTGGTACATGTTCATCTCATGTAATAGTTTCATCAGTAGGTACATTGGGTTGAGAACTGAGTTTTATCCTATGTAGGTAAATCCTGGTATGGTAGCACAACTTGAAAAGGCAGGTCTCTCTTTTACTGGAAAAGATGAAAGTGGCCAGCGCATGGAGGTAGGTCTTTCCATCTTTTATATTATCGGTGCCTTTTGTTGTGTGTGCCGCAATGCTTTTGTACTTTTCAGGTGTTGAGATTTGTTTTCTTCTTGCAGATTGTTGAGTTGTCTACTCATCAATATTATGTGGGTGTCCAATTCCATCCTGAGTTTAAATCAAGGCCTGGAAAGCCTTCTGCTCTTTTCTTAGGTACTTGTCCTCATCTCTTTTCCTGACCATCATTCTTCTTTTTTGTTATAAAGATAAGAGCCAAGAATATGGTGCTGTGGCTTTGATTGTTTTCAAAATATTCAAGTATTGGTGTAATCCACCTCTTGTAACTTTTCTTCATTTACTGATTTCCATACATGTGCTTATTAAATTCTTTACTGGTCTAAAACTAAAGCTAGGTTTAAAGGCTATTAGTGATTGAGTATATAGTTAAATCCTCACATTTCCTTATTTCCAGCAGTGCCTAAGTCGCATTGCCACCTCCTTGATACTAGCTTTCTGACAGTGGCGGAACCAGAACATTTTTAGAGGGGGGTCAAAATACATCAGTAAAAAAATTATTTATTAACCCTTGTCAACTTTTAAGTTGCGAGTCTAATGGCTTTAAATACATACATACATATATATATATATATATTTTTAATTTTTCCCGAACTATGAGACTTTGAAATTTTTAGTCAACTGATTAGTTACTTTTATAGATAAATTACAAATTATAATATTATATATTCAAAACCTTATATTGTGGTTTGTGAGATTAATTAGCTTGAAAGAATGAATTCCAACAACAACAAAAAATAGAAGAGAGATTTAATAATCTTGATAGGATAAAACTATGGTGAACTTATGGTCACTATAGTAGGATCCAAAAAAAATTATTTTATTTCTTTAGCTTTTTATATTAGTCTACATAGAATTGTTATCACTTTTTTTACCTCACTTTGATGATAAAGCAAAAAAAAAGAAAAGGAGAAGGAAATATATAAAAAAAAAAGGAAGGAAAAGAAAAACAAATAACCCCTGAAAATTCCAGGGTGGGGGGTCATATGACCCCCCCTAATTCTGCCTATGCTTTCTGATGGCCTAATTAGATTTGCAATTCCATCCATAAATTAAGCCTGATAATATTGATGTTTCCATAATTTACTAGAGAGCTCATACTTTGACTGTCTACACTCTACAACTAGAATATTGTTTTCTGTTCTTCTGTTCATGATGTGGAGTTCATGTCATTAGAATTATTTCCCTTGTAGTTAATGTGCGTAGCTTGTCAAATATTTTTGTCCTAATTTCCTGACAAATTACACGCCTTGCTTAAAACAGGGGTTATAGCAGCAGCATGTGGGCAACTGGATCCTCTCTTAAACAAAGGAGTGACAAAGATGACCGGGTCAAGCAATGTAAATGGTATCTCAGTAATAGCACCCCACCAAATCGGATATTCAATAAAGCATGCAAATGGATCATTAGACGGCATTTATAGCAACGGGAATGGTCTGCACGCCTAAAGGGAGAAGTTTTTGTGCCGTTTTGTCCTTAGATCTCCCCCCCCCCTTCCTTCCCCTCTCCCCCTCCCCCTCCCCCTCCCCCTCCCCCTCTTCCGTATATGGGTGTGGTTTATCAGTTTTACTGTGGGCTTTTCCATTTGGTGTGTATAGCAATGCTAGTGTGCGTGTTTATTAGCTTCTGGGATGAATCATGCATAGGACAGGAGCTGGATTCCGGTCTTTTAAACGGAACAGCCTGTTGTATTTACAGCATGTTGCAAGGGAAACTGGGGAGAGGGTCTTATTATCTTTGTACTTTTGGGGTTTTTCAATGCATCCTTACTATGTTAGTAGCTCTTGCTAGATATGTACATTAATGAACTATTTGGCATAACTTGGCTGACAAATTTTAAAAATTTTCTTCATAGCTTTGAGCCGGCTGGATCTTGTGGATATGGTCCTTAAAATATCTAAGGGTCCTGCTTTGTATTGTGACAAATTTGTGAACAATAACATCTCTCCAAAGAGTTATTATTAATACTTTTTTTATATATTTGACAACCAAAAAATTGACATAAATATTTGTAATATATTTCATTTTCCAATATCTAAATTAAAGATTAATGTCATTGTTGTTAATTAGACTTGACTACGGGGTAGGTATAGTTTGGGTGACTCTTTTCCATACTTGTCCGGTCAATAAATACAATCTCCCGACTAGACCCCAAAACAATCGAGATCAGATCCTCTCTCTCTATTTTTTATGTTTTCTTTGTGTTCCGCACTTAAATTTTGACACGACCTTTTATTTAATTTTAGAGTTAATTGGTGTTAAGTAAGAGGTCAGGTGTCAAAATTTAAGTGGGAGACATAAAGGGGACATGGAAAATGGGGACAGAAGATCTGCTCTCAAAAAAATCTCCCCATATTCGCCTGCTCCATCCCATTGTATTGTCAGTCTAAATTTTGTAATGCGGTCTACAAGGGTTAAATATACTTTTATCTGTCAAAGTATCACCTTTTTTACACAAGTGATCCTAATATAAAAAATATTAATAACATATCTTCCAAGTATACTTAAGTAAACAAAAACGACCATAAATTCATTTTTGGCCAAAAAATTCGTCTGAATGCTGATGTGTCACCAAAAAGCCTGGTGTATACGATTTGAATGTATATGACTATTACATTATATGATTTATTTACTAAATACATTTGCAATACAAGCTAGGGCAGTTTACTCCACTAAAAGCATTTACTGAAGCAAAATTTGAAAATTTGAGAACGATCGGTAGTGTGTAAAATTGTAGAAAATTTGTGAGTTTCTAGGTCTGAACTAGCTAATCGATTTGAAATCAAGCTGCAATAGCAGGGTGGTGAGAATTTGAGATTTGGAAGAAAACCGAACTCTAGAGATAAAATATTTTTTTGACATGACTACTTTCACCTTTGTGGTAGTTGGGAAAGTTATGATACGCGTGCTTATATATATATATATATATATATATATATATATATATATATATATATATATAGGGATTCCATCCGTGGCAACCGGTTGCCATAACACTGTTCTAACAATCTCTTTTCTCCCGACCGCTACAAACTCTCCCGGCTGTTAAAAAATTAATAAAAAAATTAAAAAAACACCCCAGCCGGCACAAGCTCAACCGGCTGGGCAGAATTTTTTTTACACACTTCATTTTACTTTTAAGTGTTTATGCATGCATGTATGGTAATTATTATAGTAATATTAATAATAATTTTAATATCATAAACCTATTGCAATGTTTTACAATATTTATATTAATACAATATTACTATATTAATATTTATATTAATACAATATTACTATAATATTATTCTATTACTATAATAATATTTATTATTAATATTAATAATAATAACCGGTTTTAATATATATATATATATATATAATATTATTATTAATATTAATATTAATACAATATTACATAATATGTAATATTGTATTAATATTAATATTAATAATAATATTATATATATATATATTAAAACCGGTTATTATTATGTAATATTGTATTAGTATTAATATTAATAATAATATTATATATATATATATATTAAAACCGGTTATTATTATTAATATTAATAATATTGTATTATTAATATTAATATTAATAATAAATATTATTATAGTAATAGAATAATATTATAGTAATATTGTATTAATATAAATATTAATATAGTAATATTGTATTAATATAAATATTGTAAAACATTGCAATAGGTTTATGATATTAAAATTATTATTAATATTACTATAATAATTACCATACATGCATGCATAAACACTTAAAAGTAAAATGAAGTGTGTAAAAAAAATTCTGCCCAGCCGGTTGAGCTTGTGCCGGCTGGGGTGTTTTTTTAATTTTTTTATTAATTTTTTAACAGTCGGGAGAGTTTGTAGCGGTCGGGAGAAAAGAGGTTGTTAGAACAGTGTTATGGCAACCGGTTGCCACGGATGGAATCCCATATATATATATATATATATATATATATATATATATCATTTAGTAATGATAGTTGAGAAAGTGATTGTGCAATTATCCTCTTCGATTCTTTATTCTTTAACAATTTTGTGATCCCATCTTTGAATTTCAAAATATTCTTTATGTCCTTTGTTTTTTAACTGATTATACTTGAAAGTAGTGAAATAATAGTCTTTTTTGTTGGTGGTGTATTTTTTATTTTTTTGTTGATTGCAGATTTGTATGATGATATCTTATTTAGTATAAGATTGCACTATGCTAGTGAATTTATAGATGGGGGTATGAAGGGTGTCAATGTCAGGATTTTGACTATTGTAAGCTTAGTAAGTTAACTCCATGAGAGTTGAGTATCATGACAATGGAGGTTGGACTTTGTGAGTTATTATCATACTACTACTTTGATCCACTGAAGGGATAGAGGGAACTTATATCACTTGATGATATTAAGAACTTGAAGCATTTTATTCTGAAGTCCAGATAAGTGGATATAGTAGTTATAAGTCACCAGCCCTTACAAATGTCATCTCTATTGAAGATTTTTGATGATAATGAGGAAGATAACTAGTTTACTGGTAATGAAGAAGGAATCACTCTGATATTAAAGAGGAATACATCCAGTCTGGTGGTCATGAAGAAGACATCCACCTTGATGATGATGACAGTGAAGAACCCTCTTTCAATGAACAATTTTATGATTGTTCATATGAGGAAGATGACATTGATTTTAAGTAAATGTGGACAGTGGTATAGAAGTCATAGATGGCAGAGATGATATAGAACAAGAGAAGGAGACTGCAAAAGAGAAGGAGAATGTGACTGCCAAAGACAATGAGAATGTTACTGAATTTGATGATGAGGAATATCTTATGCAGGAAAGAATTCATAAAATGACTATAAATGAATATGAAGATGGACCAAAATGGCCAGAGTTTGATCCTGAAACTATGATGGATGATTCACAATTTGAAAAGGGTCTGTTGTTCAAGGACAATAAACAATTCAAGAAGGTAGTTAGAGCTTACTTAGTTAAGCATGAAAGGAATTCATCCAATAATATACAAGAACGAAGCTTTCAAGGTTGGTTATAAATGCAATCCTCTTTGTCCATGAAAGATATATGCTAGTAAGTTGTTGCAGAGGGAGAATACACTGCAAGTAAATAAGTTCTATGGTCCCCATACTTGTTCAAAAGATGCTAGAAATAAGCATATTAACTCTAGGTGGCTTGTAGAGAAGTATATAAATAAATTTAAAAAAATTCAAATACAAGTGTTGATACCTTTGTAGAAATTGTTTGTAATGAAGATATTGTGAAGATATCAGAGACTCAAACTTATAGAGTAAGGATCAAAGCAGTGAAGATGATCCAGGGTAACATTAATGAACAATATGTGAAACTCTAGCAGTATGTTGAATAGTTGAAGAGGCTAAATCTAGGTAGTACAATTGATTTGGTTACCGAAGAGGGTACAATAGCAACAGAAAAACTCGTAAGAACTCAACTTTTATGAAATAAAAGTATTTAATTTTCTTTGTAATTATTATTCCAATCAGTAAATGGTTAGATTGATAAAACGTTAAAGTTAAGGGTGATATGTGTAAATTATAAAAGTATGGCGAGGAATAATCATTTTATCGGAGAATATTCGTTTTGTCGGAAATATTAGGTAAGAGTATGACGTCACCGAAATAGCCAATCATTGGTGGGCCCAATAACAAAATATTGTCGGATGCAGAAAATGACATAAATGACCTTTTTAATAATAAAAAAATTGTCAACGGTACTATCACTTTCAACTTGTTTAAATACCCAGTTACAAAAGTATAGAAGTACGCAATATTCTACATTGACACACGACATTACACAGTATCACACGGTGTTTCACAGTACTTCATATTATAGATTTAATAATTGTTACAGTAACAATTGCATAGTATTTCATATTATTGAACTCAATAATTGCCACAGTAGTAAATGCACAGTATTTCATATTATTATATTAATAATTGACAAAAAAAAATAACATACTATTTGATATGATATTATTAGGCTAGTAAATATTATTGACAATGTCTAGAAAGTTTTGTCAATAAAATGAGTTATTTAAGTGTGCGACGTTTATACAGAAGGCCCCCTCTTTCCTGAGAACGATCTGGTTGTCAATTTTGTAAGTCTATAATAATTATACTCAGAAGAAATTAGTGAGCACTAGTCCACTGTAGCAAGCACATGGATTTAGGGATGTTACAATAATTGTCACAACATCTCATATTATTAAACCAATAATTGACATCGTAGCAAGGGTAGTAATGGAAAGTTGCATAAATGAAATCACGAGTTTTAAATATTTAGGCCAACCCATTATTTTAAGAACAATAATATCCGTAATATTAATATATTAAGTCAATAATGTAGAAAACGGATAATATAATGATAATGGAATAATCTTTTGAATAAATAATGATAATGGAATAATCTTTTAATAATGAATTTATCTTTTTAAATAAATAATGATAATTGATTATTCTTTTGAATAAATATTGATAATGAATTATTCTTTTTAAATAAATATTGATAATGGAATATTATTTTTGAATAAATAAAGATAATTGATGAAAAATGGGTAATCATTATGTTTAAAGTAAAGATAATGGATGAAAATGGGTAGTCATTATGTTTAAAGATAATGATATTGGATGAATAATATATTTATAAAATGTGGGATATTTTGGCTATAAATAGGAAGGCTTAACATAAGAAAATTCATAACTTCCTTGTTTATACTTCCTTCTACTCTCGATCTAAAATTTTCTTAGTTTAAGTTCTCTCTAAGTATGGTAGGCTATCTTGAGTATTTGTGAAGATTAATAAGAGTACAAGTATTGTTCAAGTAAGTATTTTCAATAAAAGTTGGTCAAGCACTCACACACATCACACTGTGTTTAATTCTTCCTTTAGAAGAGTTATTTTGAAAAAAAACTTCATTTGGAAGATTTTATGTTGACATATTATTTTGAAAGCTTATTCTGTACACTACACAAATTTATACTATATAGTCACATAATATACGAGTTAATGTACACCACATGTGATAGTTACTAATTAAATTATACATATATTTAGGTTGATAAACTTCAAAGAAAGCAGCATCCAATCACTTGTTAATTGAGGTAAGTGATATCATATTTTTTCATACTCTTAAATCCAAACTTACTACGATAAGTATTGCTTCTATAATTTTTGAAATGATTAGAAGTTCCTTTGAGGTTTGCGCTTCATCTAATTATATCATTTCATTTGAACTTTTATTTACCTGAACCTTCTTATTAATTTTAATCATTATCTTTAAAATATGAATCTTGAATTTGACTCCACATTTTGGTCATCATGTTGGCAATTTTGACATTATTGGACTCTTGACAAATTAAATATCAAATCTCAAATTTTTTATCTTATTATTCTTACAATTTCCGTTCATCCTTTATATCATTGTTATTGAAATCAAACTATAATATTGCGAATATCTTTGGCCTGAGCGCAAAGGTAATATGATTTGTGAATGTCTTTGGCCTGGGTTCGAAGACGATATATTTATTGAGTGTCTTTGGTCTGTATTGCAAGGACACATGGTGAAAAGTTGGATTGTTGATTGACATGATCATGAGCATTGGTGTTACAATTGAATATATTTGGCTCGTAGTGTAAAGATGAACTGTTGATTTGCATGATTATGATCAAGACTATTATTTGGTGTTATAGAGATAAAATATTGATGGTAAAACTTTTAAATTGAAGAAGATTGTGGACATCATGATCTATTTTACTCTTCTAATTCATTGTTATTACTACTGCAATTGTTGATCTAAAACTTGTTGTCTATTATATTCTATCAGATTTTTTATTGTTGAAGACTAAGGATAATCTATTATTCATAATATTAATCATGATATTTTTTACTGGGCTATTTAAGCTCATCATTTTCCTTTTTGTTCCATTGTTCTTCTCAGAAAATAGGAGTGTAGCTGGGACTAGCCAGGGTGTGGAGTGATGGTCCGAGATAGTTACTATATTAGTCTTCACTATGTTGTAAAATAGCGTGACAATAGTCATGTTGAGAACTTGTAATATGTGTTGCCGTATCTTATACGACATTTTAATAATTTGGGTGTGGATATTGTCGTATTATCCACGACACTGTAATAAGAGAACGTATGATTGTGGAATTGTATTTTGGCGATCCAAACTGGATTTTGTGAACCTTATTTTGGGGGCGTCACAAAATTAGTTTTTAAAAGGATTTATATATGTTTGAGAGGACTAAAGGAACGCTTCAAGCATTATAGGTTTTTCATTGGGGTTGATGGTACCCACCTAAAGAGTACAAATGGAGAAGTCCTTTTAACTTTTATAGGTATTAATCCTAACAAAAATATGTTTCCCTTAGCATATATAGTTCTGGAAAGTGAGACAAGAGCTATATGGACATGGTTTTTGGAAATTTTAAAGGATGATGTAGGGATTGAGAATGAATATGGGTGAACATTAATGTCTGGAAAATAGAAATGGCTGATTGCAGAATATAATGATATAGTTCCTAATGCTGATAGAAGGTTTTGCTTCCAGCACTTGTACCAGAACTTTGCTAATGTTGGGCATAGAGGTATACAACTAAGGGAATTAATATGGAAGAATTGTGCAAGGGTCAATAATAGGATGAAGTTTAAGGTATAAATGAAGGAACTAAAAAAGGTTGATCCTAAGGCAATCTAGCGGCTAGTTGATAAGCCACCCCAACAATGGTCACCTAATTGCGCGCCAATAGGGAGAAATCCTTATTGAAAAGCGCCCTCTTTACTGGGAACGACCTGGTCGATTAATAGTGTGAATTATAATAATGATGATGAAGTTTTATTTTATTTGTATTATTAATGTAATAAAACAGAAAAGTTTTTTATATAAAACAGAATACTTTTATAAAGTTATTAGTTTTATTAGATTATAGATAGAATATGTTATATTTTATTGTAAACCAATCTGGACCGTCCGTTTAAAAGTAAATCAATCTGGACCGTTGAGAAATTAGTTACTATTCAGTCCATTCTTCTATAAATAGAAGCTCATTCCTTCATTATTTCTTACGAATTCACTGAAACTCTAGAGAGAGAAACTATAGAGAGAAAGAAGAAAAGTGTTCTGCTACTTCACCACTTCTATATCCAGTTTCTTCTAAGGTAAGAGATATTATTTCTTTCGTATTCATGAAGAGAACTTCTGTTATTCCATTCTTTATCATTATGTTGGAAAAACTGTCTATGCGAAGTACCGCATACATGGTGAAATTCTTCTATTATTTCATTCTTTATTATTATGTTGGAATAACCTGTCTATGCGAAGTACCGCATACATGGTGAAATTCTTCTGTTATTCCATTCTTTATTATTCTGTTGGAACATCCTATCGGTGCGAATTTCGCCTGACCTGGTTTCGTTATTTATTATTCTGTTGGAACATCCTATCTCTGTTTTTAAAGCATGACCTGGTTCCATTATTTATTATAATGTTGGAACATTCTGTCTGTACGAATTTCGCCTGACCTGGTTCCGTTATTTATTATTCTATTGGAATATCCTGTCTGTGCGTTTACGCATGACCTGGTTCCGTTGTTTATTATTCTGTTGGAATAACCTGTCTGTGCGGTCTATCGCATGCCTGGTGATTTCTTTTGTTATTCCATTCTTTATTATACTCAGTTGGTTAAAGTTTTGACTTCTATACTCCATGAAATTAGTGGAATGATATTTGCGTTTCATTCAGTATTTTTTCATGGAAATATTCTTCTGAGCATTCTTGAATTTTATTCTTCAAAAAAGTATCATGTTTACAATTTGGACGTTATTAGTTCTTGGATAAATTAATTCTTGAACTTGTTTTATTGAATTCTTATATCATTGTCATCATTCTCATGTTTATATTATGTTAAAAGTTATATGTGGCCTGTAGTGCATAGATGGACTTGGTATGATTATGATCAGAGATTTATCGGTATAATCATGACCGTAATATTACAAATGATGTGGTAAAAGTCCTCATTGGCCCGTAGTGCATTGATGGACAGTTGTTGTCATGATCATGACCATTGATGAATACACGAATATCCTTGACCCGTAGTGCATGGATAATTTGTGGTTGTGATACTAATGAATATCATTGGCCGTAGTGCATGGATGATGTGAATTATTTTTTAAGATGTGTCCCAGCAATAAAAGTGATGAAAAATATTTTAAATCATAAAAGATAGTAGATTTTATTCTCTACTTGACTCTTTTAATGAATTGCTTGTTCCGCTGCAGTTAAACTTGATGTTTGTTATATTGTATCAGTTTAATATTGTTGAAAGCTAATGATAATTTATTCTGCATTATCTTAGTCATAATATTTTTTACTGGGCTAGTTGAGCTCACCTTTTACTTTCATTGTTCTTTTCAGGAAATGAGAACGTAGCATGGACTAGTCGCGAAACGGAGTGACGGTCCAGATAATAGCATTAGTAGTCATCACTATTCTGTTAAATAGAGTGATAATAAATGTAATGAGGACTCAATTGAGTGTGGATATTGTCTAGATGATAATATTTGTATTAAAACTCACAGCATATGTTTTGTTGTATTTTACACGACTGTTGTATAATTAAGTTATATTTGAATTTTGTACCATGTATTTGGCGACTCAAGATGGGTGATGTATACCTATTTTGGGGGCGTCACATTGTTAATATGTTATTGGAGGGAGAGTATGAAATAAGTGAGGTAAAGGGTATTATAAACAATTGATAGTATAATTAATACTTTTCAATTATTTTTTTAATTCTTGTGCACATGTCTAAAACGACCTATATTAAGGAACGAATAGAGTACTTGTGTAGTGCGAGAGATAATTAACTGTAAGAACTAATTAATATTTACCTCTCCCTTTAATATATATATATATATATATATATAGTCCGGATCTTAAGCTCACCCCTTATTCAACTCACCCGAGCTCACTCTCCTTTAGCGACGGACCACATGAGGGTTCGGTCATACAACCATCGTCTATACTTTTAGCGACGGACAACATATAGCGTCGCTAAAAGTATAGACGATAGTTGTATGATCGAACCGTCGCCGGATCCGTCGCTAAAAAGAGAGTAAGCTAGGGTGAGTTGGATAAGGAATGAGCTTAAGATTCGAACCGTATATATATATATATATATATATATATATATATATATATATATATATATATATATATATATATGCAGTGGCGAAGCCACATGGAGGACTATGGGGTCAATTGCCCCCACTGAAAAAAAAATTATTTTATAATGTAAGGTAAATTTTAAAATTTTTAAGTATTATATATAAATTGACCCCACTAAAATTTTATAAATTTTCTGTTATACGGGGTCAAATTGAAAATTTATAACTTTGTCAATCACATATGACTCATATCTGCTTAATATATGTATCTCTCTATAATATTTTAAACTAAATAATAATCTAATTTATATTATTTTTAAAAATAAATAATGAATTACTTACTTATGAACAGTTGTGATTAAAAAAGTCTAGTATAAGTCAATATATAGTGTATATATACCATATATTATTACTCATTATATTTTCATTGAAATATAGTGTATATATATATACTCGAAAGTATAAAGTATTAAAAAAATTGGCTCCCCCGTTAAATTATTTGTACCTTAGTAATAATTTCGACGCCACTGACAAAAAAATCTGGCTTCGCCACTGTATATATGGAGTATGGACAAGGAAAACGGCATCTTGTTTTCATTTTGGCTAGAATCGGAGCCTCGGAGGCATGCCTCAATGTATCTATCTCTTCATTAACGTACAGTCCATTAAATTATCTAGGCCCTAGCTTGCTATTGATTAATTCATTTCCTGCAAAATTAAATTATCTCATCCGTCTTGCAGCAAGCCATATTTATATGCGGTCATGTGCTTGCGTTAATACTATTTATTTCCGTTTTAAATTATTAAATTATTATTGATTTTTAAAAATTAAATTGAGATTTTTTAAATTTAAAATTAAGACTACTTATTAAAAATTATAAAATAATAAAATTTATAATGAGTAATATTTTTAAAATAATTTACAATATTTATCACTGTATTGTTTAAAATTAAAAAAATATATGTCAATTTTAAATTTAAAATATTTCTTAAGTTAATTTTAAAAAATAAATAATGATCGAATAATATAAAACGTATGGATGTAGTATTATTTATTATATATATATATATATATATATATATATATATATATATATATACACACATCTACCAAAGAGAAAAATGTAGTAAGTATATATAGCTAGGTCCTTAACTACGCAGATATAGCAGAAGTTGTAAGTAGTAACCATGCATTTGGCTTGTTTACAAATCCTTTTTCTAGAGGATTGGGTTTACCTCTTTTTTATTGGTCACAACTCGTCATTTCTAGCCATAACCAGTTAACCATGCATGCATTATCTGCACAGTATATACATGCAGAAGGAAGGATCCTCCACCTCTCGTTCTTTCTCTCTCTAAATGCATGCACATATATATATATGTTTCTAGAACAATATTTAACTCATCTAGAGGTGAAAGATTAAAAATGAAATGGTCCCACCGCCACCCCTACCCCTACCCCTACCCCTACCCCTACCCCTACCCTCACTAATGTTGGAAAATGACTATACACTTACTTACTTTGGGGTGTTGCAATTAATTTAAAGAAAGGAAGTTAATGGATAGTGAGTACTCTCATGCATGATATATACTACTCCTCAGACCAAACCCTATAAATGCATTAACTGGAAATTTATATAACAATGCCATGCTTTCTCCCTGTTGAATTTGGATTTAAAACAGTCAATTTTTATAAACATTCCTTTGGGATATCCTAACTAACAATCCAACGACTCGTAATTTTAAGGAGTTGCATCATGCATGGCTAATGGTATATAAGATTATGGTTTCCCCTTTCACTACAAAAAAATAGTGCCACGGATCAGAGATCGCACTATTAATAGAATTAAAGATCGACTAATCCAGTCGCAATAAGTTTTTGTTGTTGTTGGACATTTTCTTGTAGTGTTCATTACACTTACACTGTCATGCACTCGCCATAAGATTTGAATTTCAGACAGTTAATTTTGTACAATTCATTTAAATAATTATATAAAATTTAATTAGTTTGATATAATTAATTTTTTCTCTCTCTTTTACCCTTTTCACTTATGAGGTTTCATATCCCTTTGATCTCCCCGCACCGTAGGAGTCTCATTCTTTTATTTTAAATTTGTTGTACCTAATTGAAATAAGATGAAGAATACAATTTGTACACATATTAAGAAATTTTTTTTTAATAAGATTGTTTTATTTTATTTTAGTTTCAATTGACGGTAAAAGTTGGCCCAAAAATATTCTACCGTCCAAACAACAAAAAAGACTTGGAGAAAAAATATAAGATTGCGGCATGATAGTTAGGCTTAAATACATTTTTCTCTACTCTACTCAGCTTCGGTTTACAAATGTATTATTGAACTGAAATTTTTTACGGTCAACTCATTGAACTATAATTTTTTTACGAAAAATTAAAATTTCTATCTAAAAGTGTTAAAAGTTAACGGAATATTGATGTGACAACTTATGAAATGCTTAGGTGGATATTCAACAATTAAAAAACACAACAATTGTCAATTCTATAACAAATATTAGTTAAACAAAATATAAATCAAATTAATGTACATAACAAATAATTATATTAATTAAATAAATTAAATTAATGTATAATTTTTACAAATGTATTTTATATAAAATTAATGAATTCATATTATTATTATTTTTTAATTTTTAAATATTTCATGTTAAAAATATAAAATTATCTAATATTTTGAAATGGATGTATTATTATTATTATTATTATTATTATTATTATTATCCCTCTGTTTTTTTCTCTTGAAAATTCTAAATGTCATCAAGAAACCTAAATTCAAGAACATCTGATTCTCCTCATCTCCAAATTCTGGAGAAAATATTATGAATTAAGCTGAGGAAACACTATCCAAAGAAAAAGAACAAATAAAGCATCTTCAATCTCATTCTTACTCTCATAAACTCTAATCATTTCCATTGATCGAAACCCCCAAATCTAATTCACGAACCGCCATAGAGAAACCCCAAGGATTAAACCATGTATATGATCTCATATAATATCAGTCATCGAACACCCTTGCTGGAACCCTAACCTTAATCTTAACCTTTTCGATTCCTTCGCTCTCTCTCTATAGATTTCTTCAAATCTATATTATTTGAAGATCCGAATCATTGTATAACCGAGAAACCCCAAATATTAATTTATTTATCTTTCATATTTTTTAATGATATTCATAAGTATCACAACCACAAATTATCCATGCACTACGGGCCAAGAATATTCGTGTATTTATCAATGGTCATGATCATGCCAACAACTGTCCATCAATGCACTACGGGACAATGAGGACTTTTACTACATCATTTGTAACATTACGGTCATGATTACACCGAATAATTCCTGGTCATAATCATACCAAGTCCATCTATGCACTACAGTCCACAGATGACTTTCAACAAAATATAAATATGAGGATGATGACAATGATATAAGAATTCAATAAAACAAGTTCAAGAATTAATTTATTCACGAACTAATAGCGTTCAAATTGTCAACATGATACTTCTTTGTAGAGTAAAATTTAAAAATGTTCAGAAGAATATTTCCACGAAAAGATACTGGATGAAGCACAAATATCAAGGATATTCCACCAATTTCATGGAGTATAGAAGTCAAAACTTTAATCAACTGAGTAAAATAAATAATGGAATAACAAAAGAAATCACCATGCATGCGGTACTTCGCATAGACAGGTTATTCCAACAGAATAATAAATAACGGAATCAGGTCAGGCGTAATACGCACCGACTGGATATTCCAACAGAATAATAAAGAATGAAATAACAACAGAAATCACCATGCTTGCAGTACTTCGCATAGACAGGTTATTCCAACAGAATAATAAATAACGAAATCAGGTCCGGCGTAAAACGCACAGACAGGATATTTCAACAGAATAATAAAGACGGAACCAGGTTCAGCGTAAAACGCACAGACATGATGTTCCAACAGAATAATAACGAATGGAATAACAACAGAAATCACAAAGTATAGGGTAGACCGCATATACAGGTTATTCCAACAGAATAATAAAGAATGGAATAACATAAGTTAATTCTCTTCATGAATATGAAAAAAATAATACCCCTTACCTTATAAAGAAGAGTACTCCGACGGTAGGGCGGGGATATACTTGCACTACGCTCAAAGCTTTCTTAAACGCTAAAGAAATACGCTCAAGATAAAAGAATAATTCTCTCTACAGTTTCTCTCTCTAGAGTTTCAGTGAATTCGTAAGAAATAATGAAGGAATGAGCTTCTATTTATAAAAGAATAGACTGAATAGTAACCAATCCATGAACGGTTTAGATCAATTTACTTTAAATGGACAGTCTAAATTGGTTTACAATAAAATATAATATATTCTATTTATAATCTAATAAAACGAATAACTTTTAAAAAGATTTTACTATGCAAATACTATGCATAATAAAATATAATATATTATAATTATTGTCTTATAAAATGAATAACTTTATAAAAATATTCTGTTTTATTTAAAAAGATTTTACTATTAGCCTAATAAAACAAATAACTTTATAAAAGTATTATGTTTTATATAAAATAAAATTATATTTTATTACATTAATAATACTAATAAAACAAAACTTCATCATCATTATTATTATTCACACTATTAATCGACCAGGTCGTTCTCATAAAAGAAGGGGCTTTCCAATAAGGATTTTTCCCTATTGGCGCGCAATTAGGTGACCAAACCTCTCATTGGCAGAACTTCTAGACATCATTAATAATGCAAATGATAATATTAATAAATTCGTCATCTCAATTATAAAATATCAACAATAATTGAATCAATTAACGTGAGATACTATGCAATAATTACTGAAGCAATAATTAAACAAAACTGAGTGACTTCTCACATAAGCATCAATAATCAATACCGTGTGCTACTATGCAACCACGCGTATTTCTGTACTTTTAACACCGGGTGTTTCAACAGTTAACAGTAAAACTTCCGCCGTTATTTTCATAAAATTATTTTTGTCGTTTTTTCAATCCGACAATAATTCTGTTGTGGGGTCCAGCAATGATTGTGCCGTTGTACGAATATTCCCTGTTTAAAACGAATATTCCCCGACCAATCGAATATTATATAACAACTTGCGTACTTTGCAAAATTTATAAATATTACCCACAACTATAACATTATATCAAATTTATTCCATAATATTCAAAAATGATATTTATAGAAAACACATTTTTATTCATAAAAATTGGAGTCTTACAATCTCCCCTTCTTATGAAATTTCGCCCTCGAAATTAGGGTACATACCTGGTATGTCGAAGATGTAAGGATACCTTGATTTCATTTCAGATTCTAACTCCCAGGTCATTTCCTCAACATCGTGGTTCCTCCATAAAACTTTGATTTGAGTTATAACTTTGGAGCGTAGAATATGTTTCTTCTTATCCAAGATTTGAACAGGAACCTCTTCATACGTTAAATCTTTCGCTATTTCGTCTAGTTCTAACTCAATAATGTGGTTCGGATCTTTCACATATTTACGTAACATGGATATATAAAAATTATATTGAACACGAGACATACTTGGTGGTAAAGCGAGTCTATAGGCTACAGCCCCTACTCGATTGAGGATTAAAAATGGGCCAATGAATCGAGGATTGAGCTTTCCTCTCTTTCCAAATCTCATAACTCCTTTCCATGGAGCAACATGTAACAACACATGATCTCCAATATCGAATTCCACGTCCTTTCGATGAAGATCATCATAACTCATTTGTCAGTCTTGTGATGTTTTTATACGTTGTCGGATCGTTTGAATCTTTTCCGTAGTTATACGTACTAACTCCGATCCCAACAACGTTGATTAACCCACCTCATCCCAGCATACTGGAGAACGACACTTTCTTCCATACAACGCTTTGAATGGAGCCATGTCAATACTTTCTTGATAACTGTTGCTGGAAAACTCCACCAATGGTAAAAACTTGTTCCAACTTCCCTTGAAGTCAAGGACACAGAGTCTTAATAAATCTTCAAGAGTTTGAATAGTTCTCTCTGATTATCCGTCCGTCTGAGAATGATATGCCGAACTAAATCGTAAATCCGTGCCAAGTAGGGACTGTAGCCTATAGACTCGTAAATCTAAACGTTCGTAAATCCGAGTTTAGCCCGAATTTTGGCAGGTGGACCGGACCGGTCCGTTTGGGTTTTTTTTGGTCCGGTCCGTTTGGACTAAACCCAAAAAAAGTCCCAAAAGTAGGCATAAAACGACTTCGGGGGCCGAAACCCGGGCTTTGAACTTATATTTTCTGGCCCGCTAAAATCCAGACCGTTTTGACCCGACTCGTCAAAGGTCCAGTCCAACCATGATCCGGCCCGATCCGTTTGCCAGGTCTATCCTACACTTTGCTTGTAGTTTCAAGAAGTTGTACGGTCAGATCAATTATTTAGGTTAGAGTTTGTTTATGACAACATATTAATGCCCCTTGAAGGTTGGTGAAGTCTTTTAAATACTAAATGGCAACACTAGTAGGATACATTTATTAATGAGATAAAAAGGAGTTATTACCCCTGACTAATTTATTAGCCTCACCAGCCTCCTGATTCATGTTGTAGTTGTAGTTGTAGTTGTAGTTGTAGTGTTGTACCATAGAAAATGAAAATTAATTTTTTTTTCTTTTATTTATGTTTTAAATAAATAAATTTTGTTTTCACTTACAGAAGAGCAACTATGTTGCAATTTTATTTGTGAGTTTTTCAGACCAGGGATTCCTAAGAATTTTTAACACATGAACTGATAGGAAAAGAAATGATAAGAAAGTAACTTTCCTTAGTTCGGTTTGTAAATTTAATAAATAAATAAATATAATAATTTTCCTATCACGTGTTTGTGAGTTGCTAAGAAAACCAAATAATTTTTTTTGTGATATATTATTACTATTGGGATTGGTTAGTATGCAATTTATTTTAGGGTAAGTTGGTCAATTGACCAATAGAATATTAACACGCAGACGAGGTTATATATGTGTCAGTATTCTAGTGGTCAATTGACCAACTTATTAAAAAAATAACTTCATGGTAACCGGCCCGTTTGGCAACGACTTATTTTGAAATGACTTAAATTTTAAATATAAGCCGACTTATAAGTTATTTTAAGTTGTGATTTATAAGTAAAAATGTTTGGCATTAATTTGACTTATAAGTCAGAAATTAAGTTAAAACAAGTTATAAAAGTGTTCGGCTCATAATAACTTATAAGTTAAAATCAAATGTAAATATTATTAATTAAAAAAGACATTAATAAAATGAAAGGCAAAATACACATTGTATTTGGTCAAATTAACTTATTTTAAAATGAGTCATTTTAAAACAAATTATAAATATTTATTTTTTTTGACTTAAATCAATTTATAAGTAAAAAAATAAGTCATTGCCAAATAAAAGAACAATGACAAATGATTTATAAGTTAATTTCACTGCCACAAGCTTTTAATACTTATGTGTTGAATTTTGAAATTACAATAAATTCATTAAAAAAATATCCAATTTTCCTTTGCTTCTCTTAAAATTGGCCTCAATTTTCTTCGTAATTGTAATTTTCCTAAACTTTCCTCTCCTTCCCTTAGTTTTAAAAACTCACAAACAGGATGTTAAGGAATAAGGACGGAGGGAGTAGTATTTAGTGAAAATATAATCCCCTAAAATAAAATAAATATTAACCGTTACTCTCTTAGTTCTTAAAAGGTTGTTGTTTTACAAAAAAAAATTATTTAAATTTATTTGTCGTTTATAACTTTTTAGGAGAATAAATTATTTATTTTTTTATATCAAATAAATTTTCTCTCTTGTATTACTAGTTTTCAATTTTCCATAAATGGATAGTGATATAATTTTAAATAAATTTTAATTGTTAAATAATACTCCCTCTATTCTTAAAAGATTATCGTTTTAGAAGAAAAAATTTATTTTAAAATGTTTGTCGTTTATAACTTTCGAGGAACCTTCTCTTATTGTCCAAGAAATTTTATCATTTGTATTAATAGTTTTCAACTTTTCATAAAGGGGTAGTAATGGAATTTCAAATAAATTTTAATTGGTAAATGATACTTTCTTAATTCACGTGCAAAAACCTTAAATGAGAATATTTTAGGAACGGTAGTAATAATATTAAATAACTTTTTAATTCATGTGCTAAAAGATTCTCGTTTTAAGGAAAAAAAAGTGTTCCAAAATATTTGTCGTTTATAACTTTTGAGGAGAATAAATTATTTATTTTCTTATATTACCCTTATCTTCTCTTATTGTCCTAAAAAATTTTAATTTTAATTTTATTTGATAAATGTTATTTTCTTAATCCAAAACCGTAAAGTTCAATATTCCACTGAATTAATGGGGATGCATAATTTAAGGGTGCGTTTGGCTGCCAGAAGTAAGAACTAAGTATAGATGAGAACCAATGGGGGTCGCTATCCACAGAGAAACACAGAGATGGCCAGTTGGGCTGCTGCAATGTCTCAGTGACTGAGAAGCTTCAGTGGAGTCAATTCTTCATTTCCCTTTTAATTTTGCAAGTTGATTTCATAAAAGGATAAATGGGTAGATACATTTGGTAAACCCCAACTCAACTGTGTGAAATGTGAAGGGAATCCAAAGAGTGGGAGAAAGAGATGCATAATTGTGGGTTTGGTTTGGTTTCATTTGGTGGGTGAATGCTATTCGTTGAAGCCATCTTTTTTATAACTCAGAAATCTGAGCAACTAGCCGTTTGATTGGTGGAACCAGGTTTTGCCATCAGATACAGGCCAATGCTGTGTTTGATGTTATCCACAACCCAAAACCACCCACCCCCACCCCTAGCAGTAAGGTACTCAGAACTATTATATATATATATATATATATATATATATATATATATATTAATTATGTGTGTATGTGTATTCTTCAATTCTATAATATGGGTATGCATCCATGTGAGTAATATTATTAACATTAAAGAAATTTTTTCTGTCATCTTCTTTCTATATTTATGATTTGAATAAATTGTATGCCACACACATGTTGTAGTTAATTTTGTTGAAATTGGAATTTAAGTGCCTAGAGGTGTTTAAAATGCTATGCTTGCCTGCTTGGCAAGTAAGGGGGTAAACCTTATGAACCCTGTTTGTGTTTTTTTAAAATATTTTTTTGGGCTTCTGAAAACTCTGTTTATGCTTGTTTGATTTCCCATTTTATGGTAAAGAATAATCTCCAAGCATGAGAAGGTGAGGGTTTTGTTATAGGGAAAGCCTTTTCTATCATGCTTTTAAGTTCAATCGAGTACTTTTTCCTTCTTTTTTTTTTGAGAACCTATACTATTACGACTCAATTCTAGGGGTACATTTTATCCTAGTGCTTAGAGGGAACCTGGGAAAGGAGCCATGAGGGAACTAGGGGAACCTAGTAGAGGAAATTTACCTTGAATCTTCTGTAGCGCCTGTTGAAAGGGGTAAATTTGAACCTGTGACCTTGCACAACAAAAGAAGAGTCCTTTATCACTAGGTTATCACCTTTGGTCTGGTTTAATCGAGTACTAAGCGCTGCCTTAAGTTATTCACAAGGGAGCTAATAGATTTATGGTAATAAAATTTGTTCATATACTTTAAGAATTCGACCCTTTTTTTACCTTATTTATGTTGAAAATCTAATAACTTAAAATTGAGAAAACAAAATGATTTGTGAATAAGGTAAAACTTGTTATTCTTGGTCTCAGGAATGTAGTGTGATGCCAATGTATATTATTGTGGTGTTGAAATATCTGGACTTCTAGTTAGTATTCATCCGTCATCAGCACCCATAACAATTTGGAAAAATTAACTACGAGTATCAATATATATATATATATATATATATATATATATTTATTTATACAGTCCGTTTCTCCAGCGAACTGGAAGGGGCGAACTAAGAACGAACCGGTTATAGCGATAGTTTTTTCCGTCGCTAGAGCATAGAAAGCCGGTTTTGTATGCTATAGCGACGGAAAAAACCGTCGCTATAGCCGATTCGCTCTTAGTTCGCTCTTTCTAGCTCGCTGGATAGAGCCGGGCTATATATATATATATGGTAATGGAAAGTCAAAATTTAAAAAATAAAGGTATATGCCCCAGCATTCTTTTAAAAGTGGTTTGTTCCTTGAAAATTAAATTTTTTACTCCGTTTGGAAGGATGGTTAAAATCAAATATTAGTAATTTAGTATACAAAAATACAAAGGTTCTAATAGTCATGTATTGTATGTGTTATACCCCAATACATATTTATGTGTGTATGTAGGAGTATATGTGCATATAGAAGTATAGGAGCATATGAGGATGCATATACATATTCAAGTGCATATGGTCATATGGTATCTAAAGTTGTAGACATATATAGTCAGTTTGTTACAAATTATTTTTGTCATAATATAACTCTACTTATAGTCACAATCCAAGAATTTGCTCAAGAGGTGATTATGATATTACAGATTGTGAAATATGTATATGTATACATACATACCCATAAAGGCGTGCATATGTATTTGTTTGAATCTTTATGAATTTATGCATGTATTATGGGCCTTATGGTAGAGTGAGGAGTGGAATTAAAAAAATAACAAGTTTTAGTTTCATGGGGAGTCCTTGTAACTTGTAAGGCAAAGCCAAGTAGTTTTGAGTTTGGAAACAGCCTTATGGTAGACTGAGGAGTGGAACTAAAAAACAGCAACTTTTAGTTTCATGGGGAGTCCTTGTAACTTGTAAGGCAAAGGCAAGTAGTTTTGAGTTTGGAAACAGTCATTTTGTAGCAAATGTTAAAAGTGTAGGTTTGCATTCATTCTACTCTCAAGAACCTTACACAATTAGATTCAAGACGTGGCTATATAGTACTCTTTAGGTGTATAAACACAACCTATAAGTAATTGTAGTTCTTATGATTTCAGATTCTCACTTAAATTGTACAATGCTCTTATACCTTGGATTCTTTTATATTTTATTTTATTTATTAAATTCACATTAGTTGAAGTATATCTTTTTGAGAATGTTGGTTTAATGGAAATTCATGAATTTAGCTTGCTATTGCATCATTAGCTCCTTAGAAATGACTAATTATCAGCCATCCCCAAAAGGATGTAGTAGAGTTCCTAACTTCCTGGTTAAGGATTTGTTTCCTGAAGTATTAATATTGTATATTTTGTGTTTATTTGTCACAACTTATTTGTAAGTAGTACAAGATAAGTTTGGGGCAGGAGTAAGCTTGCAAACAAGGTTACTGCTGGTTATAGCATCATGACCAAAAAATGGAAAACAATGGTTAATGGTTGAAACAAGTCAAACAACTAACCTTTGTTGACATAGAATTATCAGTTGGCTTGACTATAATTTCATTCACAGCATTAAAATACTAAGGTGTGTAAATTATAGTATCATCCAATACTTTTTCTCCTTTCCTATAACCGTGTAAAGTAGATGACTGAGTAGTGCCATGTGAAGGATGGTAGAATACAGCAGTTTGACAATGACCCTTCCAATTTAGATGGTAGTGCTCCTATTGTTATAATATATCTCTCATACCCTAAACCAACATTTTTGTTAGAGCCAATGTTTTGAGGGGGCTAATTTGTTTATTAATTTTAGAAGAAATTTCTCCTGCTATTTTTTTTTAAAAAAAATATTTTATGATTATAGTAGGTAGAGCGAGAATAAAACCTAACCTCAAATGCTACGACGAAACAAGGCTGTATCTGCTTCAAGATGCACCGTCACATCCAATTAGTGTCAAATTCAGAGAAAAAGCAGGCATGAAAGGAAAGAAATACAGAAATGAAATAGAGGATGGGTATGGAGCATTTCTGTCTCTAACAGACTGTAAGCCTTTAGAAAAGGTCCAAGTTCCCTGTTTCATGGCCAGACTCTAATCATGCATCTTCAACAATTTAAACAGAAAATGATGAATTTTATCTGTTGTTGGAGTATTACATTATAAGGAGAGAAGGTTACATCAGTAATGAAGATTCTCCTGTCCGTTTCTATGGCCATCTTGCTGACGTTTTAGGGCCTGGTCCCATAGTACAAGCTTGCAGACGAGATATTTCATATTGGAACACCCTTTAAACTTTCTATTCCAAAAATGCCCTCTTTATCTTACGAAGCTTCATTCATTCACTCAAAAGGAAATATATTGATAAGCTCTGCTTTTCACCTTCATGGAAATGCTAATCAATAATTTGCACCACTGTGTGTTAAGATTTTTGTGCTATCACTTAATTTGCGACTATTTGAAATTTAGTTAGAAGAAGCTTGAACACCAATATTATATGTCAGTCTTATGTAGGCATTGAGCAATTGTAGAGAAATGTCTTTTCTGTTATTCACATTTATGTTTCTTCGTGTAATGGATTTGTTAGCTTAGGATGATATAATAGTTTAGAACTTTAGATGTAGAATCCCTTTGCACTATTGTTTAAGGACAAAACTTGACAAGAGTACACCAACTACTTTAGGGTTGTTCGAATTAGGTAAAGAATTCTAAAAGGAGATAAGGATTACTGTAAAGCTATTTTAATCTAGTGAATCTTCATGAGCTGGAGCTCATATGAATAAAACTGTTATAGCGATACACAATTCAGTGATTTCTATCTTCTACCATAGTGAGAATCTGTTGGCAGATGCAGAAAGTCCACTACCTTCATATAAGTTCATAGGGATGGTAACTTAAATCTACTCCACTTTCCACAATTCGCACTCCATTAAAGGTGTGAACTTTGAGCAATGCTCATTAGATAAGGCGAGCATCAAAAGATGTGGCGCTAAATGACTGGTGTCTTTCACATAATCAGCCCCATCCAATCATTTAATGCAACATCTTTTAGTTTCCACCTTTTCAGTGAGCAGTTAGTATCCCTAGCATTCCTAGTGAAATATACACTTGAAATAAACTTCATTTAAATTCCCTATAGGGATATGTATTGAGATTCGACCAAAAACAAAAAACAAAGGTTTGTATTGAGCTGGTTCTCAAGGTTTATGGGTATGGCTAAAGTTCAATATATGTAGATTGCAGAGTGGCTGGGATCAGTAGGTTTGGATAAGTTTGTTACAACACAATATATCTAGTATGCTGTTTTTGACCATATATTAAGGTGGTGTGGTGAAAGGAATATCTTAATGTAGAAGGTTCAAGGACTTGTAAATCCAAATGGAAGGAAAGGGCAAATTTGTTACGACAGCTATCCTAACTACCTATTTAAAGCTCTTAATGGGTAAAAAAAACTCTTAAAAGGGTAAATAGAAATAAGCTCTTACTGAGTAATAAAAAAACTAAAAAGAACCTAGTGGTTTTCCATATCAGGGAAAAATCCAAAAGAATTTAAATACCCTACACTGTCTCCAGCTATTTATAACATGCATGAGACTCAGCGGACCTCTGCCTCTGCATTGTGTACTTTGTCTATCAGAGTAGGGAAGCCATGATCCTCCCAACCGACCTTCTTTCTAATTTCTAATACTCCATTTCCATCTAACTTGAAAGACGGCCTGTAAGAAAAACAAAGAGAGACAAAAAGAATGATGAGAGGAAAATCTTCTTCAAAGCAAGGGAACTGTAAAGGTGAGAAAATGGAAATAGACAATAAGCTTGATAAGCTCAAAGAAGAGCCTCACCTCTCAGGTGCTTACATCCGTAGCCTTGTCAAACAACTAACTTCTTCCCGAGCCAAAGATCCCATGAATCCCAAAGACCTCCCAGATTCCGCTCTAGTACTAGATGGGAATGATGGCTTCCCTGCCTACCACCAAAATATACCTAAAATTGGCGAAACCCAACAACTCCAGCCACCCCAACAACCACAACAGCATAAGAAACAAGTCAGGAGGAGACTCCACACCAGTAGGCCTTATCAAGAAAGGCTCCTCAATATGGCTGAAGCTAGGAGAGAAATTGTTACTGCCCTTAAGTTCCATAGAGCAGCTATGAAACAAGCCAATGAACACCAACAAGAACCACCACCTCAAACTCGAGCACAACCATTTCAGCCTTCACCTCAACCCGGACAAGAAGTGAAATCGAAATCTAGAAGAAACCCAAGAATTTATTCCTCCACCACCACCTCCACCCCTACAAATTTCACTAATTATCTAGACAATCTCTCCTACCAATCCTTCCCTTATCATCCTCCTCCAAATTCATATTCCTGGCCTATGTCACCTGCCTTTCCATCCCCCATTCCAGAAAATTTCAACTTTACACTTCCTAACCAAACCTT
Source organism: Panax japonicus (assembly GCA_020205505.1). Classification (NCBI taxonomy): domain Eukaryota; kingdom Viridiplantae; phylum Streptophyta; class Magnoliopsida; order Apiales; family Araliaceae; genus Panax; species Panax japonicus. The sequence continues at coordinate 64,535,738 of CM035102.1, forward strand.
GGGCTTGAATCTCAATCTACATGACTTCAACAATTTAGACACCACTCTTTACCACAACCCCTCAGCCTATTATTCACCTTCATCTCCATCAACTTCTTCTTCACCCTCTCTTTCACTTTCTACTGAGGAAATTCCTTACATGCCAATATCACAAGCTCCTTTGGTGGTAGATTCGGGCATCATCAATGAAGGGGACTTAGGCCTGCACCACGCGATGGATGATGAGGAGATGGCCGAGATTAGATCATTAGGAGAGCAGCACCAGATTGAATGGAATGACACCCTGAATTTAGTCACCTCAGCATGGTGGTTTAAGTTCTTGAAGAACATGGAAATTGGGCCAGAGGTTAAAGCTGAAGATGATGTGTATCATCCATTTGGTGAAGTCATGGAATTCCCAGCCTGGTTAAATGCAAATGACAGCTGCTTGCAACAATTAGATGACCAGTGCTCCAGTGACTACTTCCAAGATCCTGCATTACCATGGTAACCATTTTTTTCTTGGTCTTTAATTTCACATTTTTCAAAATTATAAAAGAAATATAGAGATGTTTTATGTTCCTAGGTTCTCTCTGTACAGTGTTGGAGGTGTTTATTTTATATTTATTTTTATTATTATTATTTTCTCCTTGTCCATATTAATAAGGGATGTAGCTGGGGCAGTAGTGTTTTTACTAGCATTTCACTCGGTGAATTGCAGTACACCCACCAGACTGAAACTTTCACTAGGTAGGTAGTGCCCACAGGTCCCCACGGCATGGTCATGTTTTTATTACATTATGCAGCAAATTTTGAAAATTAGCTAGAAAAATACAGTTTCATGTGAGTTACTCTTGTGAACAAATTTATATGGTGTTATGTAAAGGGCCATAATCTTGGCTCATTGGAGTATCACCCTAAGATTCTCTATCGAGTCTTTAGGCTTAATTTGCTCAATTTTGTGTCATGTTTTTAAGCCAAATTTATGGGAAATTTATATTGACCGACACGAAGCATGTCGGCCCTCTGTTGAAATTAATATATTTTTGGAACAACTTTTTACATAGTTTTAAGTTTTTTTATTTTTATTTTTCCTGATCTCTATACCAACACGGAAGTATCCATACTCAAAGCACCTGATTAATCCTTTTGTATTTGTTTTATGGTTCATGCAGCATGGACATCAATGAAATTGAAGGAATGGATGGGGAATGGTTAGCCTGAGAAAGATTGATTGTTTTTTTGTCTGATCAAATCTTTGACCTCGCCTTTTGATTTTTTAAAATTTAATCCATGTTTTTTTCCCTTTTCAGTTTTAATAAAAAAGGCTTGCATTTGATGGTTAGACAGGTCATATGAGGAAAATAATTAAAAGAAAAAATACTTTATTTCTCCTTTTATGTATTTGTACTGGTTAAATTTTTTGAATTTCTTGTAATATTCCACTTTCTATAAATTTTTAAGAGCTGGGAATTCATTTTAGTACAATCGTAGCTAGAATTGATTTTATGCCATGCCTGCAAAAATTGTCTAGCAGATTGGCAGAAACAAAGTGACATTTTCTGGACTTTCTTTTTGGGATATCATTATTAGGGGGTCAATTTTTGAGATCCTGTTAGCAACTTAGCATGAAGGTTATGTTTTGGTAAGTTGGTCAATTGGTCAATAGAATGTTGACACACATAGAGTCTTGCTTGCGTATCAGTACTCTATTAGTCAATTGGCCAATTGACCAACCTAAAATTGAACTTCATGATAACCACTTTCTAATTTTTGTGGTATATTATTCTACGAGTTAAAGTGTATACACGACCTGCATTAGGATTGTGACACATCATTAGCACACTATTTATGTTGGCCAAAATTAGGCGTGTCATGATATTAACATCTCTCGTGTATGTAGTATCACAGAAAAACTAGAAAACTTGATTCCTGAGTCATTTTTATGTTTTGTTGTCTTAAATTTTTGCTCTTTATAAAATGGGGATCCGGTTAACATGAAGTTATTTTTTTTAGTAAGTTGGTCAATTGACCAATAGAATACTGACACACAAAAAAATTTCATACTAACCACTCCCATATAAAACAAAATACACATTCTAGAGGAAGAGAAAAGTAAAATGAGGGGAGAGGGAGGAGAGGGCAACTAACTTTTGGAAAAGGTGGAAAACAATGATATGGATTCTGAGATGATTTTAAATAATAATAATAATAATTAAGTAATGTAAATTCAATCAATATATAAACATGTAAGGACAAATAATTTAGAAAACTGATATTTACACATGAAAATTGATATTTTCATACCATATGATCTTATCTATATATATGTATACATATATACAGGCAGGATCTAAAGCGGACCAAAAAAGCGGACCAATGAACGGACCAAGTCAAAAATACGCGGGTTTCAGGGCCAACCTGCGGGTTGGTCCGATCTGAACCCTGAAACCCGCGTGTTTTTGACTTGATCCGTTCATTGGTCCGCTTTTTTGGTCCGCTTTAGATCCTCCCTGTACATATATATAGTTGAGCTTATCTATCCGCTTCAGTCATCCCGTACTACAATTAAGAGGGTGTTTGTTTAGAGCTGAATGGAGCTAAATCTGAATGGCTGAATCGGTCAGTGCGTTTGTTTTGGTCTGAATGACTGAATCGGTAAGATGGACGAGCTGGATGGACTAAGTCAGATTTTTTTAGCTGAATAGCTGAATGAGCATCTGAATGAAGTAAAAAAAAATTTTAAAAATATTAACTATTATATTAAGTAATATTAAATAAATTTACAATAATTTTGAATTTTTTCAGAAGGGTAAAATAATAAAGTTTTGTCATTCAGATGTTTCAGACATGTCAATTATCAAACAACTTTTTTCATTCAGATTCAGATTCAACTCATTCAGATTCAGCTCATTTAGATTCAGATTCAGCTCATTCAGATTCAGATTCATTCAATTTTTATCAAACACCCCCTAAATTTCATATTCAAAATGTGTTTATACAAGTATCACACAATTATAACTGTATGCTATAAAAATATAATTTTAAATAAAACTATCCAATTTTAACTGTGTAATCCAAAATCCATTATGTATCCGCTCAAGTTTAAAACGACTATTAGTACTTTCTTTTAATCTTTTTCGTGGTTGTAGAGTAACTTGAGGGTTAAGTATTCTTGTTGCTAACAAAACGATAACTCCAATAATGCTTAAACTTGAGAATAGAAAAACAAACATGCTCACAAGTCATAACAAACCTGAAGGCATGCAGCGATCATCAGCAGCTTTGTGGGTGCGAACAATGTGTTCAAGCTTATACTTAGCACGAGCACAGTCGCGGCGGCGATTGGAGAGAAGCACGGCAGAGCAACCCATCTGAAAAAAACAATTAGAAATGAGCATGGACCGCTCTTTTCCATAGTACCAATTTTATCCCACCATCTCAGTACTAACTATTAGAGGAATTAAGCTTGTATTCTGTTATTAAGTATGTTGTAAATAATTTGAATATAATTGACACCAAATCCCATAGATTAGGTAATTAGCTAGATCGATTTATAATATTTGATTAATCATTAATCAAGATTGAGAAAACAACCAAATCTCATCGTGTATCTGTATATATACCTCACCTCTATTCAATGAAAATTAAGCCATTGTTTTATAATCTCTTTATGGTGTCAGAGCTCCCACCCACGTTCTTGACATGTTTCTTCCTCCGCTTTGTTTTTTTCTCGCAGTTCTTCTCATTCTTCATCAACCATAATAGTTTCCGAAGACACTTCTCTTCAGTGCACTCCTTGGTGTGAAATAACGCGAGTGGATCATTTTCTAACATTTCTCTCCCATTATAGATTCTTTATAGCAGGAGATTGGGAGAAATGTTGGAGTGTGATTTGATGGGTCCGACAGGTTTAGGAGACCCGTGTCACATGGTAGAATATTAACAGACTTGATATTCTAATTGATTTATGATTCCCTTATCTAATCTGACTTTTTATTTTTAAGGAAACAAAATCTAATTCAATTATGATGTTAGTAGTTATAAGGAACTTTACCTATGACACCTATTCTTACTTAAGGAAGTGTTCAAAAAATTAAGGAGTAGAGATCAACTATAAATACACGGTCATAATTCAGGTTCCGGGTCACATAATATTTACTTTTACGCATTAGAGCAAATTATATTCTTCCATTGTTAACGTTTATGGCATGTACTTATTCTCACATTGAATATATCCCGGCGGCTCCAGTTGTTACTCGAGGAAGTGCTCAAAATTAAGGACATGAGATCAACTATAAATATACGGCCATAATTCAGGTTCCAGGTGTTATGTTTGTAATATTCATGAGCGCAATCAAATTGCACAAAGTAAGCGGAAACGTGGTAAAATAGAGTTTTAAAATTTTACAAACCATATACCCGGATCATCCTTTATGCACAATTATTAATTAAACGAAAAGATATGAAGAACAAGAATCATACTCTTGAAGATTCGAACTTCTTCAGGTACAAGTTCACCTCCAATCCTTTTCGCGTTCAACTTGAATCTACCGGGTTTGGTTCCTTCCTTTAATCAACGTTAGCCACCCAAGTGTTTGGCCTCTAGAGGTGATCCACCAAGAAAAAATAAATATTCAAGAAGATGAGTGTTTGGCAAAACCTTAGTTTTTATATCTCTCATAGAAAAGGGGCGTACTCTCCAACAATTGGAATCACGTATGTTGTGAAGCAACAACTCTCCACTCATAATAAGACTCCTCTTATTAATAGATTTGGGCAACCCTCCTTAACAATTAAGGAATTGAATTTTATTTTAATTAATTAAACTCATTTAATTAATTATGCTCCCAATCTTATTATGAATAATTAATTAATTTTTTTTAATTAATTAGCCTCCTAATCTTATTAGGATATATGAGAGTACTTTTATTAATTAATTCCCAAACTCCTTTAGGAATTAAATAATAATAATAGTAATAATAATAATAATAATAATAAGACTCCTCTTAATAATTTATATTTAATATTTTCAAAATATTAAATAATAAATATTAAGCTATTTAATTTATTCTATCACCATAGATTAAATTAAATACACTTAACATATTATTACGATTATGTCATTAACTTCTTAAATAATTATTCTTCCATTTATGGTATGACCCTTTAGGTTCTCCATATTAAATCGGTTGTGAATAAATCAATTAGAACAATTCTAATCTTATTTAAATAAATAAATTAAACTATTAATTTATTTAAATAAATAATATTTATTCTACAATAGGGATAAGTCTCCCTAGCGATCAACGATTATCCAGATAATATAGATTTCAACATTAATCATAAAAGATCCTTTGAGTAAATAGTTACCGTACAATTTAATCATTCCACCATACAATGTTCCAATTAAATATAAGACATGGAATTGCTGTCAAGTCTTATTTTATTTAATTATATGTATTTCGACTCTTAAATGCACAACTCCAAATAATGCAAATTAGAAACTCCTTTCTAATTTCATTCTACCTTGGCCAAGGACTACTGAGTTGTCATTTATCGAATCACATAGGACATTTCTCTTCTTTTACTAGAAGTGGTAGATTCTTTATTGATCATACATTATCTCCACGTATAACTTATTATACACAAGCATACCCTTTGATATACCCTAAAGGTCTTAAAAAATAAGTCAAAGTATAACTCATCATACACAAGATACTATGATGACCACAAGTCCAAGGATCACTTGTACTACTATCACTACAGGAATTCCTATTGACAGTCAAGTAAAAGTCCATTAGATATTCCTTAGCGAGTCACGTTCAGTGAACTTATTCTCTAATAAGCACCTACATACTTGCTTTAGTGTCTCCACACAAATGATCATGAGATCAATCATCCTCATCCAATGAACAAGCAACGTATGTACCAATCTATTCGGATTCACTAATCCCCAATTTAGTAATCCAACGATTGGGAACTATTTTAGTTTTAAGCTTTATAAGAATTTAGATCTCATTAGAATGATCATCATCATTATTCGCATTGCTTAAAACTATGAGTTTATCGCATATTATAAAGCAGCATCATGTAGATAATTAAAAGCCTTTAATAAATTAATACTTTTTATTAATAAATGAATAAGATTGTTACAAAGTATATGCTTTATCATCAAACATGATTGGCTTGTGTGCATACTACTTCACCAGGTACCTCACATAATATTTATTTTTACGCACTAGAGCAAATTATATTCCTTCATTGTTGACGTTTCTAGCATATACTTATTCTCACATTGGATATATCATTGATGGCTCCGGTTGTCAAGCTTTTCGGGCATGGTGGTTTATTCCCCGTGCAAGTTTTACGTTCGTTATTTGGTGATTCGTCGATGGAACAGATTTTGACATTAACACATGGAATAAAAATAATTTGATTTCTCTAACATCGAATTGAAATCGAAGAACAAAACATAACTAGCCGTGGAGATGCAGAAAATTTTGGACATGTATCTTGGTTTGATTTAACTTAATTGAGCGATAAGTGTGTATAAAGAGAAACTCATTTGAAGGAAAATAATTTGTAAGTTTTTATGGATTAAGAACTACAATATTATCAAACACACGATGTAAATAAGTCGAATCGAAACGAAAAAAGAGTTGTTTGAATTTGACTCGAAATGTTAAATTTATACTCGTATTTGAATTGTATTTGAAAAAATTTACTCATATTCAACTCGACTCGAATATTTATTACTCGAATTCTATATGAATTGGATCGAATTATATTCAAACTACTCATGAACTTCAAATTCAAACTCGAATTCTAGTCTTCACATAATAACTAGCTTTATAATAAATATAATTATAAATTGAATTTGTTATTTTATTGAGAAAATATATTTACTACTACACTTTACAAATATAAAATCATAATTAAAAATAAAAATAAAAATAAAACAAAATAATAATTAATTATCTTAATTTGATTTAATGGTATAAATATTATAAGAGAATGTATCGAGTATCTAATAGAATTTGTATCAATCGAGTATGTATCGAATCACAATCGAGAATTCGAGTAATTTGAATCTTAAACGAGTTGAGTATAACTTTGCTCATGCTTAAATTCTACTCATATTTTTTATTCAAACTATTTTTATGCTCAAATTTGAAACTTAATATTAAATAGTCCGAGTCTCGCCCGTATTTTTTGAATCTAGCTCGAACTGTTTGACTCGTTTACATCCTTAAATTTGCTATAGAAAGATAATAGATCGATACAATCATAATTTTAAACGACTTCTAGGCTGAATTGAACGGGATTTACATATTTTAGTTGGGTATAGAATGTGAGCATTCATAACAGTTTTCTTATTTTTATCCATACTTTGCAGTATTATTGAGTCATTCTACAAAATAGGGATTCAATTTTTTTTTACTATTTACCCTACATGTTCCTTATATTGATTCTTTAAATAATGAAAGTTAAAAGTTAAAATCTAAAAGTTTCAACAGTCAAAATATCAAATTAATAATAATCTTATAATTTATAAAAGATAGAGTATAATTTATCAATTATATTCAACTTTAAAATAATTTTTATTTAAAATTTTAAGTAATTTATGGAGTGAGTATTGAATGGATTGTAGTTACAACTGTTCATAAGATCAATATTAACTTTTAAGTTGTGATATTTTTAAATTTAATATGATTCATTTAAATTTTGAAAAATAGTAAATTTTATAATTAATAGTACTTTTATAATATTTATAATTATATTGACATAAATTGAATAAATTTATATCAATTTTAAATTTGAATACGTTCGAAATTAATTTTTAAAAAATAAGTCAATATTAGGTTTATAATTTGAAAATGAAGTAGTAAAAAAATGTCAAGATGTGTATGATTAATGAGTTGTCAGCTTAAATGAGGGTTGAAATGTCATTTTGCATATATAGAGAATGATTTTTTGACTCCCTCGGAGTGTTCACAACAATTTTTCTAATAAACTCTCTATCTCCAACTTTGAAAAATATATCAACAAATCATCATCCAACAGTTTTCTTATCCGTATTTAACTCACTATTTTAATATCTATATGGGATTTTACTTCATAGGGTGAGGAAGTCAAAAACGGTTCTCTATATATTCAAAATGACATTTCACACCCTCGTTTAAGTGGACAACTCGTCAATCATATTAATTTATAAAATTAATATTAACTTATTGATCTTGACATTATTGTCACATGTCTTTTTTACTACTTCATTTTCAAATTATAAAATTAATATTAACTTATTTTTAAAAAAATTAATTTCAAACGTATTCAAATTTAAAATTGATATAAATTTATTTAATTTATGTCCATGTAATTATAAATATTATAAAAGTACTATTAATTATAAAATTTATTATTTTCAAAATTTAAATTAAATGAATCATATTAATTTAATATTGATCTTATGTACATTTACAGTTACAATCCATTCAATACTCACTCAATAAATTACTTAAAATTTAAAATAAAATAAAAGTTATTTTACTGTGGAATACAGTTGTTAATTTGTACTCGAGCTTCATAAATTATAAGACTATTATTAATTTTTATAAGTTAATTTGATGCATTCTCAAACTTAATATTTTTGCTAAGAATTGAAAAAATAATAAATTTTATAAGTAATAGTATTTTTTTCTAAATAAGTTACAATATGTATTGAATAAATTTATATTAATTTTAAATTTAAAAATATCACATATTTACTTTAAAAAATATTAATAATTTTATAGCGATTTTATAATTAAAAACAAGATGTTGTAGTATATTACATACTCCCCCCGTCTCATAGTTATAGGCTGATTTTTTATTTTGGGATGTCTCAATATATAGGCTACTTACTATTTATAAAATTTAGTTGGTTCATTGTTTTACTTTTATGCCCTTATAATAAATATCCAACCATTACTTTTTTTTGAAGAAACAATATTTAATGTCATTATTGTTATCATCATATTTAATGTTGTTGTATTTTCAATAAAAGAATTCAACTTTTTAGGCTTAATAAATGAATTTGGAATAACATAAACATTTTGTGATTGGTTGAAAGTTTATGTAGATTAAAAATTCATCTTTGGTTAAAGTTCTATTTTGATGGTCAGTACACATTGATCAATTAAGTTGAGAGTTTCAGTGTGATAAGTAAGGAGTAATTAACTTATTCATTAATTTTATATTAAGGGGTATATGTGGAAAATTTTTGTTAAAATTGCCACTTAAACTGATTTTCTTAAATTATGTGTCAAAAGAAATCAGCCTATAACTATGGGACGGAGGGAGTATATCATAAGTTTTAACGCATGAAGCCAATACAAAGGTCAAATAGTTACAACGATCAAAACGTGCTTTGACTGTTGGAACTTTAAATTTTCAAATTTTATTATTTAAAGAATCAATATAAGGAACATGTTGGGTACATAGTGATAAAATTTAATACTTGTCCTGTATAATGACCTAATGACATTGTAGAGTAGGAATAGAGATAAGGAAACTACAGTGAATGCTCTCACACTGGGGAGTAAAATCATATATAGAGATTAAAATTGAGAGTCAAATAAGGATAAAAAAACTGTTAGATAATGATTTGTTGATATAATTTTCAAAATCAGGGATAGATAGTTGATTAGGGAAGCGGTTGTTAATGCTCTCACATACGTGACTTTCAAAATACTCCATCCATCCAGTTTTATTTGTCATAATTAATTATTTTTTTACTTTTTTTTATTGTCAAATTGATTATATTTAACATCAAAATTTATTTTTACATTTATTAAATATAAACACAAAATTATTATAATAAGAAAGTATATTAAATATACTATTAAAGTCAACTTATTTGATTTTAAAATTTATAATACATTTATTTAATTATTAATTTTAAAATTAATTAATTTGGTCATAAAAATCGGATGGAGTGAGTGTAGTATCCGTATTAACTTTTAAAAGTTAATTTAAAATATTTTTAAATTTAATATTGATACGAATTTATTTAACTTTTATCAACATAATTATCGATATTAAAAATTATCTAAAAATATTACTAATTATGATATTTATTATTCTCAAAACATAAATGATCGAAGTATGCTAATTTTAAAATACTAATATAATATTGATATTATCTTTTAAAATAAAAGAGTATTATACATGTTATAATGTTTTATAAAATATTAAGATGATTAGGCCTAACATACCCCAATTTGATTCGACTGGTGTATAGGAGCTACTTGCTATAATTTTATTTATATTGATAGATTGAATATTTTATGTCATGTTAATACATTTATAGTAAATAACTACATAGAATCAGTTTGACAAAATAAAATATTTACACAAAATATTAAATATATTTTTAAATTGTCATTTTCAAAACATAATGTCTAATAATTTTATTTTAGAGAAGTGTTTTTGTCTCTTAATATAACTGATTTGAGAATTTTAAGTAAACATTAATTATTTAATTTTCAATATTACCACAAGTATTAAAAATAATTTTAGTTCTCTCACTATTTTACCTAATAAATAATACTATCTTTTTCAAATATAAGATATTATAGATAATTAATGTAAGACCCCGAATTTTATGAAATAAAAGTATTCAATTTTTCTTATAATTACTATTCAGTAAATGGTTAAATTGATAAAAGGTTAAAGTTAAGGGTGATGTATACCTGTTTTGGGGCGTCACAGTTGGTACCCCAAATAATTAATAAATGAAATTTAATTTCCTTTAATTATTATTTTGAATAGTAAGGGTTGATTTGATTAATGTGGATAGTTATGGGTAAAATACGCAAATATTTCAAAATAAGCAAGTGGTTATAAAATATTCATTGTTGTCGGGGAATATTCGTTTGGTCGTGGAATATTCGTATTGTCGGGGAATATTCGTACGACGGTGCAGCCATGTGTGGGCCCCATAACGGAAAGCGAATGGAGGAAGAAAACGACAAATATAAGCTGTTTAAAAATAACGGCGTAGTTGTTACCGTTTACACTGTTGGAATACCCGGTGGTTAAAATACAGTAATACGCGTTGTTGCACAGTAGCACACGGTATTGCACAGTATTTTGAATTATTGATCCTTACGTAAGAAGGCACTACTCAGTAATTTCTACAGGAGTTACTGTTCATTACTTTATTGATTCAATAATTGTTGCGTTGATATTTATATTATTATTGTTTCAATAATTGTCATTGCACAATATTTTCCATTATCAGATCAATAATTCATATTATTTGAATAATATTATCAGATAACATTATTGCCAATGTCTAGAAAGTTCTGTCAAGGAGAGGTTTGGTCATCTAATTGCGCGCCAGTAAGGAGAAATTCTTATTGGAAAGCCCCCTCTATCCTGGGAACGGCCTGGTTGTCAGTATTGTGATTCTATAATATTATTTTTGAATAATTAATTATTGATTATTATGATAAAGAAAATATTTATTTTATGTGGATATAGATGGAGGAAAATTTTAATGTGACAATTGTTGAAAATTAATATTTTATCTTTTTCTGATAAAATAATTTATTTAAATATATTATTTTAATAATATATTGATGGTGATATTTTTATAATGAATGTGGGATATGTGAGTATATGAGGAAGAAGAGTATTTTGGTGGCATTAAATGATTAACACATGTTTTGGGTGTCGGTGGACCAGAATTCTTGACCGAAAATTTATTATAAACTGTAAAATCGTCCGTTTGTGGATTTCGGTCAATTTTTGTTTGGAATTTGGAAAAACTTCCTTCTGCAAAGTTGTAGATAATTGAATTTCCTATAAAAATTTGCGAGATTTGAATTTTCTGATAAAAGAGCTATTTATTGTGAATTATTGAAGTTCCGGAGTTCCGAAATAATTGATTTTTGGAAATTTTAATTATTTTATTTAAGAAAAACGTTTTTGTGGTTGTTGGCACATGGGTGGCTGATGTTTTTGACCAAAGATGGCTTTCAAAATTGGTTGGTGAAGGTTGGTGTGGAATAAGAAAAAGAAAATGATATTTTATTATTTTAGTCTCCTTTGGCGTTCTAACGTTTTCCTATAAATAGAGGGCTAAGTTAGAATTGAAAATCACACCAGAAACAAAGTTTTCTCTCTCTATATTATCGAGCGTATCCTTGTGAGTATACTTTGAGTGTTGCTATACGGTGCGAGTTTCTGTCAGCACTATACCGAAATTCAGTCAGAAGTACGGCTATTTTGAGGTAAGGGATGTTGTTTCTTCTTAAATGATATTATCTTCTTCAATATCATTATGCCGAAATATTGTTCTAAATTTTTTATCAAATTTGAAACTTTTTCATGTCGGGGTTACTATTCATGAGTTACTATTCACGAGTTACTATTCACGAGTACTATTCACGAAGCGTGATGATGTTTTTGTGAAATTTCTATCTTTTGGTGTCGGAGTTACTATTCACGTATACGGCACTATTCACGTATACGACACTATTCACGAATACGACACTATTCATCGAAAAATGAAATTTCTTCTTTTTGTCCAAGATGTCTATTTTGGCTACTATCTTTGATTGTATCCATGTTTTGATCGTTATTTTTGAGTTCTGCTTCAAAATCAGTTGTTATGAAGTATTATTGATCTGTTGTTTGATAGCCTTGACCCGTAGTACGAAGATGAACATGTGTTTAGATGAACATGACCAACTGATGAATATATTTGGCCTGTAGTGCAAAGATGACTTGTTGATGAATATCTTTGGCCTGTAGTGCAAAGATGACTTGTTGATGAATATCTTTGGCCTGTAGTGCAAAGATGACTTGTTGATGAATATCTTTGGCCCGTAGTGCAAAGATGACATGTTGTTGAATATCTTTGTCCAGTAGTGCAAAGATGAACATGTGTTGAGATGAACATGACTAACTGGTGATACAAATGAATATCTTTGGCCGTAGTGCAAAGATAAAATTATTAGTATGATTATGAACAGGAAATGTGATTTGGTGTAACCATGATCTTTGATGTTTTAGGTAAAGACAAGTGATGTAAATTATCTTCGTCCTATATGAGAAGAGGAATTTGTAAGCACACTTATGGTTATGAGTTATTCATATGATTGTGGAAAGGAACTGTTGATTGATGTTACAGGGATAAAATATTGTTGGTGGACTTTTAATGTGGAGAAGATAATAGACTTTATAGTCTATTTGACTCTTCTAATGGATTGCTCGTTCCGCTGCAACTATGGTTGAAATTTTTATCATCTATCATATGTTCTAAATCTCTGATTTATTATTGATGAAGGCTATTGATAATTTAATTATCTTTAGTCATGATATTCTTTACTGAGCTAGTTGTGCTCACCCTTTTGCTTCACAATTCCTTTCAGGTAATAAAAGTGTAGCTGAGTCGAGCGGGGAATAACAAGGGAATAGAACGGTGGTCTATAGATGTTGAGGGTGAGGTGAATTCAACTTTGGAATGGTGTTTTTTCATACAAGATGTCTAATGACATACAACCTCGAGTCATCATAAGACAGGAATGTGCTCATCCATTTGCTGAGTATATTTACAAGCACTACCTATATAATCTTGGTGTTTGTTTGGAGTATAATACCCAATTAGAGACAATGGAGATAATGATATGTCAAGAGAAGACTCGTCATTGGGAAGAATATGATAGTAATCTTCTCATTTTTCTTTGGGGTCTATTGGGTCAACCAAGGATAATTCTATGGCCATATGATATCTATCATAACCTAGAAGCATGGTCTCCCATGTACGAAGGTTTCCTTGAGCACTTCCCAAAGATTTTAGTTTCTAAAACAGTTTTTGACTATACCTTTATGCAAGGTGTCACTGTGAGGTGCTGTCCACGGTTGGAACATGAGGGTCACATTTGATATATATTTGTATACAAACTCACAGTATATGTGTTGTTGCATTTTGCACGACAATTGTTGTAATAAAGTTGTAGTTATTTTCTGTACCATGTATTTGGTGACTCAGAATGGGTTGGATGGAATGGACCTATTTTGGGGTCGTTACATTTGGTATCAGAGCTTAGGGATATGATCTCTGGTGGAGATCGGGGAATAGAACTAGGAGGGGAGAGATGAGTAAATCCTTCGCTAGTGTGTCCTACCTAAGCTTATTTGTTGGTCAGTCATAATATCGGGATATTATGTGATATGTTAATTTGTTAAATTAACCTTTGTTTTTGAAGCTGTATTCTAGAATGATATCTGAAATACAGGAAATGAGCATTGGAGAAATCATGAGGACAGGGAAGATGAAATCTGAAATGAAAGTAAGGTATTCTCAACTCTTGAAATACCAGGTACGTAAATTTCGAGGACGAAATTTCATAAGGAGGGGAGATTGTAAGACCCCGAATTTTATGAAATAAAAGTATTCAATTTTTCTTATAATTACTATTCAGTAAATGGTTAAATTGATAAAAGGTTAAAGTTAAGGGTGATGTATACCTGTTTTGAGGGCGTCACAGTTGGTACCCCAAATAATTAATAAATGAAATTTAATTTCCTTTAATTATTATTTTGAATAGTAAGGGTTTATTTGATTAATGTGGATAGTTATGGGTAAAATACACAAATATTTCAAAATAAGCAAGTGGTTATAAAATATTCATTGTTGTCGGGGAATATTCGTTTGGTCGTGGAATATTCGTTTGGTCGTGGAATATTCGTATTGTCGGGGAATATTCGTACGACGGCGCAGCCATGTGTGGGCCCCATAACGGAAATCGATTGGAGGAAGAAAACGACAAATATAAGTTGTTTAAAAATAACGGCGTAGTTGTTACCGTTTACACTGTTGGAATACCCGGTGGTTAAAATACAGTAATACGCGTTGTTGCACAGTAGCACACGGTATTGCACAGTATTTTGAATTATTGATCCTTACGTAAGAAGGCACTACTCAATAATTTCTAAGGAGTTACTGTTCATTACTTTATTGATTCAATAATTGTTGCGTTGATATTTATATTATTATTGTTTCAATAATTGTCATTGCACAGTATTTTTCATTATCAGATCAATAATTCATATTATTTGAATAATATTATCAGATAACATTATTGGCAATGTCTAAAAAGTTCTGTCAAGGAGAGGTTTGGTCATCTAATTGCGCGCCAGTAAGGAGAAATTCTTATTGGAAAGCCCCCTCTATCCTGGGAACGGCCTGGTCGTCAGTACTGTGATTCTATAATATTATTTTTGAATAATTAATTATTGATTATTATGATAAAGAAAATATTTATTTTATGTGGATATAGATGGAGGAAAATTTTAATGTGACAATTGTTGAAAATTAATATTTTATCTTTTTCTGATAAAATAATTTATTTAAATATATTAATTTAATAATATATTGATGGTGATATTTTTATAATGAATGTGGGATATATGAGGAGGAAGAGTATTTTGGTGGCATTAAATGATTAACACATGTTTTGGGTGTCGGTGGACCACAATTTTTGACCGAAAATTTATTATAAACTGTAAAATCGTCCGTTTGTGGATTTCGGTCAATTTCTGTTTGGAATTTAGAAAAACTTCCTTCTGCAAAGTTGTAGATAATTGAATTTCCTATAAAAACTCGCGAGATTCGAATTTTCTGATAAAAGAGCTATTTATTGTGAATTATTGAAGTTCCGGAGTTCCGAAATAATTGATTTTTGGAAATTTTAATTATTTTATTTAAGAAAAACGTTTTTGTGGTTGTTGGCACATGGGTGGCTGATGTTTTTGACCAAAGATGGCTTTCAAAATTGGTTGGTGAAGGTTGGTGTGGAATAAGAAAAAGAATATGATATTTTATTATTTTAGTCTCCTTTGGCGTTCTAACGTTTTCCTATAAATAGAGGGCTAAGTTAGAATTGAAAATCACACCAGAAATAAAGTTTTTTCTCTTTCTCTCTCTATATTATCGAGCGTATCCTTGTGAGTATACTTTGAGTGTTGCTATACGGTGCGAGTTTCTGTCAGCACTATACCGAAATTCAGTCAGAAGTACGGCTATTTTGAGGTAAGGGATGTTGTTTCTTCTTAAATGATATTATCTTCTTCAATATCATTATGCCGAAATATTGTTCTAAATTTTTTGTCAAATTTGGAACTTTTTTATGTCGGGGTTACTATTCACGAGTTACTATTCATGAGTTACTATTCATGAGTTACTATTCACGAGTTACTATTCACGAGTACTATTCACGAAACGTGATGATGTTTTTGTGAAATTTCTATCTTTTGGTGTCGGAGTTACTATTCACGTATACGACACTATTCACGTATACGACACTATTCACGAATAGGACACTATTCATCGAAAAATGAAATTTCTTCTTTTTGTCCAAGATGTCTATTTTGGCTACTATCTTTGATTGTATCCATGTTTTGATCGTTATTTTTGAGTTCTGCTTCAAAATCAGTTGTTATGAAGTATTATTGATCTGTTGTTTGATAGCCTTGACCCGTAGTACGAAGACGAACAGGTGTTTAGATGAACATGACCAACTGATGAATATATTTGGCCTGTAGTGCAAAGATGACTTGTTGATGAATATCTTTGGCCTGTAGTGCAAAGATGACTTGTTGATGAATATCTTTGGCCCGTAGTGCAAAGATGACATGTTGTTGAATATCTTTGTCCAGTAGTGCAAAGATGAACATGTGTTGAGATGAACATGACTAACTGGTGATACAAATGAATATCTTTGGCCGTAGTGCAAAGATAAAATTATTAGTATGATTATGAACATGAAATATGATTTGGTGTAACCATGATCTTTGATGTTTCAGGTAAAGACAAGTGATGTAAATTATCTTCGTCCTAGATGAGAAGAGGAATTTGTAAGCACACTTATGGTTATGAGTTATTCATATGATTGTGGAAAGGAACTGTTGATTGATGTTACAGGGATAAAATATTGTTGGTGGACTTTTAATGTGGAGAAGATAATAGACTTTATAGTCTATTTTTGACTCTTCTAATGGATTGCTCGTTCCGCTGCAACTATGGTTGAAATTTTTATCATCTACCATATGTTCTAAATCTCTGATTTATTATTGATGAAGGCTATTGATAATTTAATTATCTTTAGTCATGATATTCTTTATTGAGCTAGTTGTGCTCACCCTTTTGCTTCACAATTCATTTCAGGTAATAAAAGTGTAGCTGAGTCGAGCGGGGAATAACAAGGGAATAGAACGGTGGTCTATAGATGTTGAGGGTGAGGTGAATTCAACTTTGGAATGGTGTTTTGTCATACAAGATGTCTAATGACATACAACCTCGAGTCATCATAAGACATGAATGTGCTCATCCACTTGCTGAGTATATTTACAAGCACTACCTATATAATCTTGGTGTTTGTTTGGAGTATAATACCCAATTAGAGACAGTGGAGATAATGATATGTCAAAAGAAGACTCGCCATTGGGAAGAATATGATAGTAATCTTCTCATTTTTCTTTGGGGTCTATTGGGTCAACCAAGGATAATTCTGTGGCCATATGATATCTATCATAACCTAGAAGCATGGTCTCCCATGTACGAAGGTTTCCTTGAGCACTTTCCAAAGATTTTAGTTTCTAAAACAGTTTTTGACTATACCTTTATGTAAGGTGTCACTGTGAGGTGCTATCCACGGTTGGAACATGAGGGTCACATTTGATATATATTTGTATACAAACTCACAGTATATGTGTTGTTGCATTTTGCACGACAATTGTTGTAATAAAGTTGTAGTTATTTTCTGTACTATGTATTTGGCGACTCAGAATGGGTTGGATGGAATGGACCTATTTTGGGGTCGTTACAATTAATATTATATTTAATGTTATATAATTATTTAGTTAATACTTATGAATAACTATCAACTCTAAAACGATAACAATTTATATTAAGGGAGGGAGGGAATAAGGCAAAAACTCTACGTGGATATTAAAATTGAATATAAATATATTTAAATTTTATTTATTTATTTTTTAACATTTAATAATAAATAAAACGGAAAGGATTAAGAGCATAATTCTTAAATAGCATAACGCCTTAAATAGTATAATTTTATCAAAACGACGTAGTTTTGGAGAGACGCGGTGATATTTTTGTAAATACTATGCCCATCGCGTATTTACAAAAATGCCACCGCGTCTTATCAAAACTACGTCGTTTTGATAAAATTATGCTATTTAAGACATTATGCTATTTAAGAATTATGCTCTTGATCCTTCCCGATAAATAAAAATATAAATAAATAAAGTTTAATATTCAAATAAACTCATGTGAAGGGCTCGGGAATAACTAACCGAGTCCTTCTAGGGGGATATTTTTTTTGTGACATTCTAGTGATCTTATTTTTAGTACCTCTCGAAAAATATATTGTATTTATTTCAACTAATTTTTTTTTATAAAAAATAGTATTTTAGGTATAATTTAGATACATACAAGAAATAAAATTGTACAGATTGTAGAGACACTGTTTCTTGTATATATCTAAAATTCTAAATTACACTTAAAATACTATTTTTTATAAAATTTTTAATTAAAATAAATATTATACATTTTTTAAGAAGTATTACAAAAAAAACCAAAAAAAAGAAGGTCACTAGAGTGTCACTAAAAAAAAAATGTCCCCTAGACTTATTGTAACTAATAAGGAGGTCTAGTTTTCATAGTTGGATTGGTTTGGGCCCCACCACCACGGCAAGGTAAGTGAACCTAGCTGTGTTGTTTGCGACTTTCCTTCAGCCTCCCATTCCGATCTTGGGAGCATAATTAATCTGGTACTGAACTAAGCAGAGATTAATCCAACCGAACTTTTCTAAGGTAATCGTGGAAAATTTACCAGATCGTTCTTCAATCTTTAGCTTTTGAATCAAATCTTAGTATCAGTTTTTGGATTTACCCTTTTCCTGTATGCCATAGTTTTTGGATATCAAAGAGTAAGCTTAACTAATCTCAGACTCATTATTATGAATCAATGCTGTTCTTGTACTAGATATCAACATTTAGATTGGTGTTAGGATTTTACAAAATGGGAAAATGATTGTTTGTTCTAAAATAAATGCCAATTTTATTACATTATAGTCTCATTCATATCAATTAGTAAAATGATTTTTGTGTTTGGGTTTGGGTTTTGGGAATTGGAATGACCATTTAAATGTATATTGTTTACAGGGGGCAAACCAGACAAGAATGGCTGGGCAAGAGAGATGGTGTGTAGTGACAGGGGGAAGAGGGTTTGCTGCGCGGCATTTGGTGGACATGCTCATCCGTTACGAAATGTTTTCAGTTCGAATTGCTGATTTGGGCCCCTCTATCAAGCTAGATCCCCATGAGGAGAAGGGAACCCTGGGTGAGGCTCTTCGGTCAGGCCGTGCTCAATATGCATCCGCTGATCTTCGTGACAAGACCCAAGTTTTCAAAGGTTTCCTTGCTACTAAGATTATTTTCTATTCTGTTTTCTATATTAATAGGCTAGTTAGTTTTAGGCCCTTACTTTAGCTAATATTAAAAATTACCTAGATCAGTAAATGCGCCCCAAAGGCCAAGAGTGTTAGATTTGAAGTTTTGTGCACCTAGAAGGGGGTTGAATAGATGTAATCATGTAACTGACTTAACTGAATAACAATGTCACTTTTAAAATTTTCAGCTAAAGAAACTGTCCAGACATGTTAAAACCTGTCTACTTAGGTTATTATATGAATATGCTATGCAGAGACAAATATGAAACTATTCAGACAAGGTAAAACATGTCTGCTTAAGTGTATAGATTAAAATGATATGCAACACTTTCTTTATATAGCTTTGATTTTAACTAAGTGTGTGAACGATGATATTATGCAGAATTAAGCAAACCACACACGATAATCAGCAAACCATAGACACCAAGAATTTTACGTTGTTTGCCTACCCTCTAATCTAGTGGCCTAATTCACGTCCAATACCAATTGGTATTGGAGACTCATTTATTAAATATAATATTCAATCAATTACAAAAACTCCTTGTACAAATAGCTCTGAACTTTGTTGGACACCACTGCCCCATTTGCACCACTGCAACTGCACCACTGCAATTGTTTGCACCACTGCAACCTTAGAGCTTTCTCTGTACCTACCTATCCACCACTGGATCAATCACAAACCAATTTGGGCTTGTATACAAGTTTTAACAGGAATGAATATGGTTACAAGATATAACTATGAATTTTCAGCAATAAGAATTTAAGAGCAAGGTAAGAATAATTTGCTAGAATTTTTTTTATACAAGTACTCTTGTTTTCCTTGATTCATTTTGTTCTTCCACCCACACCCACACCCACACCCACACCCACACCTAGGGGTGGGCAAATTTTTCGGTTTTTTCGGTTTTTTGGACGAACCGGACCGGTCCGAACCGGCCGGTTCGGTATAAATGTAAACCGGTCCGGTTCGGTATAAAAAACCCGGTATATACCGGTTTTTCGGTACCGGTTTCGGTCCGCCACTTTTATGGTTCGGTATATACCGAACCGGACCGGTATATACCGGTTTTCTATTTTTTATTATTATTAATAATTTATTAATAATAATAATAATAAAATATTGATTATAATAATAATAATATTAATAAAAATAATAATTATTATAATAATAATAATAAAATAATAATAAAAATATTAAAATAATAATAAAATAATAATAAAAATAATAAAATAATAATAAAAATAATAAAATAATAATAAAAATAATAATTATATTAATTTTCGGTAAAAACCGGTACCGAACCGGTACCAAACCGGTACCGTCGGTTCGGTATACCGGTTCAACCGGTACCGGTATCGGTACCAAAATTTAAGTAATTTCGGTACCGGTTCGGTACCGGTCCGGTTCGGACCAGTTTTTACCGGTTGCCCACCCCTACCCACACCCACACCCACACCCACACCCACACCCACCTAAGCTTTAGCCGTGAATATAATATATAGAGATAAAAGCTAAGGACACAAAGACATATTGCTGAAAATCAGTAATTCCAACTAAAGAGAAAAATCAAGTTGTTAAGGATTTAAATTTGAAAAAGAAACAGCTTGGATTAAGGGATAAAATCTTTAGCAAAATCAGCTTTATGCGAAAGACTTTTAATATTGATTTAACTTTGGACATCAGAGAGATGAATTAAGGAATAATCAGAGATATGATTTCGGCAAAATCAGCACTGCCAATCTATTTAGGAAAGATATTGATCTTTGGAAATCATTGCTCAATAGATTTGGTTTCCGAATAAATATAACTTCTCAAAGAATTTGAATTTTAAGCTCATGAAACCTTTTCAAAAGATATTTCCAGTAAAATAGAATTGCCTTGCAATTAATAACTCATGCTAAAAATTCTTACAAATTTTCTCAAGTGATTTCCTAGAGACCTAATCTAGTATAGTTGTGTCTATGAACTTTTCTCCACAATGGACCTCTTGAAATTTCTAACTTATTTAGTAGCCATATATGATCAGCCCAAGTCCAAACCTGAAAAACATAAGACATCAGCATACAAAATATATTGTCATTATTAAA
Source organism: Panax japonicus (assembly GCA_020205505.1). Classification (NCBI taxonomy): domain Eukaryota; kingdom Viridiplantae; phylum Streptophyta; class Magnoliopsida; order Apiales; family Araliaceae; genus Panax; species Panax japonicus. Next base: position 64,557,329 of record CM035102.1, read on the forward strand.
ACAAAACATATAAACCAACAAGATTCGGTTAGAGCAACAATGCAGTAGCTTTGGATAGTGCAAAGGAGAAAAAGTGTAAGTAAGCCGAGTTAAGTTGTAGGTTGCTCAGGTTTGGCTTGTTTCTATAATAAGCACAAGTAAATGTAATGCTTCTATAATCCACATAAGTCTTAATAGCCATAAAACCATTTACAACCATGACATTCAATGTGGAATGGATGGAGTATATCGATGGCCATTCCTAGTGTCATATTGTTTTTTCTTTTATTATTTGTAACTTGTAAGTAATATCGTATTCATATCCTAATTGCTTAATATTTATTTTGAAAAAACCGTAATTACTTAATAACATCCTATAAACAGTGTAAATTGTGGTAAGTATGTCGCCTGATTTGTACTCGCACCCAACCCAATTAAATTTAATGTTAGCTGTGCTGACCCGTTTACAACACAAAACTGTTTATACTAGACTCAAACCCTTATTTCTAATGTCATGCGACAAATTGTCTCCCTTGCTAAATTTTCCAAAAAACTAGCCAAATATATTATGCTAGCAAGCCATAAAAGTGCTCATGCTCGGCCAACTTATCTTACAAGTCAATTTTGACAAGATATAAATGATCTGATCATAAGCTGAACTGAGTAGCTTGATTTATATTATAGCTCTTTCCATGGATGATTGATAAGAAGTAAAGTTATCCTTTACATTTATTGAGTCTGAATTAATTTTACTATATCTGCAGCTTGTCAAGGAGCTGAGGTTGTTTTCCACATGGCTGCTCCAGATTCATCCATCAATAACCACCAGCTCCACCATTCGGTTAATGTACAAGGTTAAAAATTAGCCATTAAGAGCGTTGAAAAAAACTGCGCTTTCCTGTTCTTTTTGGAATATGCCATCTGTTTTTCCTATCATACCTATTAATTTAACTATGATCTATAGGCACTGTGAACATTATTGAGGCTTGTGTTGAGCTAAAAGTAAAGAGACTTATTTACACTAGCTCTCCTAGTGTGGTGTTTGATGGAATACATGGAATTTTTAATGGGGATGAATCACTTCCCTATCCAGCTAAGGTATTGACAGTATCACATTTCTTCTTCAAAATCTTTTACTGGTAAACTGCAAACATTATTATCTGTTACTTTGTTAGTAGTGATTATGACCAGTGGTATTGAGTGCTTTATCAAATTTCTATTTTCTTTATGATTTTGTTGCTTGAACTTGCATAAATGGTTAGCATATTAGTTATTTATTAACTTTAAGTCCTTCATTAACTAATCTTAATTCCTTTCTTGTAATTTAACTGAGGCAGATGAGAGCTATGAAGTATCAAACCAATTTTATTAATTTTTCAATCACTCGAAAAATTCACTCATGGAAACTAGATTTTTGTGTGTTTGTTTATACTTTATATGAAAATAATAATGTGCAACAAACTTTTTCAGCACAATGATTCATATTCTGCAACTAAAGCTGACGGAGAGGCACTAGTTATCAAGTCAAATGGTGTTAATGGGCTTCTAACATGCTGCATTCGTCCTAGCAGCATTTTCGGTCCTGGTGATAAGCTACTTGTACCATCTTTAGTTAACGCTGCAAGGGCAGGGAAATCGAAGGTATTCTTTGTTTCATTTACTCTTGATTTAGTCCCAGATTCATTTAGTGTTGTCAATCAAGAATTTTTGTTTCAAAATGCTTAATATGTAGATGTTAATCTTATGGATCTTTGTTCATGTTATATAGATCTAAGACTTTCTTTGTACTCTTTCTATGAGAAATCTTCTAGAATTTCCCCATCACATTGTCAACCTGTTAGATAGCAAGGAAAAAACCCGTCTTATGTCCCAAAAAAATGTTAATATTTTTCTTTCCTTAAAATCTGAAAGCAAGCCTTTCCAGCTGATAAGATCCTACAGCCACACTTCCTCCACAAGTGAAAGTGCACACCTTGCAACCAACTAGTACTGCAGTTCCTTTTCCAGTCTAACAAGTAAATTATTTCATACATCTGGAGACCCTGGATAATGTTCTGATGACTGCAACTATAACTGCTACATTTGTACTATAACTTTTCGATCATACTTATTTTGACACCCTTAAGAGTCCCTCCTCTGTATTGTTGAAACACTTCTTTGTTTTCCCTGCGTGTATAGAGTAGACCAACATCATAAATCAGCTAAATGACTATTTCTTGTAAATAATTTATGTAAGATGTGTTCTTTAAGAGACTTGAGTTTTCTTGATTATAAATTATATTTTTTTGATTGTGGGGTTTTAGGCAGGGGATAGTGAATGCATGGTACTTCTGAATGTTTTCAATTACCTTGCTTACCATTAGTGTTGTTCAGGCCTACTTCATAAAACTTTAAGGGCACTTTGTTCTACTTTGCTATGATCAGTTCATTATCGGCGATGGAAACACCATATATGATTTTACTTATGTTGAAAATGTGGCACATGCTCATATATGTGCTGAACGAGCTCTGGCATCTGAGGGGACAGTTGCAGAGAGAGCTGCGGGCGAGGTAATATTTCTTTTCATATTGTAACGTTTGTTTAATTATATATGTTGATAATAGCATCCATCTTTCTGACCATGTAAGTTAGTAAGGCTGATTTAATTGCTAGATGTGATATGTTTGCGATTTCAGTTGCTTCTATTGCCTCGTGCCCTGGTTACATTCTTTAAAATTAAGTCATGATTGTTTTACATAATGTATTGCTTGTACAAGTTGATCAATTTGAGCTATTTGTAACATGAATTTACTGGTATAGCACCAATGATCTTAAGTGGTAAAGATTCTGTTATCAGATCAGATCAGTTATCAGGTATCTAAAGTCAATAGATATAGGTATGTAGCCATGCCATAAGAAGCCTATTTGATTATGTACAATATGTTCTCATTTTTTATTGTTTTTTATATTTTTTGTGGCTGTTTGATATTTCAGTAAGTAGTAATTTTCGTTGATAAGTAAAATAGATTCAGGAAGCGGTGATGTCTAAACCTCTTATTAGAATTTGACTCTAGATTGCAAAAGAGAGTACATCTCACTTGTCATGCTTACATATTATATTTATTTAGAAGAATTTATGCAGCATTATTCCAGTCCTCTGCATACCTTTTTAACTGAAGTAATAAAAGTTGAGAAGACAACCTAAAGCTTATTAAAACTGGGTTGACATATTTAGCTGTAAAGACAACTTACTAGACACAGTCAAGATCCTCTTATTGTTTGAAAAGGTCTACTAAAGCGTTGAGGTGAAATTGGCCTATCAAGCTTTAAATCAGGAACTGATATGGCATTTTTGAGCTCTGAATTATTGGACTAATTGAAAATGTTGCTATCACACCTTGGTTTTGTAGGCATACTTTATTACTAATATGGAGTCGATCAAGTTTTGGGAGTTTGTCTCACTTATTCTGGGCGGTCTTGGCTATGAAAGGTACTATAATTCTCCTACACAGTGACAGGGTGTGGACCAGCCTACCATTACTTTAGCTATGCATCGAGTCTCAATAATATTTTTGTTTTGTGGTTGAAAGGTCTTCAGCTTTTGCTACATAGAGGAAATTTGGATTAGTATAGTTAAATGCTAGTTCATTTGAATGCTTAAAGTACATAGCTGGATTGAATTGTAATAGGGTAACATGTTAAAATCACAAATCTGAGTGTTTCTATTGTGAAAAATATTTATGTTGTTTCATTACTATATTTTCTTCATTGCCAAGTCAGGGAGCATGTTATGTATTGCAAATGCATGTTGTCTTTATTTCTGATTATATGTAGTTTGCAGGCCAAGCATTAAAATTCCTGTCTTTGTCATTATGCCAATTGCACATATGGTGGAGGGGATGTATAATCTGTTAGCACCTTATGGGATGAAGGTTCCTCAGTTGACACCTTCAAGAATCAGACTCCTCACTTGCAGCAGGACGTTCAATTGTTCAAAAGCAAATGATAGACTTGGCTACACACCAATCGTGTCACTTCAGGTTTTTCCATATCCTATAACATGAGTAAACTTTGATCTAGTTTGCTTAACACAAAATTTTAGCATTGTATTTAACTTCTCTAAAATAAGTTTCTTTAGCTATTTCCTTGTCTAATTTCACTTGTTTTTTGTTCTTTCTAAATATTCTGATCCATTTTAATATTTATGCACCAACTGTTGCTAGAAAGATAGTGTCAAAAAGACATGGTGCGTCTAAAAGCATTTTATACATACCAGCTTCCTATATCAATGGTTTCCTGTGATAAAGTGGAGTTCATTTCTACAGGAGGGTCTTAATAAGACAATTGACTCGTACTCTGACTTGAGGGCTGAATTGCGTCGTCGAAAGGATGGCCCATCTAAAGCTTCAATATATCTTGGCGGCGGAAGGGGTATATATATAATCAGTTCCTTCTAGTAGCACAGTTCCATTTCCTTTATTTTCTTCTTTATGTCTGGCCGTGCTGTTAGTTAATTGCCATCCATCCCGCTTCTGTTCCTTTATGTTTTGGTTTTCTAGCATCAGTATTGTGAATTATTTTAAATGTACTTTAGTTTGGACATTTTAATGGCTATTGTTGGTTCCCTTTAACAGTAGTTTCAGAAGTTGTGTAATAAGGGTGAGGTGCATCTTTGTTTAAAATCCAAAAGTTTGATGCAGTTTCAAGTTCAAGGTGACACCAACTCTTCTCAACTAATAGTAAGATAATCATCTACTTTTCCAAAGAAAATTGCTCTTACAGTTGAACAATAAAAATCACCTCAACAAGTTCTAACCACGCAATCTCCTGTCCATTTTTATTTTGCTTAGAAGAGCATTTCTGATTTCTAGGTAATGTTGGTGCCGTCTCACTATTTATCTGTCAAACACCAGCTCATTTGTTCCTTGTTACTGAGTGTTTAAATGTGTTCAAAATTGTCCTTCCAAGAAACCAAACAATCTAGGCTTTGCAAGGATTATAATCTCATGGATTATAATCTTGGTATTATAATACCTGGTTGAACATAGTATTAAATAGTCTCTCATATTAAGTTATTTTATAATCCCTGGACTAATAGTCACAAGTCCAAATTTAAAAACAAACAAGACACTTGGGATTAATAGTCATATCCCAGGTATAATCCTTGCAAACAAACATATGCAAACATAACATAAATGTTTATGCAGGATTACTCATTGGATACATACTTTAAACTGCAGAACCAATATGTACTTCATTAAATACTATTTTGACAGTGATAGCTTGATTTGTCGGGATTAACTTCACTTTCACTTTCTATTGACATGAGTTCTCATTTTTAAATGTGTTTGAACTTTGGAACAATGAGAAGCTCTTGACCTGCCCTTTCATGACCGCCAGAAGACATTTTACATCAAGTCATTAGAAGTAGTTGTCAATCTTGAACGCAAAATCGTATAATGATCTGAAGCGTAACAAATGAAATAATGGTATTAAGTACTCCTTTTGTTTTTATTCAGCTACTGGTAGTGAATTTAAGATTGGACGAGAATGTGTCAACTGCATCAGCACAAAATTCGACATGTGCTAAATCCTAATATTAACGTTGTTATTTTATGATGCTATGCATATGGAAAGACTAAAATGCAATCAATGCATCAACAGTAGTTTCTGATTTATTTATTTTGTATAAGAATGTTATAGTTTATGGGATTGAGCAACAATCATTTTTCTGTCACTACATTTTCAGTTGCTGACACACTTCTCTGGAGGGATAAAAAGCAAACACTCACCACAGTGCTAGTTTTGGCAGCCATTTATCTCAATTTTGTAGCACCTGGGTATACCATCATTACTGCAGTTTCTAAACTTCTCTTGGTGGCATCAATCTTTTTGTTCATCCACGGAAAATCACCTCAGAAAATGTATGTGTTCGCCTACTCTCTCTCTCTCACTCGCTCATTCTAAGTTTGCTTTTACCACGGTGACTATTTACAAATATGGCATCTTGTTCGTAGTCATAATAATTGATCAACGAGCCAGAACTCATATCTCGTTGGTTTTGCTAGGATGCAAGTCTTCTGATGGTTTTGGGTCATTCTGTTTGCACCCAACTGATAATCCATCTACATCAGGCTGTTCATTTGCGAATTTCCAATAAAAGGTTATTATCTAATGAAAGGTTATTATCTAATGGCTTTCTGATGGTGCAGATTGGGATATACAATCGAGAAACTTCCCGAGTCAAAATTCCATTTGTCAGAAGAGATGTCGCAAAGAGTTGCTTTGTCAATGGCTTCATCATGGAATTCTGCAATAAATGGTTTAAAGTCTCTTTGCTGTGGGAACGACTGGCCCCTGTTCTTTAAGGTACTTGTGGTAACTTAAATTTCTTGTCCTTATTTTATGTTATTTTAGTTTTCTGTTCTACTTTATAAGAACAGAGTACTGGAAATTAAAGGTTATTACTTCTGTGATTTCTAATTGATGGTAAATTGGTAATGTTTGTTAATATATTTCTGGGGCAAAAATCAATCAATTGGCTCAAAATTTTACTCTTAAACAGAGTATTTGGAAATGTGCATTTGTCAGTTCCTAGTAAAATAATAATTAAATGATCAGGAGAAGTCTTTGGCTATGAAATAACTGAGAGGTTATTTCCCTTCTTAATTTTCATTAGACAACAAATGAATCTCTTGTAAGAAAATACAGGTTAAGCCTTATCCATGTGATGCAGGCTTGCGCATATTTGGTTATATATCTTCTTCTATGGCCCTTTAATCCCATCATAATCTCCATTAGAAATGCTCCCTTAGTGGAGGACTTGATATATGCTAAGCAACCGAAACCATGGCATAAAGGGAAATAACTGAGATGTGAAACTGACCCTCCAAGGTGTACCAGAATCTCAATTTGGTCCCTAAATTTTGTAACGTGCCGAAACCCACCCTTCAAGCTTTTCTACTGTATCTTTTCCATGAAAAACCAAAACTGGGAGATTGCTGTTACTTTTCAGAAGTCAGAGAAGCACATGTATTATTGCTCAAGCCTGGGCTGTTTAATATACCTTGTCTTATCATCTATAAGAAAAAGTATAATATACCTTGTCTTATCATCTATAAGAAAAAGTATATATCTGATGGGAGGGTAGTAGACTTGCACTCGTAGTTGTTGGGGTTCAATGTTCATAATTTAGGTAAAAATATTTTATTTTGGTGTTACATGTGGTATGTATCATCTTTGAGTTATTTTCCTCGTTATATTGGGGAGTCCAGCATATTATAAAAATTAATATCATCTTCCCACTTGATAAAGTTGAGTTGTTAGAGTTAGAGAGAAGTTTTTGACATTTTTGATGAAACATCCTCAAGTCTCATTAATTCATGCAGTTCTATATTCTGCTGTTGAAACAGGTGGTTCTCTCTCTATTGATTCTGAACTTTCTTGGAGCTGTTTCACTGCAGAGTTTGTTTGCTATAGGTATGTATGTCTCTCTGTCCCCTCATCGTATATCGGAATCACCTTATCACCTACATAATTTGGAAACATTTTGATATTTCAAAATGTTTCCACTATATTCAAGTAAAATTGATTGTGTTAAAGTCAAAGTTTCTTTAGAACTTTCAAAGCAGACCCTCATTTTGGGACAGAGATTATAACATTTTCAGTAACCATTGCAAAGGTTCTCCAAAGCAACGACATCTCATCAATTTCTTCTTATGATTGCAGTACTTCCCCTTGTGTTTGTTGCTTTCTTGGTGTACGAGAAAAAGGAGGAAGAAATTGATGGTCTTGTCCTACGCATCTTCTCTTTTGGATCCAAACTAAAATCTGATGTTGAGACAAAGTTAAATTTCAGCAGACTCGTCAAAAGTGAGTAGTCGACAACATTCTCTTGGGTACCAAAGTGACCAGAGGAATTCTTCCCCCCTGCTTCAATCAGTTTTGTATGTGAGCATTGCCAACTTAATGGAGCATGTATCTATATCTGATTTGTATCACTGATGTTCAACTGGAACTCTGGAAGAAAATGCTACGCCATTGATTTGTGTATTCTGACACAAGCAGTACATCTGTTGAAATACTTACTGTATTGATGTGCTAAAATTTCTTCTACAATTCATTTGTTAATTTTATGACCTCTTTGTTTCTCAACTTTTGGGAGGTTTCCTCCAAATGTTTACTTTTCAACTAATTTATTCATTTTTAATATTAGTAATTTATTCCACTGTTTTCCTTCCAAAATGAGAGCTTTGGAATTTATATATATTTCTTTTAAATTTATGAATTTTATTTCTTGGAGATGGTACCGTTCTCTATTTTATTTTATTTTTTTAATTCAAACGTAATATTAAAATTAAAATTATTAGGTTACACATCTAGAAATTTGGTGTAAGTTATATTACTATGCTTTCATTATTCTTGTTGACCTTTCGTTACTTTAGATGCTAACTAATTAGATAAAAAAGATATACTCCTCCTAGTATACTTTTGTAGAAGATAAAAGTGTTTGTTATGGGTCCAGAAGGGAAGGGTTATTGTGGTGCGGGTAGACCTGCTAATATAAGTAACTAGCGATAACCCGTGCCTGAAGGCACGGTTTAACGAAAAATTAAATTAAAATTTAAAAAATATTACATTATCTAAAGACATACATACTCAATTAACAATACATATTCAACCACCAAAACATCGAGTTAGTCGGTACTAATTTCACTAAATTTCGGCAGAATTTCCTTTAAAAATAGATATCCGGAAAATTCTAAACTTAACTACAAAACTTATAATCATCAATACTTATCTGTGTGTGTGGGTTCGAAATTTGAATAAGGAGGACAAGAGAGAGAGAGCTGATGACGTGTATTTTGATGTGACATTTATGTATTTTCTCTCTCCGCTCTGTTTTATATTATAGATTAATTGTAGGGTCAAATTATATTAGTTGGAATCAAATGGGTCAGTTAATTATTTTTATTTATTCAGGTTAGTTAGAGTTTGAACCCATATTTTTAAAATAAATATAATTAATTAACTAGTTAACTATTTTTCAACTCATATTCTATTCAATTGCATTTCACTCTCTCAGTAATCGCACCAAACACGATTATTTTTTTTTGGTGGGTGGGAGTAGAGGGTGAGTGGTGTATACATAACCGCTTAATATTAATTTATTTTGAGAGAGTGGTGGGGGTGGGGGTGGGGGAGAGGTGGGGGAAGGTGAGTAGGGGTGAGTGGGGTATACATAATCGCTTAATATTATTTTTTTGAGAGGGAGTGTTGGTGGGGTGGGGTGGGGGGTGGGGTGGATGGGGTATATATAATCGCTTAATATCATTTTTTGGGAAGGAGTGTTGGGTGGAGGGTGGAGGGTGGAGGGTGGGGGGGAGTGGAGTGGGGTGGAGTAGGTGGGTGGGGTGGGTATACATAATCGCTTAATATCATTTTTTTGGGAGGGAGAGGGGGTAAGAGGTATATACATAATCACATAATATTATTTTTTTTAGTGGCAGTGGGAGTGGTGGGGCAGGGGTAAGGGGTTGAGTGGGGTGGGTGGGTAAGGAGGTGGAGGTGGAGGTGGAGGTGGAGGTGGGGGTGGGGGTGGGGGTGGGAGTAAAGGGTATATACATAATCACATAATATTATTATTTTTGGGGTGGGGTGGGTGGGGTGGGGTGGGGTGGGTGGGGTGGGAATACGGAGTATATACATAATCACATAATATTATTTTTTTAGTGGTAGTGGGGTTGGGTTGGGTTGGGGTGGGGTGGGGTGGGGTGGGGTGGGGTGGGGTGGGGTAAGAGATATATACATAATCACATAATATTAGTGTCAAATCAGGTCTTCATGAAACCCATAACCCATAACAATATTAAAATGGTTAATATGATTTTTAACCATAGCCATATGGTTCCAACCCACATTATTCATATTAAAAATAATTAATATGATTTTAGTTCTTAAATAGAATCATAACCATATTTTAAAAACCAAAATCAACTTATAATTATATTTTGTCTAGCCTAGGTGTGGAACATATGGGTGGACGGAATGGACTCACTTTGTATCCAAGAAAAGTGAATTATTCGATATGTTTGGTAGATCCCTAATTAATTTTTAAATGGGTTCCCTTTTTCTTTATTCTTTTCTTCGAAGTTGACACCTTAGTTGATTCTAATAATAAGGTTAAAGATATAAATGAATTATGTTGAGTAGAGTTGGAATTTTAAATGAGTTTGAGATTTGGTGTATAAACCCAACTTGTTTAATTTTATTATAATAAAAATAAAATATAATTAATTAAATATTATACGAGTCGAGTTTATTTGAGTCGGTCTTAAACGAGTTAACATCAAGTTGATGATTACCCCAATATTTGAGTTCAATTCATTTAACTAAACGGATAAAAAAAACTTATTCGAGTCAGACTTAGTCAGATCGAACAGGTTCGCAGACAACTCAATTCGTTTACTAGATGAGATGAAGTTGCAAATTTTTGATAGTTCGTATTTTTTTTTCTTTTAAAAGTATGGTGGTAAAGTTATATTTATTTATATTCTTATCTTATTTATTCGAAAAATAATATTGGATACTAATATTACTTTAAATCAAGGTGGGGAGTGCCCACTTTCCCCAAGAAGTGAATCCGCCCCTGGTTGACCCACCCCCACCCCCCCCACCCCCACCCCCACCCCCACCAAATTCGTTGTTAACTTGTTATGGTTGGTTGCTTGCTAAATCCCTTGCTGATTATGATGGTGGCTAAATTATGTAGTCTTACTATATTAATGTTCATTTGTCTCAAATAAAAGCACTTTTAAATATAATAAAAAATGAGATCTCAAATGAAGATTTTAATATTATTTTATTATGTTGTTACTCACAGTAATACACGAACAATATTTTAGCGAGCCACCATTTAGGTGATATATATATATATATATATATATATATATATATATATATATATATATATATATATATATAGGGGAGCGATCCATAGCATCTATATGCTATGGGATAAAAAGTGGCATATAGGCCATAATCCGTCCGTTTTATTGATGAAAGACTGTGATTTGAAGTTCCAACTACACGTCCGCTAGTATTACTAGCGGATGTAATTAGTAAAAATTCCGGACCCTTATGTCCCTCGTGTGTGAAAATATTCAGCTAAAAGAACATGGTCCGCTAGTATTACTAGCGGATAGAAAACAGTAGTTCACATAGTCCGCTAGTAATATTAACGGACAGAAGACCAAAAATTTAAAGTGGCATAAACCAAACAAGCAATCACTCAACTTAGAAGCCTTCAGACTGGTTGTACTCATTCTAAACAAAATAACTTGCGTCATAACTCTGACACAAGTTTTTTACAGGCAAAAAGAAGCACATTCCGAATCAAGGAAAATTAATAATCGAATCCTCTTTCAACAAGTAATAGCAGGAAAATTAATAATCGAATCCTCTTTCTAGCGGATGAATAAGAAATTGGGAATTGAGAGAAATTGGGGCTAGATCGGGATGTAGGGCTGCAGAAACTATACTACAATATACAAGCAGCAACAACATAGAAATGGGTTTCCAAGCTATTACTTTTCTTGCTATCACTTGTAGATCGAGACACAGCTTGATTTTGTGGATCCGGCCTTCCTTGTTGTTCATTACATTCCATCCGCTAGTAAGTCTAGCGGATGTGGTTTTTTTAGGATTAACCTGATTCTGCTAAGGCTGAGTAGTGGCAAATTCATCCATAATCACGTCCGCTAGTATTACTAGCGGACGGCGTAATGCCCTTTTCAATCATAACCCTTCATTTTTCTAATGGAAGATGTAGATGTTATATGCCAATTTTTGATCCATAGCAAATAGATGCTATGGATCATTGCCCATATATATATATATATATATATATATATATATATATATACAGAACTGATCCAGTCCGGGAGTCCGGACTGGATCAAAATCCGGTCCAAATTTTTTTTTTTTTTTTTTTGCTTTTTTTTTTTTGGAACAACTAAAAAAAAAAAAAAAAAAATTTATGGAACTGAAATTTTTCAATAATACAGTGTTTTGGGTGTGTTTTTAATACCTACCCCAACCAATGTATGTACAGTCTGCCCAGACTGTACAGACATGTTTCGTTATAGGCATCCAAATCACACCCAAAACACTGTATAATGTAAAAATTCCAATTCCATAAATTTTTTTTTTTTTTTTTAGTTGTTTCAAAAAAAAAAAAAAAAAAAAAAGCAAAAAAAAAAAAAAAAAAAGTCCGGATTTTAACAAAATCCGGGAGTCCGGACTGGATCCGGACTCTATATATATATATATATATATATATATTGAAGACTTCAAATTTGAAATCTCTATAATTTGATTTATTTATTTATGGCAAAACTAAAATTTATTCAACTATAGTTGACTTTTTATTTATTACATCACTAAACTTTTAATTTTTGTAATTATCATATTAAACTAATTAAAAAATTAAAATTAGACCATTCTGTAAAAAAAATGAACGACTACGCGTGGCATCAAAAAGAAAGAGAGTAAAACTATGGATTATCCCACTATAGTTACACCAACTTTTTCTTTTTGTAATTATCACATTGAACTAATTAAAAAAATTAAAATCAGACCATTCTAATAATTATGTCAAATTGTTTCGAACTATTAGGTAATCAACAGCGACTTATTATAATTAAACTAATTAGAATATGAAAACTAATAACAAGGTAGCAATTTAGGAATATGATTCTATTAAACAGTAAATATAATCAATTCTCTTCTATTTTTTTAACTTAATTATGGTTTTGATCTTCCTTCCCATTAATTTAGTAATTTTATAATTAACGTGAACAAATTTAAACTATGAAAATTTAAAGATTAACTATAATCCATCAAAACTTCTTCGAGTAAGTATGAATTATGAAAAACTAATATCTTTACAATAATCTATCAAAATTTTTTAACTAATTTAAAGTCACGTAAGAATTATAAAACGAAGATATTTCAATAACAAAACATGGAGGCGAAATTAATTAAACTTAAAAGCATAAATAATAGAAGATATAAAAAATATTGTCATGAATAATTATTTATTGTCATTTTCATCATAGATTAAAGAAATTAATTAGACATGAAAATAAATATACTAACTAAAATAAAGAAGAAGAATAAGATTAAAATAAATATGAAAACTCTAATTTATCTCTCCCCTTCACTCTAAAAACAAAGACTCGTTAAATTTGGTCTCTTTTGTTTTCTTTTATCCTCTTTTTTTTTTATTGACTTCAATCTTTACATAGTAATCTCCAGAAATCTTTTTCTATCTTTAAAAATTGAAACAATTATATTTTTTTATTCACCACAATAAATATGATAAATCTTACAAAACTAAATTAAATATAATAATTAAATAAAATAAACATATAAAATAATAATTTTAGAAATATTAAAAAGTATAAAAATTGTTTATATCATCTAATTCGAGGAAAGGAGGAGATGGGTTGATTGACCAAACCTAAGTTTCACTCCATCTTATATAATACTTATAATAGTCTTTTAAAAAATTTATAAAGGTCAACTAAACTTTGCCAATTAAAAAATATACTCCTTCCGTCTCAAGGTAAAAGACTTTATTACTATTTTAGGTAATATTAAGTTAAATGTCTACTTACTTTAAATGATTTATTTTTTATAATTATTTACCTATAATATCCTTATTATTAATTGTTATATTTCTATTCTCTATGCATATTTATGGAGCATCACTAATAGTATGCAAAAAACTATGTAATTAAATGAGAATTTAAATATGAATAATTTTGTTATTTTATCTTCTTTTTTATTATGCGCAAAAAATCAACTAAAACTTTTATCATGTGATGAAGAGAGTATGTGTGTGACCAAAAGTGACTACACTGAAAAGCATACGGGCATTTTAGTAAAAGATGAATATTAAAAAAAATATTTTTATAAATAAATTTGATAGTCCTTCTATATGGGCCGAAATATTAGACAGAAATATTGGATATTTTCAAAAAAAAAATTGCTTGTAACTCTCAAAAAATATATAATATTTATTTCAACTAGAATTTTTATAAATTATAGTGTTTTAGGTATAATTTGGATACATATATAAAAACAGGGTTATACAGACTGTATAACTCTGTTATTCTAAATTAGACCTACAACACTATATTTTATAAAAATTTCTGTTGAATAAATACTATACATTTTTTAGGAGTCACAAGCAAAAAAAATAAAAAAAATGAAAATGTCCAATATTCCGGTCTTCCAAGACTTATTGAATTTGATAGTTCCACAAGATCTTCTCTCACACATGAGATGGACCCCATTCATTATTCACGTGAGAAAAAACTTATAGAATTATCAAATTTATTTATGAAAATATCAATTCTCATTTTTTATCGAGTTCTATTTGTTTAAACTGCAAGTTTAGGAATTAATAATAATAAAAAAACATTCTCAAATTATGGTACCTTGAATTAGTAATGATAGAAACATGGGTGATTTAGTATTATTTTTTACAAATTATAAAAAAAGGATAATATTTGACTTTATTTCATCCAAAGAAATAAAAATTACAGTCCAACATATTTTTTGAGAAGGAAAAAAAAGAAGCTGTAACGGATGACTGTGGATGACAATGCCAATTGTTGTACGGTCCCTAAAACGATGCAAATTGAGTATAATAATAAAAGATGCAATTTTTTTTTATTCGGGAGTTTTCGACCCACGGGTCGATTAAGTCTCCCGAGTCCGATATCAGAGCGATTTGCTATCCGACTTACGTCAGGACGGAGATTGATCTCAGATACCCGAGTTTACGGTTCACCCAAGTTAAAACTTACCGCTGCGCCAAGTGCTGGATTAAAATGAGCATTATACTTTAAATGTTAAAAAGATTACTCCATTATTAATTACACTTGGATCAAAATGAGTATTATAAAACACTGAAATTATATTTTCTTAAATAAAAGAGATTATTTTCAATTTAAACAACCAAAAAATCCATAAATAATTATTTCCTCTCATTTTCCCCTCATCCACTTTCCAAATCACTCCATAAACGAATATGAAATTGGATAGAGCCTACATGGAGTACTTTAAAATTAAAAATACATTTTAATTTTTTGAGTTAATTTACGAAATTCTAAAATTTTAAATTAATATGTAGTTATTTAATTTTACTATAAATAAATATAATAATTATAGACTAATTATAAAATATTAGTAATTATCATCTTTATTGTCATTAAAACTTGAATGAAATTATATCAATTTTAAAATTTCGTAAATTAACTTAAAAAAATTAAATTATATCTTTAATTTTGAAACTAATAAAATAAAACATTTTTATTCCATCTATGACGGATTACATTTTTAAAAAAATTAAAAATTTTATGTGAACAGAATAATTGGATATAAATATATTTAAATTTTATTTATTTGTGTTTTGACTCCTATAAAATAAAAATAAAAATAAATAAAATTTAAACAGACTTGTTTACAATTTTTATGTACAATTTTATCCCTCTTCCTTTCCGTTCTCAACACCACGCCAAGCCAATCCATCTTTTTCCCCTCTTCTGAAATGAAAGAGACATTACAAAGTCTCTAATTCTTCATTTATTCTTTCTTTCTCACTACAATATTCTTGCATGTAATTAAGGAGAGAGAAACCCGTCATTCAAAAAGAACCAAGCTTTGTTTTCTCTATCATCATTGTCAGAAAGAGAGAGAATTTACACATTACAGAGGGAGATTTTTCAAAAAAATTCTCTCTTCTTCTTTCGACTTTGATTCTAAATTGACTCGCCTTGTCTACATTTTCACTCCCCCAAACCAATAAATCATTCCTTTTTACCCTATTCTTCTTCTTTCCCAATTCCCCTTTCTCTCTCCTCCCTGTCAGATTCTTTTATTCTCTGTCTGTATTGTACATTCCAATTGCTCCTTTTATACTGTTCTTCACTTTTTACTCAACCCCATTTCATTTTTCCTTAAGTTTAGTCAGTCATTGAGTTTATACACAATTTGGGAATATTATATATAAGGCCAACTTTGAGTTCCCCGTCTTTACATTTCCCAAATTTTTAATAAATTTGTTTTCTTTATCTTTTTTGTCTTCTCATTCACTTTTGTTGTAAAGAACAAGATTTTACTCCTCTGAAGAATACATTTTTACTCTCATATCATTATTTTGAAGCTCAATGTGAGAAGTAGTTAATATTGTTAAAAATGGGTGGAGGGAGAAGAGTGAAGGTGATAAACAGCAAGGGTTGTTCAAGACTGTTTGTAGATTCAATTCCTTCAATGAATTTGAGAGTGGGTCTTCAAATGTCCCCTGCTTCTGCTTCCTCATTTTCCTCTCAGCAAATTCTTCCATCATCAAATGCTCCCTTTTCTGGTCTTGTTATTTGTGTTACTGGACTTTCTAAAGGTATGTAAGCACCCCACAAATTAAGTATATATAGATAGATATACAGTATGCATATTTTCAGCAATTTAGTGGGTGTTTTCTCATTGTATGAATCCTTTTCCCTTTTTCATTTCTTCTTGCATGAACCCTTTCCCCTTTTTCATTTCTTACTTGCTCTTTTGTCTCCTCATTTCTTCTTTTTCTGTTTGATCCGTTGAATCTTATGAATATGCTATTCTTCTGCTTTTTAATGCTTTTGCTGGCCAGCAATCAGCTTCTTGATACTTTTATAGAATTTTTTTTTCACTATAAACTTCTTTTATTTTTTTTTTCTTTCCTGCAAAGAAATAAGATGAAACTTTGTTTTATTGAATTTGTTTGACTTCTTTTATCTCTAACTGAAGTGTTTTATTTTCTTATAATTGTCTGTATTTTGTATTTTGGTAGTTTTATAATATATGTCCTTCATTATGTGATTTTTACAGAAGCAAGGAAACAAGTAATGGATGCAACACAGAGATTGGGTGGTCAATACAGTCCCCATTTGCATCTTCAATGTACCCATTTGGTGATTCAGATATCCTTTTTTTCAAAAAATTTAATTGTAAGTTTTGATGAATATGTCTACAGTTAAGAATATTGTTATCTCAAACTGGTAGATGATGATGATAGCAGTAAGTTCAGCTGAATTGATTAATATTTTTTTATGTTTTTACCTTTTGATTATTGTTATGTCAGCCATACCAAGTATATCACAATGATTGATCTGCATTGGACTTGGATTATAGGCAGATGTATATATCATATTTGGTTACTCGGCAATGAAAAACTCGTTTTGCACTTTGAGACATGCTTCTGTGAACACTTGACATTTTCTTTACAGCTCTCATGGACGTAAGTTTGAGCATGCTGTGAAACATGGACGAAAAAATGGTCTCTTCATTGTAACACTTGGGTGGTTTGTGGATAGTGTCAGAAGAAATGGTAAGATCTGGCTTTGTGAAATGCTAGTAACTATAAATGATAAGCAGTTCTAATAAGTAGAGTCCTTTTCCATGCATCCCTTATGTTCGTTACGTGAATTACGAGTCTCATACTAACTGATTGAGAACTCACGCATTCTGTGCCCTTCAGACTTATTCTGCTCCAAAGTTGGGAGGACCGGTTTAAGAAAGTTGAATACTCAGCTGGTCCTCATCAAATGCAATTCAAATTACCCATAGTTTATGCACATTCATACACCCATCGATGCTGTCATTCATCATGTTTCTTCTGTTCATTATTCTGATTGAAATGCTGACTTGATGAGTTTATCTATGTTCACGGTATAGTATCGTGTAGGAAAGCTAAACTGGAGATGTTGCTTTGATGATAACTCCGAGTATCTATATGGTGACTAATGACGGATTTTGTAGTCCTTCTTTATGCTGGGGTTATAAGTAGATTATCCTTTTCACATAGTCAAAAAGTGTATCTTCGTCTACAAAAATTACTAATCCTCAAGTAAACAGTTTTTTTCTGCATTTTTATTGCAGATTTAATGGATCTTTTTGTTTATTGCAGTGAGGTTGAGTGAATCGCTTTACAGTGTTAAGAGTATTGGAGAGAATGAGATCCCCAAGGATACTTTGAATGAGCTTTTTCATTATTCTAGCATGGAAAATTCTCGTCTTCCCGTGGGTATGCTTGAACATTTTAAGCAATCTGACATGATTAAACGAACACACTCGCTTTCTTCAGAGAAAGCTTTTAGAAGAAGTATGGATTCAACTCTGTCTGGTCATTCCTTGTATGTCGATACAGATGTTTCTGGCGAACTGCAGCGTAAGGTAGATTCTATCTTTGTTGAGATATAAATACTTTTTCCAATGTTGTTTGAAATAATGTAAAGGCGGCATTTCCTTTATATTGGCTGTGGATTCTCTTATTGGTATCTGGAAAAATCTTGCATTTTTATAAGTTTTCCTTTGGATGACATGTATGATACAATTTTCTCTCCTTTTTAGAGCCAATGAAAGTCCTACTATCTGACTTTAATCTTTGACATAGGCATCCTAATTCCTGATTAATATAGGTGTTTTGGGCAACTTTGTTAGACATGTAAATGTTGTTTTGGTAGGTTGTTGAGGCTGCTACTGCGCAAGGTGCTACAGTGGAAGGTCAATGGCTGGTTCGTCATAAGGCCAGTCACGTAGTTTGTGAAGGGCCTTCTATTAAAAAATATGTTGGCCATGCAGATAATCTTGTTACGGTAAGTGCTACAAATCTGCATTTGCAATGTCAATGAGCATGAAATACACTTTAGAAATTTGGGCAATTGCAAGAGAGTGCACTTTTATTTCTGTTATATGAGAACCGAATGTAGTTTCAGATAGGCCACACTCATGATAGCATGTGAAGTACTTGTGTACCTATACTATTATTTTTCTGTTTTTCCTCTATTATAATTGCCATGTTATTTTAACCAATATATGTTGTGCCTCAGCCACTATGGGTTTTGAAAACGGCAAAGGAAAAACGTCTGCAGAGGTTAGTTCACATATCTGCTGATTTGGCTCAGCAGGTTGGAACTATGCTTGAAAATATTCAAAGTGGTATATCTGTGGAGGTATATATTCTGTTTCATTTCTTTAATTATTAGTTGGTTGACTATGGATAATCATCTTTTCATTCTGTTACCCTTCCATGTGCCTAAAAGAAATGTCTGAATTTATTACTGCTTATTCATTTACTCATATTTTTAGCTTTCTCTTCTGAACATATATAGGACAGGAATGGGGATAATCAGTCTCATGATGCATTGAGTTCTGGAATCAAAGTAAACCTTGAAGAAAGACAAAAGGTTGCAAACCTGGCTAAGAATGGGGTTAGAAAGCGTCGGGGTCGCCATATGCAGGTATGCTGTTAGTTATTTGTTCACTTGACTTGGTTTCAGTTTACTGTACTTGTTATTTGCAATTTTTTGGTTTAATGGGGATGAAAATTCAATGACAAATGTGGCCCTTTATTATTCTTGGAACAGACTCTGACCATCATTGTGTTTTTTTTGCATACTTAAACAATAAGAATTATTTTGGTTAGTGCTGAACTCTTGAGAGAAATTGGTATAGTAGGGAGAAAGAGAAACAAACAAGCTGAGAGATTTGTAGAAGAGAGAGATGGATAAAATCAATAAAAAGAAGAGAGGTAGACAACATCATTATAACTACCGCAGAATGAACTACAATTGACATAGTTGAACATCTACGAAGGCATATTAAGCAGCAGCCAGCAGAATATGTCCTTCAACATTAGATTTGGGTAGGGGACCTTTGAGGATGTATTAGAAACTCCAAGTGGCATGTTTGGTGTAAGATATATAGTAACTATCTGGTCAAATCCCATCATGTTGGAAACTAAAACATAAGAAATACGCAACAGATCATGTTGCCCTGCTATTTACCTATGACTTTTAAATACTCCTTTTTTATAGGTCAAAAGTATGGTGGTGGAGACTTTTTTCTTTTCTTTTCTTTTTTTTTTTATAGGAAAATTAACTGAATTGTGTTTGGTAATCTTGCTTCTTGTCATCGATTTTTATTTAATGAGCTGAATATCCATTTTGATTTGAATTGTTTACACATCTCCTGTAAATCTCAGAGATGTCAGACCCCAATACGCCCGATAACCCCAAACAGCCTTTTGGATTCAATCTGCTGGTCAATATCTGAGCCAACCTGCAGTGCTTCCATTTATACGGAATCTTCCAGTGTTGAGGATTCTAGAGAACACCATACAGCTGTATTCTTTGATGCAAATGGGATTGGGAAAGATGCACATTCTTCATTTGTAAACTGCTCCAGAAATCTTACAGAAAGGTTATTTATTTTTAGTACTACATCTGTAATGCTAACCGTGTATTTGCATATCATTATCGTCTTAAATTGAAGAAGAGATCCAAAATAATTGTTTTCTTTCTTCCAAGTGGTTGTATTTTGTTCATACAATACTTTTAAAACTAACTTTGCCATCATTTTGAGACCCAAAAAAATGCAAAACATAGGAAAACTTTTGTGGAATGGGAAGTAGTTATATTTTTTGTGTTTGTTATAGACTTGAAGTTGATGATTTGACCCTCCATATCACGGGAGTCACGTCAAGTATGTTTTATAAATGTAATTAATATGTAGCACCAAGCTGTAGGGAGTCGAACTAAAGTTTAAAAATTGTTCTTTTGGTCATGTTAACTTCTTTTGCGAGGTGTACCACACGAAGCAATTAATTTTTGATGTCTTAATGGTTTCACTGAACTCTTAACAGAAGAACTATCCGATCATATGAGAAATATTGCATATGGTCATTTCCTTTAACTGCATTTTTTGTGTGGCTTTTCTGGCAGTGAGAAAACTGTGGTGACATTCAAAAACCACTTCCTTACTATACTCTTTCCGGTTGATCGATTTGCTGAGATGGGCCCTTGTTCAAGGACATTTTTCAGTGATACAGGTTTCACTTGTTTGCAAGTGTTGGATTATATATATGCCTTTTACCAGGTACTTGATTTTCTTTCATGCCTCTTTGATGGGATTACCAATCCTGACGTGTGATGTTATTCTTTCATTTTAAGACTGAAGGATGTTATTTTGGTCTCAAGAGTGAATTCTTTTTCTTTTCATCATGATATCAAAAACCACTTGAACGGACTATTTTTGTTATTGGTTTTTTTTTTTGGGGAGGGGGGATGCATAATTATGGTGTGCTGAAATTAAGGAGTCATTAATATTTCCCTGAGAACTTTTTAATCCTTTGGAATGCCATCATGCTGCTACTTCATCAGTTAAAAATGAAATAAAAATTATCCAGCGCTCAAAACTTTAGTTCTACCCGCATTATATAGAGTTAAGTGTAGTTCATTTGATATTAACAGGTGGATAGATTATGACTTTCATGTGATTTCATACTGCAAGTCTTTAGGTACTTTCACATGATTATGGCTAATTTCTTTTATTTATTTTTTGCTTATGTTTTTTCTTGTAGGAGAACATGTCAAATGAGGAAATAGAGGTAGCAATTCATACTGATTCAAGTCATGCTGATCGGCTCCGATCAATGTACTCCAGTAAAGAAACAGCCGAACGGGGTTTCCTGGAATTCAAGCGCATTGAGTTTCTAGGAAGTCGAAGAAGTTTTGAAATGTTGAAGCGTGTTACTGGGGATAACAATAGTAATGTCTACGAGTTGTTGATCAGAGCATGAGAGAACTGAATCAGGCCAGGCACGAAGAATGGGATAACACAATAGTAATGTCTATGAGTTGTTGATCAGAGCATGAGAGAAGTGAGTCAGGCCAGGCACAAAGAATCGTACGAACGCGTTGATGCAGTCTCCCTAGCTTGCAAGAGAACATCAGCTTGAACCAAATTGTAAATGTTCTATATTCGTCAATGTTTTAAGTCTCCTTCAAGCATTTTATATATGAATGTGCGTGAAGAGTTGTATTCTTGAGTTGATTTCCAAATTGTTTGCAGTCTTTACGAGTGTGAATAATACTGTGGCAATTTTTATGCATAACAGGCATGCAGAGCGACTTACCATTGATCCTGCCTACGGTTTATTGACAGGCATGTAATGGCCTACATCACCAAATCTTAAGAAATTAGTCCCTTAACTCTTCAAGACAAGTGGGAAAGTGAGTCCACACTTAACCAAAACCGTTGTAACGAGACTGTCGCATGATATACCCCATTGATCACCAACACCTTGCATTTTGAATAATGAATGTGAGTTAATATTTTAAAACCGATCCCTAGTTCAGAAGAATGCATCTCTTCTTAACGATTATTTTAGCATCATGGTCTCAAACCCTCGTCAACATCTTTCTGCGGATCATGTCAGAAATAAAGAACCAAATCTAATGCATACATAAAAATAAATTATTGATAAAATGAAAACTTCTCTCCATAATGGCTCTTGCACACACACACACACACACACACACACACACACACACACACACACATATATATATATATATATATATATATATATATATATATATATATATATATTCAGTGATTTAAGCATGCCTTGAATCATGTTTGAGAGCACCCAAAAAAAAAAGAATGAGCTGCCAAAATAGGAAGCAAGTAAAAGACTGAGGGAGTATATATTAAGCACTGATTGAAAGAATTGACTTCTTTTCAAACATAATTGTGGATGAAACAGAGAATGAATCTTGTATATTTACCTAGTGAGAATGTGAAACAAATTTTCTGAATAACAGTACTAGAACATGCTGAAAGAAAATTATAAGCAAATAGAGACAGAAGTTAACAAAGCACAAAAATTCAATCAGGGAACTGCACATATTAACTGGTCACCCATTCTTAGTGCACTAATAAACATTGATTGATTGTATCAGTCCAATCTAATTTACACATTTTAGTATGAGCATATGATCTTATGAGCATATGATCTTACAAGGCGGAACTAATATTTTCAAAACCATTCACGGCAACCCATCTTCTTTATTGCATAAGAAAGAAAACTTTGTATTGAAAATCTCACTCATTTAACTGTAAGTTGATTTGCCTGAAAATAAATTACCAACAATGAAATAATTAGCAATACTCAAGATATTCTTACAACCATCTTATTCTTCTTGCCAGCAGATAATAGGAGAACTTTTCCATCCACAATATCTTCAACCCCAATCTTCCTTCCTTCACTATCTACCCTACCATTATTCAAATACAGTCCACCTTGCTTCAACAATCTCCGAGCAGCAGATTTACTATCAAGCAAACCAGTGGAAACAGATAAATCAACAATATCACGATTCAAAACTTGATCAAATCCCATAGAAAACGACGGAACATCCTCGGCAATCCCCTCAATTGTCTTCCAATCCAACTTAGTCTCAGCACCAGGCTTCAATGCCTCAGTTGCCTTCAAAGCCTCCTCTAAACCTTCTTCCCCATGAACAAAACGGGTCACTTCCTCAGCCAATTTCCGCTGTGCTTTATTAGGAACATACCCAGGTTTCCCCATTTCTCTCCGCAGCTCACTTATCTCCTCCAAGCTCAAGAAAGTTAAAATCTTCAAGAACCTCACTACATCCACATCCGGAACATTAAAAAAATACTGATAGAACCTATATGGGGATAACATAAAAGGCGAAAGCCATATGGCACCATCCTCAGATTTCCCAAATTTAGTCCCATCACTCTTTAATAAAAGTGGGAAGGTGAGTCCATAAGCAGTATCTGAATGCAAAATCTTTCTAATTAGATCTGTCCCAGACGTAATATTTCCCCATTGATCACTCCCACCTATCTGAACACTAACACCCATTTTCTCAAACAAATAAACAAAATCATAACCCTGCAAAAGCTGATAACTAAACTCAGTAAAACTCAGTCCTGACTCGGATTCTTCTAATCTCCTCTTCACACTTTCTTTCCCCATCATAGTCCCAATCCTAGCAAATCTACCCACATTTTTCAAAAAATCAAGTAACGTAACATCTTTCCACCAATCATAATTATTCAAAATAACAGCTTGAGGACCCAGAATTTTTTCAATAATGGAAGAAATTGAAGCTACATTCTTTTCAAGAGCTTGCAGGTCAAGTTCGGGTCTTTCGAGGGTTTTACCTGATGGGTCTCCGACCCGGCCGGTGGCGCCGCCGACGAGGGCAACCGGGGTGTGGCCACAGCGGAGGAACCAGGATAGGACGATGATTCCTAGTAGATTCCCGAGGTGCAGGGATTCGGCTGTCGGGTCGAAACCGCAATAGACTTTGAGGGGAGGGAGATTCGGGTCGGTGCAGGCGGAGCCGAGGGATTCGGAGGTGATGGATTCGAGAAAGCCTCTGTCTTGAAGGATTTTGACTACGTTTGGACGGTGGTGGGGTTCTGGGTGCGTTTGATTAGGGCAGCTGATTGAAGATGAAGATGAAGATGAAGATGGTCTGAGAGAGCAAAGGCGGCGGCGAGTGAAAGTAGGGATTGATGAGAGAGGGAGTTTATGGCGGGAGATGAGGAGGAAGAAGGTTTTGAGGAGAGAAGGAGCAGCTATGGCCATTTGTCTATTATCTCTCTCCTTAATTTGGTAGCCAAATCCACTGCTCTATCTGGTTATCTGCTAGCCTTTTCTGGTGTAGAATTGAAAGGTTTATTATTAGAATATTATTATTAGAATAAGGGATCGGATTATTGGGCAGGTTTTTTTTTTTTTTTTTTTTTAATGTAATTTGAATACATATATAAATATAATGTTATACAGTTTATATAGCCGTATATTTATATATGTATTCAAATTACATTTAAAATATTATATTTTATAAAAATTCTTATTAAAATAAATATTATACATTTTTTGAAAGTTACTAAAAAAAACTGTTCAATAATCCGGTCCCTTTTTCTTGTCTGCGTAGCATTACTGTTATTATTAGGATGGAATTTATTCTATCAAATAAGTTTCCCCCCTCTTTTTTCCCCTTCTTTGTTACATTATTATTCTTTTTCCATTTCCATTTTTCTGGGTGGGATTTTTGGTTATTTTTACGAGAAAATTTTATAGTAAATGAAATTAATATTTATATTATTATATGGACAAAATTATATAAAAATATTAATTTTCTTTAAAGCAAAAAGAGAGGTGAGAGCTATCTCACGCTCTTCCATGAAGTAGCTCTCAAAAGTCGCAACACATGTATTTTTATAATTTTTCAAAATATTACTTTCTTTGTTCTTAAGAAATTATCGTTTAAGGTTTTTACATATGGATTAAGAAAGTCATTGAATACTATCATTTAATAATTAAATTTGTGTGAAATTTCATCATTACCCCTTTATGGGGAAGTTGAAAATTATTAATACAAGGAAGAGAATTTATTGGGACAATAAAAAAAAGTTGTAAACGTCAAATACATTAAAATAAAAATTACTTTCTAAAACGTCAATCTTTTAAGAACGGAAGGAGAATTATTATAAAAGGATCATTCAAGAGCCCGTGAGGTAAGCCCCACCTCCTATGCTCTCTTTTTTTCAATTAAAAGAATAAATACCATGTGTAAAACAAGATTTTATTTGTAATTGTAAAGTAATTGGGTTAGGTAACAAGTTCGATTACTTGGGGAATTTTGTGTAAAATAAGACTCAAAGATGTCATTTGATTCTTAAGTTTTTAAATTTGAAGAAATGATAGTATTGCTATGAATAGTATTAAATATTGTTGCATCCAACAATTTCGTCAGTGTTAAAAAGAAATAATTTCGTAAAAAAAAAAATAATTAAACTGAAAGAACATAAACGACACTGAGAAAATTGACTTTTTTGAAAAAAAAATTAAAATTTTGTGAAACTTTGAGAGACGCTTTTGTAATTAATCCGAAATATAATATTAAAGTTTGGTATAAATAAAATAAGCTGGGTATTCCATCCGTAAGTGGTTAGGATGAAGTTTATTTTTAAATAAGTTGGTCAATTGACCAATAGAATACTGACACGCAGACAAATTTTATTGGTCAATTGACCCACTTGCCAAAAAATAAACTTAGGATTCGTTCCATCCTTGACCTGTATAATCAGAGTGAGTACCATCTTTTTTGATGACTTCAGAATTGGTGCTTTCTAGTTTAGAACTCAGGGAGCCGAGTAAGTTATCCAAAAAATATGCAGCTGTTTGACAAGATGGTGAGGGAATTTGAGCTATCATGTTAAATGAATTCTATGAGTTACATCTGAGGACCAAAAAATTTGTATCAAAAGAAAACAAAATACAAAAATAAAGGTACAAAATCATCAAAAATAAAAAGTAACAATGCTACCCTGATCTAGGGCTAGCAATGGCTACCAAAATGTAGTTTTGCCCTTGGCTGATTACACCTAAATGATACATGTTTCTGCCTTTTTTTTCTGTTTCTTTTTTCCATTTTTGCAGATTTAGACTACAATCTTCCATATCTCCCATATACAGATGCAAGATTTTTTTTTCATGGGTTTTTGATGTGTCAAAAACTCCTATAATTCCGGCTCAATATATCACAACTCGGAGCAGCCCTGGCTGGGGCTCAGAGAAGTCGAGGCCTTCTTCCTCGAGCAGGTAGCGCTGGACAGCAGTTGGCAGTCTGGCAGGAGTGCGTGAACCTCTAGTATGGTGTCCTGTTCCGACACATATATAAACTTGTAGGCGTTGCTCTGCAGACCTAGCAGCGCTCCTCAACAATGTCAGATCACGCTTCAAGACATGAATGGCTTCACTCACATGGAGCCCATGCAGATCTATTAATCTCTCCTGTCCTCTCCCGTTTCCTTGCATCTCTGCACTAAGTGGATTCCTGCCGAATTTGGAAAAGGAATAGGAAAACACAAACACGATGAGGAACTGATTGCACTATTGCAATTATTCGGAAAATAATGAAAAACGAACAAATCACCACAATGGCCGTCAGTTTCCAATATATTAGCACTGCCATCACCACTGCACTTCGAATGAAATGAAATTATCTCGATATCGCATTTATAGAAAAACTGAAAAAGGGATTGATGATCGTAATCCGATATATTGGCCATTGTCACAACGCCACAGCGAGATGCGGCGGCAATTGATCGCCGTAGACGATAAGGCGCTCACCATGAACTGCCGCCAGGACGCCTAGACGATAAGGTGCTCGCCATGACGCCCATATGACAAGTCGTAAACAATGTGCAATTTATACATTATTATTTTACTTCAAAAGTATATTGAACAATAAAATTTTATATATAGTAATACCCAAAACATAATAACTAACACTATGAAATACAATTATATGAATACTTCACAATCAAAATTCTAAAAAATTCTAAAATAAAACATTTAACATTAAAAACTAGCTGAACAAGACAACAAACACCACTTAGAAACAAAAAAAATAAAGAATGATACTTGCCCATCACCCATTACAAGTATAATAAGTAACAAAATTACATTACATAGCAAATCCATGTGTTATGATGAGTCATGGGTAAAAAATGACTTAATCACTTAACTTGGGTCAGCTATCAAGGTGTGAGCCTTGGCGGCTCGGCGGCCAAAGCGCCTTGCCCTTCTCTAGCGTCAGGACGCCTAGGAGACGCCATGACAACTATGATATTGGCTCTGTATTAGCACAAAGCAAGACCATGAGGTCCCAGAAATGGAACTGTTGTATTCTTCTGTGCAATGGCAGTTGTGGCCCCCTTCTTAATGTTAAGTGTTGGTAGCTCATTGCAAAATCTTGACTTCAAGAAAGTAAAGACAATAAAAGAAAGAGGGATGTAGTGAAGACTATTCACATTTTTAGGGTTTGAAATTTGTTGGTCAAAGAGGCAATTAAGAGATGCTAACCTAGCCCATCTCTCTAATTCCATTCAGAGTATAAAGGTATAATACAGCTATGAGAGAACAAACCTCTGTCGGTAAATAGATTCTTGAGCTTTCGCATGTGCTGCCTTCATCTGCATGTTGTGCAGCTGTCCTTTCTCGCTCAATTCTTTAGCCAATGACTTGTTACCAATGAAGTATGCCTGTCGAGCCTATATTTTACACATTATTATGGTGGTTAATAAAAATATTCTCCAGAAAGTAAACACAATTTCCATGAACAAAAAAATAAATATTTACATGCAAGATCACCCGTCCACTAATTTGGTGTGGCACACATCAGAAAATATACCGTATGATGGCCTCATAAAAGATATCGCACACTGGCTCTCAGTTTAAATTTAAAAAACAAGCCCCTGTACAGGCTCAAGCAGCATATCATAGCAACTGGAAATCTAGGAGTTTGGTCATCCCAAAAGTAATATAGGACTACAAAGGCTATTTAGTTCTGCAATTTCTCCTCCCATGTTCATAACTGTTCTCATTTCACCTTGTAATGAACCCAACGTCTTGGTTAGAGATTAGGAAAGTCCACAAGACCTATCATCTTGGAATGTTGAAAATTCTTCAACTTTCTTTCCTTGTAAACCTAGGGTATGTTTGGAACTTAGAAAGCACGACGGAAAAAGTAAAAAAAAGAAACACAGCCTACTTTTTTTAGAGGTTTACTTAGATTTTCTTCACACTACATTCTGAATCTATAGTGGATATGGTGTATAGTATAAATAATTGGATTATGTTCATTAAGAAAGTTTTCCTTTTTTACATTCTTTTTTGTTTTTTTCCCTATCATTTCCCTCTCGTTTTCCAAGTTCAAAACATACTCTTGATATTTTTATTTAGTTTTTACTTTTTCTTTTGGGGAGGATTGGAGAGTTGAAATGAGCTCAGAATAATCAATACCCTATCCAAATGTAAACAGAAATTGATTCCCCAGTTCAAAATATCCATCTTCTAAAAGACAAAACAACAAAACCCTAGTAAAATTCTCAGAGTTCTCTTGGTGAGGAAAGGATTCATGACTCAACCAACCTACATGTTCTTCTAGACCAAGCTTGCACCACCAATTATAGTTTCGACATCAAAGTGCAACATAAAGAATATATGGACGCCTTTTCCACTTCAAAAGTCAAAATCCAATCACAAAACCTTCTTTACCAAATCAAGGACCAAATTTCAGTTCTGATCTATTGTTTCAATTGGTTTGAAAATGGAAACTGTTTCAATTAATTTCAGTAACTTTGCACAAGTTTTTTATTGGTTGTGCGTTGTGCAATACATACTTTGGTGTGATCACATCTAATTAGTATGTAAGCGTGGAATATTTGTGTTTGTGCACATACATATTAAGTCATTGTACCTTGTGGTGTCATTCAGTAATTTCAGTAACACTTTCAATTGTAATATGTATGTGCACAAACACAAATATACCACGCTTACATACTAATTAGATGTGATCACACCAAAGTATGTATAACGTGCTCATTTAAAAAATTGATTAGCTAAGCAAATACTTTTCTCCATTTGAAGCGCTGCTGTAACCAACTAGAGAAGGCTGTGCTTTAAAAGGATACACTAGAACTAAAGCATGCTATAAAATGCTATCTGAAACAACTCAACAAGTGGAGAGAGAGAGAGAGAGAGAATCCAAGGAATGTAAGCAACATGAACCATGCCAAAAAAAAAACGTAGGACACACCTGTTCAAAGTACGCATTACGTAAACGAGCATGATCACGAGCATCCTCCCGTGTTTCAGAATACATATTTGCTGCGATCTCAACAAAGTTAAAGCATATATATATCCATGCGCAGAAGGTATTCTCCCACAGTAAAAGGTAAATAAAATAAGTATGTTGCCTCAAGAATATTACCCACTGCTTCTCCTGTTTCAACCCAAACAGGAGCTGCACGAGCCGAATTTCGTCCTTGCCTCCCTTGCCCGCCATTGTAAGAGCTAGCCAAAACATGTGAACTTTGACTAGAGCCAATGCTCGCATCTGGAGAGACATTTCTATCGAACTTCCATATACCAGAATCCTGGGATGCCATTTTTCTCAATGCCGAAGCAAAATCTATGGGCCCTCCTGATGGAATGGAAGATCTGGATTTGAAGAAGAGTAAGTTTTCCTTATCAGAAGCCCGATAAGGACTAAAATTTTGTTGGATCTCATCTCCAGAGAATTTTGGCATGAAATTGTGACCATCTGCAACAGATAGCGCAGGAAAATCTAATGCACTAAGGTTTGGAAATGACAATGCCTTCGAGTTGAGATTCTGAGTCAAACCACCATCAACTTGAAGCTACAATCAATAATAAAATGTATTGTGAAATCCTTTATATAGAAAGACAATCCAGGGGTAATAGATTCAATAGGTTAAGAAGAAATAACAACTGCAAGTTATTACAGAACTAGTGGCTACAAGAGATCTAATGAATGGATCCAAGTTGACGACTAAAACAAGGTTTTTGATGCCATGAATTTAGTTACAAACAGCTGAACAGATAACAAACAAATAATGCTCTTAAATATAGACAAAGTAATAAATCATATATTCACATCTACAAAAGATACAAACACACGAAAATGGAGCATACCTCAAGCTGAGTAAGCATCTCAATTGTCAGGTTCAAGTCACCCCCATTAGCAAAGTACACCTCTGCAAGGCTTTCAGCAGCAAAATCAGGAAATTGAGAAGCTAGGAACTCGAGAGGATTTACATATGGACTCTCCAGCATTTGTTGCTCATTCAACATGTCATTTAGGAACCCCTCCCCAGAATTCCCATTGTAAGGTGTATCCTCTCTAGTTCTGTTAAAAAGATGATCATTGTTCATAATTTGCCTGTCCCAAGGTTTGGTATGTGAATTATGATAACCAGCTGAGGATGGATCTTCGCCATATGATGTAACAGAAAATCCCATTTTCTCAGGAAAGATACCGCCATTTATTCGATAATGAGATAATTCCTGATGTTCCTTCTGTATCAAACCGCTGCCTGTTGAAGCAGGGAACCTTGACGTTTCATTGACATCGGTAAAGGATAAGTTTGAGAAGGGAAGGCTATTAATTCCTAGAGTGTCATCCTCACCCATGGCATTAAAGTCAGGAGTGATATCGTCAGGGAGCTGGCAGCGCCAGTATTGGTGCGACTCTTCATCAGAGTTATTTGAAACAGATGACTCGGATCTACCTAGTACTGTCTTTCCTAGTGGTGCATTGCCAGTGATGGAAAATTTTGATGATGCATCTGCTGCGCTAGTGCTTCCAGGG
The DNA here is from genome assembly GCA_020205505.1 of Panax japonicus. NCBI lineage: Eukaryota > Viridiplantae > Streptophyta > Magnoliopsida > Apiales > Araliaceae > Panax > Panax japonicus. The sequence continues at coordinate 64,588,397 of CM035102.1, forward strand.
GATGATCTAAGAGCAAAAGGCACAAATTCTATGGCATTTGGATTCAAAGTTGTTACCTTGCCTCCAGTACTTGGCGTTTTGTCAGTGGTAGGAGCCCCTTTGTTGTACAAACTCATTATTTTTATTTTCTTTGTTAAGCAAATTGGATTCTACGTGCATAAAGAGAACTTGAAAAGATAAAACTGCACGTTGGAGAAGCTATTATCCAAATCCTGTAAAACAACGTGCATAGAATTTTTTTGGTTATTCCAATATAAAATTCATTTTCACGATGCACCGGAAGAGAGGAGACCGTTCCTTGCCAGAATTCAATAAAATAGACATGCACATTTTTGGGAACATAAGTTCTGCACACACCAAAATTAAAATTAAGAAAAAAGGTTCAACATAAATTTGTATTAGAGTGACCCCAAAGAGGAATGAATTCCATGCAACCAGTCACAAGTCACAACCTTAATCTCCAATACACAAAGTACTAAAATTTAAAGCCTTTAAATATGAAACAAAATTTAAGGACAATTATCAGGAGTGACGTCCTCTCATGGGCAAGTGTTCATGCATAACCATCATACCAAATTAATTTCCATCTAAGGTTCCAAAGAATTATCCATAACAGCATTACACAATCTCATAACTGAAAATATTGAAAAAGTAATGCAAGTCATCAACCACAGCAGGTCTAATTGTCTAAATTCTATTGACCAGTAATCATCTCACTTAAATAAGCTCAACTCAAAATAATCAGTTACTTGAACCAAAAAAGAAAAGATTTATTGTAAACAAGTCTCAAATCTTGCATTAACCAGCAACAAGAAATCTTGCATTAATCACAAATCCGATAGACAGTTGGATAGGGGGAAACTAAATAAATTAACACCGACAACATTATTGCAAAATTTACATAAACCCTCTAAAATGAGTTGCTAAATTAATAATACATATTTAAGTTTACACATAGTGAAATGATAATATTACTGAACTCAGTGCATTAAACACTATATATAAATTCATAACCCCCACCCAAAAAAATAAAAATAAAAAATAAATAATAATAAAAATAAAAATAAAAAAAATCTACACATTTAACTACACAAAATAAGCTTAAATTTGCATTCATTTGACCATTGAAATTGAAGAGATCTTAATAAATCTGTCCAAAAACAGAAACCTTTAAGCCCACAAAACATGCAGTAAATAGAAAGAAAAACAAACAAGAATCAATAAGATCTGATTGTAGCAAAAGTTTCAATCTTTATACCTTTGCGAAGCTCTATGATTGAAGAAACCACAACAAATGGATTCATCAGCAAAAGGGTAAACAAAACACACACACAGTAGACGGGAAAAGGAGTAGATTTTCAGCCTGCTGTATCTATCTATCCTCAGAGTTTCAGGCTTTTTTTATTCTCTTTCTTTTTCTCTCTGATTTTGTTTTTGGTTTATTCCTTTTTCTTTCTCTTGGCAACCACAAAATAAAGAGAAGAAGAAACTCTAGCACTCAACCTTTCGCCACTCGATTTGCCCATTCTCTCTCCTCCTCTGTACATACCTATCTATATCTTCTCTCTCCTCATGACTCTTACCCTATAATTATGGTTTATTTATAGAAAATAATATTTACACATGAACTATATAAAAATACAAAAAAAATATGAGTGCAAATATCAATTTTCTTTATCTATAATATAAAAGAGAGCGGAGAGAGAAAAAGACAAATGTCACATCAAAAATCAAATAATAAAAAATGACAAATATCTGCATGTGTTGCTGTACGGCTGGGGCCACCTGACGTGGACATAGACAAATAATAAATATTTTTAATAAAAATAAAACAAAATGCAATTTTTTAATAAAAAATGCAGTTTTTTTAATAAATTATTTTTTTTATATAAAATACAGTTTTTTTTAATAAAAATAAAAAAATGCATTTTTTTAATAAAAAATTGCTGTTTTTTAATAAAAAAAAATGTTGTTTTTTATTTAAAAAAAAGCGCTGATATTAAAAATAAAAGCATTATTATTAAAAACAGTGTTATTAAATAACAGCATTTTTATTTTAATAAAAAACATTATTTTAAAAAAACAGTTTAAAAAACAGTGTTTTTTAATAAAAGAACAACAGTTTATAAAAAATAGTTTATTTTTTTTTAATAAAAAATAACAGCATTTTTATTTTAATAAAAAACCGCATTATTTTAAAAAAAACAGTTTAAAAAACAGTATTTTTTTATTTTTATTAAAAAAAACTGCATTTTATAAAAAAAATAATTTTATTAAAAAAATTGCATTTTTTAAAAAAATTGTGTTTTACTTTTTTTTTAAAAAAAAACCAATTATTTTTATTAAAAAAATGCTTTTTAATTTTTTTTTAATAAAAATTGAAAAAAAACTACTTTTTTTAATTTTTATGAAATATAATTATTTTTATTTATTTATTTTCTTTTTTTTTTGCTGATTTTTATAATTTTTATTATATTTTAAAATATTTTTTTCCATTTTTTCATCAAAATTTTCATCTATATCCACATCATCACTGCTACGTCGCATGCTAACTGCCACATAGATTTTTTTTAAGACAAGTCAGCTGCCACATCATCATTTCCATTAAGTCAACTTTGACTTAACGATTTTTGTAACAGTGTTAGTAAATTAAAGTTCAGTGAGTTGACTGTAAGAAAAAAAAGTTCAGTGACCCATTTGTAAGTCAACCTATAGTACAGTGACTTAGGAAGCATTTAACCCTAAAGTTAACTAATTATTCATGATTATGATGAATTTGGATGTGGATTGATGGTTTTTTTGGTGGTTTGAATATGTATCGATGATTGTAAGTTTTATAGACATGTTTAGAATTTTCTGGATATCTATTTTTAAAGGAAATTTTGCCGAAATTTTTTGAAATTAGTACCGACTAGCTCGATGTTTTGGTGGTTGGATATGTATTGATGATTGAGTAATATTTTTCGATTTTTAATTTAATTTTTCGTTACACTGTGCCTTCAGGCACGGGTTATAGCTAGTATATTTACAAATGTTGTCATCTGTTAGGCGAGTGACCGTATAATTTTTAAAGTTATACAATAGGATAAGACCGTGTAAATTGAATTTTGAAATCGTACACCTCCATATCCATATTTCCTTAATTATTATTATGTTATTATTTTAATGTTATGTTTGGATTAGAGTAATGAAAATAAAAATATAATGACTCATTTCTATGAAATAAAAAAAAATGTGTTTGGTTGCTATTGAAATAAATTGCACCATTTTTATTCCTTTCAAATTTAATAATTTAAAAAAAACTCATTCCAACTAAAACAAAATAAATTATTTTACTATCCATCACATTAAACATAACATAATAATAATAGTAATAGTAATAGTGACGGATTGATTGCCGGAAAAAACATGGGAGGGTTGTACTTGAGTCGCACCCCCTCCCTCCGGCTTTGGGAAACAAAAGTTTGTTCAATACGTCATTGGATTGAATTGAATTGAATTGAATTTGAACAAGTCCGTGGTGGAGGGAGGTCGTTATTGCCATTTGCCAAATGAGTCGATCCGTCATTGTCCACATTTTTGTTGGTTGGAACAAGTTACAAGTTGGAGCACTTAACGGGGATAGGATATCACTATCCCTCCCCTAGATTTTGATTTTATACAGTTAATTTTTTTTAAAAAAATAATATATTTTATAATTTTATATATCAAAAATAATATGAAGGAGTTTTTACTGGGGAAAAAAAGAAAAAATAGGTCACGTACGTCAATTGTGACCCTGGGATGAGAATTATAAAGTAAAAAGTTAGCCAAATAAGAAAAGGCTAGGGTAGGGAGGCCATAGAAATACCGGGACATCGATCAGGACATGTGAAATTCTGAAACTTAGGCAGGTTTTTGGGTCCCAAGAATGCAGTCAGTCTGTCCCAATTGCTTTACTGGAAAATTGGTTTGTTTCGTTGTATCAGCACCATCATCAGCTGCTGGAGGCTGGTTAAGTTATATCCATATCTAAATTACAATAAATCACCGAGAACAATGAATGTTAACATTTTTTTTATACATTTACTATATATATATATATATATATATATATATATATATATATATATTCACGAAAGTGATTAGCATTAAGTTAACTTTGATCAATTGATTAATATTGTTTCTACACACAAACTGGAAGGTGATCTCACTGCGTGTCAGCACTTTATTGATCAATTGACAAACGTATCATAACTTTATAATAACCGGATCCATATATATATATATATAGAACTAGGATCAAGTCCGGACCTGATTAAAATACGGATTTTGTTATGGTCCGGGAGTCCGGACGTGATCCGGACTCTCTCTCTATCTATAATATAAAACAGAGCGGAGAGAGAAAATAGACAAATGTCACATCAAGTTTACGACAGCTGCTCTCTCTCTCATTCCAGTTTATTCAAATTTCAAACCCTCTATCTATTCTACCACACACACAGAGCTCTCTCTCTCATTCCCCCTACATACAAATATGTGTTCTCATTATGTTTCAGATTTACAATTGTTTAATTTTGGCTCACATATTTCGATAATTTTTAAATTTCAAATATTTTCAGGTATATATTAAAGGATACATGGTGTAAGCTGTAAAGTAAAGGGTCTTATACTCAACATGTTGTTTATCTATTTTCTGCATGTATGTATTCATTGTGTTTCGTCTTTTGTAAAGTTAGCTAATTATACATGGTTATGATGATTTTGGGTATGGAATGATGGTTTTTATGGTGGTTTGGATATGTATGGATGATTGTAGTTTTGTAAACATGTTTAGATTTTTTTGGATATCTATTTTTAAAGGAAACTCTGCCGAAATTTCTTGAAATTAGTAGCGACTAGCTTGATATTTTGGTGGTTGGATGTGTTGATGATTGAGTATGTATTAATTTCTTCATATATGTATTTTTTTTGTGTTTCGTATTTTGTAAATTTAACTAATTATGCATGGTTATGATTATTTTGGGTATGGAATGATAATTTTTTTGGTGGTTTGAATATGTGTGGATGATTGTAAGTTTTATAGACATGTTTATATTTGTCTGGATATCTATTTTTAAAGAAAATTCTGTCGAATTTTTTGAAATTAGTAGCGACTAACTTGATGTTTTGGTGGTTAGATATGTGTTGATGATTGTGTGTTCCGTATTTTGTAAAGTTAACTAATTATACATGGTTATGATGATTTTGGGTATGAAATGATAATTTTTTATGTGGTTTGGATATGTAATGATGATTGTAAGTTTTGTAGACATGTTTAGAATTTTCTGGATATTTATTTTTAAAAGAAATTTTTCCGAAATTTCTTGATGTTAACTAGCTCGATGTTTTGGTGGTTGGATATGTATTGATGATTGAGTATGTATTAATTGTTGTGGTGATATGTGTCTTTAGATAATGTAATATTTTTTAAATTTTAATTTAATTTTTCGTTACACCGTGCCTTCAGGCACGGGTTATAGCTAGTATATATATATATCACAGTATCCAGTTATAGTATTAACTACAATCAACTTTTACGGAATCAATCCCACTTTCTTGGTTCAGTGACTAGTCAATTTACAGTTGCAACAAAACTCTGAATTCGATCTTCTGCGAATTTTTTATGTACAAGATCTTAAGAAGGGTCCCCTATTGTACAAGATCTTAATATGTATATATGACTGATATGTTAACTCATAAATTTGTTCAGTTATTCATTTTACAGATCGACTTCAAAACAAGACATTTTTTCTTGAAATTCAGTATTAACAATATATATATATATATATATATATATATATATATATATGTTGGGATGTGATTATTTGGGTCTAGCCATGATGCAACCCAATCTATTTAATGGTGATGACCCATATGTAATTTATTGTGACAGTTGTTGGATGCGGATGGAGGTGGCCTCTATATATACGGCAAGCTAGGATTTGGGAGGGACAACATTCTCTCTCCGTGGTTTTTTTTCAATTGGGTTTCCACGTAAATTCTTGTGTTCATATTTATAGCTCTTTATTTATGTTTGTATGAATGTATTTTGTGAATTTGATATAATCAACTACTCCATCAACCGTGAGTGCGATTTTGGCTTGTTGTTTTGGTGATTTCGTCAGGCGTACAAAATCAGGCGTTAACATTGGCGCCGTCTGTGAGAAAAAGACACTTGTTCTAGTGTCGATTTAAAATCACCGATTCACCGAAAGAGATAAGTGATTCTTTTTTATTAAATTAAATATATGCTTGTACGTGCGTATATATATATATTATGCATGTAGTGGTAGTATTCACATGGTGCATGTAAAATCTAAACATTAACACTTTGATCCAGGTGATGATAAATTGATGCTGAGTTACCGCACCAGTAACGAATTCAGCCAGCGCAGAAATAAAAGTTTAAGCTTTTATATCATTGAAGTGCTTTAAAGGTGGCTTCAGTTTCATCATCAACCACAGACTGAAGGAAATTCGGAGGATATAAATCTCGCGGATATAAATCCCGCGGATATAAATCCAGCGGATATAAATCTAGAGGATAAAAATTCAGCGGATAAAAATCCCGAGGATAAAAATTCTGAGGATAATAATCCCACGAAGACTTTTTGAATACTCTCTCATTTGTAAGTTTCTTATAAATCTATAATATAAAAGAGAGCGGAGAGAGAAAAAGACAAATGTCACATCAAAAATCAAATAATAAAAAATGACAAATATCTGCATGTGTTGCTGTACGGCTGGGGCCACCTGACGTGGACATAGACAAATAATAAATATTTTTAATAAAAATAAAACAAAATGCAATTTTTTAATAAAAAATGCAGTTTTTTTAATAAAATTATTTTTTTTATATAAAATACAGTTTTTTTTAATAAAAATAAAAAAATGCATTTTTTAAATAAAAAATTGCTGTTTTTTAATAAAAAAAAATGTTGTTTTTTATTTAAAAAAAAGCGCTGTTATTAAAAATAAAAGCATTATTATTAAAAACAGTGTTATTAAATAACAACATTTTTATTTTAATAAAAAACATTATTTTAAAAAAACAGTTTAAAAAACAGTGTTTTTTAATAAAAGAACAACAGTTTATAAAAAATAGTTTATTTTTTTTTAATAAAAAATAACAGCATTTTTATTTTAATAAAAAACCGCATTATTTTAAAAAAAATAGTTTAAAAAATAGTATTTTTTTATTTTTATTAAAAAAAACTACATTTTATAAAAAAAATAATTTTATTAAAAAAATTGCATTTTTTAAAAAAATTGTGTTTTACTTTTTTTTAAAAAAAAAACCAATTATTTTTATTAAAAAAATGCTTTTTAATTTTTTTTTAATAAAAATTGAAAAAAAACTACTTTTTTTAATTTTTATGAAATATAATTATTTTTATTTATTTATTTTCTTATTTTTTTGCTGATTTTTATAATTTTTATTATATTTTAAAATATTTTTTTCCATTTTTTCATCAAAATTTTCATCTATATCCACATCATCACTGCTACGTCGCATGCTAACTGCCACATAGATTTTTTTTAAGACAAGTCAGCTGCCACATCATCATTTCCATTAAGTCAACTTTGACTTAACGATTTTTGTAACAGTGTTAGTAAATTAAAGTTCAGTGAGTTGACTGTAAGAAAAAAAAGTTCAGTGACCCATTTGTAAGTCAACCTATAGTACAGTGACTTAGGAAGCATTTAACCCTAAAGTTAACTAATTATTCATGATTATGATGAATTTGGATGTGGATTGATGGTTTTTTTGGTGGTTTGAATATGTATCGATGATTGTAAGTTTTATAGACATGTTTAGAATTTTCTGGATATCTATTTTTAAAGGAAATTTTGCCGAAATTTTTTGAAATTAGTACCGACTAGCTCGATGTTTTGGTGGTTGGATATGTATTGATGATTGAGTAATATTTTTCGATTTTTAATTTAATTTTTCGTTACACTGTGCCTTCAGGCACGTGTTATAGCTAGTTTATTTATAAACAAAGACAATAATACTGTTAATAAATGAGAATATGAGATCTTTTTGTTTTCATTTTATATATTTTTTTGAATTTCCATTTTTTAGATAATAATAAAACACAAATGATTTTGAATTTTCCGCTCATTCAATAAATCATCTGGGCCGTCCAAAGTTTGGGATAAATCTCACCATCCACCTATCTAATAAAATACAATCTATCTAATTCTATCTATCTATATCTATATTCTATATATCTAATTATATCTAATAAAATACAAATGATTTTAAATTTTCCGCTCACTCAATAAATCATCTAGGACGTCCAAAGTTTGGGATAAATCCCACCATCCATCTATCTAATAAAATACAAATGATTTTGAATTTCTCGCTCACTCAATAAATCATATGAGTCGTCCAAAATTTAGAATAAATCTCAACGTCCATAGTGCCGGAGGCACGGGACTGTTGCTAGTTTATAAATAAGTGACGTTTTAAAGTATTTTATACTTATTAAGAAAATCATTTATTGTTTTAATTTTGTCATTAAATTGATATGAATTGTCATAATTATCCTTGCATGAATTAAGGAAATATGTATAAAGTTGTCTAGATAGATGAGAGAGAAATTATGATAGAATATATTTGAAGGCAATAGAGGAAAAATATTAATTAATGCTTTTTAGAAATTTGTTTACGTTAAATATATTGAAAAATTTTAAACTCGCTTAAACGTCACTTATTTAAAAATAGAGAAACTATGAATTATACCTCTTTTAAAATGATTTTTTTTTTTTTAATATAAAGTATTTTCAAACGAATCTTCACTTAATCAGGTTATAATTTTTATCATTATCTCAAAATTGTTTTGTCAATTAAAACTTAAAGCATTTGATAAACTTATTTGTTTATGTACAATTTATTTTAAATTAATTTATTTAACTCATAAACAGTGACGAAGTCAGAAATATTTTTCAGTGGGATCAAAATTATTATTAAGCTATAAATAATCTTGCGGGTTCAGGAGCAACGCCCTCGAACCAATATTTTTTAGTAATTTTATACGTTCGGGTCACACACACATATATGTATATATATATCTAATAAAATACAAATGATTTTGAATTTCCCGCTCACTCAATAAATCATCTGGACCGCTCAAAGTTTGAGATAAATCTCACCGTTCATACATCTATCTAATAAAATACATTTATCTATCTAATAATCTAATAATAATTTAATAAAATACAAATGACTTTAAATTTCTGCTCACTCAATAAATTATTTTGGTCGTTCAAAATTTGAGATAAATCATATTGTCCATACAGTGCCGGAGGCACGGGACCCAGCTAGTCTATCTAATAAAATACAAATGATTTTGAATTTCTCGCTCACTCAATAAATCATCTGGGCCGTCCAAAGTTTGAGATAAATCCCACCGTCCATACATCTATCTAATAAAATACATCTATCTATCTAATAATGATTTTGAATTTCCCGCTCACTTAATAAATCATCTGGACCGTTCTAAGTTTGAGATAAATCTCACTGCCCATACATTGCCGGAGGCACGGGACGCAGCTAGTATATATATATTATATTACAATGACAATATAATAAATAATAATATATGATATATGTACACTATATTGACTCATAATAGACTTTTTTAATCACAACTATTCATAAATAAGTAATTCATTATTTATTTTTAAAATAATATATAAATTAAATTATTATTTAGTTTAAAATATTATAGAGAGATATACATATATTGAGAGGATATGAGTCATATGTGGTTAAAATTTAATTTACAAAATTATAAATTTTTAATTTGATCCCGTTTAATATAAAATTTTAATGAAGTCAATTTATATATAATAATTAAAAAATTTAAATTTTTTTCAATATGATCAATTTACCCCACAAAACTTGCATGTGGCTTCGGGCCTTCGGCACAGCTCATAAATGCAGTGTTTAGAGTTTAATTGTATCATATTACTTCAAGTGAACATAACCAAACACACCCTAGATACTTAAGTTAGTAAAATTACATTGTCGTTTTGATATACGCATGTGTTAGCATGCATATAATTTATTACGGTCCGGATCAAGTGCATACCCCTTATCTTACTCACTCGTGCTTACACCTCTTTAGAGTACGGTTTCGGTCATACAACTGTCGTCTATACTTTTAGCGACGGATAACATATAGCGTCGTTAAAAGTATAAACGACAATTGTATGACCAAAACTGTAGCCTAAAAGGGGGTAAGCACGGGTGAGTAAGATAAGGGGTATGCACTTGATCTTTACTCTAATTTATTAATATAAAATATTGACATAAATATGATTATCTATATTTTAGGATTTAATAGGGTGAAATATTTTTTTGTGGCTTAAAAATGTTGAGTGTTAAAACATTTGACCAATAAAATATAATTGATTGAGGTACAGAAAAGGTTATGAAGAAGATTTATTTTAAAAAGAACTTTAACACAAATTATAAAAAATATATTTTTAAGTTTAAGGGGGCGAAAATGGAAATTAAATGAAAAGGTCTGACAATTATTCCTCATATGAACCTTAATAAGATTTGATTTTTAAAACCCTATATCGAGAATGAAATAAACATTCCTCACTCCAGCATTGTTCCCATTATTTATCTAATAAAATACAACTGATTTTGAATTTTCTGTTCACCCTAATAAATTATCTGGGCCGTTCAAAATTTAGGATAAATCTCACCTTCCATTTAGAGCCGAAAGCATGGGACACAACTAATATATTATATATATATATATATATATATATATATATAAGAGAACGAATCTAAAACATATCTTTTAAAAATAAAATAATATTAAAATAGAGTAATCTCAATTATTTTATTTTAATTGAAAAATCTGATTAATCCAGCTTGCTGAATTGAAAAACAGTTTACTGAATTGAAAATATGTTGAATCCAGCTTGCTAGATTGCAATCTAGTTATTGGATTTGATATCCAGTTTGTTGGATTGCAGTTTAGTTTGCTGGATTGGCCATCTAGATACTGGTTTTTGAATCCAGCTTGTTGGATTCCAAATCTGGGTTGCTGGATTGGTATTTGACTTATATGTTCAAGAAAAACTTATAATATATGAGATTAAAGTATTTAAATCATATAAATATAATATTAATGATTAAAAATTCATGATAAATGATAATAATTATCTAAAAAATTTTATGAGCTTATGAAAAATTATTTTGATTGATAATAAAATTATCTAAGATAATTGTTAAGTGTTTAGGCAGAGTTTAATTAAACTTAAACTCGATAATTGTCCGACTAGACCGTCGGAATGTTAAAATTTTGTCGGATTCAACTCAGACTTAAATAGTTTGACTTGATACTGAGTCTTAGGTAGTTTGTGGATTGATAGGGTTATGTGTTATGTGTTTAGGTTACTCTATGATTATATATAAAAATATTATATTGTGATGATATTATTCTAATTTGTATATCGATATTATTTATATATTAGGTCTTCAGGCAAAGATAAATAAATTGCGTAACATTAATCGACCGAACAGGCAAGTTCTTAACCTTGAACTTCTAATTATTGTGCAAGTTTTTCTTAACTCAACCTCGAGTTGTATTATTCAATTATATTTATGGTTAATCATTTCTGATTGCCATATCTAAGAATTATTAAATCGCACTTTGTGCATACTGTATGTATTCATCAGGTATGAAAGGTTGATCACCTTCATTACCATTCGGTCCAGATATATTTGTTCATGTTCAATGCTCGTTCAGTCAAAAATTTGTTCATTCTAGTTCTCAACTATATTGAAGAATTATACAATTTATTATTCAAACTTTTTCAATCATGATATATCCTCAAATAAATTATACTTGTTGGGCAAACTTATGCTCACTCTTGCTATATCATGATAAAAATTGCAGATTAAGACGAATGTGTCGGATACAAGGAAAGGTTAAAGACAGTTTCAGCTTTAAGTTAATGTGTGCGGCTAGATTTGTAATAGTATTGTATGATAATAATGTTATGTGTTAGACAAGTTATGAATTGTGTATAAGTTAAGGTTACTCGACCTTGGAGAATAGTGTGTAAAGTTTATTGTATAAACAATTTATGTTTATATCTTCCACAATAGTTATAGAATGATTGTACCAGATCCGTGATGATTTATGAGATGGTGCAACAGGTGCTCTCGGCCGCTGACGATGACTAGAGCATGCAGAAATAGAAACAACTTTAAAAAAAATTTAAGAATCGATATAAATTTTAAAAGAACGTATGAGAAACATAAAAGAATGAATACGATACCTACCCGTATTGTTATTGGGGATCTTGAGACGCGACCCAAAGATGCATCTTCTCATTATGAGATAAGGTAATATTGGACGGAGGGAAGACGAAATCTAAAGGCTCCTACGTATAATTATGTTATTCTCGACGAAAATTTCATCAAAAAATTTATGCAATTCTGTCGTAAATAATATTGACGCTGGTGGGAATGTTGGCGCCAAGGAGTGCCTATAATTTTCAACAAAATTTCGCCGGTATTACAGTATTTACGAGGGAATTAGTTTCGAGATAATATTTCGTCAAAAATACCTTAATTTAGAGAGAATATATTCTTTCAGAAATAATTCCGTCGAAATTATCCAATTTTCTTGTATATAGGGGAGTTATTTTCTGATTCAAATATAGCCATGCATTCTTCTTTGCAGTGATGTAGATTTTTCCCACAGAACATGGCATTAGGATATCAAGAGGGATAGAGAATAAATATTTCAGTTGTAGGTCTTTAAAAAGTTAAAAATAAGATTGTATATATAACACAAGAATTAACATAGTATCCTTTGTCGTCAATGATTCATCCGATTAACATAGTTATGTTAATAGACACTACATAATAATTTGTTAATAGATACTTTATGATAATGAAATCAATTGTACAAATAATTAGAATTATTGAATGCGTTTTACAATTAAAAATTAATAAGAATTTTAACTATTAAAATTTTAATGAAAGAATTCTCCTATTCATCAAATGATAAAAAGTGTCGGATTACTTTTATCTTGGGATTCCGCAATTCATGGACAGAATTAACGTAGTTGACAAACGTTTAACTATGAAGAAGAATTGTATATAATGTGTGAGATGTTGCAAACACTAATGCTGCATTTGGATTGAAGAAATATAATGGAGGACGACATGAAATAATTTTATATTGCGTTTGGATTTAAAGAATGAAATGAAGGATGTAATAGAATGATTTTAAGTTATTTCAAGTGTATGTTTGGTTGTTGTTGTTGGTGGTAGTGGGCGTTGTCATAAAATGACAAAATTATCACATATATCCATTCCGTTTGAATGAATTTTATCTCACCTTATTCGCGTGGAATAAAAAAACAAATGAATATAATTGAATGAATTTTCATTCTATTGAAATGATTTATCCTCTAAAATAATCATCAAATACACTATTTTTATTTTATTATTTCCTCTATTTCATTCCCTCAATCCAAACGTAACATTAATGTATTTTAAGTGTATATTTGGTTGTTCGTGGTGGTGAGTGTTATCATACAATGACAAAATTATCACTGGAATGAATTTTATTCCATATTCTCCACATGAAATAAAAAAACAAAGAGATTTAATGAATTTTCATTCTATTGAAATAATTTATTCTCAAAAATGATCATCAAAATATATTATTTTTATTTCATTATTTCCTCTATTAAATTCACTCAATTCAAACGTAGCATAAAAATCTAAAGGCAAAAGCCCAAAGATGGGGACTTTTGATGAATAATCAACTTTGTTGTTCTTTTTTATTAACTTGATATTATTGAAGTGTAGTACAATTTTCTTTTTTCTCTTTTGGAAGTTAAGCCTCTCAAGTCTCAACGCGAAGATGCGCAGTACATTAGTACTACAATTATTTCAAAACAGTTAAAAAAAATGAACTGAAAAATTTAAAGTTCGAAAGTAGAGTACTACAAAACAAGTATTGATCACTTGGTTTTACAAAAATTATTAATGTTTATATAAATAATACAGATGTCCTCACAAGAAATAAAATGTTTGGTTGTAATGGTGGCCGGTGGTGGTTGCGGCAGTGGACGGTGGTAGTGGTGATAAATGGTAACAACGGTTGGGTGATGTACGTAGTAGTGAGAGGATATAATTGGTGGAGCTAGGGGTGGCCGACAGTGGTTGTAGCGGAATTAATTGTACCATTCATCCAGGGACGGAGTCAGGATTTATTTTTGGAGGGGGCCAAAAAATATATATTCATCCACCATTACAAAACATATTTTTACTAAAACAAAAATAATGTAGGAATAAAATTTGCTTTGACAAAGACAACAAAACATAACAAAAAATGAAATAAATAGCTCTCTAACATTCTGTTTGAAAACCAAAAGTGCAGTTGTGCATTAATAAAGCTCGGATCTTTTTCTGCTTTTCATTTTTCATTATTCACCACAACTCTTTCCACGTTAGAAACAAAGCTTACATAACCCAAAAAATTTGTAGATGGAGCCTTAGTACTTAAAAAAATTTAAAATTTGGGGTTGGGGTTGGGGTTGGGGGTGGGGGGGCATGACCCCCCTGCAATATCAACATAGCTCCGTCCCAGCATTCATCCCACATTAAAATATCACAAATACAGTGTATACCTATGTAGATTGGGCTAACAAGCATGTCGGATCTCTTGGTTACAAAAAAATATATAACTATTAGATTGAAATTTCACCGTACTTATTAACTCATTTATCGATGTGAGATTTATGTGAAATATCCCAAAAGTCTTCACATTTCACTTGAATATTCATCACAAAGTATCACACAGTAGAGTAGTCACAATTAAGCACACTTTATTTGGGAAACTGATATTTTCACGTGTTAAAATAATATTTTTACATGAGTCTCTCTCACATGGAGGTGAGACTCATTCACTATTCACTCACTCATTATTTTATTACATTTTTAAAAATAATTACAATAATAGTGCTATAAAAATTTTACACAACTAATACACTTTCATATTTATTTACAATACTAGTGCAATACTTAATTACAAAAAAGTGTAATTTTATCCCTTTAATTATGCACACGATTTTCTCCCCCATCTCTCCCACAATTTTCTCCCAATCTCTCCCACGATTTTCTCCCACTCCATTTCTGTTTCTCTTCTTCTTCTCCTCCCTCTTTCCGCCCCCTCCTCCTCCTCCTCATGTTCAACCCCTCCCCACCCTACCCTACCCTACCCTACCCTCACGCCTCCCCCTCCTCCCGCCTCCCGCCTCCCGCCTCCCACCTCCCCTCCTCCCCTCCTCCCTCCTCCACCACTCCCTCCCTACACCCTTCCTCTCCTCCCGCCCCTTTCTCCTCCTACTGCCGCCCCCTCCTCCTGCCCACTCCCACTCCCACTCCCACTCCCACTCCCACTCCCACTCCTACTCCTTCCTCCCTTTGCCTTCCCCCTCCTCCTGTCCCCGCCTCACTACCTCCTCTCCCTTCGCCTCCCTTTCTCCTCCCCCTCTTCTCGCCCCTCCCTCTCCTCGATCCCTCCGCCTCCCACCGCCACCGGTCCATTCTTTATTTTTACCGGTAACGAAATCTTCCGATAAGGTAACCAATTCAGTTTTATTAGGTTACTAATTTATTTTGGATGTGATGAAGTTGGTAATCAAACTTCATGTAGTTGGTTACCAAATCATTTGATAAGGTAACCAATTCAGTTTTATTAGCTTACTAATATATTTTGAATGTGATGCAGTTGGTAACCAAAATTTATGCAGTTGGTTACTAAACCTTCCGATAAGGTAACCAATTTAGTTTTATTAGGTTACTACTTTATTTTGGATGTGATGCAGTTGATAACCAAATTTCATATATTTGGTTACCAAACCATTTGATAAGATAACCAATTCAATTTTATTTGATTACCAATTTTATTTTAAATGTGATGCAGTTACTAGTCAAAATTCGTATAAAGGTAATCATTTCAATTTTTGTGGGTAACCAAATCGTCAAAAGAAATTCAGAATAGCAACTCCGGTGGTGGCGACGGCGGCGATGTGGCGGCGGCAGCGGTGGCGGCGAGAGAGGAGGATGATGAACATTAGCTCCTTCATAATTTTTAATTTTCTTATTTTGATTTGAATTTTAAAATATGGATTTGAAATTGTTGTCAGAGACAAGATTTGAATTTGAATTTGAATTATTAGTTATCCTTGATTTTAGGTTTCTTTATTAACGTGAATTGTTCTATTTTTGTAATATGAGTCCTAATTACACTCTTTTTATAATTATTTAGTTGATGCACTTTTCTTGTAATTACTTTCTATTTGTTGTATACTTATGTAAAGGACCCATTAAAATATCACAAATATAGTGTATACCTATGTAGATTGGGCTAACAAGCATGTCGGATCTCTTGGTTACAAAAAAAATATATAACTATTAGTTTGAAACTTCACCGTACTTATTAACTCATTTATCGATGTGAGATTTATGTATTAGTAGTTTTCAATTTCCCATAAAGGGATAGTGATGGAATTTCAAACAAATTTTATTTGAAAAATGATAGTTTTTTAATCTATGTACCAAAACTTTAAACAATAATCTTTTAAGTACGAAGGTAGTAATTAATATGTATTAATCCTGTACCACAATTCCAAAAGGGTCCCTTTCTATATGATCAAGCAGTGGTATGTTTTGTTAGTGAGTCCTCCTGCGACAGTCTTTCTTCGACCGGTCTAAATTTTCTTTCTTCTATTGTATTCCAAAAGTATATAATGTTCGGGCATAATCTATCGATCTTTATGTGGGTTGAAGGCTTGAATTAAGAAAGGAGTAGTGTTCGGGGTCGGCTGTCCGAGTTCTTTGGGCCAGAGTCCTGATCGGTTTGTTGATGTTCGGGGTCGGACGTCCGAATCCTTTAGGCCGGAGTCCTGATCGGATTGTTGAGACTCGAGGTCGGGCGTTCGAGTTCTTTGAGCCAGAGCCCAGACCAATTTATATAGGTTCGAATGATTTGGACCCATATAGAAGTTATTCTTTGTGATAAGGAGTTCAAGTGGTTAAGGATTTCAATCCTAACTATATTTAAATATCAACTCCAAAGGTAAGGTAAGGTAAGTGTTTCGATGATATCCCATTTGCACATTAAGGAGATTGAGTTGAACCCAAATTTGAAAATGGGCTTTAGGGTGATGAGAACGACTATAAATACAAGGCTTGACTGCACAAGCCGTCAAGCTTGATGTGTTATCAGTTACTGTGCAGATTTAAGCGCGTGAATTTGGTAATTGAACGCGCCGACGAAACTTGGCGTTAACATATAGTATTTATTCTAATCGAACTTTTTATAGAATTTAGTGTTTTAGGTGTAATTTGAATACATATATAAAATAAAGTTATACAGACTGTACATCCTATTTTATATATGTATCTAAATTACATATAAAATATTAAATTCTGCAAAAATTCTAATTAGAATAAATACAATATTTTTTTCTAAAATTATTGTTTGTTAGTACTAGTTATTTCTTACATCTAATCACATTAAAAGACTGAATGATTGTCACATCGGGGTTTACTTGTCAGAAAAAATTATACCTTAATATTCCCCCGTCCCCCTCCCCCTCCCCCTCCCCCTCAACCTCAATTTAATTAGTAAGATTTATCATTCCGTCATAATTTAAATTTTATATATATAAAATGCACACCTTAAAGTTTAATCCGATTAAATGCGACAGAAATTAGAAAATACCGGTTTCATAATTATATGCATTTTGGATTCTGAGGGGGAATCTATACGCAATCAGAAAATGTTTCTGTTTCTTGTTTATGAAATGTCTAGCAATGAATTATTACATTTTTAACGAACATTATCAAGCACGAAATTAAAATGAATAGCCTACAAAAAAAAAATACATTCATCACTCTGTAAAAACAACATTATAGCTATCTTTCATCACCTACACCAACACTAAGAGGAGAAAAAGTTTATTTTCATCATAGAATTTCTGAATCGCAAAAAATATGCGCTATGTATCTAATCAATGTGATTAATATGATTATAAGATGACCAACTATATCGCATACGTAGTTAAAATATTATCAATGATATTTATCCACATAGTGACAACAAAAAAAGCCGATAAATGATTAGCATGAAGTTAACTTTAGTCAATTGACCGACACGCAGGCCGTAAGATGATCTCTCTATGCGTATTAGCACTGTATTGATCAATTGATCTTTATATACGTATTAACACTGTATTAGTCAATTAACCAACTTACCAGATCCCATAAAATCACAAGATATATCATTTTCCAACATTGTTGTCAAAAATCATTATTGTCAATAAGGGAAAATTTCTCAATCAATATGAATTAATGAATAATTTAAAAGATTTCAGCTTTAGTTGATACAAAGTAGGGGTGAGGGGTGAGGGGTGAGGGGTGAGGGGTGGGGGTGGGTGGTAGGGGTGGGTGGTAGGGGTGGGGGGGGGGAAAATAAATGAGAGAAACCCCCAAGAGTTCATCTGTATACAGCCATTATAAATTGCCTTTATACCAAAACCTCTTTACTCGTCAAACAAGATAATTTAAAGCTTCTACTAGAGATCCTGTTTGCAATAGACTGCTGATACAGAAACAGGAACTTTCAAAATCAGTTAAAGAGACGCAATGACAACAGCAACGGTTCACGGTTAAAATACCAAATGAGACGCAAGAGGCATATCGAATAATGTCAGTCATATTGGCTTGCAGATGAGAGGCAACACAATAATAAATTTGGATGCGAGTACTGGGAGCCGCGATCTTCTTTAACAAACAATTTCCATATTGAATTGCAAATCTGGTTCATATAATGGAAATTAAGTAGGAGATTTAACCTCTTGCAGGGTGGAAGATGGAAGAAAATTTCCGAAGCGCTATTGCTCATCCTGAATTTTCAAGGAGACTAGTTCACTCTCTTGCTGTTGGCTTCTGGACTTTGCACTCTTTGGCAGCCATCTTTTGAACCTTTCTGGTAACCTGGTAAATGAGAGTTTAAACAATCAACTTCAAAATAGATGTACTAAGAAATGATAATAGTCCTAATAATACAACACCAAAAGAGAAAAAGGAAAACACAGAGCAGTTAGCAGTAGCCATAGATGCAGAACTATGAATTTTTGGAGGAATATGAAAGGCCTGTAGAAACTATGTAAAATTGAGCCCTTTCCATGGTGAAACAGAAGAAAGCACCTTAGAAGCAAAATACAGAAAATGCCATCAATAAGCTAACAAATAGATTTATGTTTATGATTATGGTTATTTTTTAGCAGTCATGTTTACATTTGTTTTCTTGATCAGGATTTGAAGAAAATATTTTCAATGGGAATAGCAAGTAGATCAGGCTGGTACAAGTGTAAACAAAGAAATAATATACCAAAACAGGTACATACACAGTTCACCAAAATTAACCAGGCCAACTAATTTTCCATTTTGAATAGGTGAGAATATAAGGCACCTGGGCTTATTACACCAAATGGCAGCAAAGCACAAAGGATGACATCAATAAGGAAAATATCATTAATATTTAATGATGACCAAAATAGATGTTTTCAGCCAACCACCAAAAAAAAATAATAATTTGCAATACAAGAGTTCACCTAGTCAACGTGGTAATTATTAGTAAGTAAAGGAAAAGTTGCCTAGAAGGTCCCTACAGCATCACATTGATGGTAAACCACTGTCAGACAAGTTAGAATTTCTTCGATATGAAAAGACTAAAAAATAGTGACTTACAGATCCAGTCTTTCATAAATTGCCCTTCGTACTGACGAGTTAAGCCCATATGCGATGGAGTTGAACAGACCCTGAAAAATTAAGATTAATAATCAAGTTATATCTATAGTAAGCAAAAGACTACTATGGTGCTTCACAGAATTGGTTTTGCCAGAGGAAGAACATTGCAATCAGACTCTAAGCAATGATCGTTTCTAACTTGTGAAGCCTAAACAAATTGGATATCTATACATCTAAAAACTACCCAATAATATACATGAAAGAAAATTTAAATTATAGTGACTTCATGATCCTTTTTTTATTAAATAGAGTTACTTAAAGATCTATTCAAGATCATTTTACCCCAGATATGTCATTCAATTCCATACAGTTACTACTATAAACTTTCTGTGTGGAAGAAGATAATATCAGGCACATTATAACTACCTAAGGTGATACATAAATTGAGGCACTATCTACACACACAAAAGTACAAAAATAAAAAGGGACTTCAAAAACACTGATCAAGTGACTATCCCAAGGTGTTCCTATATATGAATATACTGATTAAAATGAACAGAGCAGAAAGGGAGCTTGTCCGTGGTAGAATTTTTTACCATAAGTGCAGCTGTACCAACATCAAGAACTGAAAGCCAAAAGATTTTATGTCCTGGCTCAATAAAGTCGTGGATGCGGTTGATCGTGCCAAAAGCCCACGACCCTATAAGAATGAGTGGATAGTAACCCCACCGGTTTAAAGCCTATAAAAGGAAAGAAAACGAAGAAAGGAAAAGGTTAAGATGGACTGTAGGCTGCCTTGTTTCTGTTAATAAAAAATTTTCAAAGTGTAGAGGCAAAGATGATGCGACTAATATACAGAATAACAACGAAAAGAATAAATAAAATCCTTGTACGACAAATCCTTTAATCTTCTACTGGCTTACAGTAGTCAGCACCACATCAAAATTGCAACAAGAAAACTGACGTTGAATATTTTTCTCAATAGAACATGAAATTCAATAGGAATATAATTAGAGTTAAAATTTGATACACTGATAGTGTATACATGAGCGCTGTTAGGATCATGACATGTCATTAAAGTAAGGTTAATTTTGTCTAACATAAGTAATTCAGTAACGGCGTGTCATGATCTTAATATCGCTCGTGTATACACTAACAAGTCTGACAATGTATGAAATTTTAACTCATATTTAGTCTTGTAGATGAAGTCTTCTGTTTACAGCAAGGTAGAAACTGTTGAAAGTAAGATTTAAAACGAGCAAGGTATAACAATACTATTCCGGACATATCAAAATGTTAGTTCAGCCAAGAAACGACAAGAATAGGAGGGTTTTTGACCTAGATTCAGGCAACAGTATAATCAGAAGTACACAATGTGATATAATCAGGTAACAATATAATCATACCGAGACTCAGGCAACAGTATAATCAGAAGTACCAGTAGTAAGAGAATTCATGTGATGTTTTAGTGGATCAGGCAACAGTATAATCAGAAGTACACAATGTCACGCAAACATATCAAAGTTAGAGATGGCTTACTACTGGTTCAATTACTACTAATGTGAAAATCAAAGGATATCAATATTACCAATACCAAGTCTAATTCTGATCTAATATTTCAAATCTAGTTAATCGTACCCTGGAGAAACAGTTTCAAGAAAATAATTAAATAGAGTACTTACTAAAAAACATTATTAAACAGATTATACCTTCATGTCTGTACGTGCATCTGGGTGGAATGCCCGATCTGAAATGCCCACTGCCATCTGAAAGTTCAAATACCACATAATAATGGGCATACATTAACAGGTCTACAAAAGCTTTTACACATTACAAAAACTGAACTATTTTAAAACCACAACACCATAAATATAGCGGAGGAAAGAAGTATTAATAATAACACATACCCGGGCTGCATTGTTCAGCATTCGTATCACTTGAAAGTAAGTAATTCCATTGAAAATAATTGCACCCCAGAGTGGCGCATAAAATGTTATGAAGTGAACCACCTATAGGAAGAAGGAACAACTTTATTAATAATTATAGAGAAATAAAAGCAGGTCACTCAAATTATATGTAATGACTATAATAATCATTTTTCTATGTCATGCAATAGTTTGTTTTCTAAATTGGTTCGAACTGTCATTATTAGGCTTGTCTAAGAGATAATGTTAAGTATCATAATCTCTGAACTTTACACTCTCACATACAACTTAATCAAAACCAGATAATCTTGGTCCCAAATGTGAAAGAACAGGGGTTTTTAGTAGCAGTTGAGGTAAACTTTTGATTAATGACAGTAGATGCAAAAGGTTTCTCCATCTTAATTAATCTCAACCAGGTCCATTGTTTGGATCTGTGACATGGTTCTGTAGGTAAAGAAATTCCTCAAGTATGTAAAACTTTTTATTAAAGTACAAAATATGTCTCTGACTGGGCAAGCGTGCTGCTTGATATATATGTATATATATTGAGAGGTTTATAGATCATTACTTAAATCCATCTCAAGTTATTTTTTCATACTTGCACAAAGAGGCCCCCTGGGGGCTTAAAGAACCCAACTGCACATATACTCCATCTAAAATGAATTGCACTAAAGAAAGAAACCTAATAGAGCTCGAATTATAAGCTTTTTGAGAAAAGAATTATCAAGCTTCACTTTCACCCTTACTTAATATTGCCGACAATATTTTCTAAATGTAATCCCTAATAGCACAAACTCGAGTAAGAGTTAACACTACGGTTTTGAGAAGAGATCTTATTTGATTATGAAAATTGCGAATTAAAAAAATTCATAAGGGCTTTTAAGTCATCTATTGTAAGAGAATGCAGATGCATACTAGGTTATAGATAGTATATACCAAATACATAGTAAAGTTCCCTATTCTGAGTATTCTCTCTCTCTCCCTCTCTCTCTCAAGTAGCAAATGATTATAGAGAACTTGCATCCACAAAATCATTTAAATTTCACAAAATTAAACAAGCAAATCTTGCAAGATAAAAAACAAGCATAAACCAAAATGCCTCCACCCAAGACTTTCCCATACTTGCCTTTCCTGTACGTCCTGATTCTGTCCAACACCATGCACCTACACGAACTATATGTCCATGGTCATTACTAATGGATCGCATAACTGTCATTGCTAGAGAAGTTCCTGCAAGTATAATTGAACATCCAAATCAGAATTAAGTAGTGGCATAAACCAAATTAAACACAACATTAATATCAAATACACATTTTCCCGATGCAACCATAAAGACAATTTGTCTTGGGGTCAAAGCCAGTTGGTGTCATATGCAAATTCAATCTCATAAAAATTCCAGAAGAAGCCGATACTTTATAAGAGCTCTAGGCTTACCCCAAACATACAGGTGAAACATAGGCTCCAAATCCTCCACATCTGTCTTGTGCCTGACAACAGTACGATGAAGAGTAAAAGCAATTGTAGTAGTCCAAAGAAAAGACGCTACACAAAAGAAATGTGTGCTATAGCCCTGGGCATAACAAAAAAATCCTTTAGATGGATCCCTGCAAAAGCAAAAAAAATCCTTCAGTAAACATGTAGTCCACAGAAGTAAGACCGGGAGTAGATTTCACTTCACTCTAACATGCATACCCAACTATGCTGAAGAAACTGCATAGCATGTCCTGCATTAAACAAGAAATGCAATAAATTAGCCAAATCCTAATTCTGAAGCATTTACTGGAGCTAGAAGACTGAAAAGGGAAAAGGACTAGCAGTGATTATAATAATGAAAACAAAAACTAGAATAAGTGAAAGGCAGTGATGCAATTCCAATATCCCTCACATCAAAGGCAAGGCAAATAGATATATCATATACATATTTAAATTATCATAAACAGAATAATTACAAAATGAAGACAAAGGAGCATAAGTAATTAAAATTTCATACATTGTAATTATTGGAAATGACTTCTAGTTCTCTTATTTTACCCAATATATACAAAAGTACATACATATATATACATACATACAAAAGTACATACATATATATAGAGAGCTTCCTATGCTGGTTCGCGGACCACCTTTAGCGACGAATAAAAACGTCGCTAAACTCGGTCTGAACCGTTACGATAATCCAGAACCGTCGCTATAGCCCGGTTCAGACCCTATGACGACGGTTTTGTCCGTCGCTAAAGGTGACCACCCGCATAAGAAGCGGACTATATATATATATATGTGTGTGTGTGTGTATATATATATATATATGTATGAATGTATACACACACAGCGACACATATATATATACACACATACACACATGTATATATATGTACATATTTGGGATCATAAAGCATTTCATTTAATAATTCCAGCTACAATCCTCTGCACCAAACCAATTCCATATAGAGCAAACATATAGATACTTATAATCATCATTAAACCTAGAGCTACCCAATACAGTATGTATCAGATAATTTCTTCTTGTATATCACACATAAACATTACCCCCTCCGTTCTGCACAAAAAAGAGTCCCATTTAAGTTCAATCATACATAATTTGCGAGATCCTAAAAGTCAAGTTGTGAAGTAAATTTATTTAAGTATACAAAATAACATTTTTGTAATTACAAATACTTCTCAATGAGTTTCCAGTATTCATTACTGCATTAATCAAAATCAAATACATTGACATCAAGTTTTAATTTTAGGATTTTCCAAATTTATTTTGTGGAAAAAAATTCAAATGGAACTCTTTTTATTGGATGGAGGAAGTATATAAAGTTCCTAGAAAAAATAAAACTAAAGTGCTCGTAGCAATTGAAGGAAGCAAAATTTAGAAGTAGATTAACAAAATAGTCCCTATGCAAAGTAAAAACTAATCACCGCAAAAATTCAAAGGAAGGAAAGCATTAAGCGAGCAGGTTTATCATTTTTGAATATTAGAAAATAAAGTAGTTGATAATATACCATAACAATATAGCATGAATCTATGAAGAGAGAGAAAGAGTGGAATTACATACAGAAAGGGCGAGGAAGAAGACGAGCTTGAAAGAGAACTTGCGAAGGTCTTTGAAGAGAAGATAGCAAAGCACAATGAAACTTGATCCCAATAACGACAGACTTGATGCTCCGGTGTTAACTGCCGTAAGAATCCGGCGATCGTTCCCCGTCAAGTTCCCCATCACTGCCTGTACTGTCGCCATTTTAATTTCTAACAAAATCCACTATTTCTACTTCTAATTGCTACTTTTTTGCAAAAGTTTTCAATTTTTTTCAACAATGGTGGAGCAAATTTGCTGTCTAGGTTTTGCAGTAGACAAAAATACTTGTCCCAATTTTGGTGTCACAATGTAGCAAAACTTGGGTCCAAAAAGTGACCAAAATATTAAAAACTCCATTTCAGATTCAGTGGATTGATGATTCAGCAGCTAATGTTGATGCCAACATTTAAATGTTTTGAAGATATAATTTTACTTTGGCCGTTGTTTGCAAGTCGTCGCTTTGGCCGAGTGGTTAAGGCGTGTGCCTGCTAAGTACATGGGGTTTCCCCGCGAGAGTTCGAATCTCTCAGGCGACGTTTCATTTTTGACGATCAAAGCGGAACTTATCATAGAATATTTTATACATTTTTGTTGGTATGTAAATATGCAATATATAAATCTTATTATTATGGCATAACTTTTTGTGTATAATATGTATATTTATATATAGTATATACACACTTGACAGTGTAAAGAGTTACTCGCAAATTAATCGACTCAATAAGTAATCGAGTCGAGTTTCAACATGAAAGTATATATTCTTTAAATATTATGTTTAACTCGATAGCCGCGAAACTACTTTACTTGTAACTCAATTTGATGACATCCTTGCTTTAATTTATTAGTTTATTGAATACTATCACGTCATTACTACTATATTTTGATAAATAGTAAGAATATAAAAAAAATGTATTTTTAATAAATGTATCTCTAATTTAAAAAAATATTTTAGACATTTATTTCTTAACAAATAAAGACTACTCTCTTTATTAAATGTATTCACTTGTTATATTATGACTTTATTATATAGAATGGTATGGATGATCATATAAGTTTTAAAGGTACTAGCACATAAATTTCAAGATTTTGTAGATTCATAAGGTAGAGAAGAAAGAGAATTCGTCACTATCTCGATTGTGTTATCCGAGGTTTCATTCGTCCTAAAAAAAATGAGTAAAGTATATTTTTCACATATTAAAAAAAAGTAAAAAAAAAAGAATTAAAAAGAGTTCTAAATTTATTCATAAGATTATATCTATCTAATAAAATACAAATAATTTTGAATTTCCCGCTAACTCAATAAATCATCTGGGCCGTCCAAAATTTGAGATAAATCTCACTGTCCATACATCTATCTAATAAAATGCATCTATCTATCTAATCTATCTAATAATGATTTTGAATTTCCAGCTCACTTAATAAATCATCTGGGCCGTTCTAAGTTTGAGATAAATCTCACTGCCCATACAGTGCCGGAGGCACAAGACCCAGCTAGTAATACTATAAAGAGAAGTGATATTTCTGCAACCGTCCTACTCTAACTAAATTAAGAAACTTGTGTCCATTTTACCCCCCACTTGATCATCACCCAGTTCTCTCTTCCGCTCATATTGTCTTCAACTCATTCATCACTTCTATCTCTAACAACAGCTATACCAAAATCCTACCCATACTTAAAAGAGGGTGTTTCATAAAAATTGTATGAATATGAAGAAAAAAATTATTTGATAATTGACATGTCTGAATAATATATTTTTATTATTTTATCCCTCTAAAAAAATCAAAATTATTATAAATGTATTTAATATTACTTAATATAATAGTTAATATTATAAAAAAAAGCCTTCATTCAGTCCATCTAAATCGTCTAAATAACTGAATCAACCATTCAGATGACTTTTTCAAATATACTTGATGGCGGACCGATTCTTGCTTTTTTTTTTGTTGTTGTCTCCAAAGTCCAAACAAGGCCTCTCTTCGAAAAATCATCTAATGTACAGTTCACCCTTGAATTGGGACTGTGTTTGTAACCCATTTTTATTTATTTTGATTGATTTAGGGAATACCCATTTTAATCAAGTTTTTGATCAACCAATGTGTTACAAATACCATGGGGAGATGGTGTTTATTGGATAGTAATTTTTTTGGGTGGGTTTTTGTTGTATTTCCTTATCCATGAATATGATAGTTGTATTTGGGTTTGCCTCTTCGTCTACCCCAATCATCGATCTAATTAGGTGAATACTTTTATAGACTTTGGGTTCAATTTTATTGAAGAGGAAGAAGAGCACCTTAGAAACTAGTATCTGCCATTACATTTTGTTCGAAGGTCTTAAAATCAATTTATCTAACACTCTCTCAAGGAGTGGGAAAAGAAGAGAGATTTCTAAACTGGTTTAGGTGAGATTCACATACTGAGATAGTGGTGAAAGGTAGACTGAGAAGTGAATTACAGAAAGAGGAGGAAGAGAGAGGACGAGTCAGTTCCAAAAACAGACTCTCATTTTGGAACGGCTCTCATTTTTATTTCCTATAGAAAGCAGAATCTGAGAAGCCCATTGCCCTCCTCTGCCTCGCCATTTTCTCCTTCCTCAAACCCAAAACTTTCTCTGCTACAAACTCCATTTTGAAAAGTATACACAAATGGTTCAACCAAGGCATCATCAAAGTCTTGAAGAGGCTCTAAAATCTTGACCACATCAGCCATTGTAGGTCTAGTCTTTGATGGTGGCTCAAGCATTTATAAGCCAATGCAGCTGCCTTCTGTGCTCCCTTGGTAGAATATAGCCCTTCCAGTCTAGGGTCCAATATGCGGCTAAGTTTCCGATGGTCTCTTAATCTAGGCCTTGCCCATTCCACAAGGTTTAGCTCCACACTTGGCCTGGATTTGTCCACGGACCGTCTTCCAGTTATCAGCTCCAACAAAACCACTCCAAAGCTGTACACATCACTCATTGTTGTCAAATGTCCTGAAATTAATAGTCACAGCTAGTCATTAAATTATGGCCGTTGATACTGTCAGAGCAATAAATGTCACCGGAACGAAAAAAACAAGTGTCACAAAACTTGACACTTATTTTTGAGTTTTGATATTCTTGTATTCTCTCAATTTCGTGGTATTTCAATTTTTAGTTATAAAATTTGGAAGAAATATTTATACTCACAGTTGATTATAGTGGAATTTTTCGGAGCTCTTGTGTTTGATTAATTTTCCCGCACTATTATTTTTTGTGATTGTTATTTATTTGGTGGAATTGCATTGCTTGTTTGGCGTGATTTGTTATTTAATTTATGAGTTCTATTTGGAGGTGTTTTCCCAACAAAAAATGTGAACATACTGGCTAATATTACCAGTCATAATGTACTCAGGAGCTGCATAACCATGCGTTCCCATTATACGTGTCGATACATGTGTTTCATCCCTTTCTGGACCGTCTTTTGCTAGTCCAAAATCAGATAGTTTTGCAGTGTAATCCTGAAATGAGAACAATTAGCCATTTCAAACCATTTTATATTGTGAAAACAATGTGCTGTCTAATGTCCTCAGTACTTTATTAGACAAACAATATTTGCTGCTAGATGTCTTTTTGTTAGCATAATTGGGTAATTAAGTTGCAGAACTGCTACTCACCGAGTCTAGTAAAATGTTTGAAGCTTTAAAATCCCGGTAAATTACTGGTTTATCTGCTTCATGGAGGAAGCCTAGACCCATGGCTGCACCCACTGCAACTTTCATCCTGGTAGACCACGGCAATGGAGTCGAGTAGTCTAAGAAAATCTCCCCAAAATCATGTTAAAACAACTATTAGCACAATGTTCCAGTTTCTATAACTTAATTAAAAAGAAATACCATACGATTTGGAAGAAAAAAAATATTAGGAAACTTAAATACATACTTCTGAAGAGCCGACTTTCTAAGCTGCCTCTTGCCATGTATTCATATACTAAGAGCCTGTGCTCATACTCCCAGCAGTACCCAATCAACTTAACTAGATGGGGATGCCTTAATTGTCCAAGAAAGATGATTTCTGCCTATACCAAAAATATAAATATATATATATATATATACATACATAAACCTTTTTTCTTTATAACAACATAACCTACATAGATCTATAATATGGGAAAGAAAATATAACTAGAACTAACCAGCCATTCCCTGTGGCCTTGCAGGCCATCCAAGTCAAGTAACTTAACAGCCACAGGCTGAGCTTGCAGGCGTCGCCTAATTTTGTCGTTGATGAACCCCTTGTACACTGGTCCAAATCCACCTTCACCAAGAAAATTATTCGACGAGAAATTATGTGTAATTCCTCTAAGCTCTGCAAATGTGAATATGTAGAGGTTTGATCCGACGAAAGAATTTGAGAGATCTTCAGCAGATAGTGATGATCCCGGATTGCTTAAATCCGAAAGGGATAATCTTTGAAAAGAACTTTTCTTTAAAACTTGCTCCTTCGATTCTGCCTACTTATTATCAATATTGTAACAACTAGGGAACATATCTTTCCAAGTGATTTTTCCAAGTGTCATTTTGTTCTAAGCATAAAATCAATACAAGGAGGAAAGCACTTGATGAAAATCTAATGAGGAAATTTAATTTGAATTGGATTGCGTTTCAAAGCCTTTGAGGCTTATATCCAATTACTACTAATTGCTTGTGTATTAAGGTTCACATGACCTAAAGTTATTTGATACTAGTAACTAGACTATTTCTTCATTGATATTATATATATTACTGATATTGATTCTCAAGTCTAGAAGTTGTTAGGGAGCAACTAACTTAGTCTCCCTTTGACTTTTCAGTATTCTATCATATCTAGTGACTCTTTAATAAACTTGTTGCTCAAATTCTGTGTTAAGAACCTCAACCAATATGCCAAATGTCATAATTAAATTCGTTAAATCATTCAATTCCTTCTCCATTTCATTATTTCAATCCAAACGTAGTGTTAAACTTGAGCACCGTACTTCAAGTGAGCCCCCATAGGTCTCGGGCCCGGGATCATAACATTTGTGTACATATTACAAACCATTTATTAAAGAATTTTCACTTTGTTTGGAGTATTTTTATGGACCTATAGTCTGTTTACCCCTTAGCCATTAACAGAAAACTTTAAAGAAGCTGAAATTGAAGCTGGTAACAAGAAGCTGAATTGTAGAGGATCTGAATTAAGGAATCTGAACAATTCTCCATCTAACTACTTAATAGTGTATGTCAAAAAAGCTGAAAGAAAAAGATGAGAGAATTCATCTAACACACAACCACCTTACTTTTCCAGCTGCAAATAAATAATGGGAAGAAAGTAGCACAATTTAAGATGTTAACTGCATGGAGAAAAATGTTGTGAAAATAGCTCTTACCAACCCCAAGTGAATGTTAATTTGATACCTCTTCGGTCTTCAATAATCAATTCTATACGAGTTTGTGTATTTACCCAATACTCGTTATTCATGCATCAACTATGGCTTCTAAATACTCCCTTATTATTTTCGATTCGCAAAATTCTAAATATTTAATTATTTAAGATTTGAAAATAATATTTTTAATTATGTTGTCAGTAATAATAACAGAAATTGCAGGATATTATGGTCATTTTAAAAAAAGGTTGATGTTAACTTTGTCTAGCAAATTTTAATCCCAAATGGTAGCGATTATAATACCAGATAGAACATGGTATTAAATAATCTCACATTTTAAGCTATTTTATAATCCCATGACTAATAGTCCCAAGCTCAAATTGAAAAACAAACAAGACACTTGGGATTAATAGTTCTATCCCAAGGATTATCCTTGCAAACAAACATAGCCTAAATGAAAAAAGTTGTTTGATGATTGACATGTCTGAAACATCTGAATAACAGATTTTTATTATTTTACCCCTTTGAAAAAAATTCAAAATTATTGTAAATTAATTTAATATTACTTAATATAATAGTTAATATTGTAAATAAAAAAAACCTTCATTTAGCTAAAAAAAAATGATACTAAATAATTCAGTCTAAATCGTCTGAATGACTGACCGATTCAACCATTCATAAATTTTTTTAAAAACAAACGCACTAAATCCCCTTAGTCATGGGCCAGTTTTATGGCATGAATGTTAATGTACATCATTGATTTGATTTTTGAGCCTTTTCATTTGATGATTTATCGACATCTTATCCATAAGACATCTTAGCCAGGGCATAAGCTATTGTAAGAAGCACAAACTTTTGGGCTCAGAAAAATTTTGAGAGTTAAATCAAGATTTAGTTCTTAATGTAATAAACTCACTCGTAAGGAGTTCTTGATATGATGAACTCATAAACTTAATAGATATATGAACATGTTAGAATCTCACATCAGATAAATATAAATAAAAAGAAAAAAAATGTGCGTCATAGCCGAGCTTTTCGCTATATAAATATTCAGGGATAAGGTCCAAACATGCCCCTGACATTTTCCCCAATGTCTACCGAACACCCTATATTTTTTTTTGTCCAAAAATACCCTTAACGTTGCAATTTTTTGGTCATTCGTGCCCCTGCCGTTAACAGCTGTGCCAACTAGACTAACATCCGTCCAAATTGATTACGTGACAGCCACATGAACATATTAAAAATACTAATTAAAAAAAATACTAAAATACTAAAATACTTAAAAAAATTAAAAAATATTAAAATTCAAATTATTTTGTTAATTAAAAAAATACTAAAATACTAAAATTATTTTACTAAATATTAGTACTATATACTTTTTACTTTTTACTAAATATTAGTATAACATATCAAATTTTACTAAATATTTAGTATTATATTTTACTAAAATACGAATTTACTAAAATTTAACGTAAAATTTTTTTTCAATTACTAACTCTTTTTTTTTTACTAAAATACGAATATATTTAGTATTATATTTTACTAAAATAAGAATTTACTAAAATTTAACGTTAAATTTTTTTCAATTACTAATTTTTTTTTACTAAAATACGAATATATTTAGTATTATATTTTACTAAAATACGAATTTACTAAAATTTAACGTTAAATTTTTTTCAATTACTAAATTTTTTTTATACTAAAATACGAATATATTTAGTATTATATTTTACTAAAATTTAACGTTAAATTTTTTTCAATTACTAAAATACGAATATATTAACGTTATATTAATAGTAATTGAAAAAAATGGCACTTTAGTATACTACGATTAAAAATAATTTCTAATTGCGTTTAAATTTTTTTCAATTACTAAAATACGAATATATTAACGTTATATTAATAGTAATTGAAAAAAATTAACGCTAAATTTTAGTAAATTCATATTTTAGTAAAATATAATACTAAATATATTCGTATTTTAGTAAAAAAAAGATAGTAATTGAAAAAAATTTAACGTTAAATTTTAGTAAATTCGTATTTTAGTAAAATATAATACTAAATATATTCGTATTTTAGTAAAAAAAGATTTTTCGTAATTGAAAAAAATTTAACGTTAAATTTTAGTAAATTCGTATTAGTAAAAAATAATACTAAATATATTCGTATTTTAGTAAAAAAAAAAGTTAGTAATAGAAAAAAAAATTACGTTAAATTTTAGTAAATTCGTATTTTAGTTAAATATAATACTAAATATTTAGTAAAATTTGATATGTTATACTAATATTTAGTAAAAAGTAAAAAGTATATAGTACTAATATTTAGGAAAATAATTTTAGTATTTTAGTATTTTTTTAATTAACAAAATAATTTGAATTTTAGTATTTTAGTATTTTTTTTAAATTTTTTTAGTGTTTTAGTATTTTTTTTATTAGTATTTTAGTATATTTTTAATTAGTATTTAGTATTTTTAGTATGTCCGTGTGGCTGCCACGTAATCAATTTGGACGGATGTTAGTCTAGTTGGCACAGCTGTTAACGGCAAGGGCACGAATGACCCAAAAATTATTGATATGACAATGATTGAATTTAGTAGTTTGGTTGCTTGAATTCGCATAATAGGTTGGTTAGGAATATGAAAGCTAACAACCTTACAAAAAGCATGATGAGTAGTTAACCAATCGATTCCAAAATCGCATCAAAGGCAAGTATTTTCAAAGAGACAAGATCAACACGTAACGTGAAAGTGTCGATTTGAATCAAATAAGATTTATAAATAGTGGAGGTAACGAAGGTTTCTCCCAATGGAGTTTCAATAGATAAATCAAAGTTTAACTTCTCCGGAGTTAAGTACGAACATTGAACACAACTAGGTGAAATAAAAGAGTGAGTAGAACCGATATCTAACACGGTATAGACTTCGTAAGAGCTTATGATTAACTTACCCGTGATAATTTTATTCAGGTTCCTCGTCACGAGAAAAAAAAATGCTTTCTCTTAAACTACCGGCTTTGGCTTGTCTGGGACATCCTTTGGCATCAATATCCCAGCTGGAATTGACTTCATTATACGACAAAATCGAGCTAGGTGACCTTCTCTTCCGCAATTAAAACATGCTTTGGACTGCTGCGTACAGTTTGGACGGATGTGTCCCTCCTGTCCGCATTTGAAACATACGACCGGTGGTCGTTCTTCTTCCTTTAAAATAGGTGCTGGTACCGACGTCTTTACGTCATTGTTGAACCTTCTCTTCTTGAAATGTTCATTCTTATTATTTTGGCCATGATTACCACCGAAGTGGTTACCATTCTTGGCATGATAACTTCCCCCGCGATGGTTATCATTGTTCCGATGGTCGTTGCCACCGGTATGATTATTATCGTGTTGCTGGTCATTACCTTTTGGTTGTGATAACTCATTATCGCGCTCCACTAACTGAGCCCTATTCACAATATCTGAATATAAACAAAGTTTATGAGAAATGAGGTATTGACGTATATCGGGTTTCAAACCTCGCAGAAACATTCGCGCCATTCGCTCCTCATTATCGACCAAATGGGATGACAACCGGGACAACTCCGCAAACTTAGCCTCGTACTGTAACACGGTCATATTGTTTTGCTCCAGCTTGATAAACTTTACCTCCTTCATGTGACGAATACTTTTAGGAAAGTACTTGTCGTTGAACAACTCTTGGAACTTCTCCCAAGACATCTTGAGTGCGTCAGTCTAGGTACGTTTTACAGATTCCCACCAATGATCTGCTTCTTCACGCAACATAAAGGTGGCAAAAGGAACCTTTTGCTCCTCGGAGCATCCCAAGACATCAAATATCTTGGTGATCTGCTTTAACCACGTCTCCGCCTTAAGTGGTTCTGGCTTTCCCAAAAACTCCGGTGGTCCCAGCTCCTTGAACTGATTAGCGGTGACCAACCGTGGGTTTCCATTGTCTTTACCTGCATTGTGAACAGGAGTCGCCTTCGCCTGATGTTGCATGAATTCTAAAAAGCTCCTAAACGTACCGTCGTTCGTCAATTGATCAGTGTTGTTGTTTACAGGAGGATTATCGCCATCCTGTTGCACATTATCCTGATTATTGATCTGTGGAGACTCAACGGTCTCATGTGCTCCATTGATAATCTCAACATTCTCGGATGCCATTTTCAAACACTGCCACAAAACAAGGGTTAATTAACATATCACATATTATCCCTATACTTTGACCGACCAATAAAATAGCACATAAACTTAGGTAGGTCACATTAGCGAAGGAATTCCCCGTCTCTCCCCTCCTAGTATTATTCTCACATCTTAGCCAGGGATCATATCCCTAAGCTCTGATACCAACTGTGACGCCCCCAAAATTAGGTATACATCACCCATCTTGGGTCGTCAGATACATGGTACATAATTCAAATATAATTTACTAATACAACTGTCGTGTACAATACGACAAAACATAACTGTGAGTTTGAATACAATTATTGTCTACTAGAGATTATACAAACTCAAAAAGAGTCCTCATTACAATTATTAATACACCATTTCTCAGAATAGTGAGGACTACTAATGCTATCCTCTGGACCGTCACTCCATTCCGCGACTAGTCCCTGCTATGTTCTCATTTCCTGAAGAGAACAGTTAAAGAAAGGGTGAGCTCAACTAGCCCAGTAAGAAATATTATGACTAAGATAATGCAGAATAAATTATCATTAGTCTCCAACAATGTTAAACTGATAAAATATAATAGACATCAAGTTTAACTGCAGCGGAACAAGCAATCCATTAAAAGAGTCAAGTAGAGAATAGAATCTACTATCTTTTATGATTTAAAAAGTTTTTCATCACTTTTATCGCTGAGACTCAGCTCAATAAATAATCCACATCATTAAATCATCCCTGCACTACAGGCCAAGGATATTCTTTAGTATCACGACCACGAATTATCCATGCACTACGGGCCAAAGATAATCATGTTTTCATCAACGGTCCTGATCATGCCATAAAACAATTATCTTTGCACTACGGCCGAAGAGAATCCATAGCCATAATCATACCAAAAACTGTCCATCAATGCACTACGGGCCAATGAGGACTTTTTTCACATCATTTGTAACATTACGGTTATGATTATACCGAATAATCCCTGGTCATAATCATACCAAGTCCATCTATGCACTACAGGCCACAGATGACTTTGAACAAAATAACAGAAACATGAGGATGATGACAATGATATAAGAATTCAATAAAACAAGTTCAAGAATTAATTTGTCCAAGAACTACTAACGTCCAAATTGTCAACATGATACTGCTTTGTAGAGTAAAATTCAAGAATGATCAGAAGAATATTTCCATGAAAAGATACTGGATGAAGCGCAAATATCAAGGATATTCTACTAATTTCATGGAGTATAGAAGTCAAAACTTTAACCAACTGAGTATAATAAAGAATGGGATAACAAAAGAAATCACCATGCATGCGGTACTTCGCATCGACAGGTTATTCCAACAGAATGCTAATAACGGAACAAGGTCAGGTGAAATTCACACTGACAGGATGTTCCAACA
Source organism: Panax japonicus (assembly GCA_020205505.1). Classification (NCBI taxonomy): domain Eukaryota; kingdom Viridiplantae; phylum Streptophyta; class Magnoliopsida; order Apiales; family Araliaceae; genus Panax; species Panax japonicus. Next base: position 64,624,171 of record CM035102.1, read on the forward strand.
GAATAATAAATACAGAATAATAAATGATGGAACCAGGTCCGGCGTATAGCACAGACAAGTTATTCCGACAGAATAATAAAGACGGAATAATAAAAATGGAACCAGGTCCGGCGTATAGCATAGACAGGATATTCCGACAGAATAATAAAGACAGAATAATAGAAGAATGTCACCAAGTATAGGGTAGACCGCATATACAGGTTATTCCAACAGAATAATAAGAAATGGAATAACAACAGTTCTCTTCATGAATAAGAAAGAATAACACCCCTTACCGTAACAGAAACTGGATATAGGAAAAGAAAAGTTAAGTAGCAAAAAGCTTTTCTTCTATCTCTCTATAGTTTCTCTCTCTAGAGTTCAGTGAATTCGTAAGAAAATAATGAAGGAATGAGCTTCTATTTATAGAAAAATAGAATGCATAGTAACTAATCCATGAACGGTCCAGATTGATTTACTTTAATCTGACGGTCCATATTTAAAGAAAAATCTTTTAAATAAAATATAATATATTCTATTTATATAAAAAGATTTTTACTATGCAAACACTATGCAACACTATGCAAAACACTACGCAACACTATGCATAATAAAATATAATATATTCTATTTATAAAATAACTTTAATAAAGTATTCTGTTTTATATAAAAAGATGTTTCTGTTTTATTACGTTAATAATACGAATAAAACAAAACGCCATCATCGCTATAATAATTCATATTATTAATCGACAATAATTGAATCAAACTGAGCGACTTCTCACATAAATATCAATAATCAATACCGTGTGCTACTATGCAACAACGCGTATTACTGTATTTTTACTACCCAGTAGTTCAACAGTATCAACGGTAAAACTTCCGCCGTTATTTTCAATAAAATATTTTTGTCGTTTTCTCAATCCGACAATAATTCCGTTGTGGGGTCCACCAATAATTGTACCGTCGTACGAATATTTTCCGACACAAAGAATATTCCCCGACCAATCGAATATAATATAACAACTTGCATACTTTGCAAATTTTATAAATACTACCCACAACTATAATATTATCTCAAATTCACACCATAATATTAAAAAATTATTTCGAGAAAATTAATTCTTTATTCATAAAATCTGGGGTTTCACAAGTTTAATTGTTTTTCTGTGATAAACCAAGATGATACTTTCTGCTGGAGTCTTTCAACTTAATAACTTCACTCCCTAGTTCCACAAAATAAAGAATTGATTTGTCATTCAAAAATCTCGCACACAATTAATGGTAGAATAAGATGTTAAATAAGGGAACTACAACTTCTTTACATTAAACAATTTTATTACAAAGCAACTACAACATTATTTTTATTTGAATGATTTGTGTGCAGACCTATTTATATAAAACGTGAGTGTGCAGAAAGGCAAAAAATGGCATGAATTAATCATACATCAGAGAAATTTTTCCAATGTTTCAATAAATTAATCAAGAACTTTAGTTAGTTTTACATTCTTATCTTGAACACCAGATATGATTGAACTGTCAATTTCTGGGCTTAAATAGTGAAATGAGTCACCAGACTTGCTGCCACTATTGGGGGCCTCAGATACAACATTGTTTATTATCACCTCTCTGTCTTCTAAAATAGCACTTCTGGAGTCCTCTAAAGTTGTTCTTATCCTTTTGTGTTGGGTCATTTCATCATCACTGGAGCCCTTCCCTTTGGCTGATTTAGGAAATGTTTCATCACCGGTGGAGTTGTTCTTATTAGCTGATTTAGAATTTTTTGGCACATAAGAGTTGGTCAATGATTCTCCTTCTCCTCCTGTATCCAATGATAAAACATATGAATCTTCAGATACTCTTTCTCCTAATTTCAAGCTGTCCATTATCCACTCATAATTGAGAACATTCTGCAAGAAGCCATATTATCAAGATATAACACCTCAGCGAACCTATTGAGAAGATATGTAGCCTCTATAATATGCATTAAGCAGTTGATATAAGCACTTCAAAGAATAATAATATACCAGCTAGTCTTATTGTATACACAAAACAAGTTAAAACCTAATAAGTAAAAAATAAATAAAAACATCCTCAACATCATAATCGCATATCTTATATTCAGTTCCTTTATAAGACAACTAGTATTTTAATAATGTTCAACATGTGGTTGAGTAGGCAACTGATGGTTTTAATTGGAGTTTAGAAATTAATTAGACATCATCCAATAGGAAATTATCACCAACAGAATTGTGTATGTGCCACAACCAAGTTGAATTTATAAAGAGAAAAAGAAAAACACCTCCCACTTAAATTGCAGTCCTAGGAACTAATTACTTTGTTAATAGATAATAATCATAAGATAAGGACTTCAATAAATATGGAATAAATAAATATTGCACTTTGGGATCAAATACTAGCCAAAAGGGTGTTGTGTGTGCTGTCTATTCATCTTCCATACAAGAAAGATAAAATTTTGAAATTGAGCTTAAGTAGCCAGTAATCTGATAACTTCAAACAGTGAACCAAAGATAAGAACTTCAATAACACCATTATTATTTGTATAGACAAAAAATCCGAAGAGAAGATGTAATTGAATCCATAGAAACAGAGTTAAGACTCTAAACACTAGACCCAACAATGGCCAGTTCACACCCAAAATAATACACATAAAGAATCAAACAAAACCCAACATAAAACGAAATTAGACAAATAAATAAAGGGTTTACCGATTCAAAGTAGGTTAGGTTCCAATTGTAGGGCTCAATTTCTTCGTTCGATCCCGATTTGGAGAAGAAATTGGGAAGAATCGATTTGGGGCTGGTTTCTTTCTAGGGCTTCGTTCTTCTGCTCCCTTCGTTAAATTGGGAAGACTTCTGCTCCTTCGTTCAATTGTTTTTCGCATGACTTCTGCTCCTTTCGTTCAAGAAATTGAGAAGAATTGATTTGACTGCTTTCTTTCTAGGGCTCCATTCTTCGCGTGTTTGTCTGGAGGAGCTAGGAAGTGTGTCGCGAGCGAGGAAGTTAAAAAAAACAAGCGAGTTTAAATAATTCTGCTATTTAAGAATTTCTGCTCTTTAAAACTTTTGCTCTTGAAATTTCCTCTCTATATATATATATATATATTTACTTGTAAAAATATTAATTATTTTTTATAAATTAATTAAAGCAAAAGAAGAAAACCAACCACATGTACGGTACATGTAAGTGGAATATGCCCACACAAAACACCAGATCAATACATCATATGATTCATAACAAAACTGAATAAACTCCTGTGTCCATTTCAATGGCGTATTACATGCAAAGAACCAAAAAACTGGTGGCCTCCTGCTTGAGTTTCGTCTCCATATACGGAAAATTTATCCGCTATTCCCTCTCCTCCGCCGGCCTCTCCTCCCAAACCCTCGACATTGATTCCCAAACCACCATCCACTTCTGGGGCCCCAAACCCGACCCCAACACCATCCTCCCTAAACCCCCTCTCCTCCTGATCCACGGGTTCGGCCCGCCCGGAATCTGGCAGTGGCGCCAGCAGGTCGTCTTTTTTGCCCGCTCGTTCGATCTTTACATTCCCGATTTGGTGTTCTTCGGCGACTCCGTCACGACGGCGCCGGAGCGGTCGGAGGATTTTCAGGCGGAATCGATGGGGAAGCTTATGGAGAAGGCGGGGGTGGATAAGTATTCGGTTGTGGGGACAAGTTATGGCGGGATTGTGGCGTACCGGATGGCGGCGATGTGGCCGGAGAGGGTGGAGAAGGTGGTCATTGCGAGCTCGGCAGTGAATATGAAATCGACGGATAATAAGGAGTTGTTAGAGAGGGCGAATATGGACACGGTTGAGGATGTTATGTTGCCGAGGACGGCGGCGCAGATGCGGACGTTGATGGGATTGGCGGTTTCCCGGCGACCGTACATGCCGGATTTCGTGTTAAACGATTTTATTCATGTAAGTACTCTTTTTTATCCAATCTCAATCTTTTTAATAGTATTTTTTTTTAAGACTCCTTAATTTTAAGAAAATTAATTTTGAAATGACGTTCATGGATATGAATTATTAGGAGCTGATTAGTATGAAGTTTATTTTGGAGTAAGTTGATAAATTGATCAATAGAATACTGATACGTAGGCGAGATTGTATGTGCGTCAGTATTCTAATGATCAATTTAATAACTTACCAAAAAAATAACTTCATGCTAACTGAATCCGAATTATTACATGCATTTTCCACTAGATTAGGACATTAGTTACCTCCATCTTTAAATGAGATTACATTTTTCAAGTCTTTTTATTATTATTTTAACTTTTTAGTATTTTTTCACATACTTCAACTTATTTCTAATTAATAATTAAATTTACTCTTCAAACTTTAATATCTAAGAATAATTATTCAAAAAATTGAATCAAATTATTTATTTTCCTTGCTTCTTTATAATTTTCCCATGTATATAGTGGAAGAAAATTAAAGTAACAAACTTTTGAAGAAACATAATTAATTGTCAAAACTCCAATAATATCTTGGGTTTAGATTGCATGCATGCAGTGGGTGACCAAACTTCCAACCATGACGATTTGACAAGAAAGAAGTTAATTTGCCTAATTAATACCCCCTCCTCAAAAGAATAAATAAATATATAATTATTTTTATTTTTAAAAATATGAAATAAAATATATAAAATAAAATATAATTATGTCATTTACTAAGATCTATTAGTATAAAAAAATAAAATTACTTATTATTTTATAATTTCTATGAGACTTCTAAAAATAAATTAATTTTTTTTTCTCTTAATATATGTAAAATTTATACTTTGTTGATCCTGAAATGAGAACAGAGCCAGTAATTAAATTCTTAGATTGCATACATTCATGATTAACAGATTATGAGCACAACTTTTAACATGTCTTCTCAACAAGATGTTATGTAAATGATTCCATATTAATTTAAAATTAGAAATTTATTTTTATGTCAATAAGAAAATTATGAAATATTATTTTTACCCAACATATCTTTAATATTAACTATGATTATAGTAGTGATTAAATTCAGGAATGATTAGTACGAAATTAATTTTGGTCAATTGATCAATACAGTATTGACATGCAGATTGAAAGGTGATTTCTCTCTCTACGTATCAGTACTGTATTGATCAATTGATTAACTTACTATAAAGTTGACTCCATGATAACCGGATCCATTAAATAAACTCAACATAATTTTGATTTGATCACTGACATAGTGACACTGACACGGTGGCATTAGTGGACAAAGGGGTTGTTTGTTTAGAATTGAATTGAGTTAAATGACTGAATTGTTGAATCGTTCAACCATTCAGTGCGTTTGTTTTGAATAAAAATCGTCTGAATGGCTGAATCGGTCAGATTTTTGAGTTAAATGACCAAGTTAAATTTTTTTTGCTGAATGAGTTGAATGAAGTATTTTATATTTAATTTTTTTAAAAAAATTAACTATTATATTAAGTAATATTAAATAAATTTACAATAATTTTGAATTTTTTCAGAAGGATAAAATAATAAAAATAAGTTGTTCAGATGTTTCAAACATGTCAATTATCAAATAATTTTTTTCATTCAATATTCAAAATTTTACTTTATTCAGATTACTTAAACATTCAATTTTATGAAACAACCCCTAAATTTATTTGTCATTGTTTTGCAGTCAACTCATTTTGTGCAACATGTAAAGTGTAATTAATTTCATGATCCTATGTAATTGAATAGTTAAATTATGTTTCTAACCTTCCGTGACTTAAATAATGGAGGCAGAAATTGTACGCTGATAATATAGAGGAGAAATTGGAACTATTAAAGGGGCTGACTATTGGACGGGACGATAAAGTACAGTTATCTCCTCTTCAACAGGTTAATATTACTCTTGTTCACAATTAAATTTTATATTTATCTAATCACCTTCTAGATTTATTATTTATTTATTTTTTAAAAAAGAAGAAGAATATATGAGGGTATTAGTGTAAAAAAGAGGGGAGGATATTTGTAGTCCATTTAACCATGCGAGTAAAAAAGGGTAATATTGTAATTGAATTTTACCATTTACTACCAAATTTACAATACTTGTTGTGTAGGAGGTGTTGATTGTTTGGGGAGATCAGGACAACATATTTCTATTAGAGAAAGCAACTGAGCTGAAAGAGTATGTCCCCTCCCCTCTTCTCTTCTCTTTTTGCATCATATTTACAATCCATGGATTCCCAAAAGAAATTATTTTTACAAAAAGTATGCCTTTGTCTACGCATATAGTATGTATATAGTCGATGACGTGGTATGACAGTCACAATTAAAAGATTGTTTTAAATATTTCTTGATCAAAAATGATAGGCGGACGGAATAATTGGACCGGAAGAACAAAAATGAATTTGTTCCCGCGAACAAAATGAATTGACAGTACAATCGATTTGTTCTTACGGTCTAATTCCCGGATAAATAATGCAGGCTTCTAGGGGAGAAGGTGAAACTGGAAGTGATAAAGAACGCAGCACATGTGCCCCAAATTGAGCGTGCAGGGCAGTTCAACAATGTTGTTAACAACTTCTTATGCGCATCATGGTGATATATGTATTTTGGCCTACATTCATCAATTTATTCTTTCTCGTGCCATTCATTACTACAATTTGGAAAAGTTTAAGGTATGAAAAAAAAAAAAAAAGAGGGAGGTCGGGAGGAGGGCAAATCTTCTGTCCCAATTTTTCATGTCTCTCTTGTGTCCCCCTACTTAAATTTTGACACCTAAGCTCTTACTTAACACCAATTAACTCTAAAATTAAATAAAAGGTTAGATATTAAAATTTAAGTGAGAAGACACAAAGGGACAAAAAAATAAAGACAAAGGATCTGCTCTCGAGAGGGAGGGAGAGAGGGAGGGCTAATCCCATTGTCTGTATAGTATATATAGTCCATTTTTCATTGTCTTAAAGCGTGCAAATTTTGAAGGAAAATGAATGTAAATTATGGCATTTTTCATTGTCTTAAAGCGTACAAAGATGCCACTACGTTGAACGTAACATGGTGAGATTATTTAACTATTATGTTCACATAAGTACGAAAATTGCATAATATTTTTTGATATTTTTAATTTTTTACAATAAAAGTATTGTTATAAATGTATAATGACAAGAAGATTGTCAGTATAAAATCTAGAGTCGATTTTATTATGAAAATATTATTTTTTATTATAAATTTATTTATTTCCTAAATGTAAATGCACCAGAGCAACACCACATATCCCGTCAACTCTCAACTCACATCACTCGACCTAACGTCTCACCTTTAGGCGACAATAAATGATATTCAACACACTTTGAAATGTGAACATTTTAAAGATTTCCTTTACTTTGATGTAGAATACTTTGCGGCAAAAATGATTTAGCACACCATAGGTCTTCTTTTAGTTTATTTTTATTTTTACAAAAGGTTAAATATAATATATTATTGAAAAACATATTTCAAAATTTATAAGAATTAGATAATGGGATATAAGATTACAAATCTGTCTATTGCATACAAAGGAAAATTAGATAATGGGATATGATTTAGCTTCTAAATTCATAAAGATGAATATATTGAATAAGTGAGAAAATAAATTTTGAAATGAAAAGGAGATGACTTATCAAAGAATAATGTAAAATTTTTAATAAAAAAGTTTAATAATTGTAGAAAGATCTTTGTGGAAAGAAAGTGATTATAGAATCCAATTAATGAATAAAGTATTAACGTAAAATCTATTTTGATAGATTGAATGAATGAAAATTAATAAATAAAATTTCGAGGACGAAATTCTTAGAAGGGTGAATGTAATATTTCGAGTGTTTATGATAACGATCCTTAGAAAAGGAAATGAATGGGTTAAAGAATATATAATATTTGATATATGACTGTGTTTAATTAAAGGTTATGTAATAAAACCTAAAAGTTGTTGAAGAAATGAATGAAGTATATATATAGGTAAAACTTTTTGCTAAGTTAACGTGTTGAAGTTATTCGACGAAAATTGTGAAAGAGATTTTGCGAAAATCTAGTAAGGGAGGTTTCGTTGATTCCGAGGACGAAATCCTTATAAGGAGGGAAGGCTGTGACATCCCGAATTTTTTTAAGAATTAATAAATGAGAATTTAATAAATAAAATTCTTATTTTAAGATGTTTAAGTATGAGTATGTGTATATGTGTTATATATTGTGAAATATGTGAATTGGTGTGAAGAGAATTTAAATGTTAATTTAATATTTATTGAAATAAATAAATATTTTAATTGAATTATTTATTGAGATTATGTTATTAATATGGAGTAATGTAATTAAGTGTATTATATTAATTAAACAATTATTTAATATTTAATTAATATGTAATGATTTTATGTTATAGTTCTAATTTTATTGAGATAATGTAGTGATGTGGTAATTGTTACATGAAGTTATAATTAGCGAGTAATTATAATGTGACAATTTTATGTGATTAATTGATGTTAAACTTTTAATTAATTAAATTAATGTTAAGATTTAATTAATTAAAGAATAACATTAAGAATATGTGTTAAAGGATCTATTAAAAGAGTTAAAAGAGTTTTTAAAACCGTTTTCCCAAACAAGGCCTTACTTTTGTTTTAAACTTGTTTTACCCAAACAAGGCCTTAATTATTAAAACCTGATTTTAAAATAATATGGTTTTGCCAAACAAGCCTTAGGGATTTTAAAATTCTAATTTTTGTAACTTATATATTAAATTGATAATTAGTATATATAATTATATTGGGAGTTACATATTCTATAATTGTATGTGTTATACGTATATTAGTTACGTTAGTTTTCTAAACCTAAGTCTAAACTAAGAACAAAGAGAAGAAGAAGAAGAAGAAGGAGGAGGAGGGAAACCTTGAGAAAACAAAAGAAAATCTTTCATCATCTCCATCTTTTCTCCTAATTCAACCTAGAAAGGTATCAAACTAACCCTTATACTAAATTAAGATGTTTTGTATTTAGTCTTTGTAAAATTAGGTTTTCATGATTATGAATTTATATGTATATATGGTGTTCATATGTTTTCATATGTGATTGTATGCCATGAAAGGATTTTCACAATACAATTGTTGTAAAAACAAGTTTTAAAATCATCTTCTTCTATATTTTCATAGTTTTAGAGTTCTATGTAAAAATCTTTTGGTGAAACTTCATAATTTTGATATGTGAATGGGATGTGTGTGTGTGTGTGTGTGTATATATATGTATATATACGCTTACATGAGATTTTTATAGTTGTTCAAAAGTTTCAATTCACAAAGATATGATGAACATGATGAAATCATGTTCATAGTGTTTGATTATGAAGTTATGTTGAAAATTGTTCTTAAATCTTTGATGTGAACATGAGTTATATGTAAAATTGGTGATGAATTGTGTTAATACGATAAGAAACGAAAATAACGCAAGTTGAATGAATATATTTGGTTGTAAAACGAATTCACAGTGAAGAATTTCGCTGTGAATCTCAAAAGAAGAAGAAATAATAGAAATAGTGAAATTTAAAGGTTATAATATTGATGTTTATATGATTAGAAACGTGTTAGAAACATTAGTTTATGTTTCTGTAAACATATTACACATTGTGTAGGTTGGTATGGTTGTTAGAAAGGAGTTTGTAGGCCTAATTTGGCTTTCTGTAGTGTTCGGGATCATAATTCATAAACTAGCAGAAGGTACCCCAGCCTCGGCGGGCTACACTAGTGTAAAAACCCCCACCCTTGCGGGGGGTGGTCTGTTTTGCAAAATTGTGAAGAAAAAAAAACTGATCGCACATATTTTACTAAAATGAGCATAACGTTTTTATACGAACTCCGATTGAGGTGATTCAAGATGATCCGGAACGAGGACGAGTAGACCTACAACTTTTTTTCTTTAATTTTTTCAATTTGAGGTCGGGAATAGGGGTAAAAATGGTCATCTTTAGGACTATTGTGTTTTCGGAGGCAATCGGAGGGCGTCGGGTATGCACGTTTGCAATTGTAGTGCTCTTGACGATAAAAGATGTTATAAGTTATAAAACATGAATATTAGTAAATATAATGATGTTTAACATTTATATAATGGTGTATTAGATAAGTTGTATAAGCATACTAAGCACACACAAGAGAGACAAATCAGGCGTGTGACGAATGAACGTCGAAACGCCATGATAAGTGTTAATGAATATAAAAAGTGTTTGAATTCAAATAAAATGAATATTATAAGATATAAAATAGTTTTAATATAAAACCAATGATGATTCCTACCAAGAGTTAAACACTTGAATGAACTTCGAGTATGAAATATAGTGAGATATAAGTCGAAAGTTAACACAATCAAATTGAACATTGTGTATTGATTAATAAGAAGGGTTATGGGATGTAGAGTAAAGTTTACATTACAACTACTATGTGTTTTTATGTGACTAATAGTTGATGTGTATGATTATATAATTGTGTAGGACACGTGAAGTACAGATAACAGTAAGTTGTTAATCTGTTATTGGTAAACAACGATCAAGGAAAGTCTTTCGGTTCCTATTTTCTACGTGGACTTGATGAACTATTTTAAATTGCATGATATGTTATATGTGTTTTAAGCGAGGATGATATGTTATACATGTTGTAATCATGAAATGTTAAAGTCAATTTATGACTACATTATTTTGGTTAAATAATGATGATTGAGTAAGGAACTCAATCTTTATATTTGCTATGTGAATTAAAGCATGTATGCCATATTACTTTAATTATTAGGATATTTATATTGAGCATATTATTATGTGTTATGTGATGCATGAAAACTGTTAGAACTTGCTGAGCTGTCGAGCTTACCCTTGCAAATAACTATTTTTGCAGGTCAAGATTTCAAGGTAAGGATATGTGCTACGTGAATTATAGAGATCCATATTCACGAATATTACTTATATTTTAAGAGAAATGTATTTAATATTTTGAATGTAACATGTTGTTGAATTGTAGGTTGAACTATCCGGTGTATATGGGTATCTATTTATGATGTAAGACTTTATATAGTCATTGTGAAGCCCCCAAAATAGGTATATATCACTCATTCTGAGTTGTCAATACATGGTACAGAAATAACTACAACTTTATTATTATAACAGTAAAACTAAGAGTTTGAATACAAACATTATCTTCTAGACAATATCTATACTCAAATAAATCCTCATCACATTTATTGATACATTATTTTACAAAAATGGTGAGGACTACTAAACAACTCTCTCTAGAACCTTCATTCCATACCCCGACTTGTACTCGCTATATTCTCGCCTCCTGAGAAGAAAAATGGAACAAAAAAGAAAAGGGTGAGCTCAAGTAGCCTAGTAAATAATATTATGACTAAGATAATATACAACAAATTATCATTAGTCTTCAACAGGAAAAAAAATCTAATAGAATATAATAGACAATAAGTTTTAAATCAATATTTGCAGCGGAAATAATAATTCATTAGAAGAGTTAAGTAGAGAATGCAAACTACTATCTTCTATGTATGAATTTAAAAGTTCATTGTCTATCTTTTATCCCTGTAATATCAATCAATATATATCTGGAATCAAATATTCATCTTTGCATTACAGGCCAAAGATATTCATCAGTTGGTCATGTTCATCTAAACACCTGTTCATCTTTGCACTACGGGCCAAAGATATTCATCAGAAATCATTCATCTTTGCACTACAGGCCAAAGATATTCAATAATATCATCATTTAAGACTGAGGATGATGAAAAATATTTTAAAAGAAACGAATCCAGTGAAACAAAATGACAAGGATTAAGGATTAAGGATTCGTACTTTGTTTTAACCATGTCCAAAAATACCTAAAAAATAATCATAGTGGTGTAAAATTCAAGAATGATCAAAACATGGATACAATCAAAGCTAGTATCCACAATAGATATTTTATACGAAAAGGAAAATTTTTATTTTTCGATGAATAGTGCCGTATTCGTAAATAGTGTCGTGTACGTGAATAGTGCCGTATACGTGAATAGTAACTCCGACACAAAAAGTTCCAAATTTGATTTAAAGTTCAGATCAATACTTCGGCATAATGATATTAGAAGAAATAATATCATTTTTTTAAAAAAATAATATCCCTTACCTCGAAAGATCAGTACTTCTAGCTGAAACACCGGATATAGGCTATGACTTGAACTTGCACCGTATAACAATACTCAAAATATACTCAAAATACTCACAAGAATACGCTCGATAATATAGATAAAGAAAAATTCAGTTTCTGGTGTGATTTTCAATTCTAACCTAAGCACCCTATTTATAGAAAAATGCTTAGAACACCAAAGTAGAAAATTTATTAAATATTATTATATTTTTTCCAAAACTTCATACGCATGCTTTTACCATCTGAACTCAGCCCCTATCACATGTTAAATGAGGGGAACAAAATGAAAAACACGTTTTTGTAAATAAAAATAATTAAAACTTTCAAAAATCAATTATTTCAGAATTTCGGAACTTCAATAATTCACAATAAATATCTCTTTTGTCAGAAAATTTGAATCTCGCGAGTTTTTATAGGAAATTCAATTCTCTGCAACTTTACAGAAGAAAGTTTTTCCAAATTCCAAATAAAAATTGACTGAAATTCATAAACGGACGATTTTACAAGCTATAATCAAATTTCGGTCAATAATTGTGTCCACCAACACACAAAATATGTGTTAAACATTTAATGCCACAAAAATACTCTTCCTTCTCATATACTCACATATCCCACATTCATTATAAAAATATCACCGTTAATATATTATTAAAATAATATATTTAAATGAATTATTTTATCATAAAAAGATAAAATATTAATTTTCAACAATTGTCACATTAAAAATTTTATCCATCTATATCCACATAAAATCAATATTTTCCTCATCATATAAATCAATAATTAATTATTCACAAATAATATTACAGAATCACAGTACTGGCAACCAGGCCGTTCCCAGGAAAGAGGGGGCTTTCCAATAAGAATTTCTCCTTACTGACGCGCAATTAGGTGATCAAACCTCTCCTTAGACAGAACTTTCTAGACATTTCCAATAATGTTATCTAATAATATTATTCAGATAATATGAATTATTGCTTCGATAATGAAAAATATTGTGTAATGACAATTATTGAAACAACAGCAATATAAAATATCAACACAGCAATTATTAAATCAATAAATAAAATATTGAATAGTAATTACTGTAACCATTATTGAGTAGTGTCTTCTTACGTAAGAATCAATAATTGGTGCAATACCGTGTGCTACTGTGTTTTAACCACCGAGTATTTTAACAGTATTAACGGTAACAACTACGCCGTTATTTTTAAACAACTTATATTTGTCATTTTCATCATCCAATCGCTTTCTATTTTGGGGCCCACACATGGCTGCGCCATCGTACGAATATTCTCCGACAGTACGAATATTCCACGACTAAACGAATATTCCCCGACAACAATGAATATTTTATAACCACTTGCTTATTTTGAAATATTTTTGTATTTTACCCATAACTATCCACATTAATCAAATCAACCCTTACTATTTTAAAATAATAAATAGAGAAAATTAATTTTCATTAATAATAAGTTGGGGTCTTACAGTCATTTTGTTGTAACGATTCATGATATAAATTTGAATCGAAGAGATGTAACGTAAAGGTTGCGATTTAGGGCAATACAAAAGGAAATGTATAAAATTTTAATTATTCTGCAAATTTCAATGGTTGTATTATCGCTTAATGATGTAAAATTAGAGGTTGAATGTATTGTTGACGACCGAAGTGGATAATTAAATTGTATGAATTTTGGGGTCGTTACAAAAATAATTCATGAAAAACGTTAGTTCTGGGCACTGTTTCAACTAACTGTTATCCAGTCGTCCAATGGAAGATCTAAGGGACTGGGTTGGGGCCAGCCGCTACTCCATCTAGTGGCTAACCAAATTCTTTTATGTTCTAGCGACAAGTCAAAACGACCGTCATTACAAAAAAATTGGCTAATCCCGACGTAACTAATTTTGACATACTGTATTCAGTCGGTAATAATTTATTTTCGATGAAATAATATGTCGAACATAATTTCGTCAGAAATAGTTTATTTCTGAGGAAAATTTGTCAGAAATATAATGCCTCATCTAGAGCCAAGTTTTCCGCCAGCGCGAAGTTTAAGTTTGACGAAATTATGATTATTTCCGAGGGACCTTTCGTCGAGGATAACTTAATTCCGAAGGACTTATGTCCGACGGATATTCCGTCGAAACTATCTTATAAAACCTATTCATCTTATTCAGGCGCCTCCCCGTATTCTCTCACTTTCATATATCTCATCTCAGTCTCTCCTCTCTCACTCTCATCTCCGGCGCCCACCTGCCACCCACCACCACCTCCTAGCCGCCGACCAGCCGCGCGCCCCCTTCTCGATAAATTATCATTAGCCTTCAACAATGTTAAACTGATAAAATACAATAGACATCAAGTTTAACTGCGGCGAAACAAGCAATCCATTAGAAGAGTTAAGTAGAGCATAAAATCAACTATCTTCTATGATTTAAAATAATTTTTATAAACTTTATCGCTGAGACTCAGCTTAATAAATAAACCACATCATCCCTGCACCACGGCCAATGATATTCATGTAATCATCAATGGTTATGATTATACCGAATAATCTCTGGTCATAATCATACAAACAACTGTCCACCAATGAACTACAGGCCAATAAGGACTTTTACCACATCATTCGTTACATTACGGTCATAATTATACCGAATAATCCCTGGTCATAATCATACCAAGTTCATCTCTGCACGTAAGCCAAAGATGATTTTAATCACAATATAAACATGAGGATGATGACAATAATATAAATATTTATCAACCAGGTCCACCATAAACTTCCATGATTTCATAAAAAGACACCTCAATATATTTAACAACATTTATCATTATTATTATAATTCACGATATTAATCGACCAGGTCGTTTCCAAGAAAGAGGGGGCTTTCTAATAAGGATTTCTCCCTATTGGCGCGCAATTAGGTTACCAAACCTTTCCTTGGTAGAACTTCTAGACATAGTTAATATTGCAAATAATAATATTAATAACTTTTTTATCTCAATTATGGATTTAATATATATAAAATATTAACAATAATTGAATCAAATAACGTGAGATACTATGCAACAATTACTGTAGCAATAATTGAACAAAACTTAGTGACTTCTCACGTAAGCATCAATAATCAATAATGTGTGCTACTATGCAACTACGCGTATTACTGTAATTTTACTACCAAGTAGTTCAACAGTTTTAATTGTAAAACTTCCTCCATTATTTTCATAAAAATATTTTTGTCGTTTTCTCAATCCGACAATAATTCCGTTGTGGGGTCCACCAATGATTGTGCCGTCATACAGATATTCCCCGACAAAAAGAATACTTTCCGACCAAACGAATATTATACAACAACTTGCATACTTTTCAAAATTTATAAATATTACCCACAACTATAACATTATCCCAAATCCACACCATAATTTTGAAAAAAAATATTTCGAGAAGATTAAATCTTTATTCGTAAAATATGGGGTTTTACATTTCCACTCATTTCGCAGCTCTCTAGAAGGATGGAAGACTGGTCAACTTGACTGATGATGGAATATATATTACAGACCGACGACAATGTAGACAATAGTGATATATAACCTTAATATTACCCACAAATCCAAACTCTCTTAAACATAATTAATCAACAAGAGATCACAAATATAGAAAGTTGACCTTTACATGGCGCAAGGGGCTATCTTTAGGAAGATAGCTACCAATTGTTTTCCCATAAACTTCACAAGTAGAGAAGTGAATGAGATGCTTATTGTTCTCTGAACAGTATTTCACCTAAAAGCAAAAGAAAACATGAAGTTTTAGATCTTTTGAAAAAGGGAAAAAGTTAAAAGAAAATAAATTTCACCTAAACAAATCAACACACATCAACATCTATCAAACTCAACTGAATTAGACTTCAATAATAAACATAAGACCAACAGTAACTGAAATTAAAAGGCATACCACAGGGAGGGCATCAATGAAGTTGTTGTAGATCGTATCAAGAGGGCGTGTATTGTAATCAGCTGGTGTACAGATCGCTGCAAGATTTATGTTCTACACCACAAGAAATGTAGAAGTTCAGCACAGAAGTGACCAAAAATTAAAAAAGAAGACAGAGAAATTGAGAAAAACAATAACAACTACTGAAACAGCATAATTAGAAAATTAAATTGAAGCATCGAAATGGAATTAAAGGCATAAGGAACATTCTGAGAACTAATATACAACTATGGAACATTAAGAACAGTTAGAAATTCCCAAATTTATGAAGAAATTTAAGACATAAGAAGCAACGTCTAAAAATATAACAAAGACCAAATGGAATGTAAATTATAAAGTGAGAGAGAGAGAGAGAAATTCCATCGATGCATCAAAATTAGTTTGAAACTGAAAAAGCTACGACAGAACTAAGTACGGTTCTAGGAAGTTACTATGGAGATAATGTGCCAATTCAGATCCAAAACTATCTTTAATTGATAAGAGAAACTCCAGAACAGCAAAATTAAAAAGGGAATCAGGAAATTCAAAAGCTGAACCTAGAGATAATAGAGCAAATTGAAAATAGTAATAGAAATGGGAAAACCTAAACAAAATCATACAATAAGAATACATACAAAATCTATAACCTTAACTACAGATCCAAGGCGGTCCATAATTCACAATAAACATTATAAAAACAAAATTCAAGAGCAAATCTGAGCAATTAAAAGCGAAACCTATAAATAAATGGAGAAGTAATTATAGAAAGTGATAGATATGTATAAAAGGTACCAGATCGGCCATCTTGATGAGACCTTCGAGTCGGGAATCATTCTTGATATTAATGCGGTGAAACTGAATCCGATTGGCCCAGGGGAGAGTGGCTACTTCAAGCAAGTGCTTGATCTTGTCATTGTAAACGTCCATCGCCAAAACCTTGTGCGACGTCTCCGACATCACCTTCCCGCACAAGTGACATCCAATGAAACCTCCGGCGCCGATCATGCATATCATTATTGGTTAAATCGTCTTTCCGTCCAGATCCACCCTCGACCCCATTACAAGTTTTTATTTTATCTCTCTAAACAAATCGAATTTTATGTCACTCGTTCTCTAGATTTTTTTTGATGTTGGAGTGTGAAGTGGAAGAATGGATGAGGAGATTTTGGGAAAGGCAAATAGGGATGCTATCTAGGAGGAAGAGACTGGAGATGAACCTGAGATGGGAGGGTTTTTTTTTAAAAAAAGCTTTATATCGACGGTTCTGTGTCGACCGTCGCTATATATACCCTATAGCGACAATTCTGTGCCGACCGTTGCTATATGTCAAATTTCTAGTAGTGTGGTTAGCTTATATTTATGGAACATTAGCTTATAATACGTTTTTGTGGATATTTGAATGTGAATGATAATAAGTTGAAGATTATGTTTTAGTGCTACGTTACATATTTGAATGTGAGATACATATTTATATTACTATGTATTGGGTTGTGACAGGTTACAAGTACATTAATGGGTTTAAACACCTGGAAACTGAACTTTTAAAATCTGCATTAAAAACAGTTAATTCCGACCGAATAAGGCATTTCCGACGGAAATAAGTTAACTCCGACGGAACATGTCCGTCGAAACTACGTTATCTCCGACGTAAATTCTGTTGGAGTTAATAATTAGTCATTTTTAATAAATACCGACTTATTTTAATTTTCAGTTGGAAATAGGATAATTCCGAGGGAATATGTCCGTTATAAATAGGGTATATTATACTTGACAGAAAGTTTCGTCCTATATAAATCCGTCGGAGATAATTACGTCGAAGATAATATAGATCCGACGAAATTTTTGACGGATCTTATATTCTATGCGAATATATACGACCAAATTTCTGACGGATATTTTCGTCAGAAATAATCTATTTTCGACTGAATAGGCTTAGGTCCGACGGAACATTCCGTCGGGATTAAGCTTTTTTCTTGTAGTGCATGTTTTGACAGGCCACTAGAGGGAATAGCGACAAATATAAAAGAATTTGACTTTATCAGGGACTTCAAATAGTTATAATTTAAATTAAAAAAATATAGCTAATTATTACTTCACTCACTAATTGGTTCACAAATATAAAGAATTATAATAGTAGACTAATATAAGGAATAATACTTGATTAGATAATTTGAGAGTAGTAGTTGAATACTTAATTTATTTGAGTAGGAATATAATATAAACTCAATCACTATTTTTGATTTATAATTAAAAGTAATAAGGTCATAATCAGTGATTATTCTTATACATACTTATTTTATTGATAATGGACGCTAGAGGGAGTAATGACTAACATAAAAGAATTTGACTGACCGCTAGAAGGAGTAGCGGCTGGCCCCAACCCAGCCCCTTAGATATTCTATTGGACAGCTGGATAACAGTTAGTTGAAACAGTGTCCAGTTTTATATATATATATAATGGGATTTGGGCTGTTGGGAATTTCTCGACCCATCCCAACCCACATTAATTGATTTGGTCCATCTACCCAGTTAGACAAGTTGCTATCCATTTATACTCTCTCTGAAGACTGTTCTGACTTTTGATGTTCAATATATTCCAAATTATAAAATTGTTTAATAAAGTTAATTTGAGATATTTTTTTAACTCAAAATTTGTGTTCCTTAATAATTATAAAAAATAAATTTATTTAAGGAGTTTGTTTAACATTCATCATTTTGTCGACTAATGTTAAATGAATTAATGTGACCTTTAAAATATTCAAATTGACTTTTAAAGGTTAATAATGGTATTATATTTTGAAAGAAAATAAATATTTATTTATATTTATTTATTTCAGAACCAATTAATGATATAAAATTTTCATGAGTTATATGACTTTTCAAAAGTTAATAATGGTCTTACATAGTATAAATAGTTCAATTTTATGTATAATTGTAAGCAAATATAGCCCTATGTTGTCAAAAGTACAAATTTGGAAGAATTCATTTTTGTTTGAGAATCTATTGTATTACAATTTGATTCTAACAATACATTTCATCTTAAGACCTAATAGGCGAATATTAAATTAACGAAGGCGTCAGGAGAGTTAAAACATTCACAACAATTTTTTTTATATTTATCCTTACTCCGCAGTGATATTGGGTCATTCTGCAAAATAGGGATTCAATTTTTTCATTATATACCCAACAGGTTCTTTATATTGATTCCTTAAATAATGAAATTTAAAATTTAAAATTTAAAAATTCCAACAGTCAAAACATCAAATTAATAATAATCTTATAATTTATAAAAGAGATAGTTCTCAATTATATTCCACTTTAAAATAGTTTTTTTATTTTAAATTTTAGGTAATTTATGGAGTAAGTATTGAATGGATTGTAGTTGCAAATGTAAATAAGATCAATATTAACTTTTAAAAAGTTAATTTGTGATATTTTTAAATTTAAATTTAGTACGATTCATTTAAAATTTGAAAATAATAAATTTTATAATTAATAGTACTTTTATAATATTTATAATTATTTTGACATAAATTAAATAAATTTATATCAATTTTAAATTTGAATACGTTTGAAATTAATTTTTAAAAAATAAGTCAATATTAAGTTTATAATTTAAAAATATAGTAAAAAATATCAAGATGTGTATGATTGATGAGTTGTCCACTTAAATAAGGGTGTGAAATGTTATTTTGTATATATAGAGAACGGTTTTTTGATTCTCTCACACTGAGGAGTAAAATCATATATAAGAATTAAAATAGAGAGTCAAATAAGGATAAGGAAGTTGTTAAATAATGATTTGTTGATGTATTCTTCAAAATTGGAGATAGAGAGTTGATTAGAAAAACTATTGTTAATGCTCTTAGGGGGTCGGGGAAAACTTAGGAGAGACTTACTTTTCTCATGTGGCATAAAAAATATTTAATGCAGATATCAATGCACCAATTATAATACAATAGAGTTGTATTCTACTAGTTATTTCATATGTTTGTCAAAATTTAAAAAAATAAATCAAATATTATACTAAATGGATGAGTCGTAGCGACATCCATAAATAATAAGTCATCAATCCAACCGTTAAATCAGAAAAATTAGGATTAATTTTAAAATCTATTAACTTTTATTAATTAGTCCAGCCAAGATGTTTGCTTGCCCTTCAATAGCAGGGGCGGAGTCGGGAATAAAAATTGAGGCGGGCTAAGAATATTATAATGTCAAAATTATACATTTGTGCTGGACGGGTCAAGGATATTATAATGTCAAAATTGTACATTTGGGATAGCCTGGCCAATGTTATTCCAACTTATTTACTTTGGGCTACATAATTATATGAGTTCTTTACACTACTATATAACAATTAGAAAATAATTACAATATTAGTGCATCCACAAAATAATTACAAAAATAATACAACACAATAGCCAAACATACTAAACCCTACCCTTCTCATTTACCCATTCTCTAACCGCCTCCTCTCTTCTCCCCTTCATCTTCCTCCTCTTGCGCCTCCTCTCTCCTCCCCTTCATCCTACTCCTCTGTCGCCTCCTCTCTCCTCCCCTTCTTCCTAGTTGATTTTGTTGAGGCATCCGCTCACGTTATTCAGTATGAGCTCTCTGCATCTAGGAAGAGAAAGAATGAAACTGTGTGCAATTGTTACTATGGCATGCTTAAAAGAGTTCAAAATAATGTTATTCAAGATGCAGACCAGCCTCCATCTGCAGCCTGCATGACGGAAGTCATGTAAAATCATTTTCAAAGTCTGGTATCAAATTGTGATGTTTTGCACCAACCCTTTCCAAACTTTGAGATTGTTGGTGTTTCTGTTGCAACTTCTATTGGTGTTACTTGTCATACATTTTGTGCTGGAGATTGCAATTGTATTGTATTTTTTATGACTATTTGGTTACCCACAAAAACTAAAATGGTTACTTTTGTATGAAGGTTTGGTTACTAACTGCACCTTTTTATTGATGTAAGGTAACCGATATTGTGGTACACAATATTGAATAATATTTTCCATTTTTTTTAAAACAACACGACTACTCTCTGATTCAATCATGGTTTAACAAAATAAAGAAAACAAATGCATGTTACACTTGGTAAATGTTCTAACAAATTTTTATGACTATTTGGTTACCCACAAAAACTAAAATGGTTACTTTTGTATGAAGGTTTGGTTACCAACTGCACCTTTTTATTGATATAAGGTAACCAAGATTGTGTTACGCAATATTGAATAATATTTTGTATTTTTTTCTTCTTACATTAAGTAAGAGAAAAACCACACGATTACTCTCCGATTTCATCATGGTTTAACAAGATAAAGAAAATAAATATATGTAACACTTGGTAACTGTTCTGAATTTTTTTATGACTATTTGGTTACCCACATAAACTAAAATGGTTACCTTTGTATGAATGTTTGGTTACCAACTGCACCATAAATAAATACATGTATCGACGGTGACCATTGCAAAACCAATAAACTGTTCATGTTTGCACATATTGAAGAAAATAAATTCAGTTAACACTTGAAAATTGTTCTTAAATTTTTCATAATTAATTGGTAACCCAATAAAACTGAATTGTTTACCTTTGTATGAAGGTTTGGCTACCAACTGCACTATGAAAAAAAATGTATCGACGACAACCATTATAGAAACCAATAAAACTGTTCATGGTTGCACATGTTGAAGAGAACAAATCTAGGTAACACTTGGAAATTGTTCTTAATTTTTTTTATAATTAATTGATAACCCAATAAAAATGAATTGGTTACCTTTGTTAATATAAAAAAAATCTCTTTATTTAGTCCTACAAATCAATAATAAAATGATTAATCAAGTTGTCAACTAGTACGATTCAATCAAACTGTATTTTTTTTTTGTTGTAAAAATCAGTTCATAATCAAGCTTCATCCATAAATCAAGGCTTACATACTCTTTACATCAAACCAAAACTAAAATCAGGCACTCTTCCTCTCTCTAAATCACACATTTCCCCCCTCCCCCTTCTCTATGTATGAGCAGAGCTCCAACTCGCAACAACTAGCTGAACCCAAGTTCAGGCCAGTGGACGACACCGAATAAATTTAGTGCAAGGCGGTACCCGGCAGTACCCAGTGATACCCGGCGGCACAGACATCACCGTTTTGGCCCTCCACCTCTCAAAACCACCAGACTTTTCACTTCTCCAAAATGCCCTCCACTAACTCAAAACTTCCCATTCCAACCTCCGCTACAGGCTCCATTTCAACGCCACCACCAACGAATTCTCCTTCATCACCCCCGCCACCACCCATCTCCTAATCCAACCCTTCGATCTCCAATCAACGTCTCAGATCATCCACTCCCCTTCTGATCCCAGTGTTTCTCCTTTCCAACTCATCATCGAACACGAACTGAACAAAAACACGTGGGTCAATCCCGACCATTCAGTAATCGCCAACGTTGATGTGTTCTGTGCAAGCGTGTACACCCTGAGCGACGACGAATGGGAGGTGGTGCTCCGGCTTCACACGACGAAGTATGAGGTGGAGGATTTGAGGGACGAAATGTATAGTAGTGAAAACATCTTCAAAGGTCTCAAAGACCTTTCTCTCAAGGTTCTTTCATTCATCCCGATAACAGATCTAGATCTCCAATTATGTTTCTATTTAATGCACTAATTTTGTAAATAAAATATTAAAAATATATTAATTCTATAAATATTTTTTGAATACACTTCTGTTGTATTTTTTTTTTCTAAAAATGTACTAAAAATATAAATAACCCTAATTATATAGTATATCTAGTAAAAAATAATAATTTTGTGTGACGCCCCCAAAATAGGTCCAATCCATCCAACCTATTTTTAGTCGCCAAATACATGGTGCAGAAAATAACTACAACTTTATTACTATAATTGTTGTGAAAAATACAACAATGCATATACTGTGAGTTTTAATACCAATTGTGACTCATGTCCCAACTATGGACATCACCTCACATTGATACATTACATAAAGGTACAGTCAATAACTGTTTTCGAAATTAAAATCTTTAGGAATTGCTCAAGAAAACCTTCGTATATAGGAGGCCATGAATCTAAGTTATGATAGATATCATATGTCTAGAGAATTATCCTTGGTTGATCCAATAGACCCCAAAGAAAAACGAGAAGATTTCTATCATGTTCCTTCCAATGGTGAGTCTTCTCTTGACATATAACTATCTCCACCGTCTACAATTGAACATTATGTTTCAACCAAACTCCAAGATCATATAAGTAGTGCTCGTAGATATACTCAGCAAGTGGTCTGCACAACCTTGTCTTATGATAACACGAGGTTATATGTCAATAGATATCTTGTATGATAGTGGTAAAACACCCTTCCAAAGTTGGATTCACCTCACCCTATTCGATTCACCAAAATTAAATATCAAATGACGTATACAATACGACACACTTATCTAAAGTTCTCAGTAAAATTATTTTCATACTATTTAGGGAGAACCTCAACAGTTATAGACCACCGTTCTATTTCCCTGTTATCCCCGCTCGACCCAGCTACACTCTTATTACCTGAAATGAATTGTGAAGTAAAAGGGTGAGCACAAATAGCCCAGTAAAAATTATCATAACTAAAAATAATTAAATTATCAATAGCCTTCGTCAGTAATAAATCAGAGATTTAGAACATATGGTAGATAATAAAACTTTTTAACCATAGTTGCAGCGGAACGAGCAATCCATTAGAAGAGTCAAATAGACTATAAAGTCTATTATCTTCTCCACATTAAAAGTCCACAAATAATTTTTTATCCCTGTAACATCAATCAACAGTTTCTTTCCACAATCATATGAATAGCTCATAATCATAATTGTGATTCTAAATTCCTATTCTCATCCAGGACGAAGATAATTTTCATCACCTGTCTTTACCCGAAACATCAAAGATCTTGGTTATACCAAATCACAGTTCCTGTTCATAATCATACTAATAAATTCATCTCTGCACTACGGGCCAAAGATATTCATTAACAGTTCATCTTCGTACTACAGGCCAAAGATATTCAATAACAGGTCATCTTTGCACTACGGGCCAAAGATATTCATCAATAATTCATCTTTGCACTGCAGGCCAAAGATATTAATATCTCAAAGAAATACACAATCATTTCAGAATTTATATAAACCATAATTATAACCATGTTTATTAATTCACCTTTGCACTTAAGCTAAAAATATTCAATTGTAAATTCAATGGTCATGATCATACCAGTCAACGATTCAACTTTGCACTACTGGCCAAAGAGAATCCATAGTCACGATCATACCAATAATCTACTCATCTTTACACTCAAGTCAAAGAGAAATTTCTTCTCCAGGATTATAAAAATGTTATATATGATAATAAAAATAATATAATCAAAACATATAGATTTAATCTCAAGAGTAAGATTCATAAATCAACGATTTCATAACACAAATGTTATAAATCACTTAATAATCTCATAATCTAATATTATTAATATTATCACAATATTTTAATCATTTCTTAAACTTATAAACAATTAATTTTAATTGTTTATACTTTACTAATTAATGCATTTAATCATCCTAAAATACCAAACTCATAAGATTTTATCACCAATAATCAAAACTCTCATCAAAAATCTGTATATACCTTATATAGGATTCCCAAGCCATAAAATCCTATTTTCCAATTTTCTTACTTCACATAACATATTTAATTCATCTATTCATAACTAGTTTATTTTTATGAAAAATACCAAATCAGTCCCAAAAATATTTCTTTTCTGGGATTTAGCATAATTTAGCCTCATATTGAACATATATTTTTCTCAGAATTTTTAAAATTTATTTACTATTTTTCATATGGCCAAAAACAGCCGAATATTTAGATATTTATCATAAATTGTACTTTTATCCAAAAATTCCGAAATTTACAGGGTATACTGATATTATATAGATGTACTCCCAATAATTTTTTTTATCAATTTTGGAGTTAACCATATGGAGTTATAAGGTTTATTTTTAAAATAGTCTTTTCTCATAAAATCCATAACTCCTAATCTATACATCCAAAAATTGCCATTTTTGGACACAATCAAGGAAACTCATCAAATTATCATTTCTAATTTTTCCAGAATTTTTGAAGGTCCGAAAAAATTACGATACTGAAAAACATAATAACCCTTAAAAATCCTTTACCTCAAAAGAGTAGTACTTCTCACTGGAATGTCGGATATAACGCTGAATGAACTTGCACTGTATACCAACACTCAAGATATCTAAATACTCACACAAATAAGTTCGCTAATATAGAGAGAGAAAACTTCAGTTTTTGGTGTAATTTTCAATTCTAACTTAAGCACCTATTTATAGGAAAATGCTAGAACGCCATATGAGACTAAAATAATAAAATATTATTATTTATTTCTTCCTTCCATGCCACCTACCAAGACCAGCCATCAAGCATGCCAAATCTGAATTTTTTTGGCAGCCCACATGTTTAAAACAAAAGTGCGTCCCACCCATAATTTAATAAAAATTATTTTATTTTTCAAAACTTCAATAATTCATAGAAAATAGCCCGTTTATCAGAAAAATATAATTTTATGTCCATTCCACGCGAAATTGAATTTTCTACAACTTTGTAGCATTAAGTTTTTCCAAATTCCAGACATAAAATATCCGAAATCCACAAACGGACGATTTTCAACACCACTTAAAATTCATAACAAATCATACGTTCATTTTTAACGGTTCAAAATTTGTGGATATATACTCAACTTATATATGTATAACATATCCAAAAATCACAATGATCCAACGGTCGAATTAAAATTATAACTCACGTAATAGAGCTTGAAGAACACCGATTGATCTTTTAATAACTCCAATCCGACAAAATACTGATAAAATACCTCAACATTAATTCTTTCATTTATAACCACATAAATAAATCCATCATTTATATCCGCATAAAATAAATATTTCATTATCATATAAATCAATAATTAATTATTCATAAATAATATTACAGAATCACAATACTAACAATCAGGTGGTTCCCAGGAAAGGGGGGCTTTTCGATAAGGATTTCTCCTTACTGGCACGCAATTAGGTGACCAAACCTCTCCTTGACAGAACTTTCTAGACATTGCCAATAATGTTATCTAATAATATTATCCAAATAATATGAAGTATTGATCCGATAATGAGAAATACTGTGCAATGACAATTATTGAGACAACAATAATATAAAATATCAACGCAGCAATTATTGAATCAATAAAATAAATAATTGAACAGTAATTAATGTAACAATTATTGAGTAGTGCCTTCTTACGTAAGAATCAATAATTCAAAAATACTGTGCAATACCGTGTGCTATTGTGCAACCACGCATATTACTGTATTTTAAGAACCAGATATTCCAACAGTGTTAACGGTAACAACTACGCCGTTATTTATAAAAACTCAAACTTGTCATTTTCTTTATCCGACAATTATTCTGTTATGGGGCCCACAAATGACTGTGTCTTCGTACGAATATTCCCCAACAACAAGAATATTCCACGACCAAACGAATATTCCCGGACAGAAATGAGTATTTAATAACCACTTGCGTATTTTGAAAATTTTACATATATCACCCTTAACTTTAAACTTTTATCAATTTAACCATTTACTGAATAATAATTATAAGAAAAATTAAATACTTTTATTTCATAAAATCGGGGTCTTAGATTTTGGGCGAGACTATAACCCCAAAAGCCTATTCATGGTGCTCTGCCCGTATTTAGTAGTAGTATGGGTCTACCAAAACTCGTTCACTCAATCAACTTTTTTCATAATTATTTTTAAGGAACTGATACTTCTACAATATTTTTTAATATTTTCGCATGCGGAACCTATTTTTTAACCAAATTAAAATTAATATTTGGTTAAAAAATAGGTTCCACATGCAAAAATATTAAAAGGTATTGCGAAAATATCAATTCTATATTAAAGTGTTGGAATTGATAATTTCACAATATTTTTTGATATTTCTACATGTGGGACCCGTTTTTAAACCAACCTATAGTTAAAAAGTGGACCACATATGCAAAAGTATCAAAAAAATATTACGGAAGTATCAATTTCCTTATTTTTATTTTAGGTGGTGTTAGTTAAAGATACTCCTAGCTAGTTATGAGATAAGATCTCGATACAAAATAACGGATCTGGTTAATATAAAGTTATTTTTTTGGTAAGTTGGTCAATTGACCACTACAATACTGACACACATACAATCTCGCCTTCGTGTCAGTATTCTATTGGTCAATTGACCAACTTATCCCAAAATAAACTTCATACTAACCACTTCCCAAAATAACAGAATAAGTGCTAGCTAGTTGAAGTTTTTAAAAGATGAAATTAAGTGCTAAACTCGAACATGTAATTTATTTATTTTTGAAAAATTAATGTTAAATTATCAACTTTGTAATAAAGCAAATATATGAAGATGAAATATTAGAGGAGTCAAATGTATCGAGTTAACTGAAAAAGAAAAGGGTCCTTAACACTAATATACAACAATTATAAAGTATTTACTAAAACAAAATATCCACAAAATAATTGCAAAAATAATACAACACAATAATACGTTGCTAAAGTTACGGAGCATTGAATCCCTACAAATCTGTTACCGACTTTTATATTTCCATCTGACCGGTCCTAAATTCACGCTAATGAAGAAAAAGGGCAACTTCAAGATCAAAAACAACTTCAACAGCAACTTCAACGGCGATGCAACTCTGAGAAGACGAATTCTCCAACGGCGATGCAACTCTGAGATCGGATAATATCAAAAAAGATCAACATTAACTTCAAGATCAAGATCAATTTCAAGATCTACAACAACTTCTAGATCAACAACAACTTCAAGATCAGTAACCAGCCTCTGTAACAACTTTGATTATTGATTGTTGATTGATTCGTTACAGATTTGTATACTAAGATATTTTTAGTTTAAAATTTATATGCATATAATTATCCCGTGATTACTATATACTCGTATATTGGTTACCTTTCTTAAGTTTTTCGCTCTTTAATTGGTCACAGAGACAGTATACTGACTGTTTTGATTGTAAAATGCATGTAAAAATATGTTTAATATTCTGGTTACTAAGTACATATAAATTGGTTACTGTTTATTATTAATTTGGTTACTGTATAATATTTATTTGGTTGCTGTATACTTTAAATGTATATTCAACTTATGTTTTTTATATTGATGGTTACTTATTAGATACATTGGCTACCTTCCTACAAATGTTGAATCTTTAAGTACATATTGATATTTTTTATATTATTTGTTTTTGCTGTAAAATGCATGGAAAAATATGTTTTCTGTTATGGATACTAAATAAATATATGTTGGTTACTGTCTAATATTGATTTGGTTAGTATATAATGCTGACTTGGTTACTATGTAATATTACCATGGTTACTGCATTATATTACTGTGTTTTGTACTGATTTTTTTTATATTGATGGTTACTAATTAACTACATTGGTTACCTTCATACATCTGTTAGTCTTTAATTTATAACAAAGTCATTACTGATTATTTTGGTTGTAAAATGAATATAAAAATATTTTTTATAATCTTGGTTACTAATTATATATATCTTGGTTACTGTCTAATATGTATTTAGATACTGTAAGGTGTTTATTTGGTTACTGTATAATGTTATTGTGTTTTATAGTTGTTTCTTTTATATTGGTGGTTACTTATTGATTACATTGGTTACCTTCATATATACAACTGTTAATCTGATTATATATATTGGTTGTTGTATACTATTTAATTAGTTACTGTATAATATTTATTTGGTTGCTGAATAATATTAATGTACACTTGTACTGATATTTTTTTATATTCATGGTTACTTATTAGCTACATTGGCTACCTTCATACAACTGTTAGTCTTTAGTTGGTAACAAACACATTATACTAGTTGTTTTTACAGTAAAATGCAATGAAAAATGCGTTTATGTTTTGGTTACTAAATAGATATATGTTGGTACTTGTCTAATCTAAATTTGATTACTGTATAATGTTGTTATGATTACTGTATAATATTAGTGTGTTTTATACTTGTTTGTTTTATATTGGTGGTTACTTATTGACTACATTGGTTAACTTCATACAACTGCTAGTCTTTAGTTGGTAACAAACTGATGTGGTTGAAGAGCAGGCGTGTCAGTTTATGGAAAGATTTGTTTCAGTTTATTGAAAGATTTGATAGATCATGGAAAGATTTGATCCAGTGGCAATTTTGTAATTTCTGTCAAGTTTGCAGTGTCGTATTTTGGCATTTTTGGAGCCTAATTTCATTGGAAATAGGCCAACGATCAAAAGTCACGAGCTCTGCTCGTGAACTGCATGCTTTTTTGGTCAAATTTCATTATTTAGGCCTTCAAAATTGCATGTAAAAATGTGGTTTATATTCTGGTTACTAAGATTATGCAGTTTAGTTACTCTCTAATATTGATTTGGTTACTTTACAATATTTATTCAGTTGTTAGACAATGAAGATGATTCCAGTTTTGCTTTACTTTAACGGAACATAAACAAAAATAGTGTAAATACAGGAATATATAATTGTTTATTGTTAGTAATCATTAACCACATGGTTGTAACATTTTTGATGGTGTACAGTAACTAAAATTGTTATTGATTAATATTTTGATTTTTGATTCCATCATGAGTTGTCATTATAAAGTAAACATATACATTGAACAATTGGTAACTGTTTTAAAACATTTTTATGTAAATTTGGTTACCCATCTAAAATAAAATGGTTACATCTATTTTCATATTTAATTACCAACTGGACCATTTCTAAATAACTTTTATAACTATATAATTTTAAAGTATCCATCAGCTAGATAAATGGGAACCCTCCCTTACATGTACATTAAGCACTTGATAACTGTTCTAATACAAGTTTTTAATTATTTGATTACTAACAATAACTAAAATGGTTACCCTTATATGCAGGTTTGGATACCAACCGCACCTCTCAAACAATTTTTATTTTAATATGAGATCTATAAGTGACCATCATATATATAAATGGGAACTCTTAATTGGAGTTTCTTATTCCATCATGATGACATGGTATAAATAAAAACAAACATATACATTTAACACTTTATAACAGTCTGATACAAACTTATAATTATCTAGTTACTAATAAAAACAAAATTGGTTACCATATATGTAGGTTTGGATACCAACCTAACATTTTAACTGAAATAACTAATGGATACTGTTCTGAACCAATTTTATGTAAATTTGGTTACTCACAAAAAATAAAATGGTTACCTCTATATGCAGATTTAAATGCCAATTATATAATTTCCATATAATTTTTATGAGTATGTAATTTATAAGTATACATCAACTATAGTGCAAGGATGAATGATTTCTTGATGAATATCTTTGGCTCGTAGTGCAAAGATGAACAGGTGTTGAGATGAACATGACCGACTGATTAATATTTTTGGCCCGTAGTGCAAAGATGACTATTTGATTAAAGATGTATATTGATTGATGTTACAGGGATAAAATATCGATGATGGACTTTTAAATTCATAAATGATAGTAAATTTCATTCTCTACTTAACTCTTCTAATGAATTATTGTTTCCGCAGCAGTTGTTGATCTAAAACTTGTTGTCTATTGTATTCTATCAGATTTTTTCCTGTTGAAGACTAAGGATAATTTGTTGTACACTATCTTAGTCATAATATTCTTTACTGGGCTAGTTTAGCTCACCCTTTTCCTTTTTGTTCCATTTTTCTTCTCAGGAAATGAGAATATAGCGGGGAGTAGTCGGGATGTGGAGTGATGTTCCAAGGCCGTGGTTATAGTAGTACTCACTATTCTATAAAATAGTGTATCAATAATTATAATGAGGACTCATTTGAGTGTTGATATTGTCTAGAAGACAATATTTGTATTTAAACTCACAGTATTTGTTGTCGTATTTTGCACGACAATTGTAATAATGAAGTTTTAGTTGTTTATGTACCATGTATTTGGTGACTCGGAAAAGGTTGGGTGGATTGGACCTATTTTGGGGGCGTCACAGTTGGTATCAGAGCTTAGGGATATGATCTCTTGTGGATCGGGGAATAGAACTAGTAGGGGAGAGACGAGTAAATCATTTGCTAGTATGTTCTACCTAAGCTTATTGTTGGTTGGTCAGAGTATAGGGTTATTATGTTGCATGTTAATTTGTTTAATCAACCCTTGTTTTATGGCAGTATTTAAGAATGGCAACTGAGAATGTTAACAGTGGAGTAAATGAGACCGTGGAGACACCTTTACTCACCAATCAGGAGAACGTGCAATAAGAAGACAATGTTCATCATGTAAACAACACCACTGATCAGACGATGAAGGATGGGATGTTTAGAAGCTTTTTACAGTTCATGCAAAATCAGACGAAGGAAACTCGTGTACAAAATACGGGTGGAAATGATAGCAACGCACGGTTTGTCACAACCAAGAAGTTCAAAGTGTTAAGACCACCAGAATTCTGGGGAAAGCCGGATCCGATTAAGGTGGAGACGTGGGTCAAGTAAATTACCAAGATATTTGATATCCTGGGATGCACAGAGGAACAGAAGGTTCGATTCGCCACCTTTTTGTTCCGTAATGAGGCAGATTACTGGTGGGAATCTGTGAAGCGTACCCATCCAGCCGCACTCAGCATGTCTTGGGAAACATTTTAGAAACTGTTCAATGACAAGTACTTTCCAGAAATTATTCGTCATATGAAGGAGGTGGAGTTTATTAGACTAGAACAGAACAACATGACGGTGTCCCAGTACGAGGCGAAGTTCGCGGAGTTATCTAGGTTTGCACCTCATTTGGTGGAGAATGAGGAACGTATGACGTGGATGTTTTTGAGACGTTTGAAACCCGACATACTTCAATATCTCATTTCTCATAAAATTTCTCTATATTCAGATGTTGTGAATAGGGATCAGTTATTGGAGCGCAATAATGAGTCAGCTCAACTAAAGAATAACGACCAACAACTTGATGATAATCGCACCGGTGGCAACAGTCATCGGAACAATGATAACCATCGTAGAGAAAATTATCATGCCATAAATGGTAACCACTTCTGTGGTAATCATGGCCAAGATAATAAAAGAAATAATTCAAATAGAAATTTCAAGAAGAGAAGATTTAACGATGACGGGACATATAAGTCCAAACTGTTCACAGACTTCTAAGGTATGTTTTAGTGGTGGAAAAGATGGTCATATAGCTAGATTTTGTCCTGTAGAGAAATCAAGTCCAGCTGGGATGGTGACACCAAAGGAGGATACGGACAAAACAAAGTCGACGATTCCTGGAAAAGTGTTTGTCGTGACTGGCCAAAAAGCGAGTAAACCGAATGAAGTTAGCACGGGTTAGTTAATTATAAATTCTTGTGAAATCTATACCTTATTAGATACCGGTTCTACCCATTCATTTATCTCTCCTGCTTGTGCTCAACGTTTAAACTTGAATCCGGAGAAATTAGACTTTGACTTAAATGTGGAGACTCCATTAGGAGAAACTTTCATTACATCTACTGTTTATAAATCTTGTTTGATCCAAGTTGGCACCATCACATTACCTGTTGATCTTATCTTTTTAAAGATACTTGCTTTTGATGTAATTTTCGGGATTGATTGGTTAACTACTCATAATGCTAAAATTGATTGCTTTCGTAAGGTTTTTAGTTTTCATATTTCTAAGCAACCTGTTATTCGAATTCAAGCAACCAAACCATTGAAGTCAAACTCTTTCATATCAAGTCATAAAGCCATTCATTTATTGAAAAACGGATGTCAAGTTTTCTTAGCCACTGTCATGGACTTGAACAAAAATACGTCAGATTTGAATGATATTTATGTTGTTAGTAAATTTCCTGACGTATTTCCTGAAGAATTTCCTGGCCTACTCCCAGAGCGTGATATTGAATTTTGTATCGACTTTGAACCCGGTACAAAACACATTTCTAAAATCTCATATTGAATGACTCCTATTGAACTTCAGGAGTTAAAAACCCAACTATAGAAGTTGATAATTGAGCCTCTAACTGGTGACTTCCTTTGTGAAATGCACCGAAGCCAGACTCTCCGTAGGAGATGCCATATTCGTGTGGTAGTAAACTGATAGGTGTCATTGTGATGTACTATCCAAGATTGGGATATGAGTCACAGTTGAGTGAAACCTAAGTCAGTAATCGAAATACATAGTTTTCTAGGCTTAGTTGGTTATTATCGGAGATTCGTGGAAAGATTTTCTCGAACCGGTATTCCATTAACTCAGCTGACTCATAGAGATACAAAATTCGAATGGAGCAAGGAATGTGGAAGAGCTTCGAAGAACTCAAGAGGAGACTCATTTCGGTACCTGTTCTGACCATACCATCCTGAAAAAGCGAACGTGGTAGCTAACATGTTGAGTAGAAGATCGTATACGAGTACGAGTGCGATATTGTCAAAACCCATTTCGTATAACTTACAAATGATAGAGATAGAGTTAAAGACTGTAGGGACCCACGTGATGATATACGAGTAGAATCGACTTTAATCGATAAATTTAAAACCGCTTAAGTTACACAACGGAGCTGATGAATATGAAGAAAGGAGGTGCAAGAAGTTGTTATTCCAAAAGAGAGAATCGGCGATGTGAGAAAAGCTCAAACCTTCGATTTATTAGTCAATTTGAAATCCTCGATCGAATAAGAAATGTGGCCTATAAACTCGTTTTACCACCAAGTATGTCGCGTGTTCATAACGTTTTTCGCGTATCGATGTTACGAAAATATGTGGACGACCCGAACCACGTTATTGAGTTAGAACCAGACGAAATTGCCAAAGATTTAACGTACGAGGAAATACCAGTCAAGATCTAAAAAAGCATGTCTTACGCACAAAGGTTATACACAAGTCAAGATTTTGTGGAGGAACCATGCTATTGAAAAAATGACCTGGGAGTTAAAAATGAAAATGAAAGCAAGGTATCCTCACCTTTTCAAAACACCAGGTATGTACGTCAATTTCGAGGACAAAATTTCATAAGGAGGGGAGGTTGTAAGACCCCAATTTTTTTTTAATAAAATGAAATTTTCTCTATTTATTATTTTGAAATAGTAAGGGGTTGATTTGATTAATGTGGTTAGTTATGGGTAAAATGCGCAAATATTTTAAATATGCAAGTGGTTATAAAATATTCATTGTTGTCGAGGAATATTCATTTGGGTGCGGAATATTCTTGCTGTCGGGGAATATTTGTACGACGGCGCCCATAACAGAAAGTGATTGGATGAAAAAATGACAAGTATAAGTTATTTATAAATAACGGCGTAGTTGTTACCGTTAATATTGTTAGAATACTCGGTAGTCAAAATACAGTAGCACACGATATTGCACCAATTATTGATTCTTACGTAAGAAGGCACTACTCAATAATTGTTACAGTAATTATTGTTCAATATTTTATTTTATTGATTCAATAATTACTACGTTGATATTTTATATTATTATTGTTTTAATAATTGTCACTACACAGTATTTTTCATGTCTAGATTAATAATTCATATTATTTGAATAATATTATTAGATAGTATTATTGACAATATCTAGAAAGTTCTGTCTAAGGAGAGGTTTGATCACCTAATTGCACGCCAGTAAGGATAAATCCTTATTGGAAAGCCCCCTCTTTCCTGGGAACGACCTAGTTGTCAGTATTATGATTCTGTAATATTATTTATGAATAATTAATTATTGATTTATATGATAAGAAAAATATTCATTTTATGTGGATATAGATGGAGAAAAATTTTAAAGTGACAATTGTTAAAAATTGATATTTTATCTTTTTCTGATAAAATAATTTATTTAAATATATTATTATATTATAATAATATAACATTGGTGATATTTTTACAATGAATGTGTGATATATGAATAAATGAGGAGAAAGAGTATTTTTGTTAAAAAAAATATTTAACATATGTTTTGTGTGTTGATGGACCCCATTTTTGACTGAAATTTAATTATAGTCTGTAAAATTGTCCGTATGTGAATTTCAGTCAAATTCTGTTTGGAATTTGGAAAAACTTTCTTCTGCAAAGTTATATAGAATTAAATTTTCTATAAAATGGACATAAAATTTGAATTTTTCTGATAAAAGGGCTATTTATTATGAATTATTGAAGTTCTGGAATATTGAGTCTGAATTGATTTTGTTACAAAATTTATTTTAAACATGTTTTTTCATTTTTTTTGTGTGGTAAATGTGTTTTTGATGTGGTGGGCTAAGGAATATTTGATTATAAATATATCATTTTATTAAATTTTCTGCATTGGTGTTCTAAACATTTTCCAATAAATAGGGTGCTTAGGTTAGAATTAAAAATCACACCAGAAACTGAAGTTTTCTCTCTCTATATTATTGAGCGTATTTTTGTGAGTATTTAGATATCTTGAGTGTTGCTATACGGTGCAAGTTCCTTCAGCACTATATCCAGTATTCCAGTCAGAAATACTGTCTTTTCGAGGTAGGGGATGTTAATTTTTTTTATAAATGATATTATTTCTTTCAATATCATTATGCCGGAATATTGGTAAGATTTTTCTTGTGAAATTCTTATCTTTTCAATGTTGGGGTTACTATTCACGAGTTACTATTCACGAAACATGATGATTTTTCTTGTGGAATTTCTACTTTTTAGTGTTGAAATTACTATTCACGCATACGACACTATTCACAAATACGACACTATTCACAGAAAAATTAAATTATCTTTTTTGTGTCAAAGATTGTCTGTTATGGTTCCTATCTTTGATTGAATCTATCTTTTGATCTTCATTTTTGAATTCTGCTCCATAATAGTTTATTATGGAGTATTTTTGAACTTGAATTGTCTAAAATACAAATCCTTAATATTTGTTCTTTTGTCTCACTGGATTTATTTCTTTAAAATATATTTTTCATCATCCTCAGTCCTAATGATGATATTACTGAATATCTTTGGCCTATAGTGCAAGGATGAATGATTTCTTGATGAATATCTTGGGCTCGTAGTGCAAAGATGAACAGGTGTTGAGATGAACATGACCGACTGATTAATATCTTTGGCCCGTAGTGCAAAGACGACTATTTGATTAAAGATGTATATTGATTGATGTTACAGGGATAAAATATCGATGATGGACTTTTAAATTCATAGATGATAGTAGATTTCATTCTCTACTTAACTCTTCTAATGAATTATTGTTTCCGCTGTAGTTGTTGATCTAAAACTTGTTGTCTATTGTATTATATCAGATTTTTCCCTGTTGAAGATTAAGGATAATTTGTTGTACATTATCTTAGTTATAATATTCCTTACCGGGCTAGTTGAGCTCACCCTTTTCCTTTTAGTTCCATTTTTATTCTCAGGAAGCGAGAATATAGCGGGAAGTAGTCAGGGTGTGGAGTGATGTTACAAGGCAGTGGTTATAGTAGTCCTCACTATTCTGTAAAATAGTGTATCAATAATTGTAATGAGGACTCATTTAAGTGTTGATATTGTCTAGAAGACAATATTTATATTTAAACTCACAGTATTTGTTGTCGTATTTTGTACGACAATTGTAATAATGAAGTTGTAGTTATTTCTGTACCATGTATTTGGCGACTTAGAATAGGTTGGGTGGATGTGTCCTATTTTGGGGGCGTCACATTTAAAACTTGATATTTGTCCTAATACAAGCTTGTAACTATCTGGTTACTAATAACATTAACCATAATATAACATAATAAACAGTAACCATATAATTATGTGATAGTAACCAGAACAGGTTTTAATGGTAACAAGAACAAGTTTTAATGGTAACCAAAATAGAAACATCATATAATGAAACTCAGTTTAGGCAATCCATGTATACTAAACAATTACATATTAACTAGAATAAAAAATAAAAGTAACCAAAATCCCACATTGATGGCACAATAATAGTAGCCAAACCACAATATAAACCAAAATATAATAAGAAAGTAACCAAATAGTTATATGAAAATAACCAGAACATTTTTTAATGGTAGCCAAAACAGAAATAACTTGTATATCCGATCCAGTTTAGGCAACTCATGTATACTCTCATATGTACATTTAACATTTGATATATGTCCTGATACAAGCTTGTAACTATCTGGTTACTACCAAAAAATAAAATAGTTACCTTTCTATGCATGTTTGGTTATCAACTACACCTTTCAAACAATGTATCAAACACAATTTAGAAGTAGCAAATACGAACCAACAAATAATGTGAAATCACTGGTTATATAATCAAATATGTAATCCCTTTTACATAAGTTTTAATAAACATTACAGACTCACTAACCATTACAAATGGTTTTAAATATAAAAAAAAAATCAAAGTACGAAACATAATCCTTTTAATTCTTGATTGAAATTTAAATAAGGTCTATTTCTTCCCATGACATTTGTCGCCATGATCTCTTTCCGAGCAACATCAAGAGTCTTGTTTGAAGAAAAATTTCTATTATCTCAATAATAGAACAACATGTATGCTTTTTGATCCAAAACCTTCTTGTGACGCCCCCAAAATAGGTATACATCACCCATCATGAGTCGCCAAACACATGGTACTAAATTAAAATACAACTTGATTATACAACAGTCGTGTAAAATATGACAAAATACATGCTGTGAGTTTTAATACAAATATTATCATTTAGATAATATCCACACTCAATTTAGTCTTTATTACATTTATTATCACACTATTTAACAGAATAGTGAGGACTACTAAGATACCATCTCAGACCATTACTTCGTTCCCCCGACTAGTCCCGGCTACATTCTTATTTCCTAAAGAGAACAGTGAAAGAAAGGGTGAGCTCAACTATCCCAGTAAGAAATATTATGACTAAGATAATGCAGAATAAATTATCATTAGTCCTCAACAGTGTTAAACTGATAAAATACAATAGACATCAAGTGTAACTGCAGCGGAACATGCAATCCATTAAAAGAGCCAAGTAGAGAATAAAATCTACTATCATTTATGATTTAAAAAGGTTTTTCATCACTTTTATCGCTGAGACTCAGCTTAATAAATAATCCACATCATCCCAGCACTACGGCCATGGATATTCATTAGGGTCACGACCACAAATTATCCATGCACTACGGGCCAAGGATATTTGTGTATTCATCAATGGTCATGATCATGCCAACAATTGTCCATCAATGCACTTCAGGCCAATGAGGACTTTTACCACATCATTTGTAACATTACGGTCATGATTACATTGAATAATCCCTGGGCATAATCATACTAAGTCCATCTATGCACTACAGGCCACAGATGACTTTCAATAATAATATAAACATGAAAATGATGACAATGATATAATAATTCAATAAAACAAGTTCAAGACAATAATATATGACGATGGACCTATTTTGGAGGCGTCACATTTAAAACTTGATGTTTGTCCTGATACAAGCTTGTAACTATCTGGTTACTAATAACATTAACCATAATATAACATAATAAAACAGTAACCATATAATTATGTGATAGTAACCAGAACAGGTTTTAATGGTAACAGGAACAAGTTTTAATGGTAACCAAAATAGAAACATCATATAATGAAACCCAGTTTAGGAAATCCATGTATACTAAACAGTTACATATTAACTAGAATAAAAAATAAAAGTAACCAAAATCTCATATCGAGGGCACAATAATAGTAGCCAAACCATAAGATAACAGTAACCTAAACATAATAAGAAAGTAACCAAATAGTTATATGAAAGTAACCAGAACATTTTTTAATTGTAGCCAAAACAGAAATAACTTGTATATCCAATCCAGTTTAGGCAACTCATGTATACTCTCATATGTATATTTAACATTTGATATATGTCCTGATACAAGCTTGTAACTATCTGGTTACTACCAAAAAATAAAATAGTTACCTTTCTATGCATGTTTGGTTACCAACTGCACCTTTCAAACAATGTATCAGACACAATTTAGAAGTAACAAATACGAACCAACAAATAATGTCAAATCACTAGTTATATAATCAAATATGTAATCCTTTTTACATAAGTTTTAATAAACATTACAGACTCACTAACCATAACAAATGGTTATGAATATCCAACAAAAATCAAAGTACGAAACATAATCCTTTTAATTCTTGATTGAAATTCAAATAAGGTTTATTTCTTCCCATGACATTTGTCGCCATGATCTCTTTCCGAGCAACATCAAGACTCTTGTTTGAAGCAAAATTTCTATTATCTAGACAATAGAACAAAATGTATGCTTTTTGATCCAAAACCTTCTTGTGACGCCCCCAAAATAGGTATACATCACCCATCATGAGTCGCCAAACACTTGGTACTAAATTCAAATACAACTTGATTATACAACAGTCGTGTAAAATACGACAAAATACATGCTGTGAGATTTAATACAAATATTGTCATTTAAACAATATCCACACTCAATTTAGTCTTCATTACATTTATTATCACACTATTTAACAGAATAGAGAGGACTACTAAGACACCATCTCAGACCATCACTCCGTTCCCCGACTAATCCCGGCTACGTCTCATTTCCTGAAGAGAACAGTGAAAGAAAGGGTTAGCTCAACTAGCCAAGTAAGAAATATTATGACTAAGATAATGCAGAATAAATTATCATTAGTCTTCAACAGTGTTAAACTGATAAAATACAATAAACATCAAGTTTAACTGCAGCGGAACATGCAATCAATTAAAAGAGCCAAGTAGAGAATAAAATCTACTATCTTTTATGATTTAAAAAGGTTTTTCATCACTTTTATCGCTGAGACTCAGCTTAATAAATAATCCACATCATCCCATCACTACGGCCATAGATATTCATTAGGGTCACGACCAAAAATTATCCATGCACTACGGGCCAAGAATATTTGTGTATTCATCAATAGTCATGATTATGCCAACAATTATCCATCAATGCACTTCGGGCCAATGAGGACTTTTACCACATCATTTGTAACATTACGGTCATGATTACATCGAATAATCCCTGGTCATAATCATACTAAGTCCATCTATGCACTACAGGCCACAGATGACTTTCAAAAATAATATAAACATGAGGATGATGACAATGATATAATAATTCATTAAAACAAGTTCAAGACAATAATATATGAGGATGTAACTATTTTGGAGGCGTCACATTTAAAACTTGATGTTTGTCCTGATACAAGCTTGTAACTATCTGGTTACTAATAACATTAACCATAATATAACATAATAAAACAGTAACCATATAATTATGTGATAGTAACCAGAACAGGTTTTAATGGTAACAAGAACAAGTTTTAATGGTAACCAAAATAGAAACATCATATAATGAAACTTAGTTTAGGCAATCCATGTATACTAAACAATTACATATTAACTAGAATAAAAAATAAAAGTAACCAAAATCCCATATCGAGGGCACAATAATAGTAGCCAAACCATAAGATAACAGTAACCAAAACATAATAAGAAAGTAACCAAATAGTTATATGAAAGTAACCAGAACATTTTTTAATGGTAGCCAAAACAGGAATAACCTGTATATCCAATCCAGTTTAGGCAACTCATGTATACTCTCATATGTACATTTAACATTTGATATATGTCCTGATACAAGCTTGTAACTATCTGGTTACTACCAAAAAATAAAATAGTTACCTTTCTATGCATATTTGGTTACCAACTGCACCTTTCAAACAATGTATCAAACACAATTTAGAAGTAGCAAATACGAACCAACAAATAAAGTCAAATCACTGGTTATATAATCAAATATGTAATCCCTTTTACATAAGTTTTAATAAACATTACAGACTCGCTAATCATAACAAATGGTTATGAATATCCAACAAAAATCAAAGTACGAAACACACTCCTTTTAATTCTTGATTGAAATTTAAATTAAATAAGGTTTATTTCTTCCCATGACATTTGTCGCCATGATCTCTTTCCGAGCAACATCAAGAGTCTTGTTTGAAGCAAAATTTCTATTATCTCGATAATAGAACAACATATATGTTTTTTGATCCAAAACCTTCTTGTGACGCCCCCAAAATAGGTATACATCACCCATCATGAGTCGCCAAACACTTGGTACTAAATTCAAATACAACTTGATTATACAACAGTCGTGTAAAATACGACAAAATACATGCTGTGAGATTTAATACAAATATTGTCATTTAGACAATATCCACACTCAATTTAGTCTTCATTACATTTATTATCACACTATTTAACAGAATAGTGAGGACTACTAAGACACCATCTCAGACCATCACTCTGTTCCCCGACTAGTCCCGGCTACGTTCTCATTTCCTGAAGAGAACAGTGAAAGAAAGGGTGAGCTCAACTAGTCCAGTAAGAAATATTATGACTAAGATAATGCAGAATAAATTATCATTAGTCCTCAACAGTGTTAAACTAATAAAATACAATAGACATCAAGTTTAACTGCAGCGGAACATGCAATCCATTCAAAGAGCCAAGTAGAGAATAAAATCTACTATCTTTTATGATTTAAAAAGGGTTTTCATCACTTTTATCGCTGAGACTCAGCTTAATAAATAATCCACATCATCCCTGCACTACGGCCATGGATATTCATTAGGGTCACGACCACAAATTATCCATGGACTACGGGCCAAGGATATTTGTGTATTCATCAATGATCATGATCATGCCAACAACTGTCTATCAATGCACTTCGGGTCAATGAGGACTTTTACCACATCATTTGTAACATTACGGTCATGATTACACCGAATAATCCCTGGGCATAATCATATCAAGTCCATCTATGCACTACAGGCCATAGATGACTTTCAAAAATAATATAAACATGAGGATGATGACAATGATATAATAATTCAATAAAACAAGTTTAAGAATTAATTTATTCAGGAACTAATAACGTCCAAATTGTCAACATGATACTTCTTTGTAAAGTAAAATTCAAGAATGCTCAAAAGAATATTTCCATGAAAAGATACTGGATGAAACGCAAATATCAAAAATATTTTACTAATTTCATGGAGTGTAGAAGTTAAACTTTAACCAACTGAGTATAATAAAGAATGGAATAACAAAAGAAATCACCATGTATGCGGTACTTCGCATAGACAGGTTATTCTATCAGAATAATAAATAACAGAACTAGGTCAGGCGTAATACGCACCGACAGGATATTCCAACAGAATAATAAAGAATTGAATACAACAGAAATCACCATGCATGCGGTACTTCGCATAGACAGGTTATTCCAACAGAATACTAAATGACGAAACCAGGTCAGGTGAAATTCACACCAACAGGATGTTCCAACAGAATAATAAAGACAGAACCAGGTCCGGCGTAAAGCACAGACAGGATATTCCAACAGAATAATAAAGAATGGAATACAGAAGAATTTCACCAAGTATAGGATAGTTCGCGTATACAGGTTATTCCAACAGAATAATAAAGATGGAATAATAGAAGTTCTCTTCATGAATACAAAAGAAATAATACCCCTTATCGTAAAAGAAACTTGATATCAGAGTAGTGAAGTAGCAGAATATTTTTCTTCTTTCTCTTTCTAGAGTTTCAGTGAATTCGTAAGAAATAATGAAGGAATGAGCTTCTATTTATAGAAGAATGGAATGAATAGTAACCAATCCATGAACGGTCCAGATTGATTTACTTTAATCGGACGGTCCATATTTAAAGCAAAATCTTTTAAATAAAATATAATATATTCTATTTATAATCTAATAAAACGAATAACTTTTAAAAAGATTTTACTATATAAACACTATGCAAGCACTATGCAAATACTATGCATAATAAAATATAATATATTTTAATTATTGTCTAATAAAACATATAACTTTATAAAAGTATTCTGTTTTATATAAAAAGATTTTATTATTAGCCTAATAAAACGAATAAATTTATAAAAGTATTCTGTTTTATATAAAAAGTTTTTCTGTTTTATTACGTTAATAATATGAATAAAACAAAACGTCATCATCATTATTATTATTCACACTATTAATCGTCCAGGTCGTTCCCAGAAAAGAGGGGGCTTTCTAATAAGGATTTCTCCCCATTGGCGCGCAATTAGGTGACCAAACCTCTCATTGACAGAACTTCTAAACATCGTTAATAATGCAAATAATAATATTAACAACTTCGTCATCTCAATTATTGATTTAATAACATATAAAATATCGACAATAATTG
This sequence comes from Panax japonicus, assembly GCA_020205505.1. Taxonomy (NCBI): domain Eukaryota; kingdom Viridiplantae; phylum Streptophyta; class Magnoliopsida; order Apiales; family Araliaceae; genus Panax; species Panax japonicus. The sequence continues at coordinate 64,667,717 of CM035102.1, forward strand.
AATCAAACTGAGTGACTTCTCACATAAGCATTAATAATCAATACCGTGTGCTACTATACAACCACGCGTATTACTGTACTTTTACTACCGAGTAGTTCAACAGTATCAACGTTAAAACTTCCGCCGTTATTTTCATAAAAATATTTTTGTCGTTTTCTCAATCCGACAATAATTCTGTTGTGAGGTCCACCAATGATTGTGCCGTCATACGAATATTCTCTGACCAATCGAATATTATATAACAACTTACGTACTTTGCAAAATTTATAAATATTACCCACAACTATAATATTATATCAATTTTATTCCATAATATTCAAAAATGATATTTATAGAAAATTCATTTTAATTCATAAAAGTTGGGTCTTACACTTCTTTTCACTAACTTGAACAACCCGTGAATCAACAAGTGCAGCAAAAGTAAATTAAAAAATAATTAAAAAAATAAAGGACTTTTAGACTATACAAACCAGTTGCACCCCCGAGAGCTTGAAGGAGATCAATATTCATTAACCAATTTACGCCACCAATCAGTTAATTAGTCTAACAACTATGATGAAATACCAGTACAAAAAAATATGGGAGTTGGGAGAAAAAGAAGGAAGGAGAAGAAGAAGAAGAATATTTCACGCGTTTAAAAAAAACCCACCAGGTTTGCCATGTCAACCTACCAATACTAATCCTCTAAATTAAGAAATTCTAATTGCACTAATATTGTAAATAAATATGGAAAAATATATTATTTTTATAATTATTTTATCTATGCAACATTATTATAATTATTTCTAAAAATTTACTAAGATATATAATTAATCCAAAAGAAAATGCTTTAGAATTTTTAATTCTTTAGAAGTTTTAGCAGGAAGTTGACAAAATGATAATGATATCAGCCCATAATATACTGGGCACCCTCACCACCGTCATAAATTTGAGTCACTTTATGGGGCCCAGTCAAAGTATTCACATAATCAGTAATATTATAAACACAAATTATTTTATAAATTATTAATATGATATATTCCATCTCAATATATTAATTAATAAATTATTTTTATATAATCTTCGACCCTACATAATATAGTGAGATAGCGTATACCACATCAACAGTTTGTAAAATATTTATAAAATAATTTATGTATCTAGCATTATTCTTCACGTAATATATAAGTTTTTATAAATGCAAATATTCTTTGTTTTTGTTTAAAATATAATAATATAAAAAAGCTAATTGATAAAATCTAAATTAATTTGTAAAATAAGACCATATCACAGTATTAGTCCATGACAAATCACAAATTAGATGTTAGACAAATAAAGGGTAAATGGATAACAATATATTTTCACTTAAATAAAAAGTCAAAAATGTAATAACTAATGTATGATTAGCAAACTAAGTTCTTTTATTGCTATTTAATTGAAAAAAAACTTAAAATTCTATTCATAATAAAAGCTCTACAGCCTAAAATTTCCTTTCAATACTTATAAATTCAAGACGTACTAAATAAGAAAGACATACTAAACTTTGTTAATTTATTTTTCTAAAATTAATTATATAGTAAAAAAATACAAATATACAAAATTTTATAATTTTTTTATAATTTAGTATGTAAATAATTACCTTATGTTTAGTTCACGCACATCATTTCTGAATTAATAGTGCTTTGATAATTAAAAAATATTTTTAGTTATAACCATTGATGTCATCAGTTATCTATCTATCTATCTATTTATCTATATTATATAAGAGAGTGATTATCATAAAGTTAACTTCGGTCAATTAATTAATATAATATTGATAAGCACGTGAGAGGTGATCTCTCTCCCTATGTGTCAGCATTGTATGAGTCAATTGACTAATTTACCATAAAATTAATTTCATGATAACCGGATCTATTACGAAGTATTTGCGTGAAAGTTTGAAGATTTTGTGTCACATTTATTTTTTTTGTCCCTACGACTTTAAATATATTATTATTATTTTTATATTTTTATTTAATAATTAAAATTTTATAAATTTAATTTTATTTCACATAATTTACCCATATAACTCAGGTCGGGATAATGCTACAGATAAAAACTATTTTACAAATATTTTATAAATTATTGATGTGTCATATACTTCACCTTAGCATATTGATTAACAAATTACTTCAATGTAGTCTTCGACCTCACACAATATATTAAAATGGAGTATACCACATTAATAATTAATAAAATATTTATAAAATAATTTGTCTCTAGCATTATTCTATAACCGGTATGCTAATTAATATATAAAACATAGCATTATTATTTCAGAATAATAAAACCCCAATCGAATAGGTAGGACCGACATTTACGGGGTACAAATACGAAATGGTCATATGATGATGTGATAAAAAAACAATTAATGAGATGAGAAGGTATGACCAGTCAAAAAGTATACAGCTTATAGTCAAAAGTCCAAACTCCCATTTTCAACTATTTTTCTTTAACTCCGAACTCAACCACGGTTTAAGCTCCACACCACTGTTTTTCCCTCTGGTTAAGCTGGAAACTCCTCCTTCCGCTTTCTCCGATCCCTTCTGCTTCTTCCTCACATCACTCACAGCTTTCTGCCGATCCTGCCCTTCATTTCTCTCTCCGGTAAGTAATTTATCTCTCTATCTATATATGTCTGTATATCTATCACTTTTTTTGTATACACATCAAGGGGAGGTCCTCTTTTTCTTTATCAATATAGAAAATTTCGAAAGTGGGAACATGAAATGGCATACCCAAATTTTTGTTTCAGGTTTTCATATTGTTTGGAAGGATATATTGGTTGCATTTATATGTGCAGAGTGACGGTGTATTAGTTGTGTTGAATGCTGTTTATGTGCTTTATTTGATGTTGTAAGGAATTTAATTTCATGTTTGGGAAATTTACTTGCATTGGATTGATATAGTATCTGTAGTTGATGCAGTGTATTAGTAATTGGTTTTGCCTAATAATTAGTGCTTAGTGGTGTTTAATATGCTATTATTGTGTTTTGGGAAGGTTTGGGAATATAGCATTTTGATTGGGAATTTTTGTTTTGTTAAATAAGTCTGGATAATTATTGGGTAGGCTTTGTTGGCTGGTAAGTGGTAAGGTTTGAATTCTACCATTTGGAATGACATCTATGTGATTGGAAAAGTTTTCCCCGATTGATCATATTGGGATTTTTATATTTATGGGATTTGTGAAATATTAAGATTTTATTATTGCAGGATTGGGTTTGCAACAATGAATTTGATTTGTACGTGTAATGAGTTCTGGAACTAGAATGAGTAAAAGAGAAAGGAAATGCACTTTCCTAATGATAATATTATTCGAATGAAGGCAAGAAACAAAACATGATATGAATTCGTGTACCTAACCAATTAGAGGCTATTATTTGAATGAAGGCAAGAAACAAAACATGATATTAATTCGTGTACCTAACCAATTAGGCTATTTAGACACATTTAAAGATATGTAAAAATGTTTCCATTGCCATTTATGATATGCAAACTGATTTCCTTGATGGGCTTAATCTGATTCATATGCTTTATGAAGTGTTCTTGGGCCATAGGAGCTCTATAGAATCTCTAAATATACCTTATAGACAATAGGATTGCAATTGGCTTAAGCTCTTCTTATAAGGTAGTAAAGGTACACTCAATTAGTCAATTCTGTATCCTTCTAATAATGGTCTATGGCTTGAAATTAGGCGGGCTCAAAGGCAGGAGCTAGACGGGAACTATTGCGTAGTGCTCATAATGCCAGGTTTAGCTTGACCAGTATTCGTTTATATGCTGTCTACAGTAATAAAAAATATGGGCTCACTATGCAGCAAACACCGACATAATACAACTGATACCGAAGAAAATGCACAGGTATAGTCTGCTTATGTTTTTAATTTTTGAACGTTACTTTTGAATGTCTATTAATATAGTAAATTAGCAAATGTCTCAGATTATATGTTCATCTGTCATTTTATATGCCTTATACAGCCTTCATTTGCTTAATCTACTGATTTTCAGACTGCGGAAATAGAAAGACGAATTGAGCTAGAAACAAAGGCCGAGAAACATATACAAAAGCTTCTATTACTTGGTATATGTTCCTCAAGCTGTTTTTTTTGAGTTTCACTTTCTATGATTGTATTCTCATTAATTTTCATCGAGTTCAATGTACTGATCTTGAATAGCATAAAGGCATCACTCCTGCTTCCATTTGATTTGTTATCCCAAATGGTGGAAGCTTACAGATTAATGTTTAGTATTCTTGCTTGCTTCAAATTGGAAATTTTTATGTATATTCCAATGTGGCTATGTTACAGTCATTAGTCAGTTGTGTCTGTGAAAACCTGTTTAAAAGTTCTCTTTTATTCTATTCCCTCTATTTAGGTGTTTCTAATAAGTCATATCCTATATTTATAATTTATTTCCTAAGCTGTGGTGCTTGGATTTAAGGATTTGGTCCACATTATTATGCATTTAAAGATGTTATGCAGAATGCGCTGGTAATTTATGGTTCATGAGTCCATCTGTTATTCTGGTTTTTAGTAAGGGCTTTTGCGTCTTTCTGGCAAAGCAAATGATGTTTAATTTCCCATGAGCTCAGTGACAAACCTATGCCCTTTGCAAGCGATAAGGCTATCAGACTTGTAGTCAGTTTCTCTCAACAGCAACAATGCTTTTATTCCATACTAGTTGGATAAGCTGATAATGAAAATAATGAGAAAGAGTAAAAAGTATAAAGGTAAAGAGAAAAATAAAGGTTAAATTAGAAAAAGAAAAGAACAAAATAAATAAAATAGATGGAAATAACTAAAAGAAAAAATACACCTACATATAGAAACATATGTAATGCATATATACGAAGAAAGATTAAATAAACAAGGGGAAAAGAAAAAAGGAGGGAAAAAGGAGAAACATTAAACAAAACAAAAAGAAAGGGGATAGGAAAAAAAGTTGGAACACCTTTCTTGGCCTCCAATATGCAGACTGCACTTCTCCACTCACTCGTATCAAAGGTCATGTCCTTAGTTATAATCAGCTCCTTCAAATTTTTTGATTTTACTTCTTTTCCCAAGTAATTTCTGCCTACACTTCCTTCTTGTATTCATAAAAGACTCCTCTTACAGATGCATCTATTGATCAGCATCGGATGTGACCAAACCATCCCAACCAATATTACCACATCTTCTACTTAAATGGTGTTACTTCAACCTTGTTTAAAATATCCACATTTCTGATCCTATCCAATCTAGATGGTTACACATCCAACTTAACATTATCATTGTAGCAATTCCAACTTATGTATATGGTGCTTCTACCTCGCCCAACATTTAGCTTGTATAGCATTGCTAGTCTCACTGCTGTCCTTTAAATTTTTTTCCTACAACTTGATTGGGATTTACAAAAGAGCAACGCCCCAATGTACATCACCTCATCCACCATGTTGTAATCATGTGAGTTGCATCCTCATCAACATCTCTACATGTAGCCAGTGTCTGGTCGACAATTTTTTAGCCTAAGTTTCAAGTTGGTTTGACTAGCGATATGGACAACTTTGAGACTATGATTTCTGAAGTTGTTGGGAAAGTTTGTTTTGCAGGCTTACAACAAACGCAATACTCCCTCCCGTCCCATAAATATTGCAACACAATGTTTTGCACAACTTTTAAGAAAATGTTACTCTTATTTGATTTCCTAATTGAACCCTATGAAATTGACTCAAATGAGTGGTTGAGAATGCTCCAAGAATATGAACCACAAAGTTTTAGTTAGTGAAGAGACCCACCATATATTCAAATGACAAAAGTGACATGACTATTGACTATGGATAAATTAGTTATATAACTTTACAAAATTACCCAAATAAGAAATATTGCATTTTTTTTGGGATTACCTAAAAAGGAATGTGTTGCAAATTTGCAATATTCATGGGGAAGAGGGAGCACTATTTTGCGAGTGCAGCTTGTATCATTTGATAGAGTTCTAAAAAAGTGGTCTAGGTGGCTGCCCACTGTCTCAATTAGGGCCAAAATTTGTCTAGGTTACCAAATAAGTAAATAGCATACCAAATTGACAGTGGTGAAGTAAGAGAGAGGTTCATCCTTCAAATCTTCAATGATGACAACCGGCTAGAAGGAGAGATACACACGACAACTTAGAGAGAGGGCGACTGGGAGAAAGAGACACCGATGATTAGCGCATGTTTCTGTTGTTTGATGCCATCAAGACTAAATCACATGTTAGCTATTTTGACGAGATCGAAGGAAATGAACTGATGTTTATGTTATATTGTTATTAATTATTATCTCAAAATTACAAATAAGTACCTCAATGCTACTTTACGATTCTCCTCGTAGTCCTAGAGTTTGGTACATTCCCAATTTCACCTCTATTATTTCACTAATGAAATAAATAAATAAATAAATAAAACCGCTTATGAAACCATTTAGGAAAGCGCCTATAACTTTTTCAACATTGGTCATTAAAGGGTGGAGGTTTCATTTTATGGCCCTTGATTAAGGTCTGCCTGCTAGTAAAATGAAACGGTGCGATGGGAAGGTAAAGGGTATTTTGGAGTTATTTTAGATATTTGATGAGTACATGTATGATGGAATTTGATTTTTTCGCAAGAAATGCCTTGTAACATATATAATTTTTGACAACCAGATCAACAACGAGTTACATGATTTATTGATTACTGGTGTTATTTTATTATTACTTTTTTTTTTTGCTAAATGGAATGTTGATATGAGATAGAAACAGTGTACTTGAAGCCTTTTCTTGGTTGAGTGGAGTTTTTAGAAGAGCATATGGTATGAAGTTCTTTTCATCCAATATCTACTAAATTTGATGGAAAGTTAACTTATTGTGATGGACAATGTGTACTTGATTTATAACTCCTACCGGAATATATGATTTGTTTTATAACTCCTAACAAAATATATGATTTGAAGTAGACGGAGATAAGGAGGATTAAATTTGAAATGATAGACTTGTTTTAAATTGAAGTCTTCATTAGGTTATAATGATGTTTTCCTCTTAAATATTTCAAAGAGTACAATTGGAAAGTTCTTTATTGCAATCTTCAATTAAGTAACTTTCAAACATTGAAGAATGTGAAAATGGAATGTTATCCTTATTCTTAGATAAGAGGAACTGCAAGGGATGAACTCACCCACTAAGTAGATGCTTTTAACCCCTACACATATTTATAAAGAGATGAGCAAACTCTCATCTCACCAATATGGGACGTGGTGCCACAATCACCCCTACTTGAAATCTTAATGTCAAGGTTCACATAGTATTCAAGACTCATATCTAGGTGATTTTAGACTTCTAAAGTCCAAGCCCATCCGTGCTTGGATGTCTTAGTCCTTTCAGATCAAAGATAAAATTGAGATCGCATGAAACGGCAATTTCTCTTATACCATATATAACGATGCACCCTCGAAGGGAATTGTTTCACTCCAAATAGTTAGTCAAATTGGTGCTTTAGGTTTTCCTAGCCAAGTGGTTGCAAGGAGATGAACAAACTCTCATCCCACCACAGATATGGGATGGGGTGCCACTACAATAGAACTCCTTGGTTTCTTTAGTTGTTCCAATAATAATAGGCTGATAGCCATGATATCATTATATTGCGCGTGATTGCCATGTTTGGCTCCATCAAAACTGTGATGCTATACGATTATCATTGACTGACAGCCATAGGCGAATTAGTCTTGCCCATTTCGCTTCCTTTTTTTAGGTAGTCAGCAGTTTAATGCTCATTTCCTAAAATTACCGTCTACCACTAGGAGGGGAAAAAAACTGACCATATATCTCACATGCTTTTCAAGTTGGACTAATTGGCATAACATATAAATACATAATTTTGCACTACTACAAAATTAACACTGAAGGTTTATTATTCAATTTAAAGCTGCATTTAATTTCTAATTTGCATAATAAGGTAATAGTTTTAGTTTTTTGTCATCCTTTTTGACAACCCTGTTATCCTTTCCTCTTGATTTCTACTTTCCATTGTCTGAATGTTTGCATATTCTTGTCCTTTCTCCATCTCCCCATCCCCCCATCCCCCCTCCCCCCTCCCCCCTCCCCCCTCCCCCTCGTGTGTTTGTCACCTGCTAATGTTGATGTAATATCTGTTTTATTGCTAAGGTGCCGGAGAATCAGGGAAGTCCACAATATTTAAGCAGGCAAGATATTTGTAAATCTATTCATTAAAATTATCAGTTTAATTTCTTTTCCATCTACGGACTTGCCTGATGCTTTATTATGCATTTGCAGATAAAACTTTTGTTTCAAACGGGCTTTGATGATGCAGAGCTAAAAAGTTACATCTCAGTTATCCACGCCAACGTGTATCAGATAATAAAAGTATGCATTACTTGTACGGGTGTTTTGGTTATTTCCCTTTTTATAATATAGGAAGAGTATTATTGTCATCTACTTGATAGGAACACATTGCAGCAAAATTATTTGTAGTTCGTGTACAATTACAGAAATATGGTTGGTAGATATATCTACTTTTAAATGCTAATATATCGTGTTGTAACAGATATTGCATGACGGGGCAAAGGAATTGGCTCAAAATGAAACAGATTTCTCAAAATATGCTGTATCGGATGAAAATAAGGTCAGAGTTCATTGTTTGATTGTCTGTACACTTTCCAGTATTTATCCATTTTGTGGGAATGATTAAACGCGAATAAGAAGATCTGTATAAACATATTTTATTTAAGTGACTTCATATATAACCAACTGGCTGATGGAAGTCCTTGTAAGTTTGAAGACGTTCTAGTTGCTGACTAATATTGAAGAACGGGACTGCATTTGGGATACATTTATAACATTAATGCTGTGTATTCAGAAAATTGGAGAGAAACTATCTGAAATTGGTAGCAGGTTTGAATATCCTCGCCTCAATAGTGAGCTTGCGCAAGAAATAGAAACTCTCTGGAAAGATGGAGCAATACAGGTAACCCCCCCTTCATGTTGGTTGCTATGATTTGTACTTTTCCATGCAATCCTATCCATCTAGTTTTACTTCACTTCATAACCATTGCAAGTGTTGAGCTGTACTCGTTCAATGCAGGAAACATATTCTCGGGGTAATGAACTTCAAGTTCCGGACTGTACTCTTTATTTCATGGAAAATTTGCAAAGATTGGCTGATGTAGATTTTGTTCCAACAAAGGTATCTGAAGTTAGAAATGATCATATCTGGTTTTTGTATCTGTAATTTATTTGAAATGATATTATTAAAGAACTAAGCACTATATTTCACTTTGATGGAAATGTAACAATGTTCATTTTCTTTAATAATATCCTTTATCATATATTATCCATAGATTAGAAAATTTTCTTAAAGAAGGACCGTCCTTTTCATCATTTCATGTCTCTTAGCACTTGCATTCGATCTGGGATTTTCTAAAATGTTCTCTACAACATGGTAAGCATTAATTCAGTTGAGAGACAACAAACAAGCTGGTCTTTATCGTTAATGTAGGTCTAAGGTTTCTACTTAAACCTGCAATTGCTCTCAGTTCAAGTTTATAAATGAAAATTTTATTTTATATAATTTCTGTGAGTAACCAGTATAGATGTTAGAATATTGAGCCTTCCTTTTCTTGTAATTACAATTAGATATATTATAAAACTATAAATATCTTTTCCACCTGAACTTTTTAAAGAGAGATAAATGTTGGGTATATGTAGTACACTATACTCGGGGTACAATGATGCATAGTGTATTGCATGGAGTAGATTTTTGTATACAAAAGTTTTAAAATTATCCTGTTCTATATATTAAAGTTATAGTTTCTTGAACTTGTTAGTTTTCTTTTTTGTTTTTGCAGGAAGATGTTCTCTATGCCAGGATTCGAACAACTGGTGTTGTAGAAATCCAATTCAGGTGAAAGTTACATTCATCTTTAACAATCTCTTAAGAAAAAAAAGGGAGTTTTCAGTCCTTGACAAAATATAATATTATTTTAGATAAATATGCTAATTATGATATATTTTTTATAGGTAAATTTTGCCTCAAGTATGGGGATTATGCTAATTATAATATTTAGCTCAAGCTTTAATTCAATCACACTACTAATTTACTTAGAAAACAAAATACTTCACTTCAATCAATCACGTTTGCATTCTAGAACTAAATTGAATTGCAAAATTTTGAGAATGCTTCCGAGAGTTGACTATTTAGTGATGAATATAAAGAGAGAGCCATGAAGAGCTCAGAAGTTCCTTCCAAAAAATGGTCAGCAATCCTGATTTGCCAGTTGTACTTAGTTTATTCGCATTTGTTTTATATTTGGTACACCTATGTATGCACATAGGACATGACTGCTGACTTTTAATTATGTAGTAATTTATATAGCATATATAGATTCAGTTCTATAGTAAGCCTACCTATTTTTTGTTTGAATAATTTCAATTTTCTCTTTAGAAGTACAAATATTACTTGCGAGGGTTGTAAGCTCATCCTTTATGGAATAGTTACTCACGAAGCCAGCACCAAGATCCTATTTTAAGAGGGTTTTGGTTTGATGATGCTTGTAATTTAATAGGTCATCACTTTTGTCCAATAAAAGAATCATCACTTGCCTCTCTTACTCAATTAGGGTTGCATCTTCCATTTTATTTTTGTATAAGATGTCTTTTACCCTTTACTTTGCTATGTTCATATTATCTTTTGGTCTGCAACTAGAATCCAGTTGCTCTGCTTTAATATTTTAAATGACTTCACTACTTAGAATTTAGGGGGGACATATCTGATACCTTAAACTTGAACCAATCTTGTTATAGGTGCAACTGTTGTTCTAGCACAAAAAATAATTTATTTTTTGTTTATTTCTTTTCAAGTGGTGTCCAACTCTAGCTTAGCATGTGCATTTAGGTTGTCCCTGCTCATTTCTTTGAGTTGATCTTTCTTGATACAACAAGTTGCACTTATTTTGGGTACCCTGTATGGTTTTTAGCACCTTTACCGTGTCACGTGAACATACTTGGTACATGCTCTCATGTTGAAGCTCCTGGGAACTTATTAGTGGTTATGATATTTGCAGCCCAGTTGGAGAGAACAAAAAAAGTGGTGAGGTATATAAACTCTTTGATGTTGGAGGCCAAAGAAACGAACGAAGGAAGTGGATTCATCTTTTTGAAGGTGTTACAGCTGTGATTTTTTGTGCTGCTGTTAGCGAGTAAGATCTACGTTGCCTTCTCTCACAAGTTACGGGATTATATGCATGTGGCAGATGTAAAATTTAAACCTCGATGAGTCAGAAAATCCATGATATGTATTCATGGATCTTATTATACTGTCACTTCATTGTTTAAATGATTCTCATTAATTTAATTTTTTTTGTGTGGTAAAAATATTGGTTTAGGAAAGTATCATGTTGGATATGACTTATGAGTATTACTACTTATTTCTATTATCCTAATTTTATTCCAGGTACGATCAGACTCTTTTTGAGGATGGAAACAAGAATCGGATGATGGAGACCAAAGAACTCTTTGAATGGGTCCTAAAGCAACCATGTTTCGAGGTTTCCAATTACTTCACTTCACAATTTTTTTTCTTTGTTCTGAAGAACTTTTGATGCAGTTCATCACTTACCAATTTCTTTTGCTTATATTTTATTTGTTTAATGCAGAAAACATCGTTCATGCTGTTTCTAAACAAATTTGATATATTTGAGAAGAAGGTTCAAAATGTAAGAGTATATAGAACTGTGAACCTTTATATGTTGGAGGAAACAACTATTTACAGTTGTTTTTGGTTGCTCTTTTTATGTAGGTGCCATTGAATGTATGTGAATGGTTTAAAGATTACCAACCGATTTCGACAGGAAAACAGGAAATCGAGAATGCATATGAGTAAGTATTTTCAATATTTTCTGTTTCTAGTTTGGGGTTTGGAATAACAAAGCTTTACTTGAATGCCAAACCCTGGGAAGTTTTGGTCACTGACAAGGAGGGAAAGGGGTATTGTCATGGAATTATATATATATATACACAAACGCACACACAAACACTCCCCCCCTCCCGTCCCACAAAAGATGACTGAAGTACAAAACTTGTCCTATAAAAGAAGTACACAATTCAAATGCAAAATGTTATAATGTCCATTTTACCCACAAAAGTAATTAAGCAGGGTCCACTACTCAAGAAAAGTGAGAATCGTACTTATTTGGAGTCCATTGCCTATAAAATGAAAACTTATTTATTCTCTCTTCTCTGCTTTTGTTTTTATTAAATTATGTGAAAAGTGTACTTGCGATATCTTTTATGGGTCAGAGGGAGTATATATATATATATACACACACACACCCCTCGACTATCTTAAGGAGATTTCTGTACTCGTACTGGCAGCTGCCAATTTTTTAAGTGATTATAAGAGTAGTTTTTCTACTGGTAGGTAACCAACAATAACATGTCTAAAGTTTTCTCATAAACATAAGAAATTTATTCTAATACAACTAGAGGTAGAAAGTTCAGTTTTAAAAGTAGAGGTACGAATACTTGTTGTTTTTTGCTTGTGTACGCTACTGGTATTTCCTATATATTATAGGAATCCGTTTCTGACAGACATCTAAAAGATATGGTTACTAGCTTTCTCAGCTAGTGTTAAATATTTGATGAATGTTGTACATTACTTCTCATATTGTTCTAAATTCAGATTTGTGAAGAAGAAATTCGAGGAGCTATATTTTCAAAGCACTGCCCCTCATAGTGTGGACCGGGTTTTTAAGATTTACAGGACCACTGCCCTTGATCAGAAACTTGTGAAGAAGACTTTCAAACTGGTAGACGAGACTTTGAGAAGGAGAAATCTCTTTGAAGCAGGCTTGTTGTGATAAGAGTAGTTTTTTCTAAAGGAAATGTCAATATTTTGGAAAGGTAGATTCTGGCACTGGCTATGATGTTGGGACACTGGATGAACTCTATCTCACATCGTAATTTACAGGTAAAAATTCGGCTGTTTGGTATACCCTCTGTAAAAGGAACTTGATGTTACCACTTTTCCTTTTTGCCCTTGAAAAAGCTCCCAAATTTATTTATCCCTGTTTGTAAACTTACTGATCTCGGATGAGCATGCACATAATGGTCTGAAAATTAATTTATAGCTTATTTTTTCCATACTGATTTGTCTCGAGCTTTATGTTAGAGTTTGTATATTAGGTGCACTAGGCATAAAAATGTTCATGGGCCACGGGGAAGCGGACGCATTGCGGATTGAATATTTCACATTATCAAAAAAAGAAGAAGAAAATATCTTATTCTGGAACCAGTAAACAGGTGTAAAACATACTAAAATGACTACATAAGGCTGGACTAAGCCAAGTAACTCTTGATTTGGCCATTTGCACTGAAAAAATTCTACCAGGAATTTTACTCTAATTGCTCTAGGATGCACCTTGATGTTGTAGATCATGCATAATGTAAGCGATTGGTTTGGAAAAAGACAAAGGCTATCAAATTAAGCAGATCCCGCTTAAAGGTGAGTGGTTAATTTTTTGGGTAAATGCCTTGGCTGACAGGCCGAGTCTATTTGACTAAAGCTTGTTAATGAGTCTAGCTTATCGTTTAAGATCGGCTTGAGCTCAACTCGTTCACTAATCAGGCTCTTTTACACCTCTATGTTGTAGGAAAATGTAATGTTTCTACAATTTTATGTTTTTTTGCTCATTTTGTTTCAAGGAAGAAGATGTTTTCAAGAAAATGACTTGGCTTTCTGCAGAAAATGTTTTCCAGTAAAAGAGATTGAGGTTGAACTACGAGTTATACGAGTTGGGCGTGGGCCTTTGTAAAAGGACGGTGGCCAACTGGCCCGTGTCTTTTGACATATGAATGTGTTTTTTTGAGAGTTTGAGAGCAGATTTTCTGTTCTCTTTGTGTCCTCCCACTTAAATTTTGACACATGTTTTTTTATTTAATTTTAGAATTAATTAATGTTAAGTAAGAGATTAAGTGTCAAAATTTAAGTGGAGGGACACAAAGGAACAGAAAAATTGGGGACAGAGGATCTGCTCTCGTTTTTTTTACATCAACTGTCTTGTTAGGTAAGCAAATTTTATGTCTGTGAGTATCAATTGGACAAAAGTTACGATTTGATTACTGTTCGTTTAACTATTGGGACGATGATGATTTGAATCGAACTTGAACAGTTTAAATTTTTCGAACAAATATAATCTAAATATTAATATAAAATTATAATTATTTGAATAATTTATCGAATTTTATAATTTATTCATATTGGAACCTCTAAACTTACGAAGGATGTTGAAAGCTAATGAATGTGAACCAAGAAAGAGGGACAAGGAAAGCAACAAGGAGTATAAAAGAGTCCACCTTCTCCCAACCGCTAAAAATTCCACATTTTTAAAATAGAAAAAATAAATATATTTAGAAACTAAATTACAGAGGAAGGTCGTGAGGGATTTTTGGCATATGGGATTTTTGCCTTTTTCCTCTTTGAAAAGATGTCTCAAAATCTTCGTTCCCAAGTAGACCTTTTGTTTCTTGAGCTCAAATAAAACGCATATTCCTTTCTCTATCCTCCTCTCTGTTCAAACCCCTAAAATCTCCAACTTTCTACGTTACCAAACGCAACTCAAACCCGTAATTGATCTCTTGCATTGGACCATTCTTCTCCCCTTTTTTCCAGGTTTGTTTTAATTCTATAACTGGGTAAAAATTAAAGCTCCATCAATGATTTTTTGTCTTAATTATGGGTATCGAAATTAGCTCCAAGTTTTGATATTTTATTCAATGAGCTGGAAATGGGTTTTTGGATTTGCATTTTCGTTGCCAGAAACCTAATGAAATTTAATAATTTCTGGCATTTAGAAAATGTAAAGATGTTAATTTTAATGGGTTTAAGGTAATTCTTGATTTTGTTATGATTCTAGTTTTTCTGTCGAAAAAACAAGATCTTGACTTTTCCTCTTTTCTTTTTATTTTTATGGTGTGAAATTCAATTTCTTTTTTTGAACATTTTAATTTGATTGTGTATTCATTTGTTGTCAATTCCTTTACTAATTCTCTTAGAAATGTCTTAATTTTTCTGTATATGATTAAAAAAATTAAATAAAATTCTTGCAGGTGTTTAGTAATCTTTGTTGAGGAAGTCTTAATACTCAAATTTGGTAGAGTTGATCGGGTTATAATTCAATATGCGGAATAATTGGTTGTTTCCCATGGATCTTGATGGGTGGTCGCCGGTGGAACCACTTGTCCACCCACATTTGCTGTCTCATATTGGTTCATTTGTCGACAATTCAATTTACCATTCAAGATACTTTTATGTCTCTGGAACTATGGCTCTTCAGGACGCTTTCAACTGTATGTCAAAGTTTACCGGTGCTCTACTATTGTGGTTTGCCAGTGGTTCAAAT
Organism: Panax japonicus; assembly: GCA_020205505.1. Lineage (NCBI taxonomy): Eukaryota > Viridiplantae > Streptophyta > Magnoliopsida > Apiales > Araliaceae > Panax > Panax japonicus. The sequence continues at coordinate 64,683,133 of CM035102.1, forward strand.
TCCAACGTAAATCACAATTTACCTGAAAATTCTCATGGTTCTAGTACAAGAAGCTGTAAATCTTATACACAAGTAAACCCCATCACCTCAGCTGGGAATAATCTTGCAGGATTTGGCCGCAATTTTAGGTTAAAGGGAGAATCTGTTATCCCTGTGATTTTTGATAAGATTTCGAGTTTCAGTGTGAGACTACTGTGCAAACAAGCCGAACAGCTTCAATCTTTTCCTATGCTCTCATTAGCTGCAGCTCTGATACCACCATTTGACAATGAGTAAGATTTTTTCGTTTTAAACACCAACTCATGACATTTTGAAAAATTTAAAAATATTTTATGAGGTTGATTGTCTGAAATACATTTAATATTCCCCCACCTTTTGGTTTTGTTCAATCTTAACATTCCCTGAAATTATTTTTTCATGTTCATCAGATCTCAGAATGTACTAGGTGTTCCACTTGAGAATGATGATGTACTAATGCATGGACCAAAATCCCTGCGAGATTGAGCACCGTGGGTGTGGTGATCTTTATTTTAGTAATTTCGACTGTACAAGACATGCAGTTGAGCCTGGAACTGGCATTGAGTTCCCAACTATTTTGGATAACATTTTAGCTGGAGAGACTAACTCCAGTTGGCTCTCGGAGGTTAATGTTTAAAATTTTTGCTGGTCTTATTAATATCCATTCTTGATCCGCATTCTGTTTCAGTTAGCTGCTTTAACATCGAAAAGTTATAATAACTTGTAGGTGATTTGAGTTTTTATGTTATTTTTTTTTCTTATGGCATGCATGTTATCCTCGTGTAAACCCTATCCTAATGATGGAAGAAGATAATATGAAGCCTTTATGTATTTATGGCATCAGATAATATTTTCTTCTGTTACTATCTGAGCATCAATAACAGCTATGCCTTTTTAATTATGGTTTTCAGCCATGTAAAAGTCCTCACAGCGTAATATTTGTGTTTACAGGAAAACTGTTCTTAAAGTCCAGCATAGTTTATAGTTTGAACTAGGTGTACAACAATAATAGGACACATTTGCAACCTAACTTCTCTTATCTATATTCTATCCTAACGTTACTCTGTGGAGTTCATTTTATTAGTTCACTCTTAGATTGTTGATTCAACTAAAAGAAGGAGACATTTCTTCTTTGGTAGTGATTCTGATAGTTATACAACTGAGATATATACTCATACTGGCATACTGCTATTAATATTGTGAACGGCGGTTTCCACTCATTTCTCCATTGCTCTCAGTCTATGCGAACCCTCTAGTCTGGTTTTTGTTATAATCTATCTTACAGGTTACACCAAAGGGTTTATTAAGAGTTTTCCAGTGTTTATGAATGACAATCAACAGAGAAGAGCTCAAAGCTTGATTTTATCTTTGCTGAAAGTAGATTGGAGGGTATGGACCTTAAGCATCACATTTAGGAACAGGGGATTAAACTTGGGTTCGAGGGACCCCATTGTTAGTTTGCTAAATGAAGAATTTTTTTCAAGACTACCATTTACTTTTTTATTACTACCTTCTGAGAATGAATCCAAGCTATATACTTGTACTATAATTTAGCTAATTATATCTAGAATCTTATAATATGATCTCAGGAAACTTGAAGTGCACTGTATACTGAGAAACATTAGATGTATAGGGAAATCTATCTGTGTAATCATGGACTCAATCTCCTTGTCTATGGCTCTCTCTGATGTATATTTTTCCACTTCAATTTGTTACTAATTGAATACGGTGGTGACTTCTTGATGTGCTTTCTTAATAGATGCATCTGTATCCTATCCTGCTACCACCTTTTGTTCTGTTGTCTAAGCCCCAACTTTTTCTTTATGTTTTTTACTGAAGGTACTTGTTGGAACTGGATCCAGAACGATGAAGATAATAAAAATTACGTCTCTGAAGGTTTATGCATTTGGTTTTTGTAAGCATTTTTTTCTACTTGCTTCTTCCATTATTTATTGAAATCTGTTGATCTTTTTGGCTCTTCCCAACCTATTAACTATTGTTGCCTTTTAAATAGATGTTCATCCTTTTGAAGTCTGTGAGAAATTGGGTCCAAAGTATGCTTCTATGCTAGCAAGTGAAGTGAACAAAAACCATACTTTTTATCAAGATCTTCTCAGGTATTTCAAAAATTTTATCTTTTAATTACTCAACCTTGCTTCTCATGCTATTTTTTTTTATAATTTTATATATTTTATGAAACCCCATAAGACCCAGAGAATAGCCACTGATGAAACGCTTTCCTCTGTTGTGTCCTTGTTAATTTCAACTTCCTTGGTTAAGAAGAGAGCACCTCATTTGGTTGTTGTGTAAGAATTTACTTCTCTGGAAGGTTGCCTAAATTAGTTGGCTAATCCCTTGACCTTGATATTTCTTGGGTCTTTAGTGTATTAATAAGGATGAGAATTTATCCTGGCAAGGACATTGGCATTTTCGTTGTTAAAATTTTATATCTAATGGTCTTTGAAGTCTGAAATATTTTATTAAACATACAAGTCTGGGTCATCACATTAGGTAACAAATATTGATTCTGTGAATTTTAGACAAAATTACTCTCGTTTATGACAGAAAAATACTTGTCTGTAATGTGTTAGTGTATTAAATAGGTTTTAAGTTTAACATCAAACTGAAGCATTTGAAACTTTGCCATAAATATTTTAGACTCTAATTAGGTGTTAGTGTAAAGGACAGAATAATTTTTTTATGCTTCCTTTTATTTGATCATACTCACGATTCTACTCTTTTAGATTATTTCGAATTGGAATCATTCAAACAGTGCATGATGAATCTAGAATAGTATACAATTAATACCCAGTGTCACATTATAACAGTCGAGATTTAATACAAATGTTGAAATGACCTGTTACTTTAAAAGTAAATATCTTTAGTTGTGTTTATATATACTAAACACATTGTTTATTGTAAGATAGTTCCCCTTATGCTAGTGACTCAATTGTTGGGTTTCCGTTATGTTTCCTTTACTTTCTCCTTATTCAAATAAAGGCCTACATGATTTTGTATCTCCTCTTTAACAAGATATATTTTTGTTCAAAATTTTCAAATTCAACAATTGATGGACAAATTGTTGTAGTGACATGACATTTTGAGATGAGTCAAGCCTGCTTGAAGCATAAAAATATGAAAAAATCTGTATAGAATGATATAGGCAATCCGAAATTGAGACTCTGATTGCTGATGATATAGTTTGGTAACTGTGGTGCATCATTTGGCTAGGTAAAATATACAAGTTAAACTGAGATCATTAGCATATTATGAACTGTTCTTGGATATAGCTGAACTCAGAAAAGATTGTTTGCTGAATGTGTTGGCCATCTTCTTATATTTTCTACAGTATAATGTCATGTTATCATTTCCGTATCAAATTTTTTGATATGGATGCTGCAGGGAGGATATTAGCATGACGATTAGGCTTGTGGTTAGTGTCAATGGGATGAAAATCAGTACCGTTAGAAAGTAAGTGGAAATTACTTTTAGCAGGCTTTGATTGAGAAGTAAATATTTTATTTTCATGCATAGGAGCTAATGTAGATGAATTTGCCATGAATTCAATCAGTTTGACTTTTATTACTCGACAAGGCAAAATAATTTGGTCCAGTATGCAATTCCAATTTATTGGTTGTATCCATCATCTGTGTGTATGCATGTGACTTGTGTGTTAGTCATATATATATATATATATATATATGCAGTTTACAAAATTTTCATTCTAATGATGTCTCACTCTTCTAATGCAGGTTATCATTAGAGGTGGCTTTGGCTGTCCTCTTCATTTATATTTTATTCCTATTGGAGAAATAAATTTCAGCTTCCTGACATGTTTTATTCTTTTCTTTATGCTTGTTTTCATTGTTTTGTTCTCCCTCTTCCACCCCACCCAACCCAACCCACCCCACCCCACCCCACCCCACCCATCATTTCTGTGGGTACTATCCATATGTACATACATCATTTTCCGTTGTTCTCTATACCAGGACCACCCTAGAGAATGGCTTTATCAACATTAATTTATTAAACTCTAAATAAATAACACCTAGTTACTCGGAAGAAAGACGGGGAAATCTCCATGTTGAGGGAGAGCAAACTGCCCGTGCACTTACATTGACCTTACCATACTCCATTCCCCGGTCAGCTATGCTCTCTCGTCAGCTATGACGGCTGTGAAATGGAGATTCCCCCCTTTCCATTTAAGATTAAAAAAATTTATGATCTTTATTTATTATCTGTTATGTGTTTTTGATGATTGGTTTTGTTATAACTGGTAGTAAAATTATAATACATATGATTACAACAGTTGCTTCTAAAGCATTAAAACCTTAACCTTGAATTGAGAACTAGAGTAAGAGAAATCAGTCTGATCTTTTACCAGATCAGGTCCACTCTTGCTTGGATAATCTTATTCGAGTAGGAGATGCTTAATTCAGGCCTTTGATTCTTACTGCTGGCAATCAGAAAGAAGAATCTTACCATATCTAATTCTCTATTTCTGTTTATGTTTCTTGCAGTGCTTTTGAAAAATCCCTTCGAGCTCGACTGATGAAGGTAAACCATCTGCTTCTGAGATTTGTTTCTTTGATCTTGGAATTTTTGTTTCCCACTCCTGACAAATTACCATTGTTCTTTAGACAAACCCAGACACTGATTACGACTGCCTAAGAAGATTTGGTTCTCTTTTCTCACAAGATATTCCTGTACGAGCGGTAATAATTCGACGAACCCTCTCAATACTTGCTAATTTACCTTTAGTGTGGCAGAATGGCATCTGACTTGTAAATTAAAATTTTCAGGGAACAACTATCTATTTCAGGAGAACGGCGGATAATCACCTGATCACTGAAAGTAAGTATTATCGTAAAGCTCTTTAACTCGGTGCATTCGATTGACATGGCCCCGTCATTCAACCTCATCAACCCCACCTTCCCGGCATCCCCATGCCTCCCACCATCCATTCTTTTCTCTGTACACTCAACAAGTGGTGGTGGTTTATGTTCTTGTTTTCCGAGTTTATATTCCAATTGTGCCCCCATAAACTACATTGTTTTGTACTCCCTAGGTTCAAAAGTTACAGATCCATTTCTAAAAGGTCGACTTTTAAATGAAACTTTACTTTTACAAATATATCCTTAATATTAACTAGAAATGTAGTAGTGTTGGCAATAATACTCAATCAACCCAGAATTCAAGTAATAACATATTTGGATTTCATGCTTAAAATAGAAATGTATCTCTAATTTTGGAATGGAGGGAGTATTTATTAACAACAAGAACCAAGTGTTCCGCTTCAATTATCCATCTGTAAATCCTTTTACACAATTACCATTGGAATATATATATATATATATATATGCAGTTGGAGGCAATCAGATTGGAGCAGTTCATAGCAAGGATTTGTTTAGTACGTGATTCGTTCCGTAAATTTTTCATTGATCTACCTGTTTGCACACTAGGTCAAAGTTAAAAGAGGAAAATACTGTAGTTATGTTTTAAAACTAAATATGCGATATGTATATATTTTCAGCCTTTCAGGGGCTTTCTTTTGACATGTACATTGGAGATGTTCCTGTGTGCGAACAAACAAAAGAGGAGATTGGGAGAAATATGGCAAGTATCATAGGGAGGTGCTAAGCTCGTTTGCTTATTGTCTACATTCCTCGGGGTCTTTTATCTACAACTGATTGAAGCTCTCGACAGATGTTGCATGGCTTCGTTATTGGTTTGACACTGCTTTTCGTGCTTACGAAATTATTATATTCTGACCTCTCTGGTATTTAGTTATTTGCTGCTGCAACTAAAAGAGCTGGAGCATATCTGGGGTAAAGGTTATTTTTAAATTTTGGGCTCATGAAAATTGTTGTATAATGCATCATTTTTTCTTCTTCTTTCTGAACAAGAACAAAATAAATTCTCTATATTTAGATATGAAAAATGTATATAATGAAATAGCTACATATTTGATGTAGTTTGCTTTAGGTACATTTATTCTTTGTTGTAGTTTGGATGCAATTTTGATCCGTCTTGTTTCTCCCTGCAAGTGATGCATTGTAAAGTTTGAAAGATGAATTTCTATTATGTTAATTTGCGAATAAATGAATTATTATTGTAAAATTTTCAAATTTATTATAATCTATTATATAAATTTTATTATTAGTTAAGTAATTTTGAAATTTAATATTCGCTTGTCGTTTGATTTTAAAAATTAAATTGTATATTTAATTTTAGAATGTAGATGGTACAATTTTAGAAGGAATTACTTTTCTTATGTAAACCATCTTGTACATTACTTTATTATTATTATTGTTATTATATATAGTATAATATGACGTAATCACCAATTATATGATTTAAGTATTTAATTATAAAATTAAAAATAAAATTAATAACTGTATCTAATAAAATATCTTTATAAAAAATATCAGCAACATAATACTCCATTTGTTCTTAAATAAGTACTCCTATCTTTTAAGGTTTTTGCACATAGATTAAGAAAGTTATTTAATAATTAAAACTTGTGTGAAATTTTATCACTATCCCTTTATGAGAAGTTAAAAATTATTAATACAAGATAAAGAATTTCTTGTGACAATAAGATAAGATAGGGGTGATATAGAAAAATAAATAATTTATTCTCTTAAAAAATTATAAACGACAAATAAATTAAAATAATTTTTTTCTAAAACGTCATTTATTTAAAAATAGAGGGAGTAATTAAGAAGAAGAACTTGCCATAATCACCCCATGGAGATTGACATCCCAAATTATGATGAGGGCTTGCCAAAACAAAAACACCACTCATCTATTAGGATATTATTACATCATAAATTATACTTTCCCGTTTTGGATAAAAGTTAAGGTTGATTTTTTGTGTATTTTAAGAAAATTAATACTCCATTCATCTCATAATATATGACGTTTTAAAGTTATGTACAAAAATTAAAATAATAATAATATATCATTAAATATAATATTAATGTCTGTAATACTATTTATCATATATAGTCCTTATCTCATACTCTCTCTTATTTGTAACATTTTTTCATGAGATGTAATTTTAAAAAGATTGTGTCTAATTCTCCTATATTATATAAAATATAAAATAATTTGGAGAAAATAAAATTATTTAAAATGTCATATATTATGGGACGGAGGGAATAACATGAGTAGTGATACTCTATAAATATGTATAGAGAATAAAAATATGATAATTAATACTAGGACCATGATTGTTTGTAAGGATTATAATTTCGGGACTTATATTTTCATGGATTATAATCCCAAACAATTAATCTTAGGATTAAATAGTTCTAGTCACATGTTTATTTTTTATGAAATTATTTATGGGATAACTTAAAATAAACTCATGTTATATTTATTTTGTTCAAGATTATTTGAAGAATTGGATAAAAATTTACTATTTGAACTATCATATCCTTACTACTATAACAAATATATTATATTCTCATTAGTTTAAGTATAGATAGAAAAGATAAGATACATCGATATTTTTAAACAAAGTTAAAAGGTTAATGTAACGCCTCCAAAACAGGTATACATCACCTATTCTGAGTCGCCATATACATGGTACAAAATACAAATACAACTTAATAATACAGCTGTCGTGTAAAATATGACAAAATATAAATTGAGAGTTTTAATAAGAATATTGTCATCTAGACAATATCCACACTCAAAGGAGTTCTCATTATATTTATTGTCACACTATTTAACAGAATAGTGAGGACTATTAATACTATTATCTGGACCGTCACTCCGTTTCCCGACTAGTCCCGGCTGCGTTCTCATTTTTTGAAGAGAACAGTGAAAGAAAGGGGTGAGCTCAACTAGTCCAGTAAGAAATATTATGACTAAAATAATGTAAAATAAATTATCATTAGTCTTCAACATTGTTAAACTGATAAAATATAACAAACATCAAGTTTAACTGCAGCGGAACAAGCAATCCATTAAAAGAGTCAAGTAGAGAATAAAATCTACTATCTTTTATGATTTAAAAAGGGTTTTCACTACTTTTATCACTGAAACTCGGCTTAATAAATAATTCACATCATCCCTACACTACGACCAAAAATATTCATTAGTATCAGAATCATAAATTATCCATGCACTACGGGTCAAGAATATTCGCGTATTCAACAATGGTCATGATCATGCCAACAACTGTCCATCAATGCACTACGGGCCAATGAGGACTTTTACCACATTATTTATAACATTACGGTCATGATTATACCGATTAATTCCTGATCATAATCATACCAAGTCCATCTATGCACTACAGGCCACAGATGACTTTCAACATAATATAAATATGAGGATGATGACAATTATAAAACAAGTTCAAGAATTAATTTATCCAGGAACTAATAACGTCCAAATTGTCAACATGATACTTCTTTGTAGAGTAAAATTCAAGAATGCTCAGAAGAATATTTCCATGAAAAGATACTGGATGAAACGCAAATATCAATGATATTTCACTAATTTCATGGAGTGTAGAAGTCAAAGCTTTAACCAACTGAGTATAACAAAATATATGAAACTGCAAATGAATTTTCGCCCGCCATGCGGTAATCCACTTAGACAGATCATTTCCACAATTTAATAAGAAATGAATACGAAGGGTCATTCACCATGCATGTAGTAATCCACATACACAGGTTATTACAACAGAATAATAAAGAATAGAATAACAGAAGAATTCACCATGCATGCGATAGAATTCACAGACAGGTTATTCCAACAGAATAATAAATAATGGAACCAGGTCATGCGTAAACGCATAGACAAGATATTCCAACAGAATAATAAAGAATAAAATAACAAAAGACTTCACTAGGCATGCAATAGACTGCACAGACAGATTATTCCAACTGAATAATAAATAATAGAACCAGGTTATGCGTAATACGCACATACATGATATTATAACAAAATAATAAAGAATGGAATAACAGAAGAATTTCACCATGTATGCGGTACTTCGCATATACAGGTTATTTCAACATAATAATAAAGAATGGAATAACAGAAGAATTTCACCATGTATGCGGTACTTCGCATAGACAGGTTATTCCAACATAATAATAAAGAATGAAATAACATAAGAATTACACCAAGTATAGTGTAGCCCGCGTATACAGGTTATTCCAACAGAATAATAAAAATGGAATAACATAAGTTCTCTTCATGAAGACGAAAGAAATAATACCCCTTACCTTAGAGAAACTGGATATAGGAGTAGTGAAGTAGGAGAATACTTTTTTTCTTTCTCTCTATAGTTTCTCTCTAGAGTTTCAGTGAATTCGTAAGAAATAATGAAGGAATGAACTTCTATTTATAGGAAAATGGACCGAATAATAACTAATTCATGAACGGTCCAAATTGATTTACTTTTAAACGGACGGTCCATATTGATTTACTATGCAGTATTAATAAAATATTCTAATAAAACAAAATTTTTTAAATAAAATATAATATATTCTATTTATAGTCTAATAAAATAAATAACTTTATAAAAGTATTCTGTTTTATATAAAAAGATTTTACTATGCAAACACTATGCAGGCACTATGCAAATACTATGCATAATAAAATATAATATATTCTAATTATTTTCTAATAAAATAAATAACTTTATAAAAATATTCTGTTTTATATAAAAAGATTTTACTATGCAAAATACTATGCATAATAGAATATGATATATTCTATTTATAGTCTAATAAAACAAATAACTTTATAAAAGTATTCTGTTTTATATAAAAATATTTTACTATACAAAATACTATGCATAATAGAATAGAATATATTCTATTTATAGTCTAATAAAATAAATAACTTTATAAAAATATTCTGTTTTATATAAAAAGTTTTTCTGTTTTATTTCATTAATAATACTAATAAAACAATATATATATATATATATATATATATTTAAACTTCCATGACTTCATAAAAAGACACCTCAATATATTTAACAACATTTATCATCATTATTATAATTCACAATATTAATCGACCAGATCGTTCCCAGGAAAGAGGGGGTTTTCCAATAAGGATTTCTCCCTATTGGCGCGCAATTAGGTTACCAAACTTCTCCTTGGCGGAACTTCTAGACATCGTTAATATTTCAAATAATAATATTAATAACTTCGTCGTCTTAATTATTGATTTAATAATATATAAAATATCGACAATAATTGAATCAAATAACGTGAGATACTATGCAACAATTACTGAAGCAATAATTGAACAAAACTGAGTGACTTCTCACGTAAGCATCAATAATCAATACTGTGTGCTACTATGCAACCACGCGAATTACTGTACTTTTACAACCGAGTAGTTCAACAGTTTTAACGGTAAAACTTCCGCTGTTATTTTCATAAAAATATTTTTGTAGTTTTCTCAATCCGACAATAATTTCATTGTGGGATCCACCAATGATTGTGTCGTCGTACGAATATTCCCTGTTAAAACGAATATTCCCCGACCAATCGAATATTATATAACAACTTGCATACTTTGTAAAATTTATAAATATTACCCACAACTATAACATTATATCAATCCACACCATAATTTTGAAAAAAAATATTTTGAAAAATTTAAATCTTTATTCATAAAATTTGGGGTCTCACAGTTAATTTTGTCCTCAAATTTTTAGTCCCAAATGGTATGAATTATAATACCTAGTTAGATATGATATTAAATAGCCTCCATTTTCAAGTTATTTTATTATTCCGGGACTAATAGTCTCAAGTCTATTTTTAAAAACAAACAAGAGATTTGGGATTAATAATTCAATTCACTACCAAAAAAATGGTAATTTGTGATGGCCAAAATCCATCACAAAAAGTAGGATAACCATCACGAAAGGTTTACGTGATGGCTTTAAGCATCACAATGGCCGTCTTATATACGCCCATCATGAAACGTTTTACGTGATGGTTTTGGCAATCACGCAAATGCTTAGTCCTTTTGTGATGATTAATACAATCACATTAACATATACTCTATTGTGATTGTCAAAGTCATCACACAAAAAAATAAGACTTTAGGGATCAAATGTAAGAACGTGAATATCTATTTACGTATAATTTATTTTACTATATTAATTATATCTATATTAATTGTATCAAATGATACTTGTAGGATTCGAACCCTCTCCCATTTGCAAACTAAATAACAAGTATTACCACTACACCAAAGTCCAGATCATGATTATAATTTTAAAACAAAATATAAAAGGAAACATATGTGAGTTGACTTACTAAACAAAATTACTTCCAAATAAGATTTGGTGATTGCAATGGAAGTCACAAATACTCTATAATGATGGTAAAATTAGTCATCACTAAGAGCCATCATATATTTTATTATTTTGTGACGGCTTAAAAATTCCATCACAAAATACATTCTTTTTGTAATTGCAAATAAAAGTCATCACAAAAATCTATCTTTTTAATGATTGTCACGGCCGTCATAAAATATTATTTTGATTATTTCTTATATTAAAATATTAGTGATGGCTTAAATGCAATCACGAAAATGGTATATCTATAAGTGATGACTTAGTGCGTCACAAATTTTTTTTATTTTGCGTAAAAAGATTTGTGTGATTGACATGGCCATCACAATTATAATACATTGATGGCAAAATTAGTCATCACTAAGAGCCATCATATATACTATTATTTTATGATTGCTTAAAAAGTCCATCACAAATTACTATCTTTTGTGATTGTTTTTAAAAACTGTCACAAAATTCCATCACGTATTCTTGTTTTTCTAGTAGTGATTCCAACTATAATCCTTACAAAAAAAAACATTATAGACAAAATAGCTTCATCCTAATTAAAATAGCTCCATCCTTAATTCCTAATTTATTACTCTCTTCGTCCCTAAAAAGATGATTAATGATACAAATTTTTTTGTCCCCAAATTAGTGAGATAAAGTATATAAAGTGAATGGTAAGTATGTCATTTAGTGGGGTCCATTATTATAAAAAAATAAAAATACTTGTCACTTTATATAATCTTGTGAGGCTACTAAGGATAAATTTAAAACTTTTTTACTCTCTTTCTTCTGTTTTTACTTTTTTTTAATATGTGTGCAAATTATACTTTGCTCATCATTTTGGGGACAGAAGGAATATATCTTATGAAATAAACTTTCACGTTGATCGCAATCTACTTCGTTATCTATTTGTTATATCATTTTAAGTATATATTTATGTACATATTCAAATCGTACATCCAAAAACACAAGTGTAAAATAATACTACATCCGTTCCTTAATATAGGTCGTTTTAGATAAATATTTTTGTTCCTAAATATAAGTCGTTTAAGAATTTCAAGTAATCATTAATTGCTTAATTTTCAATATTACCTCAAGTAATAAATATAACTTTGGTTGTTTCACTAATTTTTGACCAATAAATAATATATTTTTTTCAATACAAGGGCAATATAGCAATTGATAGTATATTTAATGTTTTACAATCATTTCTTTAATATTTATGCACAACTCTAAAACGACCTATATTAAGGAACAACGAGAGTAATAAACTATTTTTCTCTCCTCTCTCTTTCTTCACAATATTTTCTCTCCCGGCCCCCTCATTCTCCCCGTCTGAGTTTCACCATTAACAATTTGACTTGTAGAATCATCAAGACATGCAAATCTCTTGCAAATCTCTTGTAACTTCTTCTTTCTTTTCAAATAGTGTATTAACATTAAGTCGTAGTTCCTCTAATCCCCTGAAGAATGTCACAGTTCTGTTTTAATTGAGTCATATAATTATAGTCTGTTTTCCATACCATGCAAATATAAGTTGGGAAAAAAAAACTATACTTCTCGACAGGACTCATTGCAATAAATTAGATTATTAAAGAATTTTAGAAGTAAATAATATTAATTGTTGACCAAGTTTCAAAATTAAAAATCCTTCTTTCTAGAGCTTTAGTTCTAACTTAAAGTTAACTCAGTTGGATTAAGCTAAATACTTAATCTATAGATAATATACTTTCTATAAAACAAAATTTACACATAAAAGTTCATTCAAGGCAGTAGTTATCTTCCACTCAGACAAATTTACTAATCCCTCTGATCCAAATTTTAAGAGATCAACTTTTTAAAATTGACATGATTCATTAAGTTTTCAAAATATTTAATTTTATAACTAGTAATACTTTTTATGTAGTTTATAATATTCATAATTGTACTGGCATAAACTAAACGAATTCATGTCAATTCTTAATTTGAAAATGTCACAAATTGAATAATTAATTTTATAGCTACAAATACTTTTTAGGTAGTTTATAATATTCATAATACTAAAGGGAGTGTATTCAATTAAGATTTTTAAAGACTTTTAAAGATTTTAAAAGTTTGGTGTATTCAATCAAGATATTTAAAGAGTTTATAAAAGTTTAGTGGTATTCAATTACAACTTTTTTAATGTCTTTAAAAGTTAGATGATATTGAATTAATATTTTTATAAAGTCTATAAAAGTATTTTGGTATTCAAAAAGTCATAGACTTTTCAGATTTCTATTAAATGGTAGAGTTTGACAGACTTTAGAAGATGAATTATAACTATCAACCCATATCCAAAGTCTGACCTCATCTCTAAAGATTTCTAAAGACTTCAAATCTCATCTTAATAAACTAAATAAATTTAAAATACAATTCGCATGAATCCAATATTTCTAATTACTTCACATGAATCCAATATTTTTAATTACTTTATAATCTAGAATAATTAATACTTATGTTGTACCCACAAAAATAAAATATTTATTTTGTTTTTGTAGTCAACGTACAAAATTCAAAATTTTTAAATTTTGAATTTATTTGTTGTTTAATAATAAACACACGCTATTATTTCAAAAATAAAATAAATGCAATATTTTATAATTTTATAATTTCATAAATTAACTTAGAATCAGAGTTAAATGAAGGAAAAAAAAAGTGAGAGAGAGAAAGTAATTTATATAGGAGTACATACTTTATAGTGATATATAGTTGTATAAAATATATAAGTTCTTCAAGCTTTTTATCATAATTTTATTATATGTTACATTACTAAACTAAAAATTTATTAAAAATAATATAAATAAAAAAATATTTTTTTATTTGAAAAATAACTTGATATTTTAAAATATACATGAAACAAGTATATATTTTTTTATTTGCAAATTTTGATACTAAGACGTGGTAATATTCAAATATTTGAATGGAAATCGATATATATTGTAAATGTTTATATTAATTTTTTTAATTGCTAGTTACGTAAATAAGTATTGATGACAACTTTTGCAGACTGGAATGAAAAATAATAATTCCAAATAAGCGTACGCATATGCATAAAGTATATATAGCTCAATGAAAAGTGAGTTTAATTTTTGTATTGCGTCTGTAATTTCTAAAGTTTTATTGGTATCCGAGTATCCAAATGTATTATTAAATGAGTAGAATAATATGAACGCTTTCAACATATATAAAATCTCATGCCACAATAATATAATGAGATTTACTCTAGTTTATGAAAAAAGGGAGATGTTGTACACATGAGCTAATTAACAATTAATATAAGTTGTAAGATATATTAGAAGTATACAAAAATCTATCACAGTCTTGATAAAAAGTTTATAAAAGTCTGTTACTTATTTCATAGAGTCTATAAAAGTCATTTTAAAAAAGTCTTTGAAAGTTATTAAAATTTTATAAATTCTATCACAGTCCTAAATGAATCATGTCAGGTAGAGTTTAAAAATATAATTGATGGATTTCAAATTTGTTTTTAAGCCAGCTAGCACTAAAATCAACATAAATCACTCCGGTAATATAGTAACTCAGAAGCTCAATTTTCAAGAAATGGACATAAATGGTTCATCAATTCTTCACAATCCAACCCATAAAATTCAACATAAAAACATTCATTTTTTTTCCTAAAAAAAAAAATTAATTTTTCTGCAGAAAAAACATTCATTGTTCTACAGAAAGATTGGCATGCATGTTTTAGTGATTACCCATGATTTGAAATTCACATTAGTATATACACAGACATACATATATACACAGAGGGAGGAGAGGGGAGATAGTGAGAGAGACGGGGATGAATTGGAGAAGGGTGGAGACGCCTTGGATGAGAAGGGTTCTGGCCATGCACAGGAGTCATGGATTTTAATGGATAGTCTTTTGCTCCATTCTTGAACCTCTACAAAAGTAATCGGTCTCAGCTTCTTCATGTCCACCTTCCAATTTGAACTGCCGTACAACCGGGAACAGTTTAAACCACTTCTTCTAGCATCAACATAATACTACTTCACCATAGCGTTTACAATTCCTCAAAATCAAAGCCATTTCTTCTTCTTCGGAATTGGACGATGATCAGAAATGGAAATTCCCCTAAATGCACCATGACTGAACTGAACTGAACCATCAAGTTTAGGTTCTGCTGCAAACGATTCGACTGAACTGAAGAATCTAGTTTTGGAAAAAAAATGTTGCCCTGATAGGAGGATATGAATGTTTCTTGAGAGAAGGGGTGCCACAGCATCAATCATATATTTGTAGTGTTATAAAAAAGAGACGGAATAATACCAATACTTTAAATTTCAGCCAAATACAAAATTCAAGAACCAAATAAAGAAAAACGCGTACGTTTATGTACACTGATCACAGGTTTTGTCGAACTTATATCGTTTAATTCATAAGAAAAAAAGTTGACGAAGGGAGACATTTGGCCTTTACACATGAGTAATGATAGCTCAAAAGTATTTAAATTTTAAACCTTGAAGAATAAAGAAAAGAAAAGAAAAGAAAAAGTCAGCCAATAGTTTCTGCCTGAAAAACACAAAAATAAAATAAAATGGCAACATATATCAGACAAGATTGGGTTATCAACATGCCAACGTCCCTCCTTCATTTGGCAACTCTGCCCTCCTCCATTTGCCTCCCCTGCAGCTCCATCCCTGCCCTCCTACAGACCCTCCCCAACAGCAACCCAATATTAAGAACCAAGTTTTGGCCCCTCGGATCGCACGGTAGTTAGCTGTACAACTACACTACCCTGCACATCAATCTGACGTGGCATAACTTGTTGGTTATGATTTTAATGATGACAATATTATTGGATTTTATTTAAATGAACTTTATTGTTTGGGTTGATTTAATTTTTAAGTTAATTTATTTGTTAGTCCAAATTTGATTAATAGTCTATTAGTTGATAAAAAGATATTATTGCTAAATATTTTCTTAATATTTATCCTGTTTTGAATCATAGTTAGATATGTTCTTTGATAAAGAGTCTTTTTAAATGAGTTGACTAAACAATCCTGTTGGACTATGTCTCCTTTATTTTAGCTATCTGATATATGATTTGAATATTATATCCTTATTAATTGATATCTTATATCTATTGGACTCTTTAATTGCAAAAATCTTGTGATATACCAACTGATTGAGTTTTTCATGCTAACTTATTCATATTATATCCGTTGGTCAACTGCATGGGCTAAAGAGATTTATCAATTATGCATTCTTTACTAATAAAATTCATATTCGTTAGTTCATTCTATCTATATATATTCTTCTTATGGCTATATCACGTATAGAGACTTGAAGGATACATCAGTTCAGTAAAATCAAAGTAAGCATCTGTCTTATACAAAGATATTTCAATAGAGAGCTATCAAAGTTTATTTCCAGCAAGTCTTGCTATTTAATTAATTCTTTGTTGGCTGGAAACAAGAGTTTTTTGTAATTATATATTTCTTGTAACGAAATCTGAGTTCAAGTCTTGTTGGGCTTGGTCTATCTAGCAGAAGATAGGGTCTGTTCATAGAGAGCTTTTAAGGTTGCAGAGGTGCAAAAGTCTCAGTGATGAGAAATGTTGCAGTGGTGCAAAGGGGGCAGAGGTGTCCATCGCAATGGAAAGCTTTATTTGAACATGGAGTTATTTTTATTGTATTTAATTGAATATTAAGTTTAATAAAAAAGTGTCTCTAATACTAGTTGGTATTGGACGTGGATTAGACCACTAGAGTAGAGAATAGAGGTCAAACCACGTAAAAATCTCGGTGTGATTTACTGTTGTTTTGCTTCTGTTTTTGGCTTCTATATTCTGCAGATTTTAGACCGACCTTAAACTCCACCTTGAGATCGAGATGAAAACAACCTAAATGGTTTTTAAGGCCTGTATGATTAACATGAACTAATTAATTAATTAATAGTCGATTACAATTTCAAATTCAATGCCCATCAATTCCTCCGAATATGAATTTGGAGGCATTGGGTTTCTTAATTCCTAGGCTCACAATTTTTACAAATTCACATCCATGATGCAATTCAATTTTCAAATCCATAATTAGAAGAGGGTTTCAGAAGTCTTGGACCTCTTCCTAGCTAGGCTCACAAACAATGAGTAATTCAAAATAAGAGAATTAATATGGGTTGTAATTAAGGCCTAACTAGATCTCCCACGAGTCTTAGATGGTGTTTGTTTGTGCCTGAATGCCGAATGCCTCTGATTCGATCAGAGGCAAATCTTATTTGGTAATTAATTTTTTTGCCTCTCAATGTCTCTTAATCGTTAAGACAGAAACTCAAATATTAATTATTAAGAGTTGCCTCTTAATAGTTTATTTAAAATTTATGGACAAAAATAGCCTCAATAAATATTGTACTCCTTCAATTTCAAATTTTAAGATCAATCAAATAAAATTTTAAATAACTCAGAGGGTTAAAATGACAAAATAGTGTCATTCATATATTTTATATTTTTTAGTTATCTAATATTCAGATGATCTAATTTATTAAGATGTATTAGCCATTCAGATTTTAATTACTCAATTTTATCAAATTAGGATCAATTGCAATTAAAAAACACTTCAATAATTTAAATCCCAACATTCATATATCATTCAAACACCCACATAACATAATGGAATTGAAAATGATGAACCATACATTAACAAGGTTGAGAGAATTTAAACCTTGCTAGAACTTGGGGAAGAATATAGATGACTTATTTTAGATCTTGCCCTTTTGACCTTTGAACTTGTCAATACAATATTTTTTATAATACATGTAATAAAAAATTATAAATTTATTACAGCGTCAACTTTCTAATTTTGATTTAGATGGAGACACTCATCTCCCAAACTATATCGCAGATGGATTTAATTACAAAATTGCCATCATCCATCATATAATACTTTAGTGGATAATCTTTTTTTAAAACCAGACATAAGTTCTTTTTTTTCACCTAATTTATGAATTGATTAACAATTTATTAGTAATTTATTCATTTAATTACCGTGAACAATTTAATCAATACTCTAATTACTATATTTTGGGGTCTAACCACTTGTGTTAAAGGAGAATTAAGGGACAAATTTAAGACAGCCAAAAAAGGGTAAACACGACAGACGCCATAAACCTATCATCTATATATAGAATGCAGATTTTATTAGCAGATAGTAGTACTCCCTTACCCTACAAATTCCTTGTTTGTCTGTCAACCAATAAAAGGATCATCTGTTTAGAAATTAATCCGAACTTCCCGCCATGCATGCAAGCAAATATTCTTCCCATGCTCAGAAAAAATTACAAACAAGGAAATTTTCCTATTAGCAAACATATGAGTATTAATTAATTTCCTTTAATTTGTGTTCATGGAAAATTCTGTAAGAGGACTAGCAGTTATTATTGTGGCATGGTTGGCTGTTTTTGAAGGGTTATTGGTTAATGTGGTTTATGGACATTTTAATTATCAAGAAGCTTTGACTAAGTCAATTATTTTCTTAGAGGCACAGAGATCAGGAAAGCTTCCTCCTAACCATAGGCCTGCTTGGAGAGGTGATTCTGGCCTTGAAGATGGTAAACTTGCCAATGTAAGTGGTCTATCTATTCCTCATATATACTAGTTTCAACTATTTTGTGATAGAAAGATAGAAATTAATACTCCCTCCTATTTAGATTAAATGACATTTTAGAGTTAAGCACACTTAATAAGAAATAACACAAAATATCTTTTATTTCCCTAATTAATTATTTCTCTCTCCACAATTGTCTCTTCTCATTCTCCACAATTGTCCCTAATTAATTATTTCTCTCTCCACAATTGCATTTACTAAGCATATTAAATAGAGGGGTAAATTAGGAAAAAATAGTGCAATATTGCAAAGAGATTCCAAAACGACACTTATATACAATAAAATTAAACTCCCTAAAATGTCATTTAATCTGAATAGGAGGGAGTACTAAATTTGTCTTCTCACTTACAAATTTAAGAATATATTTTGCTTCATATATATTTATTCCTAAATTTATATTTAGTTCAATATATAATAATTGAATGATAATGAAATTGTGACGTTAAACCGGAGGATATTAATTATCTCGTAGTAACATCAAATGAGAAGACTCTAGTTATGGATGGTTTGGTTTCCTACATGATATGATATAGGTGGACTTGGTGGGAGGATACTATGATGCCGGAGACAATGTCAAGTATGGGCTCCCAATGGCTTTCACAATTACAACCCTTTCTTGGGCAGCCATCTTTTATCGGTCAGAGCTGGAAGCAGCCGGGGAGATGCAAAATGTGCACGCTGCAATTCGTTGGGGCACTGATTATTTTCTAAAAGCTACTTCCAAAGACCAGTTGTTTGTGCAGGTAATTAATTAATTATTAAGCTAATACATACATACATACATACATACATACATACATACAAGTATTATTCTAGAATTAATATTTCTCAAGGGAGAAACGTGTCTATGCTCTACCCTGTTAAACATTCAAAGTTTTGAATTGTAAATATCTTTTGAAATAATTAATTAATTAATATTGGAAGAATGAATTAGTGTTTATATATATATGTTAGATTGAATTTTTATTTATTTATTGGGAGAATTAATTAGTGTATATTATTTGTGATGAATTAATTAAGGTAGGAGACCCGGTGAAAGATCATGAATGCTGGGTGAGACCAGAAAACATGCAGACACCAAGAACGGTACTAAGGATTGATCAAAACATGCCTGGAACTGAGATTGCAGCTGAAACTTCTGCAGCATTGGCATCCTCTGCTATGGCGCTTAGACACGTAGATCAAGCCTATTCTCGTAATCTCCTCAACAAAGCCAAACAGGTACGTATTAAAGGATAATGTTATCTGTTCAGTTTGTATATATCTTGTAATCTGTATTTTTATCTTTAGGAAGTTTAATTTTTGAATTTTCCTAGATTAGATTTAGTTACTGATTTGTTTCTAACATCCACAAAGGTATTAGGCTATTTATACTCCTAATTATTCAATGGAAAAGTAAGAAGATTATTATTATTCATACCATTAATTTTCATGGTATCAAAGCTTTACGCTCCTCATTTTTAACTTAGCAGCCACCAACATTCTCTTCCTTTCTTAATTTTTTTTTCTCTTACTCTTTTGTCTATTCTTCATCATGGCTGATGACACTCAACCTCAACAAAAATCACAATTCTAAATCCACAAAATCTCACCCACAGCTCTTCAACTTATTAATATTTCTCACCAGAATATTATTAAATTAACCTCCACCAACTATCTGTCATGGAAATTGCAGATCGAAGCTATTCACATTGGCTATGATTTATATAAATTCATTGATGGCTCCCATCCTTGTCCACATGAAACAATAATTGTTAATGATACAGAAACATCAAATCCTGATTACTTGCCATGGATTCGACAAGATAAACTTCTTTTGGGTGCATTTGTTGGTTCCATCTCTTTTGCTCTTGTTCCACTAATTCAACAGGTTAAAACCTCCCGCAATGCCTGGATTATTCTAGCCAATACCTACGCACGCCCGTCTCGAGGCCACATCAAACAAATCAAGGACCAAATTAAGAAAGCTATTAAGGGTTCTCAAACTATTCCTGCATATATACAATTTATCAAATGTTGATCCGATGAACTGGCTGCTCTTGGAAAGCCGATGGATCATGAAGATCTTATTGAAAAAATTTTAGACGGTCTTGATGATGATTAGCGTTCTATTATTGAAATTGTTGAAGGTCGTGAGACTATGATTTCATTTGATGAACTTCATGAAAAACTTATCAACCGAGAACTGTCTCTGAATAGTGTCCAGACCCTCAGCTCTCCTTTACGGGTCACGACGAACTACACCACCTCAAACTTTTGTCCAGACAACATCACTCGGCGAAGCAACTTCAGGCAGCAATTGCCGACCACCAACATGCAAGGCACACAGGTCCAGTCTCGGCCTCCCACACGCTCCTCCCGTCCCTACCTAGGCAAGTGTCAGGGCTGTCGCACCCAAGGGCACCTGGTATCTCAGTGTCCTCATTATCAAATTGTCCCAACCTCAAATGCCACCTCTTTTGCTTCTCGACACCCATCTCAGTCATCTTGGACGCCGAAAGCCAACATTGTCATGGCACAGACTGATTACCACATCCAATCTCCATATATAGTGTTTGTTTATCTATCAACACCAATGGAAACATAATACGCGCCAACTCTCTTTATTTCATAATAATAGTCGTTTTAACTTTATACACACATATATAAAAAATAATTTAATTCAAACGACAAGTTCATTATTAAGTATTTAAGGATTTTCTTCTAAAAAATTTAATAATTTAAGTATTAAATTATTAAGTATTTAACGACAAGTTCATTATTATTTAATAATTTAAGTATTTAACGACAAGTTCATTAGTACTTGGATCAAAAAAAAATTCCTTCTAAAAACAGTTCATTATTAAGTATTTAAGGATTTAGATTAGGCCTTTCATATATTTTGACTGTCCTAGCTATATAGAGAAATTAGTTATATAATTTGTATAGTTAGAGAGGTGGCATTTATTATATATAAAGCAACTCTAGGATATATCTAGCTATAAAGACTAAAAGACAAATTGCACCCCAAACTTTATACCGTTGTTGATGTTTGCACCCCAAACTGAAAAAGGTGTCTAAGTACACCCCAAACTTTAATTTACTTAACAAAATGCACACTTTCTTCACTTAACCGGTCAAAAATGACCGGCTAAGATTGTAATGCTTATAAGGAGGGGTGTTTAAGTCTTTTCCTTTTTATTTTCTCCAACATTGACATTAAGTCTTCTCTCTCCTCCATTACCAACTTTCTCTCTCTTAAACAACCAGTCATTTCCTCTCTCTCTCAAGGAACAGAGACTGCTTGTGAGGCATTCCACTTTGAAGCACACCTTCCAAAACACTTAGAGCTCATCTTTTTTCCTATTTCCTCACAACTAAAACTCTAAACTGAAACTCTCAAAAATAAACTCTCCTAGTTCAACTGAAACTCTCAGTTAAAGTAAAAAATAGCCGCACAACCCAGTTCAACCACAGAATTCAAGAGCCAAAATTTAACCTTTCCCAGAAATATACCTTCACCAAAGTGGATATAGAAACAATTAAGTCCTCCAAGAACCAAGAACAAACACATTGTTGTATTATAGAAAGAAATCTAATACATACTCGTATTTTATTCCTGATGATGGAACTACAATGATATTGATGCAATAAATTAGGCTTTTCCAATAACTGTACCAAACAAACAGAAGAGTAGAGAGGGGAAAGACAATTAACAAAGAAATATATGTTGAAACAAAGTATTTAAAGAGGCAGTTGCATACTATGCAAAGAAAAGAGGGAGGGAGAGAGAGGTGAGGAAGTTTCTTACACAATTTCATTGAACGAGGAATGAAAGTTTTAAGAAAAAGAGAGTTGTCCGACCACCAATATTCAACTAATATGAACAAATAACTTTCTCTGTTATTAACATGGTGTTTGGTAGAACAGGGGAATATTAGCTAGGATCCGAAAATCAGTGTGAGAGAAATAATACTACTTGGTTAATTGTCGTTCAATGAAATTGTTTTTGTCAAGCTAGTTCTTTGGTCTAGTAACTGTACCAACACCGGAATAATACCGAATTCAGCTACTTTTTTCTATGACTGCATGTTTATTAGAGTAGTAAAATGGCATATGGCTGCTACAACATTCATGATCAATTGATTCTTATGCAGATCATTTTTCCTGGAATCAGACAGAAGGATTGAAATTATACGAAGACCCCCGCTCTGAACAACCACTCAGTGATCTGGGGAGACTCCGAAAGGTTTGAGATAATACCCATTGCAGAAGCAATCTCTTCCTCATCATTAGAAGCCTTGGCGATTCTGAATAAGGTCTCAATTGACTTATGACTAACATGATCTACGATGTTTGCTTCATCGCCATCTTCTATTAGGCAACAGAGCATAGTCAAGTTCATGGAGGAAAATAATGTGATAATCTCTTCATCAGATTCAAAAAAGGATCGGGAAGTGGGACCAAACAAGGCAGAACTAAGAAGTTCTTATAAGCAACCAAATCAAACCAAAAAAATAAGTTCGAGGAAGCAAACAACGCACTGATACTGCAATTGCTTCGAAACAGACACCGCAGTCGCCGCCCCGTACTCGATCGTAGCCTCAAGCTTAGCTCCACCGCCTCCCCACCGCCTTCACCCGTTACCGCTAGACGCCGATCGACCATCGTAAACGATGACGTTCTTTCTCAATTCATGGAATACTCGCTCCGCGTACCCGACCTAGTCCTCCCAGATCGGGTCTTTCCACACCAGAAAACCATTCAAAACCCTCCAATACTTGACTTCCAATCCTTAAACTCAACTAAAAGTGTGTCAATTGGCCAAATCGGTTGCCTTGAGATCCTTAACCATGGAATTATGAGCGATATTATCCGATCGGTCCTAAATTTTGGTTCCGAAATCTTTCAACTATCATCGAAAAAGAAAGCCATTTGTGTCGAGGTGTTCGGAGAGAGCGGGTTTGTGGATTTCGGCAGTGAAGAGGAGAGAGAAACTATCGAGAGGTTTGTTTGGTGCAGAGAGGAAAGAGTGAGGTTAGAAATAGAGAAATACCAAGTTTACCCCTCTCTTATAAATATTACAGTCTTAGCCGGTCACTTTTGACCGGTTAAGTGAAGAAAGTGTGCATTTTGTTGAGTAAATTAAAGTTTGGGGTGTACTTAGACACCTTTTTCAGTTTGGGGTGCAAACATCAACAACGGTATAAAGTTTGGGGTGCAATTTGTCTTTTAGTCAGCTATAAAAATGCAACTCACTTCCATTGAACGGCCTAAAACAAACTGTTTGTAAGCATGATCCGATGCTTAATTAAGTGGTGAACTGATATTTGGTCTTTTATGTGTTTATTTTATTTATCTTTTGTTCTTTTTTCTTTCTTTTCTTGCAGCTGTTTAAGTTTGCCAAAACACATAAAGGGACTTATGATGGAGAATGCCCCTTCTATTGCTCTTATTCGGGCTATAATGTAAAGGCTCTCTCTCTCTCTCTCTCTCTCTCTCTCTCTCTCTCTCATAACTGTTTTTGACCCTAATTAAAACTTGTACATTTCACAACACTTGAATAATTTTCAATCAAAATGCAAAACTTTACCAAATGTTTATCACTTTGTAGAGATATGCTACTACACTTTACAATATAACAAATTCTTACCTCGTAGTATAATTATTAGTACAAAATCGTACTATTAATTAAGGTATAATTAGTAGTGCAAAACTGACCTGAAACGTATACTTTTGCACTACTAATTGTACCACGATGTAGCAATTTGCTATATTATAATTAAGAATAAATTGCAAAAACTAACCCCTCATGAATTGTAACATATATAGGTGCCATTGTTTTAAATTTTATAATGTCATAACTAATGTCTCAATTTTTGGCAAAATCGTCCCTTCTAACCAATTTTGGTCAAAATTAGTAAAACATGTGCATACCATGTGAGTTTTATAAGGGCAAAATAGTCCAATCTAACACAAAACTATTCTCTCCTAATAGTCCTTCCAATAATATATAAAATATATTCTCTTATAAATAAATTTGTTTTATTTTAACCAAATAAAATAATTAAAAAGAAATTAATTACAAAACTCAAAGATCTGTTTAAATGAAAATTTAATTAGCATATTTTGATTAAATATATATATAAAAGACAAAATTAAACATTAAAAATTAGATTAAATTAAAAGGAAAAAATATTAGTTATTCATTTTAACAATTAATTTACTATATATATATATATATATACACACACACACACACACACACACACACAAATATATATAACATAAAATATTATGTGGGTGTGTATATATAAAGTAAATTTTTCATAACAAATAATTATGAATATCGAATACAAATATACAAATATATACAAATATATATACAAATATACATTGGTGTGTATATTGCAATTCAGTGTATACATAAGGGACGGTTTTACAATTTGCTCTATAATTAAAGTCGTATCTTCACAAAGTGATAAACTTATGATACATGAATTTTACATTTTATAGTCATGATAATTTTCAAAGTTAGCATAAAAGTGTTCTTAATTACACGTACCACCACACCGTCCTGCCGATCGAGGACACTAATTAATTAATTTGGTATGTTTAAATAAAATGCAGGATGAATTGTTGTGGGCAGCAACATGGTTATACATGGCAAGCAATAAGCCAACATTCTCTCAGTTCATATTAGCGGAGGGTATTGCTGCAAATGTAGCTGAATTCAGCTGGGACCTTAAATACGCTGGGGCTCAACTCCTCCTTACTAAAGTAAGTTCTATAACTTATTTAAAAATTAAGTTCATTTCACAAGTTCTAATCATGATATATCAAAATCATCTTCGATGCATGCGTACAATTGGTACTTGATACTTCTTCCCTCTCAAATTGATGGTCAAATCTGAAAATAATAAACTACTGTTTATTATTTTTAGATTTTGTTTTCCCTCAATTTTTTCCAAGTTCCAAGCATATCCCGAAGAAACTACTGTTTAATTTCTCCCCCAAATTCATGTAGTTATTTTGGGAAGGACACAAGGAATTTGAGAGCTTCCAGCAACATGCAGACGGATTCATATGCTCAAACCTTCATGAAAGCCCCTACCACCAAGTTTTTTTCACCCCGGGAGGATTAATTCACCTTAGAGATGGGGCCAATGCGCAATATGTTACCGGCACAGCTTTCATCTTTAGCGTTTACAGTGATTTGCTGGCCAGGCACAACAAACAGGTCACCTGCGGCAACAAACAGTTCAGTTCTAGTCAACTCATGGCTTTTGCTCAGAAACAGGTAAATCCTTCGATAAAACTTTATTTGACCATGCATATTAAATTTTTACAGTCCGTCCGTCCCAAAAAGATAGTCTCGTTCACATTTTACTCATGTTATTAAAGGTTAATTTGACCCATGATTATATATATATATATATATATATATATATCCGGACCTTTTTTTTTTTTTTTTTTTTTTGCTTTTTTTTTTTTGAAACAACTAAAAAAAAAAAAAAAAAAATTATGGAATTGGAATTTTTACATTATACAGTGTTTTGGGCGTGATTTGGATGCCTATAACAAAACATGTCTGTACAGTCTGGGCAGACTGTACATACATTGGTTGGTGTGGGTGTTAAAAACACACCCAAAACACTTTATTTTGGAAAAATTTCACTTCCATAATTTATTTTTTTTTTTTTTTAGTTGTTCTACAAAAAAAAAAAAAAAAAAAAAATTTTTTTTCAGGTCCGGATTTTCTCCCGTCCGGGAGTCCGGACCTGATCTTTATTCTATATATATATATATATATATATATATATATATATATATATTAAAACGTGAGGTAACCGTCACCTTTCGTGATTTTTTTTTAATAATAAAAAATTCAAAAAATTTATTTGCCCGTACATGTATGTGTGTTAAATTGAGAGAAGGACTAGCTAGTGGCTATAAAGTCAAATTAATAAAATTCTTTTTGGGAAAAAATTAAACATAAAAATGCTCTTTAATTATGATATATTGTACCAAATTTGAAGGATCGGAGTAATTTTTCATAAAAAGTTTGCAGATGAAGCACTAATTATTGGAATTAATTAAATATACACATGCATGGATGCATGCAGATGGATTATCTTCTAGGGCAAAACCCACAAGGAAGATCATACATGGTAGGGTTTGGAAACAAACCACCCACACAAGCCCACCATAGAGGAGCTTCTGTCCCTATGTTGCAATTAGGAACGGTGGTGAACTGCGGCATGAGCTTTGGCGACTGGTACTCTAAGAACGCGCCAAACCCCAATGAGCTAACCGGCGCCATTGTCGGTGGCCCTGACAAGAATGACAATTTTGAGGACCTACGTTCTTCGTCCGCCATGACCGAGCCTACCACCTATACTAACTCGCTAGCGGTGGGAGTCCTTGCAAGGCTCGCTAAGCACCACGCTCAGTCGTGAGCTAGTGATATATCCATGATTTTATTTCTTTCATTTTCATGGTTTTCAAGACTTATAAAAACTTAGCTATGCATGGCCTGGTATGTTCAGTTAGCAACATTTACTATATTTAGAGGTTCAAATTTGTTACATGCATTGTATTGGATTTGAGCCACAAACACTCTGCCTGTGAATCAAGGGCGGAGCCACTCATGGGCTAGGGTGGGCTCTAGCCCGGGTGGACTTTTTGACAAATATTTAGTATTTATATATCTTAATAGCTCAGCCCAATATTCATAAGTCATGTTCCTTTACATCACATGTCCCATGTTAATTGTTATCCGCCCATTCCATATATTTTCCTTCTCTCTAAATTACTTCAAGCCTTTATCAATTGCTCTTGGTTTTCGGGTGAAACTAATAATTGAATTAAAGCTGCAAATTGAATTGGGAAGGAATTGAAGCTTATTTTTGGCAAGAGGAAACTGATTTTGGCCAACATCAATGCAAATGACAAGAATTTTCATGAAAGGTGCAACATAAGTTTTAGTTCATTTTGAAATTAAAGCCATGGTGTCGATTTTGCTATGTTAGTTATAAGCATTTGTGAATTGTTTGTGAAAATGGAAATATATATGGTGGGTGCCGGGTGGAGTAATAAGGAAAAAGAATTGAAAAATTCTTGGCTTAATTATTTCTAAATGGTTATGAGATCTCTCTTTTAAAATTACGCACTTCACTTGTTTGATTAAATTCCTCTTAGAGTTTGTGAAGTTTTAAAAGTGAAAACTTGATCTTATTGTAAGCAAGAAAGCTTATATTTATAAAATATATGTGTCTCAAGTGGCTTTACTGAATTAGAAATGATTTAGAAGTAAGTTTAAGTGAATTGAGTAATTTTGGTTTGGTTAGAAAACTGATGTGGCTGAGCAGTTTTGAGCCCATATAGAACCTGTGTGAAACATTTATCTGGACCGGTTTATATATATATATATATATATATATATATATATATATATATATATATATATATATATTTTAAATAGTATGTCATACCTTCAATAACATGTTAAAAATTAGTTCCAATTGGATGTGTATAGGCTGAGTTAAAAAATTGAAAAGTGGCTACAGTCCCCTGCTCTGGTCCTCTGCTCCAATTTTTAATTTTTGTTCCAATTCTGTAGCCCAGGACAAAATTTTTCCTAGCTCCGCCCTTGCTGTGAATTAAACTGACTGCATTTAAAATAAGTTGCTTGTAATCGAAGATTTTCAAAGCGAGTGTGTTTGGACATTCAAACGCACAGAATGTTTAATAAGCTGGTAAACGAGAAGCACAATGAAACAAAATTGTGTGATAAATATTTCTTAATTTATTTAACTCATTGTGGGCTCAAGTGCAAATTAGGTTTCACATGACTTAATTAAATTAAATGCACAATTAGGGTTCCGCGACCTTATTAAATATGCAAATTAGGGTTCGCATAACCTAATTGAATGAAGACGGAAAAGTCGAAAATAAATAGGCGAGACCCGAGAGAAGCCTCCACAGGTCCCGAGACAGAAGGCTCGTGGAGGCAGCTCGTTTTGGGAATTGATTGAGGAATTGGATTGGTGACTAGAAGGACAGGGCAATATGGACATTATTCTAATGACTAAAGGGTATTTCTGGAATTTTCCTGAAAACATGTGCCTAACATGTGACTACTTAATTCCAGGAAACTCTATAAATACCCCTTCCATTCTAGAAGGGGAGGGGGGACTCTTTTTGGTGACTTAAAGGCTTGGATTTTTCACCTAAAAACACTAAAGGGTTTGGACCTCTCTTAAGACTCAGGACTTGGACTCTTGGAAGATAAAAAGGAATCTTTTTGGTGACTTAAAGGCAGAGATATTTCGCCTAAAAGCACTAAAAAGAGTTTGGACATTCTCTCAACTCGAAGGACTCAAGAAGGCTCTTGGAATCCCTGTTACCCTAACACGGTTTCCGGATTCTAAGAGTTCTGCCACGCGTCGTTGGAGTAATCGCCCACATGTCGTTCTTCCCTCTTCAATCAACCAATCAATTCCGTGCTCTTTGTGGATTTCTCTCCTCCTCAGTCAACATTAAACCCTAACTGGCAAGGCATGATTTCTTTGCCCACACTCATAAATGTGACCGATTATTTCTTCTAAATATACTATTATCAAAAATTGTGTGATATATGTCTTAATTAATTTAATATTAACATATTGTAAATGCAAAAGCTTAACGTTTAAACACCCAAATCCAAAAATCAATCATTAGACAAACAAGTTATATATACATCATTTTTGGGTTTTTCATTTCTCTTGTCTCTCTTTCTTCTTATTTAAAAGAATTGAATTTATTCTTTTTTTAAAAAAATAATTCAAATTATATTCAAATTTGAAATATTTTATTAATCAAATTTAAATTTGATTAGTTTGGGACATTGTAATGAGAGGTATATATTTTACTAAATTCTCCTAATATAAGTAATAAATAAATTTTACATTCTTATAATAAAATTATATTAAAAATATCATAATTTGAAATATGAAAATAAATAAAAATTAATATTTTTATATTTATTTTTAATATTTTTATATAATATTCTCTTACATGAATATACAATAAGTTTCACCTATTAAGATACTCCTATGCTCCATATTAAAAAGAATCATATACAAATATCGAAAACACATTAGTAAAAATTTTGAATGGTGAGAGTAAGATAGAATATGCGGCCGTACATAATAGATGACTCAACACCACGTGGCTGAAAGGACATTCTTAACAACTTGACATCATCCCCTTTCCACATTTCCCACGCAATCCATGCTCCATATTAAATGCACCCGCTGTTATGGGAGGATACATGATTGTGAAAATTAAAATACTTTTTCTTCCCTTTCAAAATTAAAAAAAAATGCAAATTCTTATTGAATAATAGTAAATGATTAAATTTGAAAGATAAAAAAAAATAAAAAATAATTAATGGTAAGACTTATAGTTTTTCATGACACCAAATAAATATATATAAAAAAACAATTAATTAATTTTTTTTAATTTTTCATCATTTAAATGGAGTACTCGAAAAAATAAAAATAAAAACAAAGATGAAATATTTGCTCAACCAATCAAAAGGTGATAATTGAACTTAGAACCTAGACCCCGGCCAAAAATTTAGATGTTTTCCTAGAATTATATATATATATATATATATATATATAGCAAGGATCAAGTGCATACCTCTTATCTTACTCACCCGTACTCACCCCCTTTAGGCGACGGTTTCGGTCATACAACTGTCGTCTATGCTTTTAGCGACGGACAACCTATAGCGTCGTTAAAAGTATAGACGACGGTTGTATGATCGAAATCGTCGCCTAAAAAGGGGGTGAGCACGGGTGAGTAAGATAATGGGTATGCACTTGATCCGGACCGTATATATATATATATATATATATATATATATATATATATATATATATATCCCCTCCATCCATTTTTCTATTTTTGTCTCTTAATTCCTTCTCATTCTAATATAATTTTTAAAATAAAATAATCACTAAAAATAATGTAAAAACAGACTATCTTAAAAAAAATTAATTGTCTAACAAATCTTTTAATTGCTACACATACATAATATGTACGCACAAATTAAAGACTAATAATAATATATCACTATAAGAAAAAAGTCTATCAGCGACCGCTTGCCTATCTACGATCGCAGTCGATCGCAGATACTTATCAAGCGTCGCATAAAATCTGGTCGCTAAAATGCACATCAGCGACCACTAGTAGCGATCGATGTATCTGCAACCGATATTAGCGACCGAAATGACGAATTCGGTCGCTAAGCTGAGTCAGCGTGGTTCAGGATCAAAAGCTGATTTTTAATGATGTGGACTTATTAGAGACCGCCAACCGATCGTTGATTGTGTGATTGGTCGCAGACAACCTACGCGCCAACATTCCACACCAATTTTTGGACGGTAAATTTATAACTGCGACTGCTCACATCCGCATGCGGTCGCTAATATGAACTAGTGACTGAATTCAAGTACGGTCGCTGATATCGATCGTAAGTACTAATATTAGCAACCGCATGTCCGGTCGTTAATACTTTTAGTCTCTGTTAACCTATTTTCTTGTAGTGTATAGATGCTTTGAAATTAGAAATGATATATCTTATTATAATTTATATTCAATGTACTTGACTTTTTATTATTAATTATGTTTAAAATATTAGTGATATTTTTTTTATAAAAAAATAATAATATAATAAATTATTCTTCTAATTTTATGTAATTATATATTTAATATATTTTGTAATTATAATTCGAGTGAATCTCGCACTTTCCTTCCCAATTATGCGGGGACATAGGGGATTGGACAGAGGCCTTTATTATGATCTTATCCAGATTGATGAATAAAGTAGGACCCACAACAAGGATTGAGATAAGGCCTTGACTTGCTGCCACGATTTGTACGGAAAAAGCTGCCATAAAACCAAGTCATTGTCACTTGTTTGTTTCTGCCTCCCCAACAAAAGATAATCATTCCTCATATTTGGTTCCACGTAAAGGGTACTCCATTTATTAAAATATCTTTTATGGTTAAGTTCAGATGACCACTTGAATTTGAGCGATTTTTTATTTAATCACCTGTAATCAGTAAAATTATATTTAAACTTTCGACTTTTTTAGTTAAAATAAATAACTGTTTTCTGTTATAGCTCTGTTACTTAAGTTGGATAAAGACCTAATTATCCTCCTCATATATAAACCACAGATGACAGAACATGCGAGGGAAGAACATGGCTAACTGCTAAAAAGCAGAGACAAAAAAAGAGTAGAGTACAACATATGATTCACATTCGAACTGCTAAAAAGCAGAGACAAAAACAAGAAGCAACTGCAATCCAAAACAAGAAGATGGAATTCAAAAACAAACAGAGGAAATGGTGCCATTAAATTAATCCTTTTCATCTTTACACAAAATATTTTCATGAGTCATGGCTCAGTACAAGGAACACAGTTATTATATAGATGTGCTGATTGACTATGATGACATCTTCAACAAAAACATGACACCAGGACACACCTTCAAGAGATCATATACGTGCATACTTGTATGTGGTGCATGTTTGTATGGAAAGTACATAGCATCTGGAAACTGAGATGAAGGAGCAACTTGAAGATACCTTTGCATCCGTTTAGACACTCGTTGTTGTTCTTTTGAAGGAACAAAATCACTAGCCTTCAAACGAATAATATAAGAGGGGCAACATGTTCTATCCATCTCAGGTTTGTAGATAAACTTTAACCAAATGTGATCATATCAGAATCGAGAGATAAAGAATGCTAAAATATCCATCGGTTTGTATATGAAAAAAATATACATTTTTAAATATATCTTAAATTTGATTTTTTATTCTTTGTATTAAAATCAAACTCATACTTATCAACGTTTTATTTTAAATTAAAGGTAAATTTTTCCAAAGTTCGCCTCAAATTTCATCCTCCACTTCTAATTTTCCGTATCAGAATGAAATATATTCTTAGAATTAAATTATTATAAATAAATAAAATAAATTTTCAAACAACAACTAAAAAAATAATAATCATTTTATTTGAAAATAAAAATTACTAGACTCGTTACCACCATCTTTAGAGGTTTGTTAATTAAATAAATCATAAACTATATAAATTTAAAATAATTGAATAATAAAAGAAAAAAATAAATTGTAAAGTTTTGAATTATTTGTCCTTGGACTTATTTTATTTTAAATTTTTACTCAAAAAATGAGATTAGTCCATATATATATATATATATATATATATATATATATATATATATATATATATATATGGGATATGATCCATAGCAAATACTTGCTATGGATGTAAATTGGGCAAATACCATCATATCCGTCCATTCCATAAATCAAACGTCCAGATTAATACCAGTATGCTAGTTCAACTAGCGTACGCTGAAAATACCTACATCCCGTACGCTAGTTCAACTAGCGTACACAAAAAAAAATTCACACCCTTGGTTCAGCTTGGAATGGGAAGGTTTTGTTCGCAACAGAGTGCACATAGTTTATAACCTATTTTATATAAAATATTTTTATAAAAATAGCAAATAAAGAATTATAAAAATATTTGTTATTTTATAATAGGATATAAAATAGGATATATTATAATTCTTTATATAAAATAGCATATATTTGCAAGGATGTGAATTGCAAGCCGGAAGAGCTTGTCCCGGTTGGGTTTTTTTTTTTTTAACAGCCGTAAGAGCTTGTAGCGGCCCGGAGTATTTTATATTTTTTTAAGTTTACGCAATGTGCTGAGTCATGGCTATTAATGGAGAAATGCTTAAAAATAATAATAAAAAAAAGGCACAGCCGGTACAAGCTTTGTCGTTCGAGCATTATTTAATATTAAAAATTCGTTTTATTTCAACAAACTGACAATATGTTGACTATGTGGGGTCATCATATTAAAATAAAAGTCGGTACAAGTTGTGCCTGCTTGGTATATTTATGTTTCATCTCAGCCTTCCAATAAGTTTATCAACAGTCCAAAAAGGGGTTGTCGCACAGTTCTCACGGCAATCGGTTGCTATGAAAGGGCTCATATATATATATATATATATATATATATATATATATATATATTATCACTTATAATTTTAGGTTAATTACTATCCACATCTAATATAAATTGAATGACATACAAATTATTTTTTGTACGGTGTTTATCTAAATGATTGAGACATTGACCTGGATAAAGTTAGACATATTGACCAAGTACATGAAACATGTGAATGTGAAGGGTGTATCTTTAAAATTTAAAATTTTAATTTCGATTGACTCGTAAATTGTTTCAAGAATTAATGCTATATTTATTTGTAAAGATTATAATATTAATCTTACGATTATAATCTGATGATTATAATTATTATAATATTAAGATTATTAAATTATTTTATAATCTCTACACTAATAATTACAAATTTAAATTTAAAAATAAATAAAATATTTAAAATTAATAATCGTATTCAAATATAATTTTTATAAATAAATATAGTCTTAGTGTTGAATAAAATAAATAATTACAATAGTACGGTTATAAACAAATAGATAAATAATGATATTAATTTTTGCCAGCTTTTCTTTTACTAATTTCAACTCGTGGATGAGGATTGAGGATGGATAAGGATTACCATTATCCACCATTACTATTACTACAAAATTCTATCAGCAACTCCTCCTTTTGTATTTTTTGAAAGGAAAATTCTAGGGGGACATTGTTTGGCGACCGGTCTTGGCGACCGGTCCAATTTTTTTTTTTTAATATCTCTCAAATAATTTATAAAATTTATTGAAACTGAAATTTTTACAAAATAAAGTGTTTTGGATGTCATTTGGATACATGTAAAAAATATGCTTGTACAGTCTGTACAGGCATATTTTTTACATGTATCTAAATGACATCCAAAACACTTTATTCTGTAAAAATTCCAGTCCCAATAAATCTTATAAATTATTTGAGAAATATTTAAAAAAAAAAAAACTGCCCGGTGGCTAGACCGGTCGCCAAAACCCGGTCAGTGTAGAAGAGCTCTTTTTGAAAATAAACAAATATTCGACTTTATAAATATTCATAATAAAATATTATAATACTTGCAACAAGAAACAAAGATGTCTCCCCTGTATGCTCTGTGCTTCAGACTTCAGAGATCCCATTTTCAATTTCAACAAAATTGCTCCATTTTCATGTGATTCATATGATCATCATCATCATGAGCCTTTCTCTTAGAAAAAATCAAAAAAATCCCGTATTTTCATAGTCTGTAGTGTGGTTATTTGTGTGTGCAGATTTGATATTAGGCGGTTGATTTTGTGATAAAATGTCGATTACTGAGATGAATAATGGTGGTGGGGTTGAAAATGGTTCTGGGTATTCGTGTTTGTCGATGGCGGATGAACAGGAAAAGCAATTTCGTGGCAGGAGATCGGAGGATTGGGGAGGGTGGAGGAGAGAAGGGATGAAAGAGGAGAGAGAAGATTATGGGGTTTTTTTAGGTTCTTCTAGTTGTTCTTCAATTGGGAAGAACAGTGATGATGAAGATGGTGATAATGAGGAGGAAGAGGTTCAGAGTTCATACAAATGTGAAAATGGGTCATTTGATTCCATACAAGCTCTGGAGGAGGCTCTTCCAATGAGGTATTTTTTATTTTTATTTATTGTTCTTCTCTTTCAGTATTTGGTATACAGAATTTGATTATGTTTTAGGTATTGTTAGATCTCTGTGTTTGTTTTTGGCCCTTTTGATTCTGTAAAAAAATGTCTGAATAAAGATCTATTGGGTACTTTTCTATCAAATTTATATGATGATCTTCGTTTTGCTCAAATATGTTCTTTTCCCTTGTTAAATGGTTCTTCTATTTGATATAATTTGTTAAAAAGAAATTATTTTGATTGTGATTTCTCTTTATGTTTTGGATGAATCAGATGATATTCTCCAATCTTTTATGTTCATTCACACTCTTATGATTGATCATTTTGAATTCCTCTTAGTAGATGAATTTAATTAACAGATTGATGTCCTACATATTGACTGAATTCGAGTATTTGTTGCTCTCGTTTTTACTTGATATTTCCACTGTGCTTGGGACCTTTTGAATTGAGAAAAGAGAAGTGTAAAGTTGAGAGAGAATGGAAGGGAAACTAGAGTAATTTTCTAAAATTTAAAATTTTATGGATTTGATTTAAGAAGACTTATTAATGGGGAACTTTTCCCATTTCACTTCTTTTCTCGCTTAATTCTCTGGGTTTTCTCCCAAAATATTTCTAAATGTATAATTTGGATGGTTGCAGAAGGGGAATGTCAAGGTTCTACAATGGCAAATCAAAGTCCTTCACCAGTTTAACAGACGCTTCCTCTTCTTCATCCATCAACAAAATAGCAAAGCTACTCTAGGAGACGCAGAAACTTGATTGCTTTCAATCTCGTCTCGGGCAAGAAAAGGAGTTTTCAGCTCAAAAGCAATGGTGGAGTATCAAAGAGATCCACCAACACAAGCCGATCCACATTGGCATTGGCTGTTGCCATGAGCAGCCCAAGAAGCCCCGAAGTGGAAGAAGATAATTCGGACTCTAGCCCACACTTGTCACCACACCATCCTCAATTTAGACAATCTCATTGTAACGGAGGAAATTTCTCTGCCTGGCGGTCATTTTCCTTTGCTGATCTACTACATTGCACCTCCGTTAAAGCTCCGGCTCCTAGATGATAATTCAGCTTATTGAAACTAACCGAGTACCTTATCATAGCCCATGACCCTGTCATGTTAGTATAAAAATATACTCTTTTATTTATAGTCAAGAAAACTTTGGATAAGCAGTGAGTCGTCGGTTCCTCTGTCCGATTGAGTCTTATGAGGCCAAGCAGCCACATAGGTGATATGGTTAAATCGTATAGCTCAAGAATGAGATTTTCTCTACAACATGGTACATAGAACGAAATTGGGGAAACGTTAATCAACCTCGCACACAGAACAAAATCGGGTACGAGAAGTGTTACCCATGCATAAGGTACATAAAAAACAATCGGGTACGAGTAACGTTACCTGCGGCAGTTTGTCTAAAGATGATTTAGCTCGTGCCAAGAGCTACCCACCCTCCCTCCCTCCCTCCCTCCCTCCCTCTCTTTCAAAATTAGAGATATAAATTAATTTTTTTTGCAGTAAATTTTTATTTTTACAAGCATACTGCTAACATTAGCTATAATAATATAGTGGTGACATGATATCAACTAAGAATAACATATTTTTTCCATTTGAATATATGCAACAATCACAAAACAGAAGACTGCATCAGCTCAACAAATGAAGATTGAGGTGATGAAACCAAATTTCAGAATATAAACTAGTTTAATTATTTTAAATTAAAGATACATGATTGACAAAGTTAATTTTTAAAAAATATATTTAATTTGGTTATTTGAATATCCAAATAACATAATTTTAAAAATAGCCCGAATATCAAATAATTAAGCAAAATAACTAAGAAAAAATCGGTTAAAAAAAGTGGATTTGATTTTAGCTGTTTTTGCTCCACCCTAATTTCCGCCTTGTCAAGTCCTTGACCACAAATATTAACTTTACTTTATTTAATTTATTTCTAACTAGAGAGATCAGATAATATTTTATATATTTCTTCAAAATAAGGTCCTCAACACCATAAAACTTAATATCGAGGATGAATTGAACTAATTGTCATACATGTGGTTAAGGATTTACATGTCACGTGTTCAAGTTACGTTATTAATTTATAACGCGACAGATTTAAATTTTAATTGATTAAAATGAAAAAATTGATAGTTTAATGATCTGATTGAAAAAATTGAAAGATCAATTACCGAAGTAAAAAATATCAATAATTTAAGGTAGTAATTTATATTTAAGCTGAATGTTCTTTTAACACATCAACTTTTACATGACACGTGTTCAAGTCATGTCATTAATTATGACGTGACAAGGTTTAATTGAACTAAAGTAGAAAAAATTAATAATTTAATGACCTGATTGAAAAAATTGAAAGGTCAATCACCGAGGTAGAAAAAGATTAATAGTTTAAAATAATAATTTATATTTAAACTTATTTTTAATATTTAAAAATAATTAACGCACATAAATTTGTGTGCAGAAGACCAATAATAATAAGAGAATAAATACTATAAGAATTGCTTATAAATTGGTGTTTTTACTATATCTAATGAGAATCTGTCAACTCTATAATTTGAGCCAAAATCAAGGAGTTTTAATTATGTTAAAATTATCAAATGGATTTTATTATGATAAATAATAGGGTTCTTTACACTAATATACAACATTTAGAAAGTAATTACAAAAATAAAACATACACAAAATAATTACAAAAATAAAACATAAGCAATATAACGCGTCTAAAATAGCGTGTCATTATCCGGACAGTTATCCATGTTCATAATTCAAATTAACCGTCCCTAAAATCATGCAACTTTGAAAACTCAACAACAGATCAACGACAGAGAAACCGACGACTCCTGTCGCGACTAAACTCGTAATCGGAGAAGACGAAAGCCGGTTGTCGCAACGCATCTCTAAGATCGAAATCAAAACCAACGCCTTCAAGATCAGTAACCAAATACTGCAGTGATTGTTGCATACAAGATCGACATCAACTTCGATAAAAAAATACTGAGGTGTGTGAATTTAAAATTTATAATAATAATATATTTAGCTATTGTTACTACGAATGACTATATTGGTTACCTTTCTTAAATTTTTTTCATTTAAAATAGTCACACTGTAAGAATAATGAATGTTTTGATTGCAATATGAATGTTTTGATTGCAATAGCATGAAAAAATGCACTTGGTTACTGCTTAACATTACATTAGTTACTGTCTAACTATGTATATGTTGCTGTTTAATGATGGATTGGTTAATGCATAATGGTATTAACTAATGTTGAATTGGTTGCTTACTAATAATAATTTGGTTACTGTGTCAATTACATTGGTTACTGACTAATAATGAATTAGATATTGTGTACCATTGCTTTGGTTACTGACTAATAATGACTTTGTCAATGTGAAACATTATATTATAATGGTTACTGATTATTATTTGGTTACTGACTAATGCTGAATTGGTTACTGCTTAAAATTACATTGGTTACTGTCTGACTATGTATATGTTACTGTTTATGCTAAATTGGTTTTTGCATAATGGTACTAATTAATGTTGCATTGGTTAATGACTAATAATGATTTGGTTACCGTGTACAATTACGTTGATTATTGACAAATAATGAATTGGCTACTGTGTACCATTGAATTGGTTACAGACTAATAATGATTTTGTTAATGTGTAACATTATAATGGTTACTGATGAAGACTTGGTTACTAACTAATGCTGACTTGGTTACTGCTTAACATTACATTGTTTACTGTCTGACTATTTCTATGTTACTGACTAATACTGATTTGGCTACTGTGTACCAATGCATTGTTTACTGACTAATAATGACTTTGTTAATGTGTAACATTGTAATGGTTAATACTGAAGACTTGGTTACTGACTAATGCTGACTTGGTTACTGCTTAACATTACATTGTTACTGTCTGACTATGTATATTTTACTGACTAATACTGATTTGGCTACTATGTACCAATGAATTGTTTACTGACTAATAATGACTTTGTTCATATGTAACATTATAATGGTTACTGATGAAGACTTGGTTACTGACTAATGCTGACTTGGTTACTGCTTAACATTACATTGGTTACTGTCTGACTATGTATATTTTACTGACTAATACTGATTTGGTTACTGTGTACCAATGCATTGTTTACTGACTAATAATGACTTTGTTAATGTGTAACATTATAATGGTTACTGATGAAGACTTATTTACTGATTAATGCTGACTTGGTTACTGTTTAACATTATATTGTTTACTGCCTGACTATGTATATGTTACTGACTAATACTCATTTGGTTACTGTGTACCACTGCATTGTTTACTGACTAATAATGACTTTGTTAATGTGTAACATTATAATGGTTACTGATGAATACTTGGTTACTGACTAATGCTGACTTGGTTACTGTTTAACATTATATTGGTTATCCGATAACATTGATTTTGTTACTTACCATTACTTATTCTATTGACAGACAATGGAGATGATTCCAGTTGTACTTTACTTCAACGGCACATGGACTGATAGTAACCAATACAGTAAATTTGAAGTTACTGGCATATTAGTTCCATCAACAATTTCGTTCAAAGAAATACTAACCAAAATATGCAGTGCATTACGGCTAGACACAAACGCAGCAACATTGTCAATCAAATTTCAGATTAGAAACGACATTCCACCGATCAGTATATCAGATGAAGCAACCTTACAATTCTTTCTGGAAGTGAGTAGAAAATCTGATGAACAAGGTAAATTCCCACTGATTTTAGATATTGAACACAGAATGGGACGCACAACGATCTTGCATAACTTGACAAATGTAGAAGAATCTACAATTCACGATGTAATGCCAATCACATTAACACAAGGGAATTCAGCACTAGTTCCACAAGCAAGCCAATCAAGCCAATTTGGAACGCAATATGCTGATCAGCTTGCAATGGAAATTATTGAACAACAACGAGACAGACAACATGACTCAGCATACGCAGAAGAACTATATGATGATGTAATATCGAATCCGAATGAACGTGAAGTAAAATTACATCAAACATACGCAGACAAAAAAATCCTCTCACAAGCTATGAGGCTGCATTCAATCAGAAAAAACAGACAACACAAAGTCCAACGAACAAGTTATAGAGACTTT
This sequence comes from Panax japonicus, assembly GCA_020205505.1. NCBI lineage: Eukaryota > Viridiplantae > Streptophyta > Magnoliopsida > Apiales > Araliaceae > Panax > Panax japonicus. The sequence goes on from CM035102.1 coordinate 64,723,969, forward strand.
GTGCTAGTGTGTGTATGCAATGAAAATTGCAAATGGAAGATGAGAGCATCAAGTTTCAGAAAAACCAGTATGTTCAAGGTTAGAGAATTCAATGATATCCACACTTGTTCGGTCAATGTATTGTTGGGAGACCACAGACAGGCAAATAGTGAGTTGGTCAGTGAATGCATAATGCAAAAAATAACAAATTTGAAGAAAATATACACACCAACCGATATTGTGGAAGACATGATCTCAGAATATAATGTGTCTATCTCTTACCAAAAAGCATGGAGATCGAAGGAGAAGGCGTTGGAAAAGGTGAGAGGAAATCCACATGACTACTCACTCATCCCATCATGGTTATACATGCTGAAGAAAACAAATCCAGGTAACACCTTATTACATTTATTTGTTTTATAGCATTATACAGTAACCAATATGATGTTCAACATTAACCAATATATCATTACACGATAGAGTGTTTACTAATGTAAATTTGTTACTGATTAATATTGTATTGGTTACCTTCATGCAATAATTGATTACTGTATAATGCATTGGTTACCAACATGTGGTTACCAAGCATTAGTCAGTAATATTATTCAGTAACAACAATAGCATTATTCAGTAACCAAATAAGCATTATACAGTAAATAATAAACTATTACACAGTAACCAATACATACATAATTACACAGTAACCAATAAACTATTACACAGTAACCAATTAACTATTACACAGTAACCAATTAAGCATTATAGAGTAAACAATAAACTATTACACAGTAACCAATTAAGCATTATACAGTAAACAATAAACTATTACAAATTGTGTACCTTTAACCACATGAACAGTTACCGATTACTAGTTATTTGGATACAGTATACTACTTGTAATTCTAATGATAGTTCTGATGTTTTATATCAGGTTCCGTCACAGCTCTTGAGTTGGAAACAAATGGTCGTTTCAAGTATCTATTCTTTGCCATTGGAGCATCCATTCAAGCATGGCACCATTGTTTTCCAATAATCGTAATCGATGGCACATTCATACAATCAACTTACGGGGGGACATTACTGATAGCAAGCACACAAGATGCAAATCGAAATATTATTCCGATTGCTTTTTCAGTTGTTGACAGCGAAAATGAATTGTCTTGGAAATGGTTTTTCGTAAATTTGAGAATTGCTTGTGGAGTTAGGGAAGGTCAATGTATTGTTTCAGACAGACATGAAGCCATTATACAAGGACTGAATTGTGTGTTTCCGGATATCATGCATGGTTCATGCACATATCATATATTGAAAAATATAAAAAACAGATTCAAAAAGAAAGGAGAAGAAGTTAAACAGGCTTACAACGGGGTTTGTAGATCTTACACTGTTGAACAATTCAATAAACACATGGCTGAACTTGATGCCATTGATCCTCGAATAAGGACATATCTGGAGGAAGAGGTCAAGTTGGATAGGTGCACCAGGCTCCATGGGACTGTAAGCAGGTACTCAACAATGACCTCAAACACCGCCGAATCTATTAACAATGCAATCAAGTTTATCAGGGATCTTCCAGTTGTGACAATGATTGAATGCATACGTTGTCTGGTTCAAAAATGGTATTTCACAAACAAACAAGCAGCCATATCAACATTCACAACACTTTCCACAACAGCTGAGAGAAAGTTGCAATCTAATATCTTTAAATCAAAGATACTTAAGGTAATTAATACTCGATTTAAATTATTGCATCCTAATTTGCATTTGCAATCTACTGACTATTACTAACTTGGTTACTGACTATTGTTGAGTTGGTTACTTTGTAACCATATAATGGTTGTTGGCTATTGCTGAGTTGGTTACTGTGTAACATTATACTGACTAACATTAACTTGATTACTGGATAAAATTATAATCTTTATTGGTTACAGACTAATACTAACTTAATGTGCAACATTATATTGGTTACTGACTACTACTGAATTGCTTACTGTGTACTTATATACTGATTACTATATTATGCTTATTTGGTTACTGTGTAACACTATGTTGGTTACTGATCAATACTGACTTAGTTACTATATAACATTATAATATTACTGTGATTTATAATTGTTTCTTTTATATTTGTGGTTACTTATTGAATAATATTGTGTACTAGTTAATTGGTTACTATGAATTTGGGATGCAACTCTTAAACATATAATGGTTACTGACTATTGCTGAATTGGTTACTGTGTAACCATATAATGGTCACTCGCTATTGCTGAGTTGGTTAATGTGTAACATTATACTGACTACAGAAACTTGGTTACTAGATAAAATTATAATCTTTATTGCATAATATTACTGAATAATACTGATTTGGTTACAAACTATTGTTGACTTTCTTAATGTGCAACATTATATTGGTTACTAACTACTACCTAATTGCTTACTGTGTAATTATATAATGGTTATTGTATAATGCTTATTTGGTTACTGTGTAACATTATACTAGTTACTGATCAATACTGACTTAGTTACTATGTAACATTATAATGTTACTGTTATTCATAATTCTTTCTTTTATATTGGTGGTTACTTTTTGAATAACATTGTGTACTAGTAAATTGGTTACTGCATATTTGGCATGCAACTGTTAATCTGATTGTATACATTGGGTGTTGTAGGTTGAGACATCAAACTTAGTGATTTTTACTGTTTACGATGTCTCTAAACAGTATATTGTGGACATCGAACAAAAGACATGCACATGCCGTAAATTTCAGTACCATGAGATGCCTTGCCCGCACGCTGCTGCTGTTATGAGCAAGAGAAATTTGAGCTGTTATGATTTTTGCTCAAGAAATTACACTAAAGCAACTTTGGTCAAGACATATTCAGCTTCCATCATGCCATTAGATGACAAAGAAAACTGGGATGTATCAGAAGAAGTAAAAAACATATGTATAAAACCACCCAACATAAGAAGGCCAGCAGGAAGACCAAAGAAAGGGAGGTACAAACACGGATCTGAAATCAAAATTCAAAACAAATGCAGCAGGTGTCAAGAAAAAGGACACAACCGAAAGACATGCACTAATCCACCGGTTTTAAAACCACTAAAAAGGGTCTGATATCGTGCAGTTAAATTAAGAGTATAGATACATGAATGTATTATTGTTTACTTTGAGTAACCATTAAACGATTGGTTTGTAAAATTTTTGATTGTGTTTAGTAAACAAAATTGTTATTCATTTATATATTGATTTTTGATTTCAATTAAACATTAACAATAACAGTAATCAAACAAATACATAACAGTAACCATAACAGTTTTTAATGGTAACCAAATATGTACATATCAGTAACCAGAACATTTACCAGCTAATAACATAACAGTAACCATACCAGTTTTTAACCAAATAATTACATAACAGTAACCATAACAATGTTTAATGATACCCAAATAATTACGTAACAGTAACAATCACAGTAACCAACTAATTTCATAACAGTAACAATACCATTTTATAATGGTAAACACAACATAAACAACATATATATCCAGCAACATATAATTAACATGGTATTGAAGTTTATGAAACCCATGTATACTCACACATGTCCACTTAACATATGACATATGTCCTGATACAATATCGTTACTCTGGTTACTATCAAATCATTATCTGGTTACATATTTATACATGATTGGTTACAAACTGTATATTACAAAATTATAATAGGTAATCATTTTATACATGACAGTAACCATAACAGTAACTATGCCGGTTTTTAATGTAAACCAAATAATTATATAACAGTAACCATAACAATGTTTAATGGTACCCAAATAATTACATGACAGTAACCATCACAATAACCACATAATTTCATAACAGTAACCAAATCAGTTTATAATGGTAACCACAACATAAACAACCTGTATATTCAGCAACATGTAATTAAAAGGGTATTGAATTTTAAGAAACCCATGTATACATAACACATGTACATTTAACATATGATATATGTCCTGATACAATCTTGTAACTACATGTTTACTATCAAATCATTATCTAGTTACCCCTTTATATATGATTGGTTACCAACAGTATATTTCAAAAAAATTCAACAAACACAACTTAAAAAGAAACAAAATACCAACCAACAAACAATATCTCTTTCAAATATAATAAAATATGTAATCCAATCTACATTAGATCCAATGAACATCAAAAAAATCATAAACAATACACAAATGTTGTGTATAACACCAAAACTAAAACAAAAAATAAACAACAAAATTAATAAAGACAAAACAACGAAATCCGAACTAATCAAAATCTGGAACAAATCTTCCTGGAAATTCTCTATCAGTATCATAGCCCTCCAACTGCTTGTTCCTAGCATGCATAAATAGGTTTGTGCATAACTTTTTCCGATACTTCGCAATGGGGAAAGGAATAGGAATCTGATCAAACTTCTGATGAATGACATGCTCAGCAAAACAAATTGTGAACATCCCACAATCACTGTAACAACAAACAACATATAACAAAAATCAAAAATAAAATCAACCTATATGTAATAATTAAAAAAAATGTACAAAATTTAACCCTTACCCCTCTACTTGTTCAGGAACCGTCTCAGCAAATTCCAACTCAATTATATCGTCTTCGTCCTTGTTGCGATACGGGTCACTGCTGAAGTCAATGTCAGACCTATCCTTCCAAAAACCAGACTTGCGCAGTAGTATGGGAAGAATAAAGATGTACGGCTCACAAACATCAGATATTTTAATTTGCATGGATTTCCTTTTTGGTTGTAGAGAATTGTACACAGTTAGACACCTACGATGCACATCAAAAGACAACAACAGCCAATGGTCCGGTGATGACATATGAATTGGGAACAACACATAGTCAACATTCCTCCATGGTGTGTTGACATCCATAAACAGCCCATGTATGTATTCAGCAACATCACCCTCCCCAGACAGAACAATTTTGTCACAATTTTTTTTTGTATACTCCTCGAAAAGAGCGGTGATCTTGCTGTGAAACCAACAATCCGTAGTCGTTACCCTTATAGGAACACTTTCGGAATGTCTTGCCAATTTACGGAAATAATACAAGGCAATATTGATGTGCTGAGCCAAAAAAAAATTAATATGATATTAACAGTTGTTGGCAAATGCAAATATGTGATTAATATAACTAAATAATGTAAACATAACTACAAAAACATTAACCAATACATCATAAGATAGTAACCAAGACATCATTATACAGTAACCAATACATAATAAGACAGTAACCAATACAGCATTATACAGTAAACAACATGTTGCAAAAAGTTAACCAATGTAAACTGCTTACTTATTAATGCAGACTTGATTATCTTCATGCAACATGTTGGTTACTGTCTAATACATTGGTTACCAACCATGTGCATACCAATTATTAGTCATAAATATTATGCAGTAACCAAAACAGCATTAGTCAGTAACCCATTCAGCATTATACAGTAACCAATACAATGTTGCAAAGTAACCAATACATCTTTAGACAATATATTGGTTAGACATTAACCAAAACATCATTAGACATTAATAAAGACATCATAAGACAGTAACCAATATATCATTAGACAGTAACCAATATATCATTAGACAGTAACCAAGAAAGCATAAGACAGTAACCCAGACATCATAAGATAGTAATCAAGAAATCATTAGATAATAATCAAGACACCCATAAGACAGTAACCAAGACATCATTATACAATAACCAATACATCATTATACAGCATTACTTAATATGATACTAACAGTTGTTGGGAAATGCAAGTATGTGATTAATATAACTAAATAATGTAAACATAACTACAAAAACATAATTTTTAAAATAATACTCACATCATCGTCTAACCACTGCCCAGGCGTCTTTAATTTATAGAACCACATCTTCGATGATATTGCAATTGATCCAAATTCAAAAGAAGGCATGATAATATCGTTCTTTCCTGGAAATTTGTCCGTCCTTCAATATAAAAACATAATATTAGTATACACACTAACATTAACAAATACCGTATTAATATACACACTACTACAAATCAAACTTGCACGTTCTATAATTAACATACTAATGAACCAACTTAATTTTAAACAGTACCCTGCTAACCAACAAATATTAAAATCATAACCATAATCAAATAGTAACTAATACATAACTAATAGGTAACCGAAACATAAACTAATATTAACCATATTATAAAGTAATAGCAACCATAACATTAATTTAATAGTAACCACAACATTTATTTAATATTAACATTTAATAAATATTTAATATTACGCAGTAACCAAAACAACATTAGTCAGTAACCAATTAAGTATTATATATTAACCAATGTAATGTTGCACATTAACCAATACAACATTCGACAGTAACCAATACATCATTAGACAGTAACAAAAACAACATACCAAAATCAGTAAAATAATAAACTTAATTTTAAACATTAATCTGGTAACCAAACCATAATCACATAGTAACATAAACATAACTACTAGGTAACCAAAACAGCATGTCTAATATTAATCAGAATATAAAATAATAGTAACCATCAAATTTATTTAAATATTAACCATATTTTACTACAATAATAAAAACTTATTTGTTTCATAAAAAACTATAGCATTGTTAACAACAAAAACAAACCTTTTTCTGTTGTTTATTCCAATTTTGAACCATTCTTCAAACAATGCCTCTTCAGTTTTTGTGGGCATCTCCATGCATGATTTGGGGAATGCACTTAAACGTGCAAGTCTTTGACAATCATCACCCACTACAGTAGATGATGAACCAGCAGATCCGAACGCTGCTGTATATGGAGACCGTAAAATGGCACTCTTTGCAGGATCACGTAAAGGTCTACCACCAGCTTTCTGGACACTCTTCTCCAACTCATCACACATATCTATGTCCTGTGTGGTGAGAACCATAAGATCAAGAGCATACCTGCTTGCTGACTCACCTTTCTTCCCCTTTTTCAGTTGACATAAAAAGGTAATATATACGATTAGTAACCTGAATAAAATAAACTAGTAACCAACTTACTTTAAAAAAGCTAATGAACTAAAATGAACATGTTATATTAGCAATCTGATTAACATAAACTAGTAACCAAATCACAATATAATAGTAGTCAAAACATAATATAATTGTAACCAAAACACAATATCATAGTAACCAATTCACTATATGATGGTAACCAAAACATAAATAACATTTCAATAAATGATGTTTTCAATAAATGATGGCCCATAATTATAACACTAACCTTGTCAGCATCATACACAACAATCTCTTTCCCAGAACATTGGCTTAATATGTCAAAAGATGGCATGTCATTATTATTGTCAATCTGCGTAAAATAAAGAACCATTTAATAATTAAAACAAAATACATATAACACATCACAGAACAAACAAATATGTCTAACCTTGACAATTTCTTCATCATCATTATTTTTTTTTTCATCGGGTTCTTCAACCATAGCAGCACGTTCAACTTCATTAGCAATCTCAATTACATTCACATCACTCTTCTCCACGAATATTGACACATCATCGCCAACTTCATTAACCAATTCAATCTCATTCCCACCCTTCTTCTCAACTTCATCCAACACATCATCACCATCATTATTCTTATTCACTTTTGAACCATGATCAACATCCTCATCAACAATGTCATCCTCCACCATGACATCAGCATTCTCATTATCAATGTCATCGGAAGCATCATCATCAGCTTCATCACCTTCATTTTCATCATCATCATCATCATCATCACCAGCATTGTCAGAATCGTCATCATCAGACTCACCATCAAGCTTTTTGTCCCCCACGTCTTTGATAGCACGTAACTCATCTCTAATAATGGACCTAAGGTCCCTGCATAACTGGACATGTAAAAGCTGCATTTCATCTTTAATATCAGTTCGCAAATTTCCAAATTCTTTCTTCAATTCAGAAACATCTTTCTTCAATTCAGACACTTTCTTCTCCAACGGCTTAAACCGTACATCAATTGCCTCTTTCACAGCAGATAAATCAACACCAGTGTTGTCGGTCTTCACTTTTTTATCTACTTTCTTGTCACCATCCTTCCCATTAAAAAAGTGAAAACCGCCCAAATCAAGTCGATCCTTCTCATCGGCCGTGGGAGTCAAACTGTTTATCCTCATCTAAAAAATAATAAGTGTAGTTTAGTATATCATCTAACAAACAATGTACAATAACATTGAAATAAACAGTAAATAAGGAATCATAAAACATAATCAGTAACCAAATACATATATACAGGTAACCAAATGTATAATAAGTAGTAACCAACTAAATGTATAAATGTAACCAAAATATGTATATGATTGGTAACCAAAAACAATGTCATTAGTAACCTGAATGTAATCTAATCAGTAAACGTATTTTAATATTCAAGTAACCAAAAACATTGTTATTATTAACATGCATATAAAATAATCAGTAACCAAACGTGTATATAAAGATAACTAACTACTTTGTTGATAGTAAACTTCTTATAATATTTTCATTTATCAAGTATATAACTAAAAGTGAAACAACATACCTGTCCGGAACAAAAAACTAATTCATTCAACTTGTCATTAGAAAGCGGCTTCATTAACTCCTTCCATCTGAATAAACGGACATCCGATGGATGCTCGTCATTGCATATACCCCGACTTTTGAATGTCGGAATAGTTTCAAACATAAAAACTTGGAATACATACGGAAGCCCATTCAACTTGTACAGTTTGGTGTAATGATCCATGTAAAAATTGTATGTTGAAACACCATTCTTTCCTTTCCTATAACGCCCCTTTAAAGCATTAGACAAAGAGTACTTTGTCATCTCAAAAGCAACTTTCCCCCAAGGAAAACTATTAACATCGCCGTAACACAAAAAATTAACCATTGCCCCATCAACGAAATTTTCAGAAAATGTGCACATAATGAAATTAAAGACCAAGAATATCATAGACATCTTAATAGCCTCGTCATCATCATCAAAAACTGCCTTCCTATATATCCTACCTATACTACTACGTGTCACAGCTTCGTCACCAAAAAACTTACCAACAAGCATATTATCCATACCTTTATATGGAGTTATATCATCCTCACCTTTCCATCTCAACCCAGATATCATACAAAACTCAGGCAAACCGAACCTGACCCTTTTCTCTCCGAACAAAAACCACATTTCACCGTCATCCCTCTGGTGAATCTCCCTCACAAGAGCGTGGTGAATGATCTGGGAATACATTTGGTGCTCACCAAACTCAAGAAAATTACCAAAACATGTTGCCTTAAATTTATCCAGCTGACTCTTATTCAATTTTTTTGCAATTATACTGGGGACTTCCATGTCGCACCAATATATCACTTTTCCGTTGAATTTTCTGTTCCATTCCTCGTAATAAAGATCCCATAACTGCAAGTAAACAAAATCATATTTACAAAGTTAACCAACCAATCATATTATAATAACCAAAAAAACAAAGACAATTAACCAAAACAGCATTAGTCAGTAACCCATTCAGCATTATACAGTAACCAATTAAATGTTGCACAGTAACCAATAGAGCTTTAGACAATATATTGGTTAGACAGTAAACAAAACATCATTAGACATCAATAAAGACATCATAAGACAGTAACCAATATATCATTAGACAGTAACCAATAAAGCATAATACAGTAACCCAAAAATCATAAGACAGTAACCAAGACATCATAAGACAGTAATCAAGACATCATTAGATAGTAATCAAGACACCCATAAGACAGTAACCAAGACATCATTATACAGTAACCAATACATCATAAGACAGTAACCAAGACATCATTAGACAGTAACAAAAGACACTCATAAGCAGTAACCAATACAATATTAGACAGTAAACAACATGTTGCAAAAAGGTAACCAATGTAAACTGGTTACTTATTAATGCTGTCTTGATTATCTTCATGCAACATGTTGGTTACTATCTAATACATTGGTTACCAACCATGTGCATACCAATTATTAGTCAGAAAAATTATCCAGTAACCAAAACAGCATTAGTCAGTAACCCATTCAGCATTATACAGTAACCAATTAAATGTTGCACAGTAACCAATAGAGCTTTAGACAATATATTGGTTAGACAGTAAACAAAACATCATTAGACATCAATAAAGACATCATAAGACAATAACCAATATATCATTAGACAGTAACCAATAAAGCATAATACAGTAACCCAAAAATCATAAGACAGTAACCAAGACATCATAAGACAGTAATCAAGACATCATTAGATAGTAATCAAGACACCCATAAGACAGTAACCAAGACATCATTATACAGTAACCAATACATCATAAGACAGTAACCAAGACATCATTAGACAGTAACCAAAGACACTCATAAGCAGTAACCAATACAATATTAGACAGTAAACAACATGTTGCAAAAAGGTAACCAATGTAAACTGGTTACTTATTAATGCTGTCTTGATTATCTTCATGCAACATGTTGGTTACTATCTAATACATTGGTTACCAACCATGTGCATACCAATTATTAGTCAGAAAAATTATCCAGTAACCAAAACAGCATTAGTCAGTAACCCATTCAGCATTATACAGTAACCAATTAAATGTTGCACAGTATCCAATAGAACTTTAGACAATATATTGGTTAGACAGTAAACAAAACATCATTAGACATCAATAAAGAAATCATAAGACAGTAACCAATATATCATTAGACAGTAATCAAGAAAGCATAAGACAGTAACCCAAAAATCATAAGACAATAACCAAGACATCATAAGACAGTAATCAAGACATCATTAGATAGTAATCAAGACACCCATAAGACAGTAACCAAGACATCATTATACAGTAACCAAAGACACTCATAAGCAGTAACCAATACAACATTAGATAGTAACCAAAACACTCATAACACAGTACCCAAGTCAGTTTTGGTTACCTTCATGCAACATGATTGTTATTGTCTAATGCATTGGTTACCAATCTTGTGGTTACCAATCATTAATCATTAATATTATGCAATAACCAATTAAGCATTATACAGTAAACAATAACAATATTTAAATGAACACACCTTTAAAATTCGTTGAGTTGGAATTATCTTCTGGATAAGCACTTGAACTTCATTCTTAACAGGGACATCAAAATCAGAATCTACTTGCACTACGGAATGTTTGATATCACTATGTATCACCAAACTACTATCATTCTTACTTGATTTATTACCTACATCCTTCCCCTTTTTCTTTCCCTTCCCCTTTCCCTTCCCCTTCCCCTTGCTCTCCACAACAAACTTCTTCAATTTCTTAACAGAATCACCTTCCACGATCCTTTTCCTCTTTCCATCCTTCTTACTTGTATCATTCCTTGTATCACCCATTCTATACAAAAACATAAAAACAACACAAATCAAAACAATGAATAATCCATTCTGTTAGTAAATTACTTTAATATATAATACATTAAACTTAATAAGAAAATACTCACTTGAAGAAATAATAAAAACCAGAGTCGATAAACACCACGACAATGAACCAGACGAGTAAAAACGACAACGACAATGAACCAGACGAGTAACGAGTAACAACGACAATGACGAACAACTGAACGAGTATGCCGAACAACTAAACAAATATGATAGAGATGAAGAACACACGAACTCAGATGAACAACAATCACCGGAAATAATAGTTTTTAACTCCGATTACGTTTAGTAGTGAGAGAGGAGAGAACAAGGGTTTCAGCATGTGCAAAAGGGTTTGGTAACTGCATAGTCCTGTACAAACGATAGGCGGTTATCACGCGATTCAAAAAAAAAACTTTTTTTATGTCAGCCAATTAATATTTATCCCTTAAATTAAGGAATCTTAATTGTATTAGTTGTATTAGTATTGTAAATATATATGATGAAATGTCATATTTTTGTAATTATTTTATTAATGTATGATTTTTGTAATTACTTTCATAAATGTACTATAATATGTAATTGTTCCTTGAATAAATAACACCTATAAAAAGTGACCGGAACTTAGCCCAAATTCCCAAGCCCATCTAAGTAATGTAACTTCTCCAGTCAGTTGTAGTTTTATTTCCCCTCTTCTTTAATAATCTAATAAGGGCTTTGACAACCCAAGGGATTTTTCTTAGTTGGGCCAATTGTGTAGCAGATCATGAAATTAAGTGGATTCGGTAATTATAAAGTTAACTTGATGGTAAGTTAATTAATTGATCAAGACAATGCTGACGCGCATATAAATATTATCTCCCGAGTTCTGACCTATGTGTCGACACTGTATTGATCAATTGACAAAAGTTAATATTATGCTAACCACTCCAAAACGAAGTGGAGTGTATTTTGTTAATAAGAACTCCAATGAAAAAAATAAGAGTTTTTCATTTGTAACTTAATTATTTTAGGAAATTGATATTTCAACATCAAAAGTGTCGTTATAAATGTATAGCAACGTCGCTATATGATCTGTAGCGCTGGTTTTCATGTGAAAATATCAATTTCTTTTTACACATTTTCCTATTTTACGATATTGTGCAATTTTTTTTTCTACATGAAAAATGTCGCTATAGATGTATAGCAACGTAGCTATATGATCTATAACGATAGTTTTCATGTAAAAATATCAAAAAATCATGAAAATATCACCCTTAATTTATAATTACACATTTTCCTATTTTACGATATTATTTACAAGAAGATACTGAAATTTTCAATACACAATTTAATAACTCGTCAAACATAATGTTTTAATAATAAATCAATTTCTTTTTAGGCTTAAATATGAATTAGTATCCTAAACTATAGGCCATATTCCACTTCGATAATCCACCTTTCAATTTTGTCAATTAGGTTATTAAACTATCAACTCTTTTCAATTACACAAATTGAACACGCCACTTCAGCAATTGCTGACGTAGCTATCTGAGTTGGACCTGGTTGAGCTGATGTGTAAAAAATAAAAACGCCACGTCAGTTTTTTTTAATAAAAATAAAATAAAATACGCTTTTTATTTTTTTTAATAAAAAATGCAGCTTTTTATTTATGTTTATTAAAAAATGCAGTTTTTTTATTTTTTAATAAAAATTAAATAAAATATGTATTTATTTTTTTAATAAAAAAATGCAGTTTTTTATTTTTTTAATAAAAAAAATAAAAAATGCAGCTTTTTTATTTCTTTTTATTAAAAAAATGCAGTTTTTTTATTTTTTTTAATAAAAAAATGCAATTTTTTATTTTATTAATAAAAATAAAATAAAAAACCTATTTTTTTATATAAAAATAAAATAAAAAATGTATTTTTTTTATTAAAAAAATGCAATTTTTTTTATTTTTTCAATAAAAATAAAATATAAAGCATTTTTTTATTTCTTTTTATAAAAAAATATGCTGTTTTTTATTTTTTTAATAAAAATAAAATAAAAAACATTTTTATATTTCTTTTTATTAAAAAAAACTCAGTTTTTTTATTTTTTTAATAAAAATAAAATATAAAGCGTTTTTTTATTTCTTTTTATAAAATATAAAGCGTTTTTATTTTAATAAAAAGAAATAAAAAAATGTTTTTATTTTATTTTTATTAAAAAAATAAAACTGCATTTAACGTTTTTTATTTTATTTTTATTAAAAAAATAAAAAAACTGCATTTTTTTAATAAAAAGAAATAAAAAAAACTTGCACCACCTCCCCTAATAGTAAATAATGTGATTCAATAGAAAATCATGTGAATCATTAGTTCTAAACATGTGAAAATACGAATTACAGTATAGTACCTCCATCTATATCTCCATTTTTAACTTAGTCATGCAAGTATTATCAATCTTGCACCAACTCCCCTAATAGGAACAAGAATGTGAAACAATAGTATACGTATGTGAACAAATAGTTATAATAATGTGAAATAATAGCAATCAATTGCTCATTTATCCGGTTAAATATTCGATTGGTCAATATAACCTCCAGACATCAATTATTATCGAAATAAATGTCGATTTTCACTAACACAAATAATTCCAACACAATGAAACTACTTTTATCAAAAATATAAATTTTGAAATTTTGAAGTTTGATTTTTCCCGAAAAAGTCAGCTGTTGACTTTTTGACCAAATAGTAAAACCCGAAATTTTTTGTGTTTATAGTCTATTCTTACTAATTTTATCGTTTCAGACTCAAATATCACGTCCGCGTCTCCAAATTCAACTCTGAACTCAAATTCAATTTTAATAACATTCATTATTAATATTATAACTCACAATATTTATCAACCAGGTCGTTCCCAGGAAAGAGGGGGCTTTCCAATAAGGATTTCTCCCTATTGGCGTGCAATTAGGTGACCAAACCTCTCTTTGACATAACTTCTAGACATTGTAAATATTATAATTTAATAATATGAATAACTTTGTCGTCTCAGTTATTGATTTAATAATATATCATATTATGCAGATGATACTGTGACAATAATCGAATCAATAATATGAGAGATATGATGCAGCAATTACTGTAGCAATAATTGAGTATAACTGAGTGACTTTTCACGTAAGCATCAATAATCAATACCGTGTGCTACTATGCAACCACGCGTATTTTACCACCGATTATTTTATAACAACTTGCTTACTTTGCAAAATTTTCAAATATCACCCTTAACTTTAACCTTTATCAATATAACCATTTACTAAATAGAACAATTATAAGAAAATTGAATACTTTTATTTCATAAAATTTGGAGTCTCACAATGTTCACATTTAAATAACCAAATAAATAATCTTTAAATTGATTAATTTTATGACAACATTTTAAGATACCTAGCACAACATTAATATCATGCCTTTGGACAGTGATATTAATTGTAATTGGTATTCATGTTAAAATATATAAACAATGACAATAATTATGTTAAATAATAAATCCATGTTTGCATGAATTCATTATTCATATTAAGTTACATCGATAAGTATCACATGTTTATCATCACAAATATGTATGAAATTCGATCAAATATGAACCCATCTTTGGATTGATTAATATTTGCATGAATTACACATACAAGAACATCTAAACAATCCAAACAAAATAATCTAGACAAGAGAGGTCAACTTTAGTGACATCCGTTTTAATTGATTATTATTAATTATTATTAAATGGACAAAACATGATTTATTTTATCTACATCCATGGTTCTGCACTATTATAATTATAACATACAAAAATGGCCAAAACACCATGTACAGTACTATAAAAGTTATTGCCTTACATGTTAGTTCTGGGTTGGGGGGCGTCCGGTGCAAATGTACCGGACTAACGTCCGGTACACAGTGTTATTTTTTTATTTTTTTGTTTTTTTTTCCACAATTATGAGAAAAAAAATAAAATAATAGAGCAAGTTTGAACAAAAAACTGTAAACGGAAGTACGTTTTTTATTGAAAAAACACTGTAACAGTGTTTTTTCAATAAAAAACGTACTTCTTTTTACAGTTTTTTGTTCAAACTTTCTCTATTATTTTAATTTTTTTCTCATAATTATGAAAAAAAGGAGCACCGAACGTACCGGTCGTTAAGGTACCGGACGCCCCCCCCAATTAGTTCTTTATACATAATAATGAACACAATCATACAGAGTGACAGATAGACTGATTTAAACCTTTTTTTATATGAAATAACAGTTTGTCACAAATCAATCATACAGTGTCATGGACACTTACGAAACTTGATCATACAATTTGGTTAATCATACATGTCACGTCAGTTTTCTTAGTGTATATATATATAGTACAAGTCTGTATCATATATAAAATACAAGTCTGTGATCATATATATATATATACAGTGCAAGTCTATGATCGTATTCATTAAATGATGCCCAATAATAATACTAATATTACATTCCCTCTCTCTCCATCGAATTGAATGCTACATAATACTAGTGGGGGGGGGGGGGGGGCTCCGGTACACAGTGTTTTTTTTTTTTTTTTTTCCACAATTATGAGAAAAAAAAATAATAGAGCAAGTTTGAACAAAAAACTGTAAAAAGAAGTACGTTTTGTATTGAAAAAAAAAAGAAAAAGGGGAGCACCGGACGTACCGGTCGTTAAGGTATCGGACGCCCCCCCAATTAAATACTAGTACTAGCGTGTATAATACATGCCTATCCTGTTAATAATATATATAACAAACTAATATATAAACCGCAACAGGGCGCAAAAGCAGGTTACGCCATTTTTTTATATATAAAATCTCCAAAATTCATAAATTCTCTATGAATCAGATATGGGTGGCTTTGATACCAATTGTTAAAATTAATTATCGAAACTAAGTATGTTAATAAATATAACCCATGTTAAAACAAAAGAAGAAGAAAGAACAAAACGGAAGCGTATTAGATTCCATAATATTGTTTGATCAAACGGGTTGAGATCTTTTAATTGATGCGTATTTTAGAGTGAATTTCTCTGTTGATGGGGATACAGAGAAAACAATGAAGAGATAAAAATATACGTTCAATTGGGGACCATGACCCCTTATAAAGAAAATTTCCGTGTGAAGAAACTGCTAAATAACAGTTACTATCTTTTAATATTTTTAAATTGGCCCCTCGTCAATTTAAAAATACAAATCCGATCTCTACACATTAATTCCACGACAAATATAGCCTTAAGCCTACTTAAAACTTAATTAGATCACTTAAATTTAGACTTATACATGATAATACACATTAATAATATACATGTGTGGTCCCAAATAAAATTAATAAAAATTAATCCAACACAGTTGACCAATCGCGCTCGTTAGAGATTCCTGGTATAGGGTTATGCACCAAATTTTATTTAACAGCGAGATGCTTTGACGGACGGAATTTGAAGCTTCTAGATGTGGAATAGATCAGGCAAACCATCTGACTTTGCACTCTTGAAGTACGAGCAAGCTTTAGTTCAAGTGTTTATCCGCCTTTCGTGTTTTTGGTATGAATTCATTTGATTGTGCAGGGACGAAAATACTCTCCTTCATAGTTTGGTTGTAGATTAGTTTCTATGTTTATACCTGAAGCTAGCTCCTCGCGTGATATTGACTGTATTCTGTCTCTGCAGAGAAGGAAGTTTATCATCCGCCTATAGATGAAAGCAAAGGGCATTCTTGACGTAATTGGTTGGAATGATGGGTTGTCCAAACCACGTACAGAGAGCTTATACATATGTTGATCTATTGACAAGGACCGGAGAGGTGCCTTTGATCTGTTGATCTATTGACAAGGACTGGAGAGGTGCCTTTGAAGCAGACGTTTGTTTTTATTTTATTGCTAATTGCATTTAAAACATAGATTGAAGTTGTTTATTTTGCTTCATTGTTTTTGTTTGGTTAAATACTCTCTTTTTATTCGTACTGAATTAACTTTATGGTGGTTATTTAGCTCCCTTTATTTGCACTGAACTTCTGGTTATTTAGCTCTTTTTGCTCGGACTGAACTTTTGGTTCCCTGATTAATGCATCCTGTCACTGCAATTAGGACTGTAAACAAACTCAGTTTGTTCGTGGCAAAACTATACTCGATTAGTGTTTGTTTAACTACTGAGCTTGAACAAGCTTTTTTCCTAAACAAATACTCCCTCCCTCCCTCCCTCCCTCCCTCCCTCCCTCCCTCCCTCCCTCTGGGCACCCATTTTTCATCCCTTCTCTTTGTCAGTTGATGGCTGCTGAAGAAATATTTTTTTGTACTTTGGGAGGAAACCCTGGTTGCAGTTGTGAAAAGAGTATCATTCATGTATATTAATTAAAGACATGTCTTTTTCATGTTTTCGCTAAAATTATTATGTGGATAATTTACATGTTGTAGCCTTATGCAAAGTATATAGCTATTGATATTTTTGTAAGTAAAATTTGATATTTTAACAAGATTGTTATCAAATGTGATGCCTTTTTATTATTTATGTGAGAGAAATTGTGTACCTTCTCTCGAAAATCCAGTCTATTTCTACTTTCAGGTAACACCGTTAATTGGTTCATCCGATGACATTATTTGTGTATATGGTGACTCCGTCGTCTCCCTTTGGAATCCATTCACCAAGCACTTGAATCATCTCACTTCTTTGTGGGAGGATTTCACGGTCAGGAATTCCCTAGGGTTCAGTTTTGATTCTATTTCTTAAGATTACAGGGCTGTTAGGATTGTTTATGATCGGATAATCGGGCGCAAGTACATTTGTATTATGCAAATTCTGATTCTTGGAGAGAGATTGATCAGATTCAGGGGAATTTGATCGGTTTGGAATAGGGTTGCCAGGAATGTGGATCGACCGGTTTGCAAATGGCAGGGCTAATAGGGTTCCCTGATAATCTTAGTTTGGAGTTAACCACTGTGTACCTAATTTCAAAGGAGTTATGTATTGGATGTCTTTAGATCATTTACCTCGTAGTTCGGCCTCTTTCTTTACATGTCCTATATATATATATATATACATACATAATTACAGTGTCACCATTTATATTAAATTCTAAGCTAAGCCATTCTCTTCCCATGACCTAATCTCTCTCTAAGATATCAAACTACTAGAGAGAGATTTAGATGGAAAGGAGGAGTCTTGGTTCTTCCAATAATTAGGTTCACAAGATTGGTTCCATTTTGGGTGCTTAACAAACTAAGAGTCTTGCTATATTAATAATACATGTTCCCACAATCATAAATTCTTTTCCCTTTATATATCTCTCATACTACAATCAATTGCCTCCCTTTATATATCTCTCATACTACAATCAATTGCCCCATACTCCATGATCACTTCAACATGAATCAATACGTACATATATTTTAGCTTTTGAAACTTGTCAGGCATAACTTCTACAACAACACATAAGGCATGGCCGGCTATTTGGTGAAACAAAGATATGTGTGTTGTTAACGCCAAGATCTTTCTCCACGTCCCAATCACGAAAGACGTCCTGATCCTGCACAGTAAACACGACAACACCACAAGCTTGACGGTCGGACCGCCGGGGGATAGCTCAGGCGTGAGAGTAAGTATGTCTGTTCACAAGGTTAACTCAAGAGGATGATAAAGTCTAGTGTAATGAATCCTGATAATAATCTGTGGTTGTGTGTGTATATATGAAATACGTACCTCTTTGTGAAGACTTACTCGGTAGGATATAATATCTTTTCCTGGAATATTGTGCCACCTACTACCATCTGACATATCCCCCTGATCTGATGGGTTCTGCCGACTGTATGGAGCCTGTACACATGCTTTTTGCTGCTATTCACATCGCCGACAGGCTATATCCCATCCACATTAATGCATGACAAATAACTTAGTCAACTGTCATACTATATCATCATTACAAGTCAAAGTAATAGATATTAAATGACCCAATGGGTTGACCCATTGACCTAATCCGGTCTTTATAGGGCTAAATGAAGTCATCATAATGATTGGGCCCAACGAGCCCAATGACTTAATTGTAAGAGTCCAATGGATTAAATTGATAACTAAACCCAATCTACCCGGCCCAATATAGGAGAAATATCATGACCCAACATTACCCCCTAGTTTTTTAGTTAAACAAGATGTTTAATAGAAAACTATGAATGGTCTATGATATCAGAATTTAATGAAGGCCCAGAAATAGAAAATAATTGAAGCATACCCACTTTAATGTGTGAAATGGAATAAGGAATGGCTGGATATTTGGAGCAATAAGCCCAATCTGATAAAGAATATGAATTAAACAGGATGGGCCGATAATTAGAACTCAACAGATAGGCCCAATCAAGTAAGATACCCAAAGGTCATCCAAACACGCCTCATTCAAATTCTCATCATTACTGATAATTAATGCGCCGGCCTTGTTTCTTGTGTAACCGTCAGTATAAAAAGCAAACTTTACCAATTTTGACGATTTTACTTACTGATTTGAAATTCGAACCTTTGAGCTTTCTCTTGCTTCTCAGAAACTATCTCTCTAGCTTTTCAGATCTCAACAATGGTGAATCCAAGCCAAACTCCTTCAAGTTCCTCTCGCTCAAACCCTAATCAAGAGGGTTCGAGTGCAAACCAACCATCTCCTACTGATTTCTTCAAGGATGGGGAACAATTTCCCCATGCCAATATCTCCTCTACCATCTCCGAATCGGAAATATGCTTCCTTAGGAGTCGATACAGGATTCCAGATTCATATGCTATAAGGGCTCCTGCTCCTGAAGAGCGTATGTACCAGTGACCAGACGGCTGGGTCGCCATGCCGGTTACATTCTTGGAAAAGGGGGTTCGCTTACCCCTTCACGCCTTCATTGTTACCCTCCTAGGGTTCATAGGAGTGGGTTTCGCACAACTGTGCCCAACTCCTACATCCACATACTGACATTCATTGCCTTCTGTCACGAGCTAGGGGTTACCCCCTCTGTTGACCTATTTTCACCCTCTTCTCAGCCGGTAGATCTCGAGAAAAAGGGTTTAAGATGCTGAGCAAACAATCTCCGCGCCCGAACTCTAAATTTGAGAAGAGGCCCCTGATGAGCACCCCCTCGAGCAACAAAGGCTGGCACGAGAAATGGTTCTTCATCAATGGACTAGAAATTTCTTCTCTTCCCGAATGGACCATCTCGGACCGGATCTCTGCTGACTTTGGTGACATTCCCGAAGAGCGAGTGAGGGAGATGACTGAGTTCCTGAAGAAGATCCCTCCACAAGAGTGGAGTTTCACTCTGCTGACTAAACAAGCTTGGCTGTATGATCATAAATGTAAGTCTCAAATAATTCTGTAAGGTAGCTTTTTGATATATTTGAATGGCATGGATTTTAATATAAGGTCATTTTGCAGTGTCTCTGATCAAACCAACTTCTTCGGAAGTGAGAGATTTGGAAGATTTTCTGACGGGAAAGACTTCGGAGGTTAATGAAGAACTTCCTATTGAAGAATCTTCCCAAACAAACCCCCCTGCCTCTGACCCACCAACCATCCCCCCTCAAAACGAAGAGCTCGAAGCCGAAGAACCTCTCATCCCTGAAGAA
The DNA here is from genome assembly GCA_020205505.1 of Panax japonicus. Lineage (NCBI taxonomy): Eukaryota > Viridiplantae > Streptophyta > Magnoliopsida > Apiales > Araliaceae > Panax > Panax japonicus. The sequence goes on from CM035102.1 coordinate 64,745,082, forward strand.
GTCCTCCGACCCCGCCGAAGGAAGAAGATGGCTAAAAGGGTCAGGACTGTTCATCGCGAGGCAGATCCTGAAAGTGATGAAGAGATCCTTCCTGAAGCAAATCCACAAACTACCCATCCTGAAGTAATTCCACAACCTACTCCTCCAACCGAGCCCATTACCATACCTTCCAAATCCACCCCAAAAAAGAGGAGTTTACTTGACATACCTCCACAAGATAGGGCTAAAGTCCTTCGTGCCAAGAAAATAAGGACGAAGATAATTCCCCTTACTGCAGAAGAACTCCGCGTTCCTCCAACTTCATCATCAACTAACCCTCCAACCACAACTCAAACACCTGAAGCCACTTCTGTCCCTTCTTCGACCTCCGAGCCTATACCAGTTCGATCTCCTCCCCCAGAGGCAGTACCTGTGAATCCATCTCCGGTTCGCAGTCAGCCTGTGCCCTCCCCTCAAAGATAAACGACCACCGAATTCCAGCATGATGCCATGGGCCCGCCAACTATGTGGCCCCAATTCAATGCTAACTTCCCCTTCCAACTGTTCGAGGCCTTCGTTCGCGAGACCGATGACCACCGATTCGGTAACAGTTCGAATGGGGATTTGCTTAATGAAGGCATGAGCTACTTGGCGAAGGTAAATGACTCTTTCCTTCCTTTTCATACTTATCTTTGTATTCGTGTATCTCGAACTGATTGAATACCATTGAACATGTGTAGGCAAGTGCTGTGTTCGGGCGTCTGCGTCCACGATCTCTCGAGGCCGAATCCGAATAGGAGAGGCTGAGGAAGGAGAACGCCATCTTAAAGTCCACCTTGGCTCGGGAAAGGACCCAACGTGAAGGTTTCCTTCATACAAATGAAGGGCTTCATAAGGAGTTGGCCCAAGCCAAGGAAGATGTGAAAATTTCCAATGAAGAACTGAAGTCGACCAAGGCACAGCACGCCGAGATCGTCAAGATGAACGTCGACTTGGTTCTGAGGAGCGAAATAAGGATGAACGAGATCAAGACGCTGAAGGCCGACGCTAAGGTCTTAACCAAAACGATCCATAAGCTTGAAAATGAAGAAACTCGTCAAATGAATATACGGTAGCAGCTTGAGCAAGAAATTCGAGAACTCAAGGCTCTTCGGGACCTTGGGCGTCCTCTAACTGAAGCCCTTCGCAAACAAATTTGTGAAGAGTTTCGGAACTCGGATGAAATTAATGAAGAAATTATGACGATACACACCGAAAGCTACGAGCTGTGCCGAAGTCGTGGCAATGATAAGTTGTTCAAAGCCAACCTAGATCCACATTTGCTCGACTCTTCGGATGATGAGGGGGTTGCCTGAAGCAACAACTTTTGGATCTGTATAGTTCTGTTATTTTCCCGTTTTTGTAAATAAATCGAATATTAATGAAAAGTAATTTTCTTACTTATGACTTCAGTATATTTTCTTTCTGTCTATATTTCAACTTGAATTAATACGGACAAATGTGCAAAAAACTCCTTCGAGGATTTAACTCAAATAGTTAATTAATGATTAAGCATTCCGAACTCAACACTTAGAAAAAATTCAAATGATAAAGTAAAGGGATACTTATTCGGTTACCGAAGTGTGAGACAGATTTGCTTCATTGAAAGTTTGTTTACCCCGAAAGGCCTAACAGAACCAAAAGATGACACTTGCCTACCACAAAGGGCCTGACAAGGTCTAAGTGGTGACAATTGCCTACCCCGAAAGGCCTGACAATGCCAAATAGTGGCGACAATTGCCTATCCCGAAGGGCCTGACAATGCCAAGTAGTGGCGACAATTGCTTACCCCGAAGGGACAATGCCAAATAGTGGCGACAATTGCCTACCCCGAAGGGCCTGACAATGCCAAATAGTGGCGACAATTGCCTACCCCGAAGGGCCTGACAATGCCAAATAGTGACCACCTGCCGAAGAGGCTACCATCGAATGGTCAGCAAGTCCTCCCGAACCTCCTAACACCAATGAATTGAGCAGCAACAAAGAAAAAACTTGTTTGAGATAAAAGAGGATCTTTTATTGATGATGATGTAGAATTTACAGACTTCTGACGTATTGACGATAAATCTACTGAAAGTATTTTTTGAGCCTGCCAGCGTGCCAAGTATTTTTGATAATTGAGCCATCTAATATCTTCAAACGATATGTCCCCGGCTTCGGAACCTCAATGACTTCATAGGGTCCTTCCCAATTTGGCATCAGATTTCCCAGATTCTGAGGTGTAGACGCTTCGACTTCTCTGAGAACAAAATCTCCTACTTCAAATCTACGAAGCTTTACCCCCTTATTATAATGCTTAGCCACTCTTCGCTGATATGCCGCCAATCTGATTAAGGCTATTTCTCTGACTTCTTCCAGCAAATCAAGATTGGTCTTCAGTCCTTCTTCGTTGTAAATCTCATTGAAATAATTGACTCGAAGACTTGGAGATCCAATTTCAACTGGGACTAAGGCATCAGTACCATAGGCCAATCTGAAAGGTGAATCCCCCGTCGTAGTCCTCGGAGTAGTTCGATAAGCCCATAATACACTTAACAGCTCTTCTGGCCATCTGCCTTTAGCTTCGTCCAATCTACGCTTGATCCCATTCAACAGCGTTCTGTTGGTCACTTCAACCTGTCCGTTTGATTGAGGATGAGCCACTGAAGTCTTTCTGTGCTGGATCCCCAATTCTGCCAAAAAAGCTTCAAACTTCGATCCAACAAACTGACGTCCATTATCCGATACTACCACCTTAGGAATCCTGAAACGGAATACTACTGATTCTTTCATGAATTTCAAACATTCCTGTTCCGTTATTGACCTAAGTGGCTTTGCTTCTACCCATTTGGTCATATAGTCTATGGCAACTATAACAAAACTGACCTGACCTTTTGCTTTCGGTAGTGGACCCAATATATCGACCCCCCAGACAGCGAAGGGTATAGGAGATAGGATCGAGTATAGCTCTTCCGGTGGCTGATGCGGTATTGGACTGTTGAGTTGGCATTTTTCGCACTTCTTTACATACTCAGTTGCTTCTTTGAAGATTGTAGGCCAGTAGTACCCCTGACGGAGTACTTTATAGGCCAATGACTTAGCAGCCATGTGGTCACCACAAATTCCTTCATGCACTTCTCGGAGAGCGTATTCAGCTTCTGATGGAGTCAGACACTTCAATAACGGGGACGAGAAGGCTCTTCGAAAGAGATCCCCATCGATTAGAACAAAATTAGCACTTTTGTACTTGACTTTCTTAGCGAGCATCCGATCCAAAGGTAAGACGCCATCAGCCAAATATTCCAGGTAGGGAGTCAACCAGCAGTTGGTTCGGTCAATGCACGTTACCATTTCATGATGAACACTAGGATGTTGTAGAATTTCCAGGTATACTGATCCTTCAAAAACATTAACATCAGTAGTAGCTAGTTTGGCAAGTGCATCAGCAATGGAATTGTTGCTACGTTCGACCCCCTGAAACTCATAAGATGAGAAATATTGAAGCCGGTCTTTTAATTCTTTAACCAGATACTCCACACCTTCTGGTCGAGATGATGCCTCTTTCTCTGGCAATTCCTTCTTTCTGTAAGCAGATCGGATTCTTTCAACAGAACCTTCCATCTTAGAGGGGCTTCTCCTATGACGAGTATCTACAGGGCGGGGTACCCTCAGTAGACTCTCAGGAGTATGTCCTCTGGATAAGCTTCGCCTCTGAATTCGGGCACTATGGCGAGAGTGTGCAATGACAAGTGCTTTCTTTGCGTGCTCCGGGGTGTGATTCCTGGATCAACCTCTTCGTTGGCTTCGTTCCTGCTCTCCAGACTCGACAGGGAGATATGCCCTTTTCGACCTCGGAGGAGTAGGACTTCTGGACCTTCTTCTTTCCCTTGCTCGGCCTAGAGACTCTCGCATTGAATGAGCAGGTTCTTTTCCACTCCGGTGCCCCTGCTCTTCGGATTGGACATAACTGAGCTCCTCATCTCCTAACTCTGCCATCCGAGCCATTTGCTCAGCTATATCCTGGCGTTGTTTCAAAAGTGCTTCCATGGCTTTATCCGCTTCATCCGCCATCTTTGCCAACCGGGAGGCCTTTGCATTCTGGTCATCTCGGTTTCGAGTTCTAGGCGAGGTGCTTTCTACTCGTTTCCGACCATGGCCAAGCTCCTTCTCCGTCGGGAATACTAGCTTACGTTTCGCTTTGCCTACCGCCTTCGGTCGAGAATCTTCAGGTGAACGTTTGGACGCTGTGCTAGCATGAACACTTATAGTCGGTCCCAAACGATCTTTGGCAGATACTCGTGGTACTGAATCACTGACAGCCATCGGCTGTCCTTCGGGTGTAGACGTTCTACTCTTCCCCATGAAAACTGGATAGAATAAAACACGATAAGTGATTGAAAAATACTCAGGACACTAGAACTCAGCCCTCCTTCTAGCGCTAATGTTAACGCCAAGATCTTTCTCCACGTCCCAATCACGAAAGACGTCCTGATCCTGCACAGTAAACACGACAACACCACAAGCTTGACGGACGGACCGCCGGGGGATAGCCCAGGCGTGAGAGTAAGTATGTCTGTTCACAAGGTTAACTCAAGAGGATGATAAAGTCTAGTGTAATGAATCCTGATAATAATCTGTGGTTGTGTGTGTATATATGAAATACGTACCTCTTTGTGAAGACTTACTTGGTAGGATATAATATCTTTTCCTGGAATATTGTGCCACCTACTACCATCTGACATATCCCCCTGATCTGATGGGTTCTGCCGACTGTATGGAGCCTGTACACATGCTTTTTGCTGCTATTCACATCGCCGGCAGGCTATAATCCCATCCACATTAATGCATGACAGATAACTTAGTCAACTGTCATACTATATCATCATTACAAGTCAAAGTAATAGATATTAAATGACCCAATGGGTTGACCCATTGACCTAATCCGGTCTTTATAGGGCTAAATGAAGTCATCATAATGATTGGGCCCAACGAGCCCAATGACTTAATTGTAAGAGTCCAATGGATTAAATTGATAACTAAACCCAATCTACCCGGCCCAATATAGGAGAAATATCATGACCCAACATGTGTGAATAAGCTCTTCCATAATTCTCTCTCTCTATATATATATCAAACTTTTGTTACTCACTCTCTAAATCTTAATTTTATCTCTCTAAAATTAAAGTCATGAGTAAGCTTCTTCTACTCAATGTTCTTCTCTTTCTCACAATCCCTTTGCACGCGTGAACAATCCGAAAACTCGGATCGAAACAAAATCGAGTCGCTAAAATTAAAATTAGTGACTATAGCTTCAATTTTAGTATTCGGTGCAATCGTTGTTTCACTTCCAATTTTAGGTAAATTTATCCTGGCTTTTTGTCCAAAAAACAAAGTATTTTTCTTGATCAAAGCATTCGCTGCCGGAGTTATACTCGCCACCGAATTCGTACACGTGTTGCCGGACGCTTCCGAGAGTCTGACAAGCCCTTGCCTTACAGAAAATCCTTGGGGGAGATTTCCTTTTACAGGTTTGGTTGTCATGCTTTGTGCTATTGAAACTTTGATGGTGGATACTTTTGCCACAAGTTATTATATGAGGGCCCATTTAAAAAAGGCCCAGCCCGAGGAGGGTATTGAGAAGGCCCAACCAGAGGAAGATATTGAGAATGGTATAGGGCATGTACGTCCATGTTCATACGCAATCGATCCATGGTCATGGTCATTGGTCTTCCAATTTAGTGGGCCCAAATTCAATTAACCATATCACAGGTATGATTAGATTCTTTCAAAAATTATACTCCCTCCGTTCCTTAATATGAGTCGTTTTAAGGTTATGCACAACCATTAAGGTAATGATTGTATAGCATTAACTATAATATCAATTGTCTATATTACCCTTGTATTGAAATAAGAGATTGTTATTTATTGAGCAGAAAATATTGGGAGAACCAAAGTTACATTTAATATTAGGGGTAATATTGGAAACTAAGCAATTAATGCTTACTTGAAATTCTAAAACGACTTATATTAAGGAACAAAAACATTTCTCTAAAACGACCTATATTAAGGAACGGAGGGAGTATAGTATATCTAATTTTAGAATGGAAGTATTTTTTTTATATTAAATCTGAACAATTATGCTCAATGATCTTTCTTCTAATAAATTTGTTGGTCACATAAGGAACTGTGCTGTCTAATTTAGTTTAGTTAAATGTAGTAATTTAATGATATGCATGCATGCAGGTGTTGGAGTTGGGGATTTTAGTGTACTCGATGTGTCATTATTGGAGCTGTTTGAAGGAATGGGTCTTGGGGCTGCATGAAACAATAAAGCCTCTTGTGCTCATTATTCATAAGACATAAAATGAGACATAATGAAGGCATTAAACAATAAAGCCTGAATAATGAGCACAAGAGGCTTTATTGTTTCATGCAGAAAGCATAACAACCAAACCTGTAAAAGGAAATCTCCCCTGATGGTTTTCTTTAACGCAAGGGCTTGTCAGACTCTCGAAAGCGTCCGGCAATACCGGAAGCGTCCGGCAACACGTGTACGAATCCAATGGCGAGTATAACTCCGGCAGCGAATGCTTTGATCAAGAAAAATGCGTTGTTTTTCGGACAAAAAGCCAGGATAAATTTACCTAAAATTGGAAGTGAAACACCGATTGCACCGAATACTAAAATTGAAGCTATAGCCACTAATTTTAATTTTAGCGACTCAATTTTGTTCCGATCCGAGTTTTCGGATTGTTCACGCGTGCAAAGGGATTATGAGAAAGAGAAGAACATTGAGTAGAAGAAGCTTACTCATGACTTTATTTTTAGAGAGAGAAAATTAAGATTTAGAGAGTGAGTAACAAAAGTTTGATATATATATATATAGAGAGAGAATTATCGAAGAGCTTATTCACACACATATCTTTGTTTCACCAAATAGCCGGCCATGCCTTATGTGTTGTTGTAGAAGTTATGCCTGACAAGTTTCAAAAACTAAAATATATGTACGTATTGATTCATGTTGAAGTGATCATGGAGTATGGGGCAATTGATATAAGGGAAAAGAATGTATGCTCGTGGGAACATGTATTATTAATATAGCAAGACTCTTAGTTTGTTAAGCACCCAAAATGGAACCTATCTTGTGAACCTAATTATTGGAAGAAGCAAGACATGTTCTGTTTTAAAGATGTGTGATACACTACTATGCTTCCCTTCTTTATTTTTTTGACAATTATTATACTTGCGTAAAGAAAGTATGACAAGGCCCTATGCTTTAATTTGGAATTCAAAAAGATTACTTTGAACAACCCTTATAAAAACCAACCCTATTAATATCATGGGCAATAATGATCTTCCGGTGATGAATTATCATTGTATGCATGAATTATATTCACAAAAACCAACCCTATTAATATCATGGGCAATAATATTACTACAAGACTCCTCCTTTCCATCTAAATCTCTCTAGTTGTTTGATATCTTAGAGAGAGATTAGGTCATGGGAAGAGAATGGCTTAGCTTAGAATTTAATATAAATGGTGACACTGTAATTATGTGTATATATATATATATATGGGTCTCCATCCACAGCAACCGGTTGTTGGGGAGCAACCCCTTTTTGGCCAGCCGGTACAGCTTGTTACAGCTTATAAAAAAAATAAAAATTCTAAGGCCGGTACAAGCTGTACCGGCTGGCCAAAAATGAGTTGCTCCCAACAACCGGTTGCTGTGGATGGAACCCATATATATATATATATATATATAGGACATGGAAAGGGAGAGGCCGAACTACGAGGCGAAAATAAAATGATTTTTTTGCAAATTAAATTGGGTCATGCAAAGAATATTGAAAAATTAAATATTTTGAGGGACTCTTTTTTTGTTTGTTAGTTTGTTATGCCAAGTGTTTTTTGTCTAACACCAGTACAAAGTACCTAATAGACAACGCTTAATAGACAACGTTTTTTATAAAAACGTTGTGGGTTTTTTTTACAACGTTTTTAGAAAAAACGTTGTAGATATATATGCAAAAACGTTATCTATTTAAAAGAGCATTTTTTTTATTTTAACTAGATAACGTTTTTTTTAAAAACGTTGTCTATATGTAAAAACACGGAGCTTAAAAAAAGTACGCGGAAGAAAAACTTTGAAATAATTTTATTACAGTACTCTATCAAATACTCTATCTCCCATTTTGCCCTAGCCCGCTCCCATCTCTAAGAGGCCCAGATCTGAAATCTGATTCCAAACTCCTCAGCCTCTTGCCCTCTTGCCTCTCGACTGTCGGGGGAAAGTGATGAGCTGCTTTTCTTTATTTCTCTCCCGCGGTTTGTAGATGATATTGGAGTCGAATCTGGTGCCGTCGGCTTCCACGAGCGAGTCGAAGGTGTTTTATTTGAAGATGAAGGGGGATTATCATAGATATATGGCGGAGTTTAAAGTTGGAGATGAGCGGAAGGAGGCTGCTGAGGATACTATGAAATCCTATAAGGCTTCTCAGGTATTTTATATTTCTAATTTTTAGGGCTTCTAAAATTCAGCTGACGAACAAGTGTGTGTTAGAAATTGGATGCAACTAGACACTGTTCTAGAAGGGATGGATGGGACATAATTATATATATATATAAGGTTGGATTGGTTGATACTTGATACCGCTACTATACTCTCTCTTCACTAATAAAGAATACAAAATTCAACTACTAATGGTAATGGATGAGGAGTAAGTACAAGTAAATAAATAAATTATAGAATGTGGGCAACTGGGCATGCAGTTTATTCCAAAATCCCATCCTAAATTCAACTGAGCATGCATCCTAAAATTTTTAAATTAGACATTTAAAATTTTTTAAATGTCTAATTTAGGTTGTATTTTCAACCTGCCTCGTAATTTTACTTTGTCTTTTAATTTAACTTTTCTAGTTTTAATATTTGATCTTAACCTTACATTTGTTGCATTTTTCTTTCTTGTGCAGAAGATGGTCAAGAAAAAATTAATGATGATGCTCCAGAAAATAATCTTCAGTATACTACTGTATATGTTGGAAATCTTGGTCCAGATGTGAGTATTTATATAAGGACTCGTCTGCTTTGAAATTTTTTGACAAAACACTTGGCAAGTGAAGTGTTTTAAGGAAGTAGTTGCTGGTTTTAGAAGTCTGGTGTGACAATTTTTTGTGAATTGTCTCTTTGTTTGTTGTGCTTAATCCTGTGAGGTTGTGTGTTTAGAACTCACATTATGGTTTCATTATATTGTTGGATAGTTGTGCAATCACCTGGTTACCTCTAAACAGTTCATCAATAATAAAATTACACCTGATTACAAATAGGAAAGGCTGGATATATGCTAGACAGTACTTGACAGTATAATAAGATAATGTGCCAAAACATTATCTTATTTGATCAATAATAATTTTTGAATTTTCTTCCACGCAGTAAGAATTAAGATTAAGTGCTTCGTTTCGCTTTCATTGTATTTTAAATTTTGACATGTCAGTGCATATTGGTAATATCTGGTTATTGAAAGGTGTCAAAACTGTCAAGTTCTCCACATTTTGGCTTATTTATCTCAATAAGCAGTGTATGTAGTGTGTGTGTGTGTGTGTTTATATTTTTAATTTTACCATGTATTGCCTGACACATGTTGTCTTTGCTTTACCTCATACACAAGCTGATTTTTTGGGTATACCAATTTTGGTACTGAATTGACGAATTAAAGTGGATCATGGCAGTAGTCAGTAAAAATTAACCTGGTGCTTGCACCATCTCCTTTGCACCAACACCAGTTACCTTATCAAATAAAAGCTAACATTCTTTCTTCAGCTTCCTGTACATTTTTACAGAGCTATGCCATATACAGAATTAAGCTATTTCTAACAAACAGGTATCTGACAAAGATCTGAAAGCTCTATATATTGAGACAAATAGTTACATGCTAGCTTAACACTTGTACTAAGCGTTGTGGGCGTTGATCCAGGTATCTTAATTATTCAAGCTTTGCTCAAGATAAGAAGATGAAATAAATGTCTCATTTCATTTTAACGATTTGGTTCCATTTCTAACAGGCAAAAATGTCCCCAATTGATTTTGATTATTTTGGTTATTTCTTCCTTCTTTACGCGGAGTACAAAAGGCAGAAGGACAAGTGTTTATCGTTGGCGGGGTCTTGCCTCTCTGGATCTGGAACTGGGTAAAGGTTTACACATGCACAACCAGTTTGTTTGTTTGTTTGTTTGAAAGGGGAATTATAAGAGCTCCCAAGATTGATATTTTTGTGTAAGAGTAATTGTTTTGTAGTCCTATAGAAGAAAAGTGGACAAATATTTGTAATTGTACGTTTGAGCACACCTGAATACAATTGTAATTCTGAAACTGTATTTGATCAATAATAATTTTAGGTCGTTTGGTTGTAACCTTTTTTGTATTGGTAGGTGCATTGGTAATGTAGGTGAACCATAATATTTTTTTTCTTTTTTTTAATCTACAACATTTTAAAAATGTTGTGTAAATATGCCTAAACGTTGTCTGATATATTAAACTACAACATTTTTATCCAGAAAACGTTGTGGAATCATACTTTCTACAACGTTTTTAAGCATTTGATAATTTTTGGGAAACAAATCTACAACGTTTTTTTCCTAAAAACGTTGTGTATTGTGCTTAACTACAACGTTTTAAAAACGTTGTGTAAGGATGTCAAATAGACAACACCCTTAACCACGACGTTTTTCTGAATGAAACCACAACGTTTTTTCCGCGTTGTCTATTTACTATTTTGTAGTAGTGTAAGCTCTGGTTTGATGTTTGTATAGTTTTATAAGGAACTTAGCTTTTGAAATGTTCTTTCTCATGCACATAAAAGTAAGCAGTGACCGACTTCTTACTTTAAGGATCCTAACAGGTTTGACATTAATGAGTATAAGGAATTCTTAACTCACAAATAAAAGATTACATACAACTTATGCTAAATATATTCTTCACAAGAAAATAAAATTTGAGATTTTGAAATAGGCAGAAATAAATACCCGAATTTTTCAGTGCAGTTTTGTATCTGTATTTTAAGTAATGAAAATGAAATTTTGGTTTGGTTAATTGGTAGGTTAGTGATATCACTTTTATTAATTAGGTAGGGTAGGGTAGCGTAGGGTAGGGTAGGGTAGGGTAGGGTGGGTTGGGGGGGGATTATTTAGATTTACGAGTGGTTTAAGTTGATTTGTTAGCTTTTGGGAGTAGTTCAAATGTTGCAATTAATTTAGATTAAGGGTCCTATGTAGAGGGGAGGGACCCATTATATGAGTAGTTTTGAATGGTTATGGTGAGAAAAATCCTAGGTAAAAATCCTTTAAGGGATACGTGGGGTAATTGATGGTAAGTTTGATGAATTCTCTTTGACTTCATCACCCTAAATGGAAAAAGTTTCGGTAAGTACACTATTTAGGGCTTGGTGATGTCGGAGGGAAATGTAATTGGACAAGGAGTAACAAATGTGATATTGAGATATAAGCAATTGTTGGTGGATTGCTGCAAATTAGGTACAATGAATACCCAAAAAGAAAAATGAAAGCTACAAAATCTTAGCAGTTGACGTAATGATTCAAGTAACGTCTTGGGACGAATCGTAAACTCGGACGTCTTGGGATCGAATACCACCACCAATAATTTATTAAGGCAGACATGGGTTCGATTGCGGAAAAAGGGATTGTGAGAAGGAAAAGAACATTGAGTAGAAGAAGCTTATTCATGACTTTATTTTTAAAGAGAGAAAATTCAGATTTAGAGTGAGTAACAAAAGTTATATATATATATATATATAGAGAGAGAGAATTATCGAGGATGAATCATATATTAAGTTGGATAAAATGTAAGTGGATGGCGACGTGCAGAGGCCATGCAGTTTTACTAAGGAGAAAATATGACACTTCATTATTTTTATGAATAGTTGTTTTGACACTTCATTATTTTATTAATCAAAACTACGTGATATTAAGTGCATGACACACAAACTTGTGTGTGTCTAAAACACATACTCTCGTTTTTACACAGACACACATATATATATATATAGAGAGAGAGAGAGAGGATCTCCGACAGACTAATCCGTTAACAGACTAGTCTCTGGTCTGTTCCGGAACCAACCTCTTTCTCTATATATAATCGACTGAAAAGTAGATTTTATAAATCGAATTAAGAATATATCATTTTCATCAACTTCAACCCCAAAATGTACCAACTTAATTAATTCCAGCCCATAATGTGGTGACCCCGATCATATATAACATTAATATTACAACATTACTACAAAAACTAAATGGTGACCTAAATTTGCAAAAAAATTAATGAAGTTAAACATGAATGGCTAAAGAATCCCTAAAAAATGTTAGACAGTTAGTTATATTAGGAAACTATTGAGTGACTCAATGAAATTGCTTGGAGAAGCAACCATGCAAAAGTTAAAAAAGATGTTCTTTATTTATTGGTAGTAGTTGAAGCAAACCAACAACATTAATAATACATGTTCCCTCAAGCATAAAATCTTTTCCCTTTATATCTCTCTCATATACTACAATAAATTGCCCCTACTCCATGATCACTTCAACATTAATCAATACGTACATATATTTTAGCTTTTGAAACTTGTCAGGCATAACTTCTACAACATGCATGTCCTCTCGTGGACCAAATTGTTAATGATTCCTTTGATACATAGACGTGGAGGATAGTTTTTTCGGAGGTAGGCTTTATATCCTTAGTGGGGGAGGCAACCACTTTCACCTTATAATTATATTTTCTTTGGCACAATCTTTTTCTTTTAATAATTGTTCAACAACTACGTATCACTTTCATCTTGCCTTTAAATCAGATAAAACTTGTAAAAATAACAACTTTTCAATGACTTTATTCAATATAAGTCTTGAAGATTTCAGTCACAAAAATGAAGTATGACAAAGAGTTTTGTTCGGTTTCTAACGTTTGCGCATAAAGTCGTTTTGGATGCGTTGGTTTCAAACACTGCGTCTGTGAGTTAAATAAGTTGTGTTTAAAATAAACTGTTACTTATATTAGACAAATAAGATTTTTAAGTGCATTTTGCAAAAGTTTGTAACTAAGGGGGACTAAAAAGGTTTATATATATATAGTTCAACTTAAACTTAGAAGGGAAGGGAAGGGGAGGGGAGGGGAGGGGAGGGGAGGGGAGGGGGGACAATCACATTCTGTGGTGTAGTAGTAGCAGGTAGCCGAAAAGAAGAAATGAAAAATAAAGATGTATGTATATATAGTTGAGAAACAAGTGGAAGAAGAAAAGTAAATAGGGTGATGTAATCGGATAGTTAGGACATCAGTAATTACCTAATATTACACATGCAACATTTGGATTTTGGTGATGTCAATGAACTTGAAAATCAGAGAAGAATATTTTTATTTATATGTTTATTTTGGATAGTAGAGATCCTACAATCGAGCCATCAGTACAAAGTACCTAATAGACAACGCTTAATAGACAACGTTTTTTATAAAAACGTTGTGGTTTTTTTTTACAACGTTTTTAGAAAAAACGTTGTAAATACACATGCAAAAACGTTATCTATTTAAAAGGAATTTTTTTTTTTTTAAATAGATAACGTTTTTTTAAAAAAACGTTGTGTAGGTCAAAAACACGGAGCAAAAAATCGGCCTTAAGTGAAAACTTAAAATTAAAAGATAAAGTCTTTTGTCTGTGCTCGTGAGTTCATTTTCGTTCATTTCTTAAATTTTCATCGTCTCTTTCGGTTTTTCTCTCATTTTTTTCTTCTGTTTTGGGGCTAGATTTTCATTCGTAAGTTCTTCATCTCTTTGGATTTGTTCTAGAATTATACGGGATCAACCCTAGGAGGAGCTGGACATAAGCCATAAATCGTCTCGAAGAAACCCTAAAAGGAGGCTAGAATCATGAAGAGCATGAAGCCACTTAAGCAACTGAAGCTCTCCGTACCTGCTCAAGAAACACCTATCACCAGTTTCTTGTAAGCTCTCTCAAGTTTCGCTTATCTATTTTGACATTTTCTATTTATTATCTTTCTAGCTTACTGGTTCATGCCAAAATCCTGCTTATGGAAAAACCTTACGCCATTTCTTTAGCACAACACAAACCTTAAACGGGTTACTTCCCGAATCACTCTACAAAAGGTTATCATCAATCGGTGACCCTAGCATTTCGGTTGTGCCAGGTCTCGATTAATGGGTCCGGAAAGGAAGAGAGATCCGGAAATTTCAAATCGATTATTTTCGATTGGGCAGAGTACTGGGCTGCTGATGCGTGACCTGAGTAATAGGGGCCCTCAGATTTCAAAATTTCAAATAATTTGTAGAGAATGTGGGTTCTCCAATTCTTGTATCTGGGTTGTCACCCTCCGGGATTGCAGCAGCTTTCTTGTTTGGTACTCTCTCTTGGCGTGCTTTTGGCCCTTCTGGTTTTCTTCTGGTAGCTACTTATTTTGTTCTTGTAAGTTGAAGTTTAATTAATTTATTCTGGGTATTAAGATTTGCTTATATATTCTCTGGATTAACATAATTTTTTGATAATGAAATTGGCATATTTTAGCATAAATGTGATTACAAGTCAATAAAAAAATCTTGATTTTTTATTAGCCTTTCCTTGAGACTTTTGTTAGTAAATGACTACATTATACTGCCATAATTTTGTTTCTGAGTTTGAGAAGAACAGAAATGATACATGGAATGATTATTAAAGGCTCTCCACCACTGTAAATTTGTAATTTGTGTCATTACAGATTACAAATTCGCTATATCTTTGATCTTGCCTTTGATCAGGTGCGTTCTCTGCCTTATTCTTCTTCCTGCATTGGGTCGAATTTAGCTGATTCTAATTTTTGTGATGGTTAATGTACTTACCTTTAGTTTGCACATCCTGTTAAGGACTATCTGTGAAGGACATGAAGGTTTGATGTTGTTTCTCCTTTATTTCAATTTCTACAAGTGAAGTGTTTATGCAGTAAATTGTCCTTTGAAGGCAGTAAAACTTAACAGAAGGTTCAACTATTTCAGGAGCAAATACTAATGGAACAACAGGTTAGATCTTGGAAGTATTTATTTCCTTAGAGAAATCATTTGGTATATGGTATCAACAGGTTTCTGATGAAGGCGATGTTCTTTATATTTTTCCAAAAGACCGATCAAAGCTTGCAGCCAAGTCACTTTGGATAAAATATGAACCTCTAGTTGAAAAGGCTAAGGTATTGCCCTTGTATCTTCTTCACGTTTGTGTTTCTTTGGAAGAATCAATGCTAGGGGATCCAAAGTGTTTACCAAAATATCCTTTTCTTTTACAGTATGATGCAATAAATCCTTGGCTGGTTCTGACTGGAATGGCTTTTGATCTATTATTGGGTATGCAAAGTTGGGTCTGCTTGGGTCTTGTTGTCTGCAAAGTTGGGTCTTGTTGGGAGGTTAGGCAGCTGTATGTCGTGTGCTGCTAGGATTTCTTGGCAGTTTGGCTACAGTTGTTGTTGCTGGCCTCTGCATTTACTCCTTGCTGGTTTACAAATATAGAATTAGTTTTTGACTGTCTATGTACCAGACATTATAGTTTTGAAAATTTTGAAGATTTTAAGTATGGATAGTTTGGCATTATTGAGATGTAAACGTATTGTATGGTATTAATATTCTTTGTAATTGGCATTACAAAGAATTATTGGGATGTAAACGTTTTGTATGGTATTAATATTCTTTGTAATTTTAGCTATATATCATGGCATTAGCATATTACAGGTGTATTGGTAATATAGGTGAACCACAATATTTTTTTTTCTTTTTTTTTAATTTACAACATTTTTAAAACGTTGTGTAAATGTGTCTAAACGTTGTCTGATATACTAAACAACAACGTTTTTATCCAAAAAACGTTGTGGAATCATAGCTTCTACAACGTTTTTAAGCATCTGCTAATTTTTAAAAAATAAATCTACAACGTTTTTTTCTAAAAAACGTTGTGTATGATGCTTAACTACAACGTTTTAAAAACGTTGTGTAAGGGTGTCAAATAGACAACACCCTTAACCACGACGTTTTTCTGACTGAAACCACAACGTTTTTTCTGCGTTGTCTATTTACTGTTTTATAGTGGTGAGCTATTCATCCTACAATCAAGCTATTCCTATAATTAAGTTATTTAGCTATTCCTATAATTAAGTTATTCATATAATTAAGTTACAATAGAGAATCTTTGACTATTAATCTAATATCGCAACACTCCCCCTTAAGTTGGTGCATAAATGCTACACATGCCCAACTTGGCCAAAAACTTTGAGAACACTCGACTTGAAACAACTTTGGTGAGAATATCATCCAATTGATCTTCAGATCAAATCTTAGACAACTTGACAATTTTCTCATCCAATTTTCCTTAATGAAGAATCTGTCTACTTCCACATGTTTTGTACGATCATGTTGTACCAGATTATGAGCAATATCACATGCTGCTTTATTGTCACAATAAAGCCAAATCGGTTGCCTAGAAAGATATCCCAAATCCCTCAAGAGAAGACTCAGCTACAATACTTCACATATTCTAAGTGCCATACCCCTGAATTCAGCCTCTGCGCTTGAACGTGCAACAACATTCTGCTTCTTGCTTCTCCATGTAACGAGATTACCACCTACAAAGGTGAAATATCCCGAAGTAGATCGTTTGTCATCTATTGCTCCAGCCCAGTCAGCATCACTATATGCATCCACACTTTGACAATCTACATTTTTAGTGAACACAATGCCCTTTCTAGGAGCAGATTTCAAATACCTAAAAATGCGCATAACTGCATTCATATGTTGTTCTCCAGGATTATGTATAAACTGGCTAACAATACTCAATGCATAGGCAAGATCTGGCCTAGTGTGGGCTAAGTACATCAATCTTCTAACGAGCCTTTGATATCCCCCTTTATCAATAGGGACCTGGTTAGTCTCAACACATAACTTCAATCCTTCTTCTACTGATGTATCAGCTGATTAACATGCTGACATACCAGTTTCCTTCAACAAATCTAAAACATATTTTCTTTGAGACAAGAAAATCCCTTTATTAGATCGAGACACTTCGATCCCAAGAAAATATTTCAAGTGACCGAGTCTTTCATTTCAAATTCGCTTGACAAGTAACGTTGTAGAGTCTTCCTTTCATCAG
Organism: Panax japonicus; assembly: GCA_020205505.1. Lineage (NCBI taxonomy): Eukaryota > Viridiplantae > Streptophyta > Magnoliopsida > Apiales > Araliaceae > Panax > Panax japonicus. Next base: position 64,762,255 of record CM035102.1, read on the forward strand.
GGCCATTTCCTGTAACCACCATGTCATCAACATACACAATAAGGGCAATGATCTTACTATGTTGTCTTTTTAAGAATAAGGTGTGGTCTGAATTACTCTGATGGTAGCCAAAGGACCTCATGGACTTCGTGAATCTTCCAAACCATGCTCTCGGAGATTGTTTTAGCCCATACAATGATTTCTTTAATTTGCACACCTTCCGACAATGCACTTCTGGTATCATGCACCCTGGTGGCAAATCTATGTACACTTCCTCAGACAACTCGCCATGTAGAAAGGTGTTTTTCACATCAAATTGTTGCAATGGCCAATCCAGGTTCGCAGCTAGAGATAATAAAACTTGAACTGTGTTGATTTTAGCTACAGGTACAAATGTATCTGTATAATCAATTCCATAGGTTTGGGTGTACCCTTTTGCCACCAGTCTTGCTTTAAAACGTTCAATTATACCATCTAATTTGTGTTTCGCAGTATAAACCCACCGACATCCAACTGGTTTCTTCCCTGAAGGACGATCAACAAGTTCCCAAGTTTTATTCTTCTGCAAGGATTTCATCTCCTCATTCATAGCAGCTTTCCACCTTGGGTTAGCTAAGGCTTCCTGCACACTGTTAGGAATAGATACAGTAGATAATTGATTTACAAATGACTTATTTGATTCAGACAAGCGATGGTTAGACACATAATGACTCATGGGATATTTAACTTTACTAGAAAGTTCGGGTTTATATGTGGGTGTGGGGATACCTCTGGTTTGACGCGGTGGTAGTTGTTTTCTTGGTGGTTCAGACACTACAACAGGACCATCCTCAGCAGGTGATTGATTTGGTGTATCAATTACCTGTGGTGCGAGAGATTCAGATGGAGGTTGCTCCATAACTTCATTTTATGGGTCTTCATCACGTTCATCACCACTGTGGTCCAAATTTATACCACTCAAATCCAATTCACCAGCATTCTCATTACCAAGTTCAGGGCGTTCCATTTCATTCCCATTCAGATTGTTACCAAGTTCAGGGCGTTCCATTTCTATAGAGATCAGAAAATCATAGTCTAAAACTTGAACTTCTTTCAGGTACTCCCCTTGAAGTTCAGGCTCAAAGGAAAAATACATCGAGTCTTCAAGAAAAACTACATCCATTGTAACAAACATTCATTTACTTGGAGGATGATAGCATTGGTACCCCTTTTGATAAGCAACATACCCTAAAATAACACATCGCAAGGCTCGAGGTGTCAACTTGTCGCGCTGACGCTGATGAAGATGTACAAATGCTACACAACCAAAAATATGAGTAGGTAAGTTTGGAACGACTGGAGCCACAACTGCTTCACTAAGAGCCTGAGATGGTGTCCGAAAATTAATAGTGCTGGAAGGTACTCGGTTGATTAAATATGTTGCAGAGGTAAGTGCGTGTCCCCAATAGGATAAAGGCATATGTGCTCCTATTAATGAAGCACGGACAACCTCCAACAAGTGACGATTTTTTCGCTTCACCACCCCATTCTGTTGGGGTGTATCGGAACAAGTAGTTTGATGAATGGTTCCATAGGATTCCAAGTACCGCTTTAATTCAAAACTCAAATATTCACCTCCATTGTCACTGCGGAGAACCTGAACCTGCGCATTGTACTGACTACAAACCATTTTATGAAATTTTTGAAATAACAAGTTTACTTCACTTTTGGACTTCATCAAACATACCCAAGTCATCCTGGTACAATCATCAATAAGAGTAACAAACTAACGCGATCCATCCAAAGTAGCAAATTTAGATGGTCCCCAAACATCAGAATGTATAATCATAAAAGGAATTGGACTTTTATTCAAAATTAATGGAAACGAAGCACGATGGCTTTTTGCAAGTTCACAAACACCACATTTGAAACTAGAAACATCAAAGTTTGCAAATAAACTAGGAAATAATTTCTTTATGTAACCAAAAGAAGCATGCCCCAGACGTCGATACCATAACCATATATCAGATTTCCTTTTTCCTTCTTCGAACCCCCAATCTTTAAAGCTTAACGCAACTTATCTAAACTTTTGGACACCATGTCTAAGTAATACAGCTTCCCTCGCCTAACACTACAACCAATCGTCTGCCTTGTCAGGATGTCCTTAAATACACAAAATTCAGGCCAAAAAATGACAACACAAAATAAGGCAGTGGTTATTTGAGAAACTGACAAAAGATTATAATTCAAAGAGGGAACAACCAAAACAGAATCTAAATTTAATGTGTTAGTGAGGGACAAAGATCCTTTCCCAATAATCAGAATTGAGGTACCATTGGCAGTAGAAACAGAACTTTGTGAGGAAGGTTTAATAGGTGAAACTTGTCTAGAATCAAATGTCATATGATCCGTAGCACCGGGATCAATTATCCATGCACTATTAGAAACATGTGTAGAAATATTTAAAACCTTACCACCATTACCTGCTGCTGCTGCCAATGCCAATAACTTTTTACCGCTATCATCCTCTGTCCTTGTTTCAACAATTGCAGCAGTAGAGGTATTCTTGGAATTCTTCTTCAGGGAATCACGGCTATGATCCCACCATTCTAGATATCCCACAAGTCCATAGCATCGACTTTTTATATGACCCGTTTGATCACAATGGGTGCATTTGTATGATGATTTATCGCCACCATTAGCATTCTTAGGATGTATATTCTTCTTTTTGTCTTGCTGGTGTTGAGGAGACTAGTTTTGATTAAACCGGTTCTGAGTCACAATGGCTGAAGCTTCAGAATTTTTTAGTTGTCCGTTCATCACCCCGCGTCGAACATCTTCGCGGCGAACTAGGGCATAACACTCTTCTAACTCAGGGATATGATCCTTCCTCAATATTTCGCCGCGCACTTGCTCGAAATCACCCTCTAATCCAGCGAGAAAGATATGCACCCTTTGTCGTTGAAGCATTTACTGATAGGATGCAATATCTGTCTCATCCACCATGACCACTTTATCACGATGATCCAACTCACTAAAGATTTCAGTCAGTTCTCCATAATATATAGAGAGCAGTCTGCCATTTTTTTTGGCAGAGAAAGCCCTCTGGTTCAAGATAAAAACTTGTAATTCATGTGCTCCATCATAAAAGGCTTTAGACAGAGCTTTCCAAATATCTCGTGCAGTAGGTAAGCGAATGTATCGCTTCATAATCTCCGGGGACATAGACATCAACAACCATCTTTTGACCTTTTGATTGTCTGAATACCACTTTTCATAGCCTTCATCTTTCTCCTTAGGTGACGGCGATGTGCCACGAATGCAGGAGAGTTTCTCCTTCTCAGCAATTTGCATCTCTAATATTTGAGACCACAGATCATAGTTGGTTTCATTCAATACAATTCCTGCATTGAATGATGAACCTTCGTGTTGAATAATGATGGGGCTAGAATCTGACTTGCTCATTGTTTAAGGATTCAAAGAAGAATGATTTAGAGTTTCGTGGCTTTGATACCAACTTGAAAATCAGAGAAGAATATTTTCATTAATATGTTTATGTATCCTTACATGTACATATTTATAGAGATAGTAGAGATCCTACAATCGAGCTATTCATCCTACAATCAAGCTATTCCTATAATTAAGTTATTTAGCTATTCCTATAATTAAGTTATAATAGAAAATCTTTGACTATTAATCCAATATCACAACAAATGATTCATTCTATGGTGTAAAAAAGTTCCAAAAGCTGGTGGTCCAGTTTTTGGATGATATGATATCAATTCATCTACAAGTAAACAACTGGTAGACTTGGGATTAATATATATATATATATATATATATATATATATATATATATATATATATATATATATATATATATATATTACTTATATAATGTCGCAGGATTAAACTATTATATTTGTTCATATTAATAAAATACATTTAAGCATTTTTTAATCAATTAGCCTTAAAATACATTTTTAAATTTTATTATTATTTATGATAAATTATATAGTCTCGAGGATATTGAAGTTCCAAATAGACTTAGGAGTATAAATATAATCCATAACTTCATAAGGAATAATTAGTTTAAAGATAAAAAGGTGTTTAATGATACTAAAAAATATAAATAATTTTTTTCCATGCATCATTGATATAATTTTTCAGAATATTAAGAAAACTTTAATCAATCTATGTTAGAAGAAGAAAAAGTAAAAAACTGATATTATATATTATTCGAGTATTCTTCCTTTACTTGTAAAAGATTCTCTTCATTAATATAATATATTTTCAGTCGTTTTGGATTGTTATAAAAAAAGTCCCGATTAATTTGAGAATACAATACAAGTACAATAAATTTTCATAATAATTACTTAATTACAATTGTAATATATATTAATATAATCGCATTAGCAATATGAGAAGTTATAGCCTCATCACATGCATAATAAAAAAAATACACTTTACATATATAAAAGTGATATCACATGATTCAATCTTAATTGGCAAGATATCATTATTATTGACTAGTGGGGTTAAGAATTACTAATTAAGTTTATATTGATTTTATCTATAAATGAACTCGAGTTTATCAGTATGATAATCTCAAGATCTCGAAAAATGATATGTCTAAGTAAGATTATTAAAAAGTATTATCATTGTCTTAAAGTCTTATATTAAGAATATGGTAATCTCAAGATCTCGAAAAATCACATGCCTAAGTATGGCTATTAAAAAGGAGTATCATTGTCTCTTAAAGTCTTATAGAAGTTAAGAAGATGTAGAGGAAAATTCAAATTAACGCTATACACTCTAAATTAACACACAATGTCAAAGTTCAATAGAACGTGCCAATTGCTCATACTAGGCAAAATGTAGAAAGTAATTCATTTAGTCTAGGAGGAGGAAGAAATGAGGAGAAGGGGATGTACACAAATATATATATATATATATATATATATATATATATATATATATATATATACAGAGATGATCAAGAGCACTCTCCTTAAATAGCACTCCGCCTTAAATAGCACTCTGTAATCAAAACGACGTAGTTTTTGGAGGACGCGGTGGCATTTTTGTAAATACGCGGTGGCATTGTATTTACAAAAATGCCACCGCGTCCTCCAAAAATTACGTCGTTTTGATCACAGAGTGCTATTTAAGGCGGAGTGCTATTTAAGGAGAGTGCTCTTGATCCTCTCTGTATATATATATAGGAGGGAAACTACACCATCCTATAGTTGAAGTAAGCTAAAAATGAATTTTGTAAGTAATTGTAAAAAAACAAGAATAATAAGAAATGTCTCTGCAAAATAAAAATGTTAGACTAATCTGTCGAAATGGGTGGGTGGGTGGGTGGGTGGGTGGGTGGGGGAAATTTAGATTAAAGTTTCATAAATGAGTGATAAAATTAACTCTAATGTAACTTTCATTTTTTTTTTGCTAATCGGAAGTTTCCCAACTGCAGTCGTACCCGTGTCTGCTTTGATAAAATTGTTGGTGGTGGTATTCGATCTCAAAACGTCCAAGTCTACGGCTCGTCTCATCGCGTCATTTGAACTATTGCGCCAACTGTTAGAATTTGTAGCTTTCATTTTCCTTTTTTAGTTTTCATTGTACCTAATTTTGCAGCAATCCACCAAACGATTGCTTATATCTCAATATCACATTTGTTACTCCTTGTCCAATTACATTTCCCTCTGATATCACCAAGCCCTAAACATTGTACTTACCGAAACTTCTTCCATTTAGGGTGATGAAGTCAAAGAGAATTCATCAAACGTACCATCAATTACCCCACGTATCCCTTAAGGACTTTTACCATGGATTTTTCTCACCATAGCCATTCAAAACTACTCCTATAATGGGTCCCTCCCCTCTACATAGGACCCTTAATCTAAATTAATTGCAACATTTGAACTACTCCCAAAAGCTAACAATCAACTTAAACCACTCGTTAATCTAAATACCCCCTCCCACCCCCACCCCCACCCCCACCCCCACCCCCACCCCCACCCAATTAATAAAAGTGATATCACTAACCTACCAATTAACCAAAACAAAATTTCATTTTCGTTTTGTTTTCATACAACCATGTACTACTTAAGATACAGATACAAATACAGAATTGCACTAAAAAATTCGGATATTTATTTTTGTCTATTTCAAAATCTCAATTTTATTTTCTTGTGAAGAATATATTTTGCATAAGTTGTATGTAATCTTTTATTTGCGAGTCAAGAATTCCTTATACTCATTAATGTCAAACCTGTTAGGATCCTTAAAGTAAGAAGTTGGTCACTGCTTACTTTTCTGTGCATGAGAAAGAACATTTCAAAAGCTAAGTTCCTTATAAAACTATACAAACATCAAACCAGAGCTTAGACAAAAAACACTTGGCATAACAAACAAACAAAAAAAGAGTCCCTCAAAAAATTTAATTTTTCAATGTTCTTTGCATGACCCAATTTAATTTGCAAAAAAATCATTTTATTTTCGCCTCGTAGTTCGGCCTTTCCCTTTCCATGTCCTATATATATATACTTAAACATATGTATACATAATTACAGTGTCATCATTTATATTAAATTCTAAGCTAAGCCATTCTCTTCCCATGACCTAATCTCTCTCTAAGATATCAAACTACTAGAGAGAGATTTAGATGGAAAGGAGGAGGAGTCTTGTAGTAATATTATTGCCCATGATATTAATAGGGTTGGTTTTTGTGAATATAATTCATGCATACAATGATAATTCATCACCGGAAGATCAATTTTCCGGCGGCCATTACCGGGCAAAAATGCGAAAAATGCAAGCTTTTAAGGCCTCTTTTGCTCAACGTGATTCCACCTCTCTTCCACCTACCCCCAATATCTCTCCATCGCCAAGCCTTTCTGCACCAGCTCCATCTCCAAGTTTTGTGGCACCAGTTCCTGTTGAGTAACGGATAATATTGATTGAGCCTAATTTATTAAGGCTTAGTGGGGATGATAATGAATGAGAAATTGATGGCCTACTTTATGAAGGTTTAGTGGGCATAGTGGGCATCAATGATGGATTAATTGGATACTTGGGAGTTACTCTCTCAACTCTTTTTATAAGAGTATTCTCCCATGTCGTAAGGTGGTGGATTTTTTGGAGAAGCTTTCTTCTTTGTTCTTCCTTCCTACTCGGAGATAATTTTTCTACACACGGTAGAGTTCGCTTCAGAGCATTGTTGTATCCTGGGAGACAATTTGTCCTGCCACGGCCAAATATTGTCTTAAGGAAACTGTTCTTACAGTCCTCAAAACTACAATTTTTTTAGTCTGTTCAACGTCCATTGTATTAAGGTTAAATTTGTTTTATTTTATTTTGGGTTTTACTTTAATATCAATATAGAATTCTTTTCCGAATTTTATTGTATTTCTGCTTCTGCAAAAAGATTATTACTAACGTGGCTAACAATCTTAAGACAATATTTTTGTTTTGGTTAATCTTTTATTAAGTTGCAGGTTATACCTTTGCTTTGGAATACCTTGACTTGGTTTTCTTATTTGGACTGTTTGAGTTAATATTCACTTGGACCGTTCTGGAATAATTAAATAATAATTTGTTCCTATTCAAAATAGTTTGTTATTTTTAGACTAACTTGTTGTGTTTGTATTTTCAGAATGAATATTCCTGAGAATGAAATTGTTCCAATTGGTCCATAGAACAATCTAGGTTCTGGTTCACAGAATGGCACCGATGGACAGAACGTATCTGGTTCACAGAACATTGGTTCTGGTCCTATTTACGGGTCTGGTTTCCAGATTGCGGCTCCCCGCCAAACTATACCTGTCAATCACAGCGAAAAACCAGAAAAATTCACTGGTGTGAATTTTAAGACTTGGCAACAGAAGATGTTGTTTTACCTTACTATGCTGAATTTGGCTAATTGCTTGAAGGATGATCCTCCTGTTATCAGAGATGATGAGGTGGATAATGTCACCGCCTACAATGCAATTGAGGCATGGAAACAATCTGATTTCCTTTGCCGTAATTATATTTTGAACGGTCTAACTGATGCACTTTATAGTGTATACAGTATTAAGACAACGGCAAAGGAACTTTGGGAATCCTTGGACCGAAAATACAGATCAGAAGATGCTGGCGCTAAGAAATTTTTAGTGAGCCAATTCCTGAATTTCCAAATGGTTGATTCCAAAACTGTTGTGAATCAAGTTCAAGAACTCCAGCTGATTATTCATGGGATTCATGCTGAACGTATGGTAATTAGTGAATCTTTTCAAGTGGCTTGTATTATTGAAAAGTTACCACCTGGTTGGAAAGACTTCAAAAATTACCTTAAGCATAAGCGAAAGGAGATGACAGTTGAAGAACTAATTGTTAGACTTCGAATTGAGGAAGACAACAAAGGCTCGGAGAAGAAATTTTCCAACGTTGCCCACCAATCTGAGGCTAGGGTGAATGTGGTGGAGGTCAATAAAGACTCCAAGAAAGGCAAAAAGCCTCAATTTGTGTCCAAATTGGGTCCTAAGGGTGGCATTTCCAAGAAACCAAAATTTAATGGAAAATGCTACAATTGCAACAAGGCTGGGCACAAGTCCTCTGATTGTAGGCTGCCTAGAAAGTTGAAGCCTAATGAAGCACATGTTGTGGAAGAAATTGCTAGAGAAGTGTCTGACATCAACTTATGTGCTGTGATTTCTGAAGTCAATCTTGTTGACTCAAATCCAAGGGAATGGTGGCTGGATACCGGTGCCACACGTCATGTCTGTTGTGACAAAGATTCCTTTGCTGAACTAGTTCCCAACAAGAATGGGGAGAAGCTCTACATGGGCAATGCTGCAACTTCCAAGATCAAGGGAAGTGGTACTGTAATTCTGAAGATGACTTCGGGGAAAGAAGTGACTTTGAAGAATGTTTTGTATGTTCCTGAAATTAGGAAAAATCTTGTATCTGGCAGCCTCCTAAGCATTCATGGTTTTAGGATGGTATTTGAATCGGACAAGTTTATTTTGTCAAAAGGGGGAATGTATGTGGGAAAGGGGTATGTTTGTAATGGCATGTGGAAAATTAATGCCATCTCTAGCAAGTCCAATGCAATGATTAATAATAAGAATAATACTTCTTCTGCTTATATCATTGAGTCATTTAATTTATGGCATGGTAGACTTGGACATGTAAATTATAATACCCTACGTAGGTTAATTAATTTACAACATATTCCAACATTCCAAATTGATCATAAACATAAATGTGAAATTTGTGTTGAATCAAAATTAACAAGATCTTCATTTCATACAGTTGAAAGAAATACAGAACCACTTGATCTGATACATAGTGATGTATGTGATTTAAAATTTATCCAAACAAGGGGGGTAATAAATTTTTTATCACTTTCATTGATGATAGTACAAAATATTGCTATGTATATTTGCTTAAAAGCAAAGATGAAGCTTTAGAGAAATTTGTTCTTTATAAACAGGAAGTTGAAAACCAACTTAATAAGAAAATTAAGGTGGTAAGGAGTGATCGTGGTGGTGAATACGTTGAACCATTTGGTAAGTTCTGCTCCCAACATGGTATTATTCATGAGGTTACTCCACCTTACTCCCCTCAATCTAATGGGGTAGCGGAACGCAAGAATCGTACTCTAAAAGAGATGATGAATGCGATGCTAAACAGTTCTGGGTTGCCACAGAACATGTGGGGGGAAGCTGTCTTATCAGCTAATCACCTTTTAAATAAGGTGCCTCGTAAGAAATTAGACAAGACACCATATGAGTTATGGAAAGGAAGGAAACCATCCTATAACTACTTAAAAGTGTGGGGGTGCCTTGCAAAAGTTTTGGCTCCGTTGCCAAAGAAAATGAAAATAGGTCCAAAGACGGTGGATTGTATTTTCATTGGTTATGCGCTTCACAGTAACGCATATCGTTTTCTTGTTCATGATTCTAAGAATCCTGATATACACAAGAACACATTCATGGAATCAAAGAATGCTTCATTCTTTGAACATATTTTTCCATGTAAACGTGAAGAGATTGAATCGGGTTCAAAACGATCTCTTGAGATTGTTAATGAAGACGGTCAAGACATTCAACATGAAGAGCCTAGAAGAAGTAAAAGGGCAAGGGTTGAAAAATCTTTTGGACCAGACTTTCTAACCTATATGCTAGAGGTTGAACCTCAGAATTACAGTCAGGCTGTAAATTCAACGGATAGTCCTTTATGGAAAGAGGCTATAAGAAGTGAAATTGATTCCATTATGCAAAATCATACCTGGGAATTAGTGGACCTTCCTCTGGGAACGAAACCACTAAGTTCTAAATGGATTTTCACATGGAAAATGAAAGCAGATGGAACAATTGATAAGTACAAGGCCAGATTGGTTATAAAAGGATATAGACAAAAGGAAGGCCTTGATTACTTTGATACGTATTCTCCAGTGTCGAGAATAACCTCTATTAGGATGATACTTGCTATTGCCGCTTTACGGAATCTCGAAGTACATCAAATGGACGTTAAGACAGCCTTTTTGAATGGAAATCTTGATGAAGAGATCTACATGGAACAACCTGAAGGTTGTGTAGTTCCAGGCCAGGAAAGAAAAGTGTGTAAATTGGTGAAGTCCTTATATGGACTAAAGCAAGCACCAAAACAATGGCATAAGAAATTTGATGATGTCATGATGGCTAATGGCTATAATATAAACGAATGTGACAAATGTATTTATGTCAAAATCACAAACAAAGGATATGTTATTCTGTGTTTGTATGTTGACGACATACTGATTGTGGGTAGTAATGAAAATATGGTGAAGAATACTAAGGACATGTTAAACTCTAAGTTTGATATGAAAGATATGGGACTGGCTGATGTGATTTTGGGAATTCAAATCAAGCGTTCACCTAATGGTTTCATTTTAACCCAGTCACATTACGTGGACAAGATACTTGGGAAGTTCAGCAAGGATGATTCTAGTGAAGCTAGAACTCCTCTAGATATCAGCCAGCACCTCTGTAAAAACAAAGGTGAAAGCGTTGACCAAGTAGAATACGCAAGGATTATAGGCAGTCTGATGTATCTCATGACTTGTACAAGACCTGATATTGCTTTCACTGTAAACAGTTTAAGTAAATACACGAGTAATCCAGGGGATAACCACTGGAAAGCTATCGTTAGGATACTTCGGTATCTAAGATACACTCGTAATTATGGACTGCACTATACGAGAGAACCTGCAGTATTAGAAGGATTCTCTGATGCTAGTTGGATTTCTGATATAAAGAACTCCAAAGGTACAAGTGGATACGTGTTCACTCTGGGAGGAGGAGCAGTGTCCTGGAAATCCTCAAGGCAAACGATCATAACCAGATCCACGATGGAGTCTGAGTTTGTAGCTCTGGATAAAACCGGAGAAGAAGCCGAATGGTTACGAAATTTCTTGGAGGATATTCCTGAATGGCCTAAGCCTGTGCACACAATTTGTTTATATTGTGATAATCAAGCATCGATTAAAAGAGCACAGAACGTGATGTATAACGGTAAGTCGAGACACATGCGTCGTCGTCACAATACCGTTAGGCAACTGATCACAACGGGGGTTATCTCTATTGATTATGTAAAATCAAAGGATAACATTGCGGATCCGCTAACCAAAGGTTTAAACCGAGATCAAGTTGAAACGACATCTAGAAGAATGGGATTGAAGGCCATAAATATTTAAAGGTTCTATGTGAAGGAAAACCCAACCTTGTTGACTGGAGATCCCAGAATCTAGGTTCAATGGGACAACCTAATTGCATAGACAATGTATTATCATTGTAGGGGTCTAACCCTTATCTATAAACAGTGATATGAAATCGAATAAGGTTAAGCTATGCTTTTAATGATTGGTCTTGTGTGTCAGTAATCTGAACAAGAAGATAAAATCACCTATGTGAGAATGAAGTGGGGTCGCTTCAAGGAAAACTAATGAGTTTAGTTCTCTTCAATTCTTGCAGAACCAGGAGATGTTCACGACCATAATGAACATAACCATGAGAACCAAAACCGTGTGATGTTGGTATTTGTGTGAGGTATATCATCGTTTACACAAACGGCAAAATAGTTCAAGGACATCACGTCTACTAGTCAGCCAGTAAAGTAAATATACTTCACAAGGGAAGGTTCAAGGGTTGATGCCTACCTATCCTATGCTAATATCAACTGTAGAGAGTTATCACCACATCGAATTCCTTTGTTTTCAATTTTCATTCATGTGGGGGATTGTTGAGTAACGGATAATATTGATTGAGCCTAATTTATTAAGGCTTAGTGGGGATGATAATGAATGAGAAATTGATGGCCTACTTTATGAAGGTTTAGTGGGCATAGTGGGCATCAATGATGGATTAATTGGATACTTGGGAGTTACTCTCTCAACTCTTTTTATAAGAGTATTCTCCCATGTCGTAAGGTGGTGGATTTTTTGGAGAAGCTTTCTTCTTTGTTCTTCCTTCCTACTCGGAGATAATTTTTCTACACACGGTAGAGTTCGCTTCAGAGCATTGTTGTATCCTGGGAGACAATTTGTCCTGCCACGGCCAAATATTGTCTTAAGGAAACTGTTCTTACAGTCCTCAAAACTACAATTTTTTTAGTCTGTTCAACGTCCATTGTATTAAGGTTAAATTTGTTTTATTTTATTTTGGGTTTTACTTTAATATCAATATAGAATTCTTTTCCGAATTTTATTGTATTTCTGCTTCTGCAAAAAGATTATTACTAACGTGGCTAACAGTTCCATCACCAACAGTTAGTACTAAATACCTTCTTCTTCTTTTTTCTAAATTACTGTGGACCCATATATAATCACTATCTTTCGGCTAAAACAGAGAGAAAAAAAGATCGAAATGTGAAGAAAATTCTAATAAAAATAATTCTCATTATCTAGACTTCCAAAATATCAGTTTTTGAATGATTAAAAAGGTATTAGCAAAATTTTAGATTTTATTTATTTATTTTCAGTTTTTTTTAATCAAAATTTCCAATTTCCAAACATAAAAGAACCACTAGGTGCACCCCACACTGTTTTGACGAATTTAAATCTTCTGTCTCATTTCTTGTCTCATTTGCGGTTCCATTTCATGTATTTTTTAAAAAAAAATTAGTCGCAAAATTATTTGTAAATAACTAAATAAGGATCAAATGACAGAATTGTATAAAATTGAGACAACAGATAGGACAGTAAAATTAGATTATATTGTGATTATTTTTTTCTTTAATGTTTGAAAATCTTGAAGTAGAAGTGGTCATCGATAAGGTTATGATTAATTGATTGTGCTGTAGGTTAGTGGTACACCAAGCCCACGTGAGTATCACGTGACATCATATGGTGCAGACCCAAGTGGGGAAATTGATAGCACAGAAGCAATTCTTAGAGCAACTTCAGATGCAGTACAAGGACCAGGTAATGGGTTCTTAATGAAGGGAATTGTGAACCTTGGTGGTGTAAAGATCAACCTTGATGGTGGAATTTACAAAATTAGCCGCCCCTTACGGCTGCCGGCCGCCGGCTTAGGTAACCTCGTGGTATATTTGCATCCCAATATTTTGCAACTTTTAAAATCTAACTACATTCTCATCTCAAGACTTTTGTGATCAATGTCCGGTCCTTTTACGTTATATATATATATATATATATATATATATATATATATATACATGCAGGATCTAAAGCGGACAAAAAAAACGGATCAAGTCAAAAACACGCGACCAACCCGCGGGATGGCCCTGAAACCCGCGTGTTTTTGACTTGGTCCGTTCATTGATCCGCTTTAGATCATGCCTATATATATATATATATATATATATATATATATATATTTCTTTACATTTTTCTTCATTTTCTAATAGGTTGGTAAACAACTATAAATCACAACAGATGAAATGTAAACATAATCATCCCATTGCCTACATGTTGACTCAGGCGGTGTTCAATAAAAATGAGTAATTAAGATTTGAATATATCTGTCTAGATGAGAATCTAAACGATAAACAATACTATTGTTTGATAAATATGTGTAAAACATCTTAATGATTATAAATTTTACAATTTTAGCCATTTGAAGAGAGGAAAAAGTGAAACTAAAGCTAAAATAGCACCAAGGACAAAAAAAGGAACAATGTAATTATTATGTTTGAAAAAAATGAAAATTTCTCTAATATATATGGGTCTGAACAATTAGGAGTAATTTTTCTCCCTTAGCGATCGATCTATAAGCAATAAGAGGCAGAATTTTTTTTACCAAACAAGTATAATCTCTTAGAGCGAATCATAAATGTTAGCATTAAGAGTTAATCAAACATTATCTTAAGGCGGTGTTTGAAATGCATCTAAATAGTATATCTTTTAATACATTTTAACAGACCACATATTTGTATTAAGAGGTCATCTGAATAGTATATCTTTTAATGCATTTTAACAACTCACATATTTGTAGTAAGAGGTCATCTGAATAGTATAGATTCATATTTGTATCTTAACTATTAATAGTACTTGTTAATACAAAGATGTGGGCAATGAGATGTTAAGGTACTTTAAGAGGTAGGAGGCTAAGATACCTAAGATGTATTAGTTTCAAAGAAAGTTACCAATTCTAATTGCATGACATAAATTTTTTTTACTCTATTTTGTTTATTAATAATTGTTGTAAAAGTTGATATATTTTCCATGAAAACGTACAGATACACGGAGGAACGTTAAAAGCTTCTGATGATTTTCCAACAGACGGATATCTTATTGATTTATCAGATTCATCCAACCAAGACCTTGATTACAATTATGAATTTGTAACACTTAGGGACCTTATGTTAGACTCAAATTTCAGGGGTGGAGGAGTAAAAGTTGAAGACTCACTTAGAACTAGCATTGATAATTGTTACATTGCACATTTCACTAGCTTTGGTATCTCGGTCCAAGGTGGACACGAAACCTACATTAGAAATTCCTTCCTAGGCCAGCATATCACAGCCGGTGGCGATCCCGGAGAGAGAAACTTCTCGGGAACTGCAATAAGCTTAAGTGGGAATGATAATGCTGTTACAGATGTGGTAATTTTCTCGGCTGCCACTGGAATTATCATATCGGGCCAAGCTAATACACTCTCGGGGGTACATTGTTACAATAAAGCCACAGGTTTTGGTGGCACGGGGATTTATTTAAAATTGCCTGGTTTGACACAAACTCGAATTGTAAATTCTTATTTGGATTACACCGGTATCGTCGCAGAGGATCCGGTTCAACTTCACATTGCCGGTAGTTTTTTCCTCGGAGACGCATTTATCCTCTTGAAATCGATAAATGGAGTTGCGAACGGAGTTAATATTGTCGATAATATGTTCTCGGGGTCAAATAAGGGGACTGACATTGTACAATTAGATCAAAGTAATGGGGAGTTCAAGGAGGTTGAACAAGTTGTTGTTGATAGGAATAATGCGAGGGGAATGAATGTCAAGGCTACTATTGCTAGAGGAACTGCGGAGGGAAATGATAGCTCGTGGACCGTCGACCTTAATCGGAAGCTACTTTTTCCTAATCTTATAAAATCTGTACAGTACTCATTAACGGCGAGTGGTAACGCATTTCCAAATCATGCTTTGCGTAATGTGTCGGATAATAAGGTTGTTATCGTGTCGGATGTGGTGGTTCCTGCAAGTGTTACTGTCATGGTGGATCAATGAGTACCAAGGTGGGTCTCAAAATTCTGGCAAATACAAGGATTTGGGAAAAGAGTATACTTGTGGATCAATTCCATTACATTTCTTTTTTTCTTATACAAGTACAAGATATCAAATTTCTTGAATGTGTACTCCGATTGGTGGAAAAACAAGTACTTTTAGAGGAATTTCAAAAGATTTGATTTCTAATTTGGCTTATGAAATTAGACTGTTGTTGAACAAAGAATGCGAAATTGAAAATTTTGAACAATTTCACAAAGGGAGTTTCTGAGGGAAGTTGTGTACTTAATCACTGATTTGTGGAAATTTTACACATGCTTTTATTCTTTTGACTGCATATATTATATACACTAGTACTCAGTGGTACACGCGTTGTGTATATAAATAATAAATAGTAAAATAGAGATTATATAAAATTTGAAAAACTAAAAAAACATATAAAAAAGATAAAATTGGGGGCGAGCTTTCTTATGATAGTCCCGTTGTGGCCTTTGACCGTCTATACCGTCTTATCTTGATTTGACTATATTTCTATGTAGCAAATCATGTCGCGTCATACGGCTCCTTACGGGTCCTCAAACCAACTTGTCCATCCTTTCTATTTCTCAGTAAATAGTTATGCAGACATGAGAGATGTTCTAACACTCTGTTTCTAAGTTTTGAACGGAAAAGAAAAGAAAAGAATAGAAAACTTAAATTAGAACAGAAAAGAAAAGAATAGAAAATTTGAAATTTTACTTTGTGCTGTTTCTGAGTTTTTAATAAAAAAGAATAGAAAATTTAAAATTGAGGACATGAGTTGTAATTTAAAATTTATTATATTAAAAGTTGAGGATAATATGAGAATTATAAAAATATTACTTATTCTATTTTCTTTTCCATCCAAATCTGGCCAATTTTGGACGGAAAACTTTGGCAGGAAAAGCGGCCAAGTTTTCTATCCATTTCTTTTCTTTTCCGTTTATTAAAAAACTCAAAAACATAAGAATTGGAAAAAAAAACTTAAATTTTCCGTTCATTTTTTTTCTTTTCTGTCCATTTTAAAACTCAGAAACAGAGCGTAAGTCATAACGGCAAAGGTAGGAGACTTTGCTCAAATGGGGGGCCGTTTTCTACTCAATAAAATGAAAGACTACTTCTTGGATATTCTTTTTAGAAAATAATAACTCAATAAGAAATTTTATAATGAGATTAGATTTGCAAAGAAGAAGATCACAAATGAAACCTTGCGCTTCTTGTTGACTCATTTATCTCCGAGGTAAGAATGACCTCATAAACTTTTTTGTCCAAGGTAAATGCTCAAACCAACTAGTTAATTATTTCAAACCTCTATTCCTTGATTTCTTCAAACGCTGTTTAGCCGGGGTGAGAGGAAAAGAAAGTGGTAATGCGGTCTTGATGGGAGAATTCCCATAAGATAAAGGCAACTATAAAATGAGTGAGTTTACTAGGTAGATAGGATCCTCTTTTCTGACACTTATCATTTGACGAATTTGACATCGGAAGAAGCCCCACTATACTAGATTGTTACAATTTGGGTGTGGGATCCATCAATGATTAGATGCATTTCACTTTACTATCGTACGACTGATCGGTAACATGAATTATTGAAAATGGGTTCTTGCACTCACTTGATAAGCTAGCTTCGCCTAAGACTCTTGTAGTCACTGCTGCTAATCTTAAAAATCGAAGGGCATTTTCAAAAAAGACAAAAAACTTCAAAAAATGTATTTACACCAAGTGGTCCTCTCGCTTTATATATATACTAGCTGGGTCCCGTGCCTCCGGCACTGTATGGACAATATGATTTATCTTAAACTTTGAAATACCAAAATAATTTATTGAGTGAGCGGAAAATTTAAAGTCATTTGTATTTTATTAAATTATTATTAGATTATTAGATAGATAGATGTATTTTATTAGATAGATGTATGAACGGTGAGATTTATCTCAAATTTTGGACGGCCCAGATGATTTATTGAGTGAGCGGGAAATTCAAAATTATTTGTATTTTATTAGATATATATATATATATATATATATATATATATATATATATATATATATATATATATATATATATAAGAATGACTCATTACATCCTACTAATAGTAGTAGACGTAATCTGTCGTCTGCTACTAATAGTAGCGGATGCGATTTTTTCAATTAGAATCTATATTGGTTCTTGTATTAGACGCTAATAATGGTGTTTGCCC
Organism: Panax japonicus; assembly: GCA_020205505.1. Lineage (NCBI taxonomy): Eukaryota > Viridiplantae > Streptophyta > Magnoliopsida > Apiales > Araliaceae > Panax > Panax japonicus. The sequence continues at coordinate 64,780,149 of CM035102.1, forward strand.
ATAATAAGTACTCATTTTGTCCCATAATAAACGTCTTAATTTGACTTTTATGGTCAAATTTACTTTTTTTAAAATTAATAAATCTTTAGAAAAATTCAAGATATATGCCTAAAGATTATGATCATAATAACTTACGAAGAGTGTACAACTAATTTCAAGTTTAGTTATTTAAAAATTCTATATAGACATTTTTAATTATTTACTTTTAAAATAATCAATTTGACCACTAAAGTTAAACTAGTATATTTATTATAGAACGGAGGAAGTACTTTTTAAGGATCGTGTGTGTGTGTATATGATCCATGACAACTTGTTGTTACGAACACTATTCCAGCAATGCACATCTTACACCATCCATCATGATATTCAAAGGCTGGAATTAAATTGGACTTGAACCTTGCCGCTAGAAGAAATAACGACATATATATTCTTTATAGCTGCCCGAGAAATTACCTAAACACCCTCCACTTAATCTTATCATTGCTGCTAGGATAAGTAACTACAGGTTGGTTAATTACATCATTACAATATTTGCAATCATAGAAGCTTGAATCTCTGATAATACGCACTGAAAGTCATTACTTGTGCCACCTCACAAAGTCTGGTAATAATAGAAAGAGAGAATTGATATTTTTACAACACCTCACTCACATGAATGTGGGTCCCGTTTACTATTCATGTGAGAAAAACTTTGTGAAAATATCAGTTCCCTAAAAAGTAAAAAACACTTTGGTCCTGTAATCTGTAATATATAGTATTATTTAATATATATGAATATAATAATAAAATTAATGAAGAACATAAATAAAATAAATCCGAGTCCTTTGAATTCACAAAGTCTCCTTAAAGCAAATTATTTCCTCACTGGTGCTAAGGATTAATGAATAATTGCTTCCCAAGATAAAACGGATTTCAATTCTTAATTAGCAGCACTACAAAATTAAGAATTCGTTGAACCAATATTTATGTTATATACTCGAACTTTAATGTTAATAGTAATGATACATGAAGAAACTGGTAGAAAACTTACTGCACAATTTCTGCAGAAAACGGGAATTAGTGTAGAACGGGATTACAGGATTGTGTAGTGCAGAACGGGACTAAGGAAGGAACAGAATGGGACGAAAAGTTTCTGTAGAACAGGAGGGAAACGGGACGGAAAGTTGAGGGAAATTTTCATACTATTTTCAGGCGCCCATACTGATTAATTTATAGAATCAATCAGGCAGTTTATTACCGTTGGGCGTCAAAACGACGTAGTATTGATAATAACCTTAAACAAAATCTGATAATTTATTAAACAAATTTTGTCTAAAAAATTATATATCATGACCCGGCCCGCCCGGACGAACGGCGACGGCGCGCGTGTGGGTTTGAACCAAGCCTTGGCTAGGTCCTCTCCCTTCCACAATAGTGGGGTTCCCCTTGGGGCCCTTCCCATTAAGCAAACATCACATATATATGTTCTATGATTTTCCCTCTAATGCCCTATGTGGGACTTTTGCACCTTATAATATTTCAAGTAGGTGATTTTGGAGTTAATTTTCTCAGTCAATTCTTAATGGATTTGAACATATAAATATACCAAGTTATACTTCTCATGAAGGAGAACACATTGGTGCAAATACTCGACATTTTCGGAATTTGGGTTCGTCATTTAATTGAGCCTCAAAATTCTCTAATATTTAATATTTCAAATCCCATTTCCAACAATCCCCCACATGAATGTAAAATTGGCTTTACAATATGCAAAATATGTTATGAATATGCAGACACTAGTTCGAGTATATGAGAAAAGATATTTCATCAGGTTAAGTAGCCTAGTGGCTTTGAACTTGCCCAAGTAAAATTTATCGGATTTACTTGGCTAATCAGTAGACTTAATGTCTTTGAACTGTCAGCTTTTCGTGTAAACCAAGACAATAGAATTCACAAAATATCTCTTCAGACAAAATTGGTTCTCACGTTTGTGTTTATTTTGGCCTTGAAACACCTCTTGGTTCCGTGAGTATATTAGAGAATTTAGCCTTAAAAATTCTCACAGAAGTGGCCCCCTTCTTACTCACGTAGGTGACTTCTATCAAGAGTATCCTGCAATACCCCACTTGAACGTATTTCAAGATATAAAAGTCATTAAAAGCATAATTTATCCTAATTCTCGCGGCAGATGTGCACTATCTCATTTTAGGAATGTAGGGATTTCGGCACAAGAACGCATCAGAAATAAAATAATTCAAAGCAATTTCTGAAACCCAAAAATAGGATCCATGCGAAAAACAATTAACTCAGTTGTTTAGAGATTATACCGAATATGAAAAACGAGAATATGAAATTGATGCGCTCAAATCTTTAACGTAATTCCTCACGAAACTACGTCTCTATGGTATCCACACGAACGCCGCACGAACCGTCGAATGATTCTGCAATAAGAGGGACTTGCGCTACTAGCCACCAAAGGAACCTTTATAAAACTGTATGTTTCCTCTCTAGTCTCTCTCTAAGAGCGGCTAGGGTTTTCAAGTTATGAATTAACTCTAAGTAGCTGTTATATATCCTATATATATTAGTTAAAAGGAATTAATCAAAACCTAATTTTATAAAATCCGAATTTATATATATATAACTTAATTAAGTCTTACTTAATTAATATACATATATACAAACTTTCCTTTTAATTTAAATTCGTGATTTAAATACTATTAATCATATTAATATATTTAAATCCTTAAAATTTAAATTTATTCCCTTTTAAATTATGTTCTATGTGTGTGACCCTATAGGTTATTACCACGTTGGCAATAATTTTAAAATCATATTATAAAATTATAAACAGTGAGCGGCATCTAGTAATGCATCACTGCTACCCAAGTAATAATAAAATCGATTATTCGATACAACCTTTTAGTGACCAATGTTTCAATGTAATTTAATCCTTTTAACCTTAATATCCTAGATTAAACTCGAGTCATGGAATGTGTCATACTCTTCATAATTTAATCTGAGTTTTTCTTGATCAATGAGTAGACTATATGTAACAAATCACTATTTGAGCATGGCCATGCATTTCATAGTCCTACTCAATCAAGAGGCCTATGGATATCACCCCTAATAAATAGGAGGTTTAAATTCCATCTAGATCGTTCAGATTCCTCACACGATTCATGATGTACCTAATAATCACCTTTATAGTCCACCCTATTAAAGGTGACATTTGATGATATCAAAGTACATAAATTTCTGTGTAGTAATATAGTGATTTCAGGTCAGATGACCATTACATCATTGTCACTATGAGAATTGCTAATGACACTTTGCATAATGCTCCACATACAATTCTCATGGTGGATCTGTCCAGTATACTGTTCTCTAACATGTTCCTATGCATTGACTTAATATCTCATATATTTATGACCAATGAGATTTGGTCATCAGTCAATCCACATATTAGTCTCAATGCATGATTGTTGTCTCATCAACAATGATTCTCGACTAGGGACATTTAAGAATAATGATACTAATTATAATTATATAATCTCATGTTCAAGTCACATACTTGAAACTATATAATTTGCATCACTATTCTAAGGATTTTTAGTATGTTAACATTTATATAACGCAGTAAATAAAACCATATTAAAATCATTCATTTATTCAATCAAATATAATATCAAAACGTTAAGCAATTATATCAAATAATTGGCCTCTAGGGCATAAACTCTATCAGTCTCCCACTTGCACTAGAACCAATCACTCATGTATCTAATATCCATGTAATTAGTGTGACCGACGTGCTTCTGCTGCGACAAAGCCTTGGTCAGTGGATCTGCAACATTATCATCTGTTGGCACTCTTCTTATATGTACATCTCCTCTATCAATGATTTCACGGATGAGATGGTACTGCCTAAGTATATGCTTGGATCGTTGGTGAGATCTGGGTTCCTTAGCCTGTGCAATGGCTCCATTGTTATCACAATATAGCTTAACCGGATCAACAATTGTTGGAACAACACCTAGTTCAGTGATGAAATTTTTAATCCATACAGCCTCCTTGGCCGCACTAGAAGCAGCAATATACTCAACCTCTATTGTAGAATCGGCTACTGTCTCTTGCTTTCGAACTCTTCCAGCTAACAGCACCACCATTAAGTCAAAATATAAAACCTGACTAAGACTTATAATCATCATTATCAGTTTGGAAACTAGCATTTATGTAACCCTTTACTGCTAGTTCGTCTTCACCTCCATACACCAAGAATGAATCCTTAGTTCTTTTTAGGTACTTGAGGATATTCTTGACTGCTGTCTAGTGACCTTCACCTGGATTCGACTGGTATCTACTCGTCATGCTCAAAGCATACGAGACATCCGGACGAGTACATATCATTGCGTACATGATAGATCCAATTGTCGAAGCATAAGGGATCTTTCTCATACGCTCCTCATCATCTTGTGATTGAGGACATTGGGCCTTAGAGATCTTTACACCATGAGTTATGGGTAAGTGTCCTCTCTTTGCCTCTTGTATGCTGAACCGTTTTAGCACTTTATCAATATATGTACTCTGACTTAGGCCGAGCATTTTCCTCGATCTATCTCGATAGATCTTGATACCTAAAATGTAGGCTGCATCGCCTAAATCTTTCATGGAGAAACATTTTCCTAACAATGTTTTTACAGCCTGTTATGAAGGAATGTCATTCCCAATAATTAATATGTCGTCAACATATAATATCAGGAATACAATATGACTCCCACTAACCTTCTTATATACACAAGGTTCATCTTCATTTTTAATAAAGCCAAACTCTTTGACTGCTTCATCAAATCGAAGATTCTAACTCCGAGAGGCTTGCTTCAATCCATAAATAGAACGTTGCAGCTTACATACCTTTCCAGCATCCTTTGGATTGACAAATCCCTCAGGTTGTGTCATGTACACATCCTCAAGGATATTTCCATTAAGGAAAGCAGTTTTGACATCCATCTGCCAGATTTCGTAATCGTAAAAGGCTGCAATAGCAAGTAAGATCCTGATGGATTTAACCATTGCCACTGGAGATAAGGTTTCATCATAGTCAACACCTTGAACTTGTTTGTAACCTTTTGCTACCAGTTGACCTTTGCAGGTTTGTACATTACCATCCATGTCGATTTTCTTCTTGAAAATCCACTTGCACCCGATTGGTTTTACCCCTTCGGGTGGATCAACCAAAGTCCATTGTGACAAACCCAAAATAGGTCCATTCAATCCAACTCATTCTGAGTCACCAAATACATGGTACAGAAAACAACTACAACTTTATTACAACAATTGTCGTACAAAATACAACAACACATATACTGTGAGTTTGGATACAAATATATACCAAATGTGACACATGTCCCATCCGTGGACAACACCTCACAGTGACACCTTACATAAAGGTATAGTCAAAAACTGTTTTAGAAACTAAAATCTTTGGGAAGTGCTCAAGGAAACCTTCGTACATGGGAGGCCATGCTTTTAGGTTATGATAGATATCATATGGCCACAGAGTTATCCTTGGTTAACCCAATATACCCCAAAGAAAAACTAGAAGATTACTATCATATTCTTTCCAATGGTGAGTCTTCTCTTGATTTATCATTATCTCCACTGTCTCAAATTGAGAATTATACTTCAAACAAACTCCAAGATTATATAGGTAGTGCTCGTAAATATACTCAGCAAGTGGATAAGCACAACCCTGTCTTATGATGACACGCGGTTGTATGTCATTAGACATCTTGTATGAAAGTGGCAAAACACCCTTCCAACGTTGGGTTCGGCTCTCCCTATATGATTCACCAAATATAACTACTAAAAGATGTATACAACACACTTGTCTATACTGTTTATGGAGAACTTCACAGCTAGAGACCACCGTTCTATTCCCATGTTACCCCCGCTCGACCCAGCTACACTCTTATTACCTGAAAAGAATTGTAAAACAAAAGGGTGAGCACAACTAGCTCAGTAAAGAATATCATGGTTAAAGATAATTAAATTATCAATAGCCTTCATCAATAATAAATCAGAGATTTAGAACATATGGTAGATGATAAAAATTTCAACCATAGTTGCAGCGGAACGAGCAATCCATTAGAAGAGTCAAATAGACTATAAAGTCTATTATCTTCTTCATGTTAAAAATTCATCAACAATGTTTTATCCCTGTAACATCAATCAACAATTCTGGTCCACAATCATATGAATAACTCATAATCATAATTGTAGTTCTAAATTCCTCTTCTCATCCAGGACGAAGATATTTTTCATCACCTATCTTTACCTGAAACATCAAAGATCATGGTTACACCAAATCACATTTCCTGTTCATAATCATACTAATAATTTCATCTTTTCACTACGGCCAAATATATTCATTTGTATCACCAGTTGGTCATGTTCATCTCAACACATGTTCATCTTTGCACTACTGGCCAAAGATATTCAACAACATGTCATCTTTGCACTACGGGCCAAAGATATTCATCAACAATTCATCTTTGCACCACAGGCCAAAGATATTTCTCAACAGTTCATATTTGCACTACATGCCAAATATATTCATCAACAGTTCATATTTGCACTACAGGCCAAATATATTATTATCTCAAAAAAATATATAATCATTTCAGAATTTATATAAACAATAATTATAACCATGTTGATCAATTCACCTTTGCACTTAAGCTAAAGATATTCAATTATAAATTCAATGGTCATTATCATACCAGTCAACAATTCAACTTTGCACTATTGGCCAAAGAGAACCCATAATCATGATTATACCAAAAATCTACCCATCTTTACACTCAAGTCAAAGAGAAATATCATCATTAGGGTTATAGAAATGTTATATATAATAATAAAAATAATATGATCAACATATAGTTTTAATCTCCAGATTAATATTCATAAATCAACTATAATTTGGTTAGAAAAAGAAACCAATTTTGTCGTGAATAGTAACTCATGAATAGTAACTCGTGAATAGTAACTCATGAATAGTAAATCCGACACAAAAAAGTAGAAATTCTATAATAAAATTCATTCCAATATTTCGGTATAATGATATTGAAAGAATAATATTTCTTAAGCTTATAAACAATTTATTTTAATTGTTTACACTTTACTAAATAAGGCATTTAATCATTCTAAAATGTCAAACTCATAAGATTTCATCACCAATAATCAAAACCCTCATCAAAAATCTGCATATACCTCATATAGGATTCTCAAGCCATAAAATTCTATTTTCCAATTTTCTTCCTTCATATAACATATTTCACTCATTTATTCATAACTAGTTCATTTTCATAAAAAATACCAAATCAGTTCCAAAAATATTTCTTTTCTGCGATTTAGCATAATATAGTCTCATATTGAACATATATTTTTATTAGAATTTTTAAAATTCATTTACTATTTTTCATATGGCCAAAACCGCCGAATATTTAGACATTTATCATAAATTGTACTTTTATCCAAAAATTCTGAAATTCACAGAGTACACTGATATTATATAGATGTACTCCCAATAAAATTTTTATCAATTTTGAAGTTAACCACAAGGAGTTATAAGCGGTTACTTTTAAAATAGTCTTTTCCCGTAAAATTCATAATTCTTAATCTATACATCCAAAAATCACCATTTTTGGACACAATCAATAAAACTCATCAAAATATCATTTCAAATTTTTTCAGAATTTTCTGAAGGACGAAAGAAGTACGAACTGAAAAATATAATAACCCTTAAAATCCCTTACCTTAAGAGAGCAGTACTTCAGATAAAAAACTGGAGGAAACTTCTACTAAATAGCAACTCTCAAAGTATCTAAATACTCTCAAAAATATGTTTGATAATATAGAGAGAAAGAAAACTTGTTTCTAGTGTGATTTCCAATTCTAACTTAGCCCTCTATTTATAGGAAAATGCTAGAACGCCAAAGGAGACTAAAATAATAAAATATATTATTAATTTTCAAATTTCCTACGCATGCCTCCACCAACCAAGCCAGCCAAATTGGAAGAAAATAGCAGCCCATGTGTTCAACACCTACCAAAAGTGGGTCACACCCATAAATTAAGAAAAATTATTTTATTTTCCAAAACATCAACAATTCATAGAAAATAGATCGTTTATCAGAAAAATACGAATTTTATGTCCATTCTGCCTGAAATTGAATTCTCAACAACTTTGTAGCTTTGAATTTTTCCAAATTCCAAACCTAAAATATCCGAAATCCATAAACGGATGATTTTAAACATCGTTTCAACACCTTTTAAAATTCATAATAAATCATGCGTTAATTTTTAACGGTTCAAAATTTGTGGACATATACTCGACTTATATATATATATATATATATATATATATATATATATATATATATATATATATATATATATATAACATATCCAAAATCACAACGATCCAACGGTTTGATTAAAATTATAACTCACGCAGTAAAGCTTTAAGAACACCGATTTGAGTTTTTAATACCTCCAATCCGATAAAATACTGATAAAACACCTCAACGTTAATTCATTCATTTATAACCACATAAATAAACCCATCATCTATATCCACATCAAATAAATATTTCATTATCATATAAATCAATAATTAATTATTCACAAATAATATTACAGAATCACAATTATGACAACCAGGCCGTTCCCAGGAAAGAGAGGGCTTTCCAATAAGAATTTCTCCTTACTGGCGCGCAATTAGGTGACCAAATCTCTCATTGACAGAACTTTCTAGACATTGCCAATAATGCTATCTAATAATATTATTCAAATAATACGAATTATTGATCTGATAATGAAAAATATTGTGTAGTGATAATTATTTAAACAACAATAATATAAAATATCAACGCAGCAATTATTGAATCAATAAAATAAAATATTGAACAGTAATTACTGTAACAATTATTGAGTAGTGTCTTCTTACGTAAGAATCAATCATTCAAAAATACTGTATAATACCGTGTGCTACTGTGCAACACCGCGTATTATTTTATTTTACCAACCGGGTATTTCAACAGTATTAACGGTAACGATTACGCCGTTATTTATAAAAACTTAATTTTGTTATTTTCTTCATCCGACAGTTATTCTGTTATGGGGCCCACAAATGGCTGCGCCGGTCGTACGAATATTTCCCGACAGAAAGAATATTACACGACCAAACGAATATTCTCCGACAACAATGAATATTTTATAACCACTTGTGTATTTTAAAAAAAAAATTCATATATCACCCTTAACTTAACTTTTAACAATTTAACAATTTATTGAATAGTAATTATAAGAAAAATTAAATATTTTTATTTCATAAAATTCGGGGTCTTACAAAGTCCCTCATTTAATTAAATCTTAAAATACTCTAATATTTAATATTTCAAATCCTATTTCCAACCATTCCATCATCACACTTTTGTATGCTTCACAAGTAGTACAATATTTAATTGGGGGTGGGGGTGGGGGTGGGGGTGGGGGTGGGGGTGGGGGTGGGGTGGGGGTGGGGGGGCGTCCGGTTCCTTAAAGACCGGTACGTCCGGTGCCCCCACCTTTTTTTTATTTTTTTTTCCACAATTATGAGAAAAAAAATAAAAAATAATAGAGCAAATTTGAATAAAAAAACTATAAAAAGAAGTACATTTTTTATTGAAAAAACACTGTAAAAAAATAAAAAAAAATTCACATTGTGTACCGGACGCCTCTCCCCCCTCCCCCCACCCCCCCACCCCCACCCCCACCCCCACCCCCAACCCCAATATTAGCCCAAACAGTTAACACCGGGGATCAAATCAGGAAAACTCCATGTGGAATAATGAGCACACGTAATGTCTGTTAGGTTTGTAATATTCATGAACGCAATCAAATTGCAAAAATTAGCGGAAACGTGGAAAATCGGAGTTTTAAAATTTTACAAACCATAAACCCGGATCACCCTTTATGCATAATTATTAATTAGACGAAAAAAAAAACAAGAACCATACCCTTGAAGATCCTAGCTTCCTCAGGTACAAGTTCACCTCCAATCCTTTTCGCGTTCAACTTGAATCCACCGGGTTAGGTTTCTTCCTTTGATCAACGTTAGCCACCCAAGTGTTTGGCCTCTAGAGGTGATCCACCAAGGAAGAAGAAGAAATCAAGAAGATGGGTATTTGGCTCAAACCCTAGTTTTCTATCTCTATAGAAAAAAGGGGCGTACTCTCCAACAATTGGAATAATGTATTCTAATAATACGTCAACCTCCTATTCACTCATAATAAGACTCATCTTATTTATAGATGTGGTCAACCCTCCTTAAGAATTAAGGAATTGGGTTTTATTTTAATTAATTAAATTCTTTTAATTAATTAAGCTCCTAATCTTATTAGAAATAATTAATTAACCTTTTAATTAATTAAGCTCCCTAATCTTATTAGGGATAATTAATTAAACTCTTTTAATTAATTTGCCTCCTAATCCTATTAGGATATTTGAGAGTACTTTTATTAATTAATTCTCAAACTCCTTTAGGAATTAAATAATAATAATCGTAATAATAATAATAAGACTCCTCTTATTAATTTATATTTAATATTTCTAAAATATTAAATAATAAATATTAAGCTATTTAATTTATTCTATCACCATAGATTAAATTAAATATACTTAACTTATTATTACGATTATGCCATTAACTTCTTAAATAATTATTCTTCCTTTTATGGTGTGACCCTTTAGGTTCTCCATATTAAACCGGTTGTGAATAAATTAATTAGAACAATTCTAATCTTATTTAAATAAATAAATTAAACAAATAATTTATTTAAATAAATAATATTTATTCTACAATAGGGATAAGCCTCCCTAGCGATCAACGACTTTCCAGATAATATAGATTTCAACATTAATCATAAAAGAACCTTTGAGTAAATAGTTACCGTACAATTCAATCCTTCCACCATACAATGTCCCAATTAAATATAAGACATGGAATTTCTGTCAAGTCTTATTTTATTTAATTATATGTATCTCGACTCTAAATGCACAACTCCAAATAATGCAAATTAGAAACTCCTTTCTAATTTCATTCTACCTTGGCCAAGGACTACTGGGTTGTCATTTATCGAATCACATAGGACATTTCTCTTCTTTTACTAGAAGTGGTAGATTCTTTATTGATCATACATTATCTCCATGTATAACTTATTATACCCAAGCATATCCTTTGATATACCCTAAGGGTCTTAAGGAATAAGTCAAAGTATAACTCATCATACACAAGATACTATGATGATCTCAAGTCCAAGGATCACTTGTACTACTATCACTACAGGAATTCCTATTGACATGCAAGTAAAACTCCATTAGGTATTCCTTAGCGAGTCACGTTCAGTGAACTTATTCTCTAATAAGCACCTACATACTTGCTTTAGTGTCTCCACACAAATGATCATGAGATCAATCATCCTCATCCAATGAGCAAGCAACGTATGTACCAATCTATCCGGATTCACTAATCCCCAATTTAGTAATCCAACGATTGGGAACTATTTTAGTTTTAAGCTTTCTAAGAATTTAGATCTCATTAGAATGATCATCATCATTATTCTAAAAGCATTGCTTAAAACTATGGGTTTATCACATATTATAAAACAGCATCATGTAGATAATTAAAAGCCTTTAATAAATTAATACAATTTATTAATAAATGAATAAGATTGTTACAAAGTATATGCTTTATCATCAAACATGATTGGCTTGTGTGCATATTACTTTCAATGTCATGTCACAATATATTACGTCTAGGTGAAAATTATCTTTATATTACTAACAAGATAATAGTAATAAATATATATCATCTTAATTATGCTTCAGCTAGAAAAGATGTTAGTATTTTCCTTATCACGTTGAAATTGAAAATTAAATTAATACACTTATCAGCCTTTCTTAGGATCATACGCAACATAATCTCCAAAGTACTACATAGCAATAAGATGAAAAAAAATATAGTCAAAAAAATAAAATTAATATTAAAAAATTAATAAAATAATAGATAATTTAATAGAATATCTAGGTAACAATGGAGAAATGAACGGTAAATTGTGTCAAAGACTTAGAATTAAGATTTTCACAATACCCAGACTTTGAGAATTATAAAAATTCATAAGAATTTTAAATTTTAAAATGTCTTAAGTATAAAAGTTAATAATAATCTTATATTTTGAAATGAATGAAGTGCTTAATAATGCTAAGAATTAAGCATATATATACAATTATACATATATATATAGGGCTATATGTATATACACAGGTGTGTATTACACAGTAGATCTATGGCGACATATTTTTTGAGCTATAGCGACGGTAAACTGTCGCCATAGCCCAGAATAATTATGACGACGGATGAAACCGTTGCTATAGTCCAAAAAATCGTCGTCATAGCCTACTGTGTAATACACAGCTGTGTACATATATTTTTCCAATATATATAAATGGAATTGCGTTGGTATAAATTGGGTTATTCAAACTGAAATATTAGACTAACCTTTGTTGTGCTGGGGTTTATAATGTGGTTGCGCATTTTAGTCATTTTTCATGCCGTCTGTTAGAGTTGTTCCAGCTAAACCAATTCTAAAGCTAACAACATATACTGAAAAGACAGTAAACAATGATGGCTCACGGGTGGTTGTTATTAAAACTAACAGTTTAAATAAATAGAGTCGAATTAAATATTGAGTTATTTAAATTTGATTTATAAAATTTATCGAGTTTAAAATAAAATTTGATTGAAGTTTGTTTTGCTACCGAGTTGAACGCGATCTCGAATTGGTCAGAACAGTTTAAACTATTCGAGTGAATATGATCGAAGTATCAATAGAAAATTATAATTTAAAAATGTTTGAATAATTTATTGAACTTTAAAATTTACTCATATTTAAATTGTTTATATTTTAATTCGAACTCGAACCGAAATTTTAGTCTGAACGAGTAGTATCTTGGACTATCAGAGTATCTTGTGTATGATGAGTTATACACAAGATACTAGCAGAGTAGTGACCATTGATTTACCGCCCTGATAAAATCAATATAGGATCCTTTGCCTACCACTCGGGGTAGACAAACAAATAGGCTGCCATCGAATGGCCAGCGAGTCCTACCATACCTCCTTACAACATAGTGACCATATGACAAATAGGACCAAGATCAATAGTGAAAAAGTGAATGTGGATGAGCCACCGAAGTTTTTCTGTGTCGAATCCCCAGTTCTTTTAAGAATATTCATGCCGAAGTGCTTCGTAGGTCAACAACTTCGGGCCAAATAATCGCCACAGATGTCTTTGTGAATTTCCCGAAGAACATCCCCTGCTTCGGATGGAACCAAATGTCTGATCAATGATGACGAAAAAGGTCTTTCGATAAAGATTCTCATCAATGAGAGCAAAATTGACACTCTAGTATTTGGACTACTTTGCCAGCATCTGATTCGAGGGAAAGACGTCGTCCGCCATCAAAGTTATAAGCATCTGTAGTGGTTAACTTCGATAATGCATCAGCAATGGAATTGTTATTGTGATCGACCCCTTGATAGTCTGCTGTACTGATGTCCGAAACGGAATACCCATCTGCATGCAATGTCCACGAGCTCTGCTTCTGCTGAAGTACTGCAACGGCTTTGTCGGACTCCTCAGCTGCTTTCCATCTGGAGGTGTAGCTTTAGATGGATTTCCCCGAAGACAAGTGCCCACAGGGCGGGGTGCCCTTAATGGACTCTCGGAAGTGTGATTTCTGGATCTACTTCGGTGAAACTTTTGTCACTGTGGTGAGGATACTCAAGGCAGAATGCCTTATTTGTATTCTGAGGTGCATGCTCCCTGGATCAGTTTCTTCATCTGCTGCGACCATAATCCCAGAAGACCAATAGGGCGGAGTACCCTTCTCGGTCAATCAAGAAAATAGCTGTTGGGTCTTCATCTACTCTGCTTCGACCATAATCCCGAAGACCAATAGGGCGGAGTACCCTCTTCGGTCAATCAAGAAAATGGCTGTTGGGTCTTCATCTACTCTGCTTCGACCATAATTCCGAAGACCAATAGGGCGGAGTACCCTTCTCGGTCAATCAAGAAAATGGCTGTTGGGTCTTCATCTACTCTGCTTCGACCATAATTCCGAAGACCAATAGGGCGGAGTACCCTCTTCGGCCAATCAAGAAAATGGTTGTTTGGTCTTCTTTGGTCATGAGGATCACCTTGAGACATGTCCTCAAAGTGTATAGACTGCTTTCCATCTCAAGGTTGTCCATCTTTAGGCGTACCACATCTTTCAGACTGGACATAATTGAATGCTTTGTCCCTCAGCTTGGCAATCCGAAGAATCTGAACAACTATATCCTTGCTCCGCTCCAAGAGAACCTCCAAAGCTCTATCTGCTTCGTCCACCATCTTCATCAACCTGACCACTTCGGTGCCGAGTTCTAGGCGGGATGCCTTTTACTTGCCTTCGGCCATGATCATGCTCTTTGTCATCAGCAAAGACCAACTATCTTCGGGCTTCGCCGGGGGATCTCGAACGAGAACCCCCTGATTCGTGCCATAACTTCCGATGTAAAACAACTGAAAATATTGTGATTGATAACTCAAGAACACTAGAAAAGCCCTCCTTCTAGCGCCAATGTTAACGCCAGGATTTTCTGCCACGTCCCAATCACGTAAGACGTCCTGATCCTGCACAGTAAACACGATAAACACCACAAGCTTGACGGCGGTTCCGTCGGGGGATAGCTCAGGCGTGAGAATTAGTATGTGTTCACAAGGTTAACTCAAGAGGATAATAATATCTAGTGTATTGAGAGAAAAAAGAGCCATATTCTCAGTTGTATGTGTATATATATAAATGTAAAACGTACCTGTTTTACGAAGACTTCCTTGCTATAATACAAGACTCGGTTCCTTGTGCCCCTGACCCTCCTGACCCTATCCACTGCAGGTAGGTTTCCTGTTAATCTTACCCCCTCTGTTCCCCGATGACCAACTGTCCAATCCTCATTAATGCCATGTAAGATACCAGTCAGTCATATCTTTGTCATCATCACTGGTCAAAGGTGTAAATATTTAAATATCTGATGGGTCGACCCACTGATTTGGTCTGATATTAGGACTTTAGCAAAGATAATAAAGTGACTAGGCTCAATAATGTCAACACCCAATAGTGAAGACCCGGTGGACTAACTGAATAAGTAGGCCCAATCCATTCGGCCCAATAGAAGAAATATCACGACCCAACAGTTGTGCTGGGGTTTATAATGTGGTTGCGCATTTTAGTCATTTTTCATGCCGTCTGTTAGAGTTGTTCCAGCTAAACCAATTCTAAAGCTAACAACATATACTGAAAAGACAGTAAACAATGATGGCTCACGGGTGGTTGTTATTAAAACTAACAGTTTAAATAAATAGAGTCGAATTAAATATTGAGTTATTTAAATTTGATTTATAAAATTTATCGAGTTTAAAATAAAATTTGATTGAAGTTTGTTTTGCTACCGAGTTGAACGCGATCTCGAATTGGTCAGAACAGTTTAAACTATTCGAGTGAATATGATCGAAGTATCAATAGAAAATTATAATTTAAAAATGTTTGAATAATTTATTGAACTTTAAAATTTACTCATATTTAAATTGTTTATATTTTAATTCGAACTCGAACCGAAATTTTAGTCTGAACGAGTATAAAATAAGCCTGAAGTGCTTGATTCATTTAAAAACTTTATTAATACCAACAAACAAATAAAGTACCTATTTTCAATGTTCAAACTCAAGAAATTACAGTAATTTTTATTTACTTATTAAAATTACAACTACTTGTACATTTTTTCAATAAATCTCACTTAGAAAAGTCATACATTTAATGGAAAACTAGTCAATTTTACATTTAAGTTTAACCTCTGAACTTAATTGTAATAAAAATATTTATAGTAGATGAAAAATATGTTTAACCGGTCGACTTTTTAGCCTATTTTGAGAAAAGAAAGTCCTAACTTCTGTTTTTTAGATCGTGCTCGACTTAATAATTAAATGAGTCTCAATTAAATCTTATTTTATACTCGATAAATTTTATATATCAGATATAAACAATTCAATACTCGACTCGACTCGATTTATTTACACCCACAGAATTAATTAAGGCAATTTGGGGCTTTGGTGGTTTGGTTATTTCTCAGCAGTGCTAGTTTTGTTCTTCGGCCTTTTTGTTGGACTTAGTTGTGAATAGGGGTGTTACCTGAGTAGAGTAGCTCGATACTCGATTCGAGACCGGTTCGAAAATATGATTTAAAACTTGAATTCGAAGTTGATTCGAGTCGAATATGATTCATACTCGTTTTCTGTTTAATGATACACGAGTCAAATTCGAGTATACCAGTATTCGCTCAGATTAGGGTTCGAGTATTTTATTTTTTTCTCGAACCATACTCGATACATGCTCGATGGATCATATTTGAATACTGGTCTGATTCATACTAATAAGCTAAATATGTGATATTTGTATCAATCTTTATAATTTATAAAATGTAGTATTAAATTGTGTAACCTTGTACTTAAATAAATCAGTGAATTGATTATCAATTTGTATTACATTCTTTATAATTTCTTTACATAAATAAAAGTAAAAGACTTTATATATAAACATTAGTTCAATAATCAATTTAGTATATATGTAGTGGTTCAGTATTAAGCGAAATGGTTCATATTCGAAACTCAATTTGAAGGCTCGTGGGTAACTCGTTTTGTAAACGAGTTGAGTAGTTACTGTAAGACCCCAACTTTTATGAATAAAGATTATTATTTCTCGAAATATTTTTTAATATTATGGTGTTGATATGAGATAATGTTATAGTTGTGGGTAGTATTTAAAAATTTTGCAAAGTATGCAAGTGGTTATATAATATTCGATTGGTCGAAGAATATTCTTTTTAACAAGGAATATTCGTACGACAGCACAATCATTGATGGACCCCACAACGGAGGTATTGTCGTAAAACGACAGAATTATCTTTTTATAAAAATAACGGCGGAAGTGTTGTCGTTAAAACTGTTGAACTACCCAGTAGTAAAAGTACAATAATACGCGTGGTTACACATGGTATTGGTTATTGATGCTTACGTAAGAAGTCACTCAGTTATACTCAATTATTGCTACAATAATTGTTGCATCATATCTCTCATATTATTGATTCAATTATTGTCACAATATCATGTGCATAATATGTTATGTTATTAAATCAATAATTGAGACGACAAAGTTATTCATATTATTAAATTGCAATATTTACAATGTCTAGAAGTTCTGTCAAGGAGAGGTTTGGTCACCTAATTGTGCGCCAATATGGAGAAATTCTTATTGGAAAGCCCCCTCTTTCCTGAGAACGATCTGGTTGTTAAATATTGTGAGTTATGATATTAATGATGGATAAGTTCGTGTTGATTAAAGATGAATTTGATAGTTTCATTGTGTTGGGATTATTTGTATTAGTAAAAATCGACATCTATTTCGATAATAATTGATGTTTGGAGGTTATATTGTTCAATCAGGTATTCGGGGCACTTTTGTGTCGGAGTTACTATTCATGAGTTACTATTCATGAATTACTATTCATGAGTTACTATTCACCCGATTACTGTTCACTCTAGTATTGTTCATTTGGATATTTGGGTACAATATTATTCCATGAGGAGATGTGCTAATTTTTCAGACCGTTGGTTGAAGTTATAATAGTGAATCAATATGGACCGCTGGTGGAAAAGTTATAATAGTGAATCAATATGGATCTCTGGTTTAAAAATTTTAATAGTAAATCAGTATGGACCGTTGCTTTAAGTTTTAATAGTAAATCAATATGGACCGTCCGTTTAAAACTAAATTAATCTGGACCGTTCATGAATTAGTTACTATTTATTCTATTCTTCTATAAATAAAAGTTCATTCCTTCATTATTTCTTACAAATTCACTGAAACTCTTGAGAGAGAAAATATAGAGAGAAAGAAGAAGAGTATTTTGCTACTTTACTACTTCATTACTCCAGTATCCAACTTATTCTAAGGTAAGGAATATTATTTTTTTCTTATTCATGAAGAGAACTTCTGTTATTCTATTCTTTATTATTCTGTTGGAATAACCTGTATACGCGGCATATGTGAAACCCCAGATTTTATGAATAAAAAATTAATTTTCTCGAAATAATTTTTTGAATATTATGGTGTGGATTTGATATAATGTTATAGTTGTGGGTAGTATTTATAAATTTTGCAAAGTATGCAAGTTGTTATATAATATTCGATTGGTTGGGGAATATTTATTTTAGCAGTATTCGTACAACAACGCAATCATTGGTGGGCCCCACAACAGAATTATTGTAGGATTGAGAAAATGACAAAAATATATTTTTATGAAAATAACGGCAGAAGTTTTACCGTTAATATTGTTGAACTACTCGGTAGTAAAAGTACAGTAATACGTGTGGTTGCATAGTAGCACATGGTATTGATTATTGATGCTTACGTAAGAAGTCACTCAGTTATACTCAATTATTGCTACAGTAATTGATACATCATATCTCTCATATTATTGATTCGATTATTATCACAGTATCATCTGCATAATATGTTATTTATTAAATCAATAATTAAGACGGCATAGTTATTCATATTATTAAATTGCAATATTTACAATGTCTAGAAGTTCTGTCAAGGAGAGGTTTGGTCACCTAATTGTGCGCCAATAGGGAGAAATCCTTACTGGAAAACCCCCTCTTTCCTGAGAACGACCTGGTTGATAAATATTGTGAGTTATAATATTAATGATGAATGTTATTAAAATTGAAGTTGTGCTCGGAGTTGAATTTGGAGACGCAGACATGATATTTGAGTCCGGAACGATGAAATTAGTAAAAATAGACTATAAACACAAAATTTTCCGGGTTTACTATTTGGTCAAAAAGTCAACAGTTGACTTTTTCTGGAAAAGTCAAACTTTAAAATTTCAAAATTTATATTTTTGATAAAAATAGTTTCATTGTGTTGGAATTATTTGTGTTAGTGAAAATCGACATTTATTTCGATAATAATTGATATCTGGAGGTTATATTGATCAATCGGATATTTAACCAGATAAATGAGCAATTAATTGCTATTATTTTACATGATTATAACACTATGTTCACATGTGTATACTATTGTTTCACATTCTTGTTAGTATTATGGGAGTTGGTGCAAGATTGATAATACTTGCACGACTAAGTTAAAAATGGAGGTATAGATGGAGGTACTATACTGTAATTCATATTTTCACATGTGTAGAACTATTGATTCACATGATTTTCTATTGAATCACATTATTTACTATTAGAGGAGGTGGTGCAAGTTTGATAATACTTGCATGACTAAATTAAAAATAAAGAAAAAGTTGGAGGTATTGTACTGTAATTTTTCGAGCCCCAAAACGTGCAATTATTGAAATTATATTTTTTTATAAATAGAAGCTCATTCTTCCTTCATTTCTCACCAATTCACTAAAGCTATAGAGCAATTATTATACAGAAAAATTGTAGAGAGAAAATCTATATTAGAAGAGAAGTCTGCAACCTCACTATTTCAGTATCCAGTTTCTTCTGAGGTAAGGGGTATTTTTTTTTCATATTCATGAAGAGAACTTTTGTTATTCCATTCTTTATTATTCAGTTGGAATAACCTGTATACGCGGTCTACCCTATACTTGGTAAAATTCTTCTGTTATTCCATTATTTATTATTCTGCTGGAATAACTTGTCTATGCGAAGTACCGCATACATGGTGAAATTCTGTTGTTATTCCATTCTTTATTATTCTGTTGGAATATCCTGTCTGTGTGTTTTACGCCGGACCTGGTTCCGTCTTTATTATTCTGTTGGAATATCATGTATGTGCGTTTTACGCCGGACCTGGTTCCGTCTTTATTATTCTGTTGGAATATCCTGTCTGTGCGTTTTACGCTAGACCTGGTTCCGTCTTTATTATTCTGTTAGAATATCCTGTCTGTGCGTTTTACGCCGGACCTGATTCCGTTATTTATTATTCTGTTGGAATAACCTGTCTATGCGAAGTACTGCATGCATGGTGATTTCTGTTGTTATTTCATTCTTTATTATTCTGTTGGAATATCATGTCGGTGCGTATTACGCTTGACCTGGTTCCGTTATTTATTATTCTGTTGGAATAACCTGTCTATGCGAAGTACCGCATGCATGGTGATTTCTTTTATTATTCCATTCTTTATTATACTCAGTTGGTTAAAGTTTTGACTTCTATACTCCATGAAATTAATATAATATCCTTGATATTTGCTCTGAGTATTCTTCTTCTGAGCATTCTTGAATTGTACTCAACAAAGAAGTATCATGTTGACAATTTGGACGTTATTAGTTCCTAGATAAATTAATTCGTGAACTTGTTTTATTGAATTCTTATATCATTGTCATCATCCTCATGTTTATATTTTTGAAAGTCATCTGTGGCCTGTAGTGCATAGATGGACTTGGTATGATTATGACTAGGGATTATTCGGTATAATCATGATCGTAATATTACAAATGATGTGATAAAAGTCCTCATTGGCCCGTAGTGCATTGATGAACAGTTGTTGGCATGATCATGACCATTGATGAATACACGAATGTCCTTGGCCCGTAGTGCATGGATAATTTGTGGTCGTGATACTAAAGAATATTCTTGGTCGTAGTGTAGGGGTGATTCGATGATATGGATTATTTATTAAACTGAGTCTCAGCGATAAAAGTGATGAAAAACCTTTTAAATCACAAAAGATAGTAGATTTTATTCTCTACTTGTCTCTTTTAATGGATTGCTTGTTCCGCTGCAGTTAAACTTGATGTCTATTGTATTTTATCAGTTTAACATTGTTGAAGGCTAATGATAATTTATCCTGCATTATCTTTGTCATAATATTTCTTACTGGGCTAGTTGAGCTCACCCTTTCTTTCACTATTCTCTTCAGGAAATGAGAATATAGCTGGAACGAGTCGGGGAACGGAGTGACAGTCCAGATGATAGTATTAGTAGTCCTCACTATTCTGTGAAATAGTGTGATAATAAATGTATTGAGGACTTATTTTGAGTTTGTGCACTGTCTAGAAGACAATGATTATATTAAAACTCACAGCTCATGTTGTATATTTAAGTTTGTATCTGAATTTTGTACCATGTATTTGACGACTCAGAATAGGTGATGTATACCTATTTTGAGGGCGTCACAGCATACCCTATACTTGGTGAAATCCTTCTATTATTCCATTCTATATTATTATGTTGGAATAACCTGTCTATCCGAAGTACCGCATACATGGTGAAATCCTTCTGTTATTCCATTCTATATTATTATGTTAGAATAACCTGTCTATGCGACCGCATACATGGTGAAATTCTTCTATTATTCCATTCTATATTATTATGTTGTAATAACCTATTTATGTGAAATACCGCTTACATGGTGAAATTCTTCTATTATTCCATTCTATATTATTATGTTGGAATAACCTGTTTATGCGAAGTACCGCATACATGGTAAAATTCTTCTATTATTCCATTCTTTATTATTATGTCGGAATATCTTGTTGGTACGAATTTCGCCTGACCTGGTTCCATTATTTATTATTCCTCATTTATTATTCTGTCGAAATATTCTGTCTGTGCGTTTTACGCCGGACCTGGTTCTATTATTTATTATTCCGCATTTATTATTCTGTCGGAATATCCTGTCTGTGCGTTCTACGCCGGACCTGGTTCCATTATTTATTATTCCACATTTATTATTCTATCAGAATATCCTGTCTGTGCGTTTATGCCGGACCTGGTTTCATTCTTTATTATTCTGTTGAGAATAACCTGTCGGTGCGATCTATCGCATGCATGATGATTTCTTCTGTTATTACATTCTTTATTATTCTGTTGGAATAACCTGTCTATGTGGATTACCACATGCATGGTGAATGATCCTTTGTATTCATTTCTTATTAAATTGTGGAAATGATCTGTATACGTGGATTACCGCATGGCGGACGAAAATTTATTTGTAGTTTCATATATTCTTTTATACTCAGTTGGTTAAATCTTTGACTTCTATACTCCATGAAATTAGTGGAATATCCTTGATATTTGCGCTTCATCCAGTATCTTTTCATGAAAATATTCTTCTGAGCATTCTTGAATTTTTCTCTACAAAGAAGTATCATGTTGACAATTTGGACATTATTAGTTCTTGGTTAAATTAATTCTTGAATTTGTTTTATTGAATTATTATGTCATTGTCATCATCCTCATGCATATATTGGGATTTAAGGTCATCTTTGGCTTACGTGCATAGATGGACTTAGTATGATTATGACCAGGGATCATTCGGTATAATCATGACTTGTAATGTTACAAATGATATAGTAAAAGTCCTCAGTGGTCTATAATGCATTGATGGACAGTTTTTGGTATGATTATGACCAGGGGTTGTTCGATATAGTCATGACCATTGATGATTTAATGAATATCCTTGGCCTGTAGTACAGGGATGATTATATGATGTGTTTTATTTATTAAGTTGAGTCTCAACGATAAAAGTTGATGAAAATATTTTAAAACCATAGAAGATAGTAGATTTTATTCCCTACTTGACTCTTCTAATGGATTGCTTATTCCGCTGCAGTTAAACTTGATGTCTATTATATTTTATCAGTTTAATATTGTTAGAGACTAATGATAATTTATTCTTTATTATCTTAGTCATAATATTTCTTACTGGGCTAGTTGAGCTCACCCTTTCTTTCACTGTTCTCTTCAGGAAATTAGAATATAACTGGGACGAGTCGGGGAACGGAGTGACAGTCCAGAGGATAGCATTAGTAGTCCTCACTATTCTGTTAAATAGTGTGACAATAAATGTAATGAGGACTCCATTGAGAGTGGATATTGTCTAGAAGGCAATATTATTGTTTAAACTCTCTGTTTATGTTATGTTGTATTTTACACGACAGTTGTATAATTAATTTGTATTTGAATTTATGTACCATGTATCTGGCGACTCAAGATGGGTGATGAATACCTAATTTTGGAGGCGTCACAATTACGAACCGAGTAGGTCCGAGTAATGATCCGAGTCAAATCTGACGCAAAATTAAAAATTTCTTATCGAATTCGAGCTCAATTTTTTTGAGTCGAGCCGAATCAATCTGAACATTAGAGTGTTCGCTGAGATTGGACTCGTTTTCACCCCTAATTGTGAATTTGGTCAGCTTGAAATCTATGAAATGTTAGGTGTCTGTTTGAAAAACTTCGCTTCGTCATATTCTTATTATTATATATTTATCAATGAGATTAAATTATTAATAAATAAATAAACAAACGTTTGAGTAACAATAATACACACTTGTTAATATTGGAAGAACAAAAATGATATTGCTAAAAAATAAATATATACTTAACTATACTTTTATAATTATTCCAGTGACGCATAACAGACATTTATTGTTTTAACAATATTTTTTTTTAAGAGAAAGGGAAAAAAATAACCGCCTTGAGGATGTGTCACAAATTTTTCGTTTTCCAAAACATTTGCCCCTTTAAGTTTGGTCTTGTTACAATTTTATCCTTCTTAAAAAAAATTATATTTTGTACCAAAATTAATTTAAAAAATTATTATATTTTTATAGTAATTACACACACAATACTTATCTCACTAGCACTACTACTAAAACAGTAATCCAAGGTACCAACATATATATATATACTATATGATATAAAAAAATAAGGAATAAAAACTGTATTAGATTAAGGCTATAAACCACATGCAAAGGATGGATCAATTTAGTGGCTGGTGGTCAAGTCAAGTAACCCCCTTTAAACAGTTGAATTTAATAGAAAATTTGAGATTTAGGGAAAGTATAGGACATTGATCACTCTGTCTTAAGAAAGAAAGAAATACCACTACGTATCTCCTATTGTTTCCAAGTTGACGATAAAGTATAAATATTTTATGGTAGATAAAAACACACTATTTTTTATCGTTACTTTATCATAATAATTATAACAGTTCGGTCTCACATCGAAATATATGGAAAAAATTTATCTAGAA
The DNA here is from genome assembly GCA_020205505.1 of Panax japonicus. Taxonomy (NCBI): domain Eukaryota; kingdom Viridiplantae; phylum Streptophyta; class Magnoliopsida; order Apiales; family Araliaceae; genus Panax; species Panax japonicus. The sequence goes on from CM035102.1 coordinate 64,804,342, forward strand.
TTAAGTAACTACCAATAGTACTTTCAAAGTCATGACCTTTTGGGTGAACATGTAGTGGGCTAAAATGACCCAAGAAAATACTATTGGGTTAGTGGTTTAAGTCCTTTATTTAGATGTATTTGATTTGATTCGGACTTGAGATTTGATCCAAAATTTATTCTTGACTCGGGATTTGACTCTGTTTAAAGGGGATATATGGCGTGGTCCTTAAAATTTATTTAAATTTACAAAATAATCATTTTGTATTTAACGATATTTTTTAACTAATTTACAATATTAATCCAAATTATACACTAATTTTAAAACTAACTACAAGAAAATTAAGTATGACACTTTTGCAGAACGAAGGTAGTTTTTTTTCTTTGTAATGATGGGCCACCGGATGTTTACCAGGACACAAAAATATCTCATGTAAATTTTTATGCAATATCTCATGTGAACTTTTTTCTACAGGGGGATATAAAAAAGTTACACCCCGGTGCCCATAATTTTTTATCCATTATTTTTATACAAAGTATATATATATATATATATATGGTTTATATGGTTATATGTATATACACAGTTGTGTATTACACAATCGGACTATAACGACGGATTTTTTGAATTATAGCGACAGTTCACCTTTCGCCGTAGCCCAGAATAATTATGGCTATGGTGGGTAAATACGTCTTCATAGTCCAAAAAATCATTGTCATAACCAACTGTGTACTACACATACAGCTGCGTACATATATTTTTTTCATATATATATATATATATATATATATATATATATATATATATATATATGTCCACGATGAGTACCGTCGTTCTATGACTACGGTTTTTGACTATGACGAAATCGTCGTCATAGTCCATTTTCGTTTGTTCGGTAAACTCCGGCGGACTCATAAAGTTTTTACGGCAGGCACGCAGGCAGCCAACCGTAAAGTTTGACGAGCTAGGTTAAATCAATATAATTTATTTAATTATTATCTCCACCTCCCTTCTCAGAAACTACGTACTACTAGCTACTATCTCCAAGGCTATATATAATGGCCATTCACTCCAAGCATTCAACCAACAATTAACATATATATATAGAGAGAGAAAGAGATATCCCACACAAATATATTTTGTCTCTGTTTCTCTATAAGATATATTGAGCTCTTTGATCTTTGATTCACTACTTGTTAAATTATTAACACTACAAATTTAAACAATGAGGAGGCCATTTTCATCAGCAATAATGTTCTTCTTCTTCTTCGTCATATTTTTATTTGTACAAGAAACAACATGTTCCTTTAGACACCAGAAATTATACGATTTCCAAACTAAGCTTCAGAAAAAAATTGTCTCTCCTACTCGTAATGTTGTTGCCTCCTTAGCAACCGCAGCAGCTCCATTGCCATCCCAGGAAACACCATTTCCGGTTCCTTCAAAAACCCCCAAGGTAAATCTATATATTATACATATATAGAGGAATAATTCATAACCAGATATTGTCTGTCACAGTTTGTCAGATATTTTGTATGTGGTTTGTGCGGGTATAATTTAGTGCGTCAAACTATTTGATAGACATGTATATCAACACTCTCGTTGGTCAAACTGTTTAACTGATAATTTAGTGTAAAATGATCGCCTATCCAACAGTTTAATGGACATTGGCCTAGCAGTAGATATGAATGATCATTGCGATATCATCATATATATATATGGGTTAGAAAATCATGCATGCATGCATGTCTTAGTTTGTGTTTGGTATTTTGTAATTAATGGAGTTGAAATAATTTGTTGCTTGTGCATGGTGAATTAAAACAGAGCATTGGAAGAGTATTTTATCCGATTGGGTATGGAGCAGACCCGACAGGGGCGCAAGATAGCAGTGATGCAATACTGAAGGCAGTGACTGATGCTCTGCAAGTGGAAAATGGGGGGCTTGAACTCATGCCTGGAGTCACTGATTTGGGAGGTGTAGTTATTGATTTGCAAGGTGTGAGTTTCAAGATCAACAAACCCATTAGGCTCCCTCCTTCTTCCGGCAACATAGTGGTACGTATATATATATATATACGTATATATATATATATATATATATATCCTCTACAATTACATACAAGGCGCACGCTAGCACTATATATGTTCTTCATGCTTCAGTTAGGAAACATTTTTATTGTCTGTCATCTCAACTTTCCAACTTTTTGTTGCTTTATGTGGCACATGGCGCACATTTGCAACATATATTCGAGTAGATGTGAAACAAAAACAAAAATATGCATGTGGGTTTTGGCCACGTGTCCACATTCTAACATGCGCTTCGACTTTCATGCATGGGAATGGCGTAATGCATTTACCATATTATTCCTAACTCATGTTTAATCTTTTCTATCATCGTCACTCCCTCCTTCTCATAATAAAAAATTTAATTTAATTTTAATGATCAAATTAATTATTTTTAAAATAAATAATTTAAAAAAATTATATAAAATTTTTAAATCATGAAACTTGATATTAATAGTACATTCTTCGTAATTTATTATAATCATAATTTCAAATAAGCGTGTATTTTGATTTTTTGTAAAAATATTATTAATTTTAAAATTAATTAAATTAGTACATTTATTATGAGACTGATGAAGTATTTAGTAGCACTAAATAAATGCATACTTAATAAATCTTTTATAAACCTTTATTACTACTTTCCAACTTCCTTAAAAATATTGCAACATATTTTATTATTGTTTGGTCAGTTTAATTAATTTTCTATTAAATACATACACACATATTACTCCAAAGTCCAATCTCTCACCTTTTAGGCCTGCTTTTGTTGTGTGGGTTATTGGTTTTGTAGCTGGCACTTATAAAGAAGCAATAAATAAATAGGTCAAACTGAGTAAAAAAATTAACAAAAAAAATGCATTTGTGATCCTTCTGTTCATTTTTGGTTGAGGAAACAGATAGATTAATAATGTAATTCATGTTTTATTTAATTAATTAAATTGAGTATAAAATCTCAATATTTCTCTTTTAAAATTTATTAAATACATGAAATTAAAGAGATATAAATTAGTATTTAATATATATTTAGAAATAGTATGAGAAATTAAGTCATTTATTCTTCAAATAAAATCTACAATAGATAAAAATAAATACATTTTTATCTCTAAAAAGACTGAAAAAAAAAGGTATAATGCTAGTCGCTAGAACTAGTGCTGTATTACGGTATATGACAATCTCTCATATCATATGCATGAAAAGCTACATCTTGTTGTGTTGCATATAGTGGGAATATGCATTTTATCGGTAAAATTATTAAAATTTTGTGTAAAATTCTAATAATATTTTGTATATTGGTCTCATAACACTCATATATAATGTACAAAAATATTATGGACATCTAGTTTTAATAAAAAGTAATTTTGACCCTGCCTAGTTAGGAAGGTGTGTGTGTGTGTATATATATATATATATATATATATATATATATATATATATATACGGTCCGGATCAAGTTTATACCTCTTATCTTACTCACCCGTGCTCACCCCCCTTTAGGCGACGGTTTCGGTCATACAATCGTCGCCTATACTTTTAGCGACGATATATGTTGTCCGTTGCTAAAAGTATAGGCAACGGTTGTATGACCGAAACCGTCGTCTAAAGGGGGGTGAGCACGGGTGAGTAAGATAAGGGGTATGCACTTGATCCTTGCTATATATATATATATATATATATATATATATATATATATACACACACACACGGTCTGGATCTTAAGCTCACCTCTAATTTAGCTCACCTTGCTTACCCCCCATTAGCGACAGACCAGGTGACGATTCGGTCCGTCGCTATATGTAGAACCGTCGTCTTAGCTTTTAGCGACAGACAACATATAGCGACAGACAACATATAGTGACGGACCAAACATATAGCGACAGACCGAATCGTCGCTAAAGGGGGATGAGCAATGTAAGCTAGATCAGGAGTGAACTTAAGATCTGGATCAAGTGCATACCCCTTATCTTACTCATCCGTGCTCACCCCCTTTAGCGACGGACCCGGCGACGGTTCGATCATATAACTGTCGTCTATACTTTTAGCGACGCTATATGTTGTCCGTCGCTAAAAGTATAGACGACGGTTGTATGACCGAAACCATCGCCGGGTCCGTCGCTAAAGGGGGGGTGAGCACGGATGAGTAAGATAAAGAGTATGCGCTTGATCCTTGCTATATATATATATACGGGAAGGATCAAGAGCATAATTCTTAAATAGCATAATGTCTTAAGTAGCATAATTTTATCAAAACGACGTCGTTTTAATGGGACGCGGTGGCATTTTTGTAAATACGCGATGGCATGGTATTTACAAAAATGCCACCGCGTCCCATTAAAACGACGTCGTTTTGATGAAATTATGCTACTTAAGGCATTATGCTATTTAAGAATTATGCTCTTGATCCTTTCTGTGTGTGTATATATATATATATATATATATATATATATTGTCTTAAACAATTGCATTAACTAGTTAAGATTTATATTCATTAGTGTTTGTGGCACACGTGCAATTAACATTAGGATATAATAAATTTTTTTCTTAAATTTAGGAAATTTAATAAAAACATATTTTTAAAAAAATTATAAAGGACAAGTGTTAGATTACCAAAATTTTTTAGGACAAAAGACAAAAAAAAATTATGCCTCCCTTTATAATATAATATAGATATGATTTAGTTAAGATTTCTCACAGAAATTATGAACAAGCAAATTTATTGGTTACAAATCTTTAAAAGAGTTGTGTAATAAAAGGGGGATGAAAGAAAGAAGACTACTAGTACTGAATTTGTAAAATTTAATTATATAAAAACAAAAGTGACAGATAATTGAAGTTGGCAACCTCAATTGGGTAATTACCTTTAGCTTTCTTGTGAAAAGAAAAGTCCACAAAAGGTAGGGTGCTTGTCTATTCTAGTGGCAGTTGCTAAAAATGCTTCTTTATAGAGTGGGGTTAAAATATTCTCAAGCTACAAACTTTTTTCAAGATAAATTACAACTATTTTGTATTTCTTTAGGAAATATTCTTTTAATATAGAGAGAGAGAATCTCTAATAAACTGGTCCGTTGACAGACCAACAATAACAACGGATTTTTTAACTATGGCGACGGCTGTCAACGGAATGATCCATTGAAGAATTGGTATATATATATATATATATATATATATATATATATATATATATATATATATATATATATATAGTCCGGCTCTCTCCAGCGAACTAAGAGCGAACCGGCTAGAGCGACGGTTTTTTCCGTCGCTATAGCATAAAAACTCGGCTTTCTATGTTATAGCGACGGAAAAAACCGTCACTATAGTCAGTTTGTTCTTAATTCGTTCCTTTCAGTTCGCTGGAGAAGCAGACTATATATATATATATATATATATATATATATATATATATATATATATATATATATATATATATATATATATATATATATATAGTACACATGTTCAATCCACTTGTATACTTCCTCATTCTAAAAATAGTCCAGTTGAATTCTGAGTTATGCTGAAAGGTAAACTCGAATATTTGGTGTTTGCTGAATTTTGAATTCTATTGAAGCGTAAATTGAAACTTGTGATAGTAACATTTTCCGCTACCACTCACTTTTGAAATACCTTAATAAATCTCATTTGACTAGTTTTCGACGACCATATATTTTGCATGTTATTTGGGCTCTATTCTTATTGAAATCTATCTATCTAACTAACTAATATTAATCGAAATATTAGATCCAAGGAGGAACTTTCCGTGCATCAGATACATTTCCAGCCGATCGCCATCTAGTTGAACTATGGTCTCCAAATTCTCAGAAACTTAATAAACTAGATACTACTACTACTACTACCCAAGATGTATTCAATGAGAATAAAGGCCAAAGTAATGGAATCTACTATGAAGCCATTACCTTCAGGGACATCCTCTTTGATTCGAGTTATCGAGGAGGAGGAATTTTGGTGGTGGATTCGGCTAGAATCCGCATAGTCGACTGCTTCTTTCTCCACTTCATAACACAAGGAATTCTAGTCCAGAAAGGCCACGAGACGTTCATATCAACCTGTTTTCTGGGAGAACACCCCACAGTGGGTGGCGATAAAGGGGAAAAGGATTTCTTAGGCACTGCCATCGATCTTGCTAGCAACGATAATGCAGTTACTGATGTTGCCATTTTTTCAGCAGCTACTGGGATTACTTTGAGGGGTCAGGCTAATATCATAACGGGGGTACATTGTTACAATAAAGCAACATATTTTGGCGGTGTTGGGATTTTAGTAAAAGCAGGAAAGACTCGAATAGATAATTCTTACTTGGATTATAATTCCATAATCATTGAAGATCCTTCTCAAGTTCATGTTACTAATGGGTTTTTCCTGGGAGGAGGGAATATTGTTCTGAAATCCATCCAGGGTCGAATTTCTGGTTTGACTGTTGTTGACAACATGTTTTCTGGCGACGCCAAGAATTGGGTGCCAACAATAAGTTTAGACGGGAAATTCACGAGTATTGATCAAGTGGTGATTGATCATAACAATGTTAATGGAATGAGACTGAAATCGACAGTGGGGAAGTTGGTGGTACCTGGAAATGGGACGCGTTGGGAGGCGGATTTTTCATCCCTTCTGGTGTTTCCTGATCAAATAAATCATGTTCAGTACTCATTTTATGCTCAGGGAGCTTCGGGGCTTTTTCCAGGACATGCATTGACAAAGGTTTCCAATAATGTTGTGGTTGTTGAGAGTGAAAGAGCGGTTAAAGGGGTGGTTTCGGTTGTTGTTGATCAGTATAATATGGTTGGGGAGAGAAATTTGTTCATGTAAGTTGCAGGAATTTGTTCATTCTTAGTCTTCAAGAATGAATGTTTTAGGAAAGATTGATGTCTTGTATTATTTGATGATTTATTTTTAAATGGTAATTTTAGTTTTTTTGACCTTTTATGTTTTAAGGTATTTGTTTAAAATTCCAGAAGTCCATTCAAAGATTTGACAAATTATGAACTTATTGAATTTGGGAGAAACACTAAGAAGATTAAAGAGATGAATGGATCATGTTAGCATTAAGTTTATTTTTTGGTAAGTTGGTTAGTTGGCCAATAGAATACTGACACACATAGACCATCGCCTGCGTGTCAGTACTCTATTGGCCAATTGACCAACTTACCCAAAAATGAACTTCATACTAACCAATTCTGAGATGAATAATTTAGATTGAGAAATAAATTAAGAATCAATAAAGTTTCTGAAGTAATGAAAACTTGAAAAGAAATGTTGAGGCACTCTTTTAAGACTAATATGCTCGCTCATATTTATGGATTTAGGATCCTCCCATTACACTTTTCACCCAATTTTTCTTCGATACACATTTATTGACGCAATAAAAATCGTCGCAAATTATTGTGTTGCTAAATATGTATTGGAAAAAATTGGCTAAAAAGTGTAATAGAGGGCATCTTAATCCGAAATTTACCAAGCAAAACTATCTCTAGTAAATTAAGTCACTTCTATCAAACACAACAAACACTAGTGAGTTTAATTTTGTTCGTGTGAGAGAGAAAGAGATATGCTTTTTCTCTTTCGTTTGGGCGCACAAACAAAAGGGAAGACAGTGGATTATCAAGTAAGCATATCCAGTGCCACATTTTCCCATCATTTTATCCATTACCCTCCATTGAGATTGCTTGTTTTTCTTATCCTGTCCCTTTCATTTTGTATTATGTGTTCTTTCCTCCTATTCAAATTTCTATCTTTATCTTCCCACTTACAGTTATTCTCCCCATCTCTCTCATTTCCCTCTCCCAATGGCAGAAGCTCTATCACCCACTCTGAGTCCCAGCTCAAACACGCCTTGTCTTAACCCTGCACTCGACTTCAATATTGCAGTCATCATTGCAGCCCTCTTGTGCGCCTTACTTTGTGCTCTAGGTCTTAACTCCATGCTTCATTGCATATTCCAATGCACGCATCGCTCACTCACTGAGCCAGCTCAATGGGTTGCTTCACGACGAATAAACTCGGGCCTTAAGCAGAAAGATATAGTAACATTACCAACTTCAACATATGCAAATTCTGGCTCACCGCCATCAGTTTCAGGCTGTGCCATTTGCTTGTTGGATTTCTCCGAGGGGGAGAAAATTAGGATTTTACCCAAATGCAACCATCGATTCCATGCTACTTGTATCGACAAGTGGCTGCTTTCTCACTCATCCTGCCCTAATTGCCGGATTCGCCTCAAGACCAACAGTTCTATATCCTGCAGTTTAGAGATTTTGGTGGCAGCATCTTGAGCTAATAGATTTGTAACCGCTGCGCTCTTTCTTTACCGCTTATTTAGTTGAGTTATAAATCTTGCAACTGAGTTTCATTTTGTAAGTTATAGTTTTTTATTCTTTTATTATGGAGTCCAAAAGAGATTCTTCGTAGCCTTACCAGGGCTGTAAAGCAATCTCATGTGGTTTGTTGCAAAACCTTTAACAGGGCAGTTTTTAATGAATTCTATGCCTTAACCATGAACAATTTGAGCCAAGTTGATTCAAGAATTCACAAGTTTCTTCTCTTTCAACTTGTTTGTCCAAGAGTATCACCCATCACAAAAACATTATTTCCGCCTAAAAAGAATACCAAATTTCTCCAATATCTTTAAGCACCATACAAGTAATCTGTCCTATATATCATAAAAAGTAGAAACAACAATGTGCTAGTATAACTCAACACCTAACATTTAAGTCTAAAACTTCTTCATAGATTAACACACGATCTCGTAGAATTCACTGGTAAAACTTCTGTTAAAGACAGAACAAACAGGCAAGCAGTATATACATTTCAAATCTAAGCATAAATTCCCAATCAGACCACAGGCTATGATGTTTTCACAGGAAGGTAATGCACCATAAACTTGCAGTTCAAGAAAAATGACCCGGTCATGCACATATCAAATTCTTCAACAAACCATATATACCGAATCATGAGCACACCTTACTCCTCGTCATCGTCGTCCTCATCATAATATTTTTCATCAGTAGTCATCATCATAAGTTGCATTTGCCTTTGCCATCAGTTGTTCTTGAATTTGGTCTCTGATGGCAGTTCCCTGCTGAAAAAAAACAATTTTATTATCAAAACTATAAATACAATCACCTGATTAACTACAAGTGCAAGCATTCTTTCTGCATCAAGTCCCTCGAGTCTCCATTCAACTGAAAAATGTTATCGCGTGTGCGTGTGCGTGTGCGTGTGCGTGTGCGTGTGCGTGTGCGTGTGCGTGTGCGTGTGCGTGTGCGTGTGCGAGTGTGTGCGTGAGAGGGAGAGAGAGAGAGAGCTCACCATTTTATGGCAGCCTTCTTCAAACATCTCAAGAAAACCGGCAACCATACGATCAGCAGTCTCCACCCACAGATTACGGTTTTTTGCGACTGTTTGCATCTGCAACACAGTCCAGATGCATACCATTTAATTATTCTTACCCAGTTACCATCTAATAACATATCTTCAAAGAGAACATAGAATTGCACAATCAGAAATTAACACTATAAGGAGAGAAGCCACTTATAAATGCAGAAAGTTGATCATCTGATGCATTTCATTAGAAGGCAAGTGTAGAGTATCATAGATTGGCATAATGCATACCCAATAAAATTTGTAAAAGACACATATGCAAAGATTTAAAGCAATCTGTGTTACTTAGAGATGGTGATAGCATATACATAAATCTTTCTCTTGATGTTTCTTCACCTTTTCTCGCTACTTCTTTAACCCCATGTTCACTCTCCACCTCTTTTCCTGATAGAAAGTAGCAAAAGTGATATGAATTTACTTGCTGAAGAAGATTATTAGATATCAAATGAAGGAAAATTTAAAGCAAAAGATGATGGTTATTCAAAGAAAAGGACATGCCTTCACCTAGCTAACGCCTAGTTCCTTCCTTGAGTATCCTCGATCCAAATTGCGCATCACATACTCATTGTAGTCTTTGACAATCCTCATTATTACATCTGATGTAGAGATCCCTTCGGTCCATTTGGTCTCCTTAATCCTTCCAATGGACTTGACCTACAAGAGAAAATTATGTAATGTCTATATTTGTACAATTCCATTTATGAATCATAATGGATATTAATGAAGAAAATACCTATGTCCCAAAAAAATGTAGTAAACTAAAAAAGTAAAAAACCCAAGGCCAAAAGCAAGAGAGCTCAAAAACTAGAAAAGCTTCTGACAAGCAGACAAGAGAACATGAAACAAAGAAAGTTCCAGAAGGATCAAGAAGAAACCACATTATAGCTGCTGAAGAATAGGAAAGTACAAAGAAAGAAGACACCAAATATTAAGCATGCAGGAAATCACATACAATATAACTACACTATGACTTAAACTTACAAATTCATACACATCATTGCCACCCCCGCTCGCATCAGCATACCAGGAAATTAAGGCAAAAGAAAAAAGGTTAACGCATACAAAGACATAATCAACTTAAAACTGCATTGATTATATTAAATTTTTATTGTCCAAAATATACAGTCAGGTAACTAGAAACCATATAGGGAAATATATTCAATTTCCACATTATCAAATTGGAAAAGTCTTCTTTAAGCACATCGCCTGGCCTGATTGAAACCAAACTGGGCCCTTTGTTCCAATGAATCATCGATAAATTGATTTATTGCTAGGTACTCGTATTTCCGCATTAAGTTTGACTCTGTAGCATGTATCTACTAACTTTTGTAACTCCTTGTTCTGTTATATTATATAGAGACTTGCTTTATATAAGGGCTGGGTGGGAATGATTGAGTTGTATAGGTGTTTCAGTTATACCTATGTGTTTCTTTTGTATATCTCGCGCGTACACGACATGATTCCTATTGACATTTATAATGGAAGACGGTGCTTACTTATCTGAGAAAGAAAGAAAACCCCACATTCTTAGATAAACTTTTTTTTAATTAGCATAGTTTACTTCAGATTGACTGTTTTTATATCATTATATCTTCTTTATTCACTTAAAAATCAATCTAGTTAACGTTAAGCTTTTTGACGACTCATGTTACCACTACAAGTGAAGGATGCATTGGCATCCTTCCAACCAAACCTTTTCCTAAAGTGTCAAAAAGAGTAACGGGAGGTTAGGTAACAACCCAAAAGTAGTGTTGGGCTGGTTAATCTTACGGAAGAAAGTCGTGTGCCACAAAATAAATCTGATGTTTGTCAAGGAACTCTAGTGAAACCACCCATGGGGCATCAGGAATAACTTCATCTACCCACCTGCAATAAAAGGTGAACACAGCAAAACTTAATACACTCGATCGGGAATATCAAAATAGCTTACTTTTACTTGATATATAAGTGAAAATCAAATTATCTTACTAAACTTTTAAGCAGCAGCATTGAAATGTAACCGTGCGATCAACAACTAATTCATACTCAACACACATATCAGTGTAATATGAAATTACGTGTATGCACACCTAGAAGGGGGGTTGAATAGGGGTGTGTGTGTGCGGGCTCTTGTGTCGCTCAACAATGACAACTTTGAAATTTTTCTGTTTTAGAAGAAACCCACACATGTAAAATTTAGTTGTCTATTTTAGAACTTGTCTGATCTGAGCTGTCTGTGTTAAGTTGTTTCTACAAACCTTCTCAGTATTACTTCAGTTTTAAATATGCAGATGTATTTTTAGAATTTTCTAATGCAGAATTAATTTAAACATACAGAACAATAATCAAAGCACAAACACACCAAGAATTATACTTGGTTCAGCCCCTTATACCTCTACTCTATGGATAGGTCAAATATCCATTCATACCTAGCAGGTTTTCATTAATTAATCTTTAATTAATTACAAATACTCCCTGTACAAATCACTCTGAATCCTCTTGGACACCACTGCCCCCTTTGCACAACTGCAACCTTTTGAACCACTGCAACTTTGAGCCTTCTTTGTACAGACCTATCCACTACTGGATCAATCACAACCCAACTTGGCTTGTATACAAGTTTAAAGATGAAAGAATATAATTACAACTGATAACTAATAATTGGTGGAAGAAGAATTTAAGAACAAGTCAAGCTAGAAAGTTTTCTGTGTAATTTAGTGGTTCATAAATGAGAGTTGTGTTTTTTCAAGCTTCAGTCGTGAGGTGTATATATATATATATATATATATAAGAAGTCCAACGGCTAAGTTTATTTTAACGTTGAATATTTTAACATTAAAGATTTACCAAACCCAAGTTGGTTAAAGAAAATTTGTTGCAGCGTATATACAAACCAATGGCTAACATTGTAAAGCCCAATCCCAAAGCTGTAAAGGAAAGATTTGTTTTTGAAAGGATATAACTATAAAACTCTACAAAAAAAAATCTTTCAAACAATTTGAAATAGAATAGGACTAATAGAGTAAATCTTTGAAAAATTCCCAGCTGATAAGATTTGACTTGATATGGGACTTCTTAACTGATTTGTTTCCCAAGCGGATAGAAATTTTAGCCCAGAACAATTTTATAAAAAACCAGGTTTTAAAAGAATTTTCTACCAATTATAAAAGCTTCCTTGGAATTAAAAACTCAAGATAAAAACTCTTACATGATTTCCTATGTGATCTCCAGTAGTGCTTCAATGTTTCCTTCTTCTGTTGGGCCTCCAGAATTCCAGCACATTTTCGGTAGCATCAAATTATATCCAGCCCAACCACTTGTCCAAACCTGTTAATCAAAAATACTTCCATACAAAATATGTTGTCATCATTAAAAGATTAAACATAAACCAACACAATGTTCCATTATTAGAATAAGGGAAATACAACAACAAGCTAAAATCATGTTTAGAAAGTCTCAACTACATGTCAGGACCTATTCTAAGTAATTCGTTTACTTGCAGAATTTTGACATGGACTAGCTATAAAAAAATTCAAAAAGCATAACATGAGAATAGATTGTCTCAACTCAAACAGGTTAACTAGATATTGAGCATCCTCTAAGACACTGGTCAAAAATTTTGCCATCAAGATTAAAACTAACTTGCAGTGGAGGAGAGACTCATAGCGCTCTTGGTCATTCATGACAGTTTTACCCTTTAATTTGTGGGTAACTTCATCATTGTAGCATCCGACAAGCAGATAAGTATTCGGAAACCTATATTTTAGACATTGAAAATATAGTTGTGTTAAATAATTAACCACCACTACATGGTTGCAATCTTGATTTACATTACTGACTCTGGCCATGTTTGTTTGCGAAAAGCATACTTGGAATTGGACAATTTGTCTTAATTTAACACTACTTCGGACTATCCCTTAACGTGGGAGTCATTTGATAGTAAAAAATGGGGGGACTATTAATCCCACGTTCATCGTGGGATTAGAAATGACAAAGAATAATCCGTACTATTTAAAAGACTATTAATCCCCCATCATGGGATAAAATAGTTCGAAGTAGTGTTAAATTAAGACAAATAGTCCAATCTCAAACATATTTTTTGCAAACAAACATAGCCTATGGTTAAAAAATTCCAATCTTATACAACTCTTAGTTGTTTTAGGGTATCTATATTCAAAAAATATTTCTCAAACAAATTCCCACCAAGAACCCCTAAGCAAACCAAAAGCCTGGTCACCCTTCAGAAGTATTTATCTTAAATTGTGAAGAGAAAGCTAGCATACCATGTGAAATTTAAAACAAAAAAAGAGCGTGCACTTCAAAGCAAAATAATTTACTTTTAATAGCTAACCAAGTACACAGCTGAGCTAAGTTATGTAACTATTGCCTATTAAGTTACCAACTTATCTAAAAGTTTAAAGCTTTAGCCTATTAGGTGGAGTGACCCAACAGGGATTAGTGCGCCAATGTTGCCAAGCAAAAATCAGCTAAAACAAAACTTCTACAAATGTATACAATTTTTATGAGGAAATCAATTGAGCAACCAAAGAATAACACATAACTAACCTTTAAATACAAGCCCTAATAAACCCATAACAAATAAATCATAAAAACAAAGAATCACCCAAAAAAGAGAAAGAAACTGTATAACAAATGGATCGAATAAACATGTCATTCATGAATATTAATTAGAAAAAGACACAAAGTAAACTGAAATGGGCGCGAGAAAAAAGGGAAATTAAAGATTTCTTAGCTTGCTCGAGGGAACGAGCATGGCCGAAGTGGAAAAGATCGTACATGCCGTCTGCATATACCCGAACCGGTCTGTCTTTTGGCGGTCATTCGCTGAATTGCCGCTCTTACTCCTCTCCTCTCCTCTCCTCTTCTTCACCCTCCATTTTCTCTATTTATTTTAATTTTTTTTGTCTACAGTAGTAACAGTACAGTATTTGTTAAAATTTCAAATGAACTCTGCTCCCATTATTGCAGTCTCAAAACTCTGAGTTTGCCCTCTCCCTAAAATATGATTAATTATTAAAAGAGAGTTTTTGTTGTCATAATTTTGTTATTTATTCTAGTATTTTCAACTGAATAAAAATTATCAAAAAATAATATTATTAGAATAATAAGTGTTGTTTAAAATATTAAATATTAATTAAAAAATTAAATGTATATTTGTTATCATTTTTGTTCTTGCAATACCAATAGTTTTTTATTATCGTTAATATTACCATAATAAAAATAAAATAAGAAATAATAAATATCATTTAAAATATTTAAATGACGTTAAAATAATGATAAAGAGTATTGTTAAATGTGTATTTATATTAATATTATTTTTAGTGTAACAATATCAACAATAATTTTTAGTGTCTAAAGGCTTGTTCCGAAATGATTTATAAATTTAAATATAAATTGTTTTAAGTTGTGACTTATAAATAAAAACGTTTGACATCAATTTGACTTGTAAGTTAAAATAAGTTATAAAGGTGTTCGACTTATAATGACCTATAAGTTAAAATAAATGTAAAGATTAATGAAAATGGCATTAATTAATAAAAAGAGGGGCAAACTAAAAAAGGGGTTAAATAAACATTATATTTGGTCAAAATAACTTATTTTAAAATGACTTATAAGTCATTTTAAAATAAATTATAAATACTTACTTATTTTTTTTATTTAAAATTGAACTTATAAGAAAAAAAATTCATTTACAAACAGATGAATAATAACGTATAACTTATAAGTTGATGTAACTAACTTATAAGTCATTCCTGAAAATGCTTTAATATAAATGTCAAATTGGTTTCTAATCCAGTCTAAAATTAGTTATCTCCTTTCCCTTTTCTAGATATCCTAAAAATTCTGTCTCCTTCAATTTGTAATTAATTATACTTATGTGATAAAAAAATAATATAAAATGATGTATATAATAATGATTAGTTATAATTATTATATCCACTCATGTAATATGGTAGAATACATCAACTAATTGTAGTTCAATACATCATTTTGTATCTAATTTTTTATAATTTTTGTTACTATAGCATTACTTATTTTTAATTTATATTAATTGTTGAAAAAGAATATAATGAATACAGAAAATTAGGACCAAGGATTGACACGGGTAGTCCATGTCCTTAAGGTGTTTATTGCCCCTTACCACTAAGGTTTGCTAAAGGCTACTAGCAATATACCTCCAGGATTTTATGTCAAAGCTTATATCTGTTATAAGTGATAGCAATTCACTCTAAACCTCAAATTATGCTGCTGTGTAAAAGAAGATAGAAGAAAGAAGAGGAGACTCTCCAATTTCATAACTGAATTGTGAGTTAAGAATCATTTATAAAATAAATGATATATTAATCACATATCAGTTTTGCATCCCATAATGATTAAACAAAAAACTGTTTTAATCATTAATGAAGTTTATTATTCTGGTTTAATGTTAAAAAGAAACTCATGGCTCCTAGCGACGATGCGCAGTGCGCCTAAAGCGCCAATGCGACTTTGCGACCCGAACTCGCACCACGGTCCCCGGGTCGCGGGCGGGTGGTGCTTTGCACCACGCCATTGTGACCAACTCCAAGCCTTTCCTTTAGTTCCACTAGTGAATTAAACTATTCCACATATACTTATAAAGTATTAAATAGTTTTATTCTTACTCAATGTGGGACTTAAAGAAAATAGTTTTCTTAAACAACAATAAACCTTTTCATGTACTCCACTTTGGATACAATTAAAACACAATATATAACTCCTACTTGAACCATATATTGCTCTCTATTAATCTCCTTGTAATAGGCTATCAAATGCACAATTTATTTAATATAAATTCAATCAATTAATGGGTCTAAATTAATCCCCAAAATGATCAAAAACCCATAAAGAAAAGGTGCAATTAACAATTGTTACCATCTTATTAATATTCTTTTATGTGTAATTTCTTTTTCTTTCTTTTTCATGCATGCACCCGCTGCTAATGGTAACTATTTTTGGGTTATGTTTGTTTATAAAGATTGGGATATAAATATTAATATAAAGTGTCTTGTTTGTTTTTAAATTTAGACTTGAAATTATTAATCTAAAAATTATAAAATGACTTAATAGTCTTTGAAACATAATTATAATCCCTGTATTCTAATTATATAATTAATAATCTTAAAATTATAATCTAATAAATTATAATCTTTGTATATAATATTTACAAAAAAAAACATAGAGTTGAACTAAGATGGAAAAAAAATTGGATGATTGTAAAAAGGGTAATTTAATTTTATTTTTTTTATCAAGCATAGCAAAAAACCACTGAAAAATCTTCTCTTGAGATGCGTAAAAGTGAAGCACAGACTGTGTAACTATTATTTAATTTACTATAATAAAACGATTAATTAATTATATAAATTTGTTGATACAATTCAAACTTCTTAATTTTTTTTTCTTGAATTATTACTATTTGATGGAGTAAAACAATAATTTTATAAACCATTCTTATATAATCTATTCACTTAATATAATCTTATATCATTGTATCTGTACAGACATATTTTGTTATAGATATCCAAATCACACCCAAAACACTGTATTATGTAAAAATTTCAGTTCCATAATTTTTTTTTAGTTGTTTCAAAAAAAAAGCCAAAAAATAAAAATAAAAATTGGAGTCGGTATTTTAGTCATGTCCGAAAGTCCGGACATGATCCTTATTCTATATATATATACTAGTAATTGCCTGTGCCTGAAGGCACGGCGTAACGAAAAATTAGATTAAAATTCGAAAAATACTTTATTACCTAAAGACTCTTTGCAACTTAAAATCAGACATAATAATTATCATAATTTACCACATTACCACAATAATTAATTTTTCTTTAAAAATAGATATCCAGAAAAAATTAAAATTGTCTACAAAACTTACAATTATCAATAAAAATTAGCATAATTCACCACACCACCACAATAATAATTATTATTGTTATTGTTGTTGTTGTTGTTATTATTATTATTATTATAATTTTAATTATAATTATTAATATTAATATTAATTTTATTATAATTATTATTAATTTATTACTATTATTACTATTATTACTATTATAATAATATTATTATTATATTATAATTATTATTATTTTGAATTAAAATTAGAATGAATCTGAACCATACTTGTGTTTTCCCGCTCAAATCAATTAGAATGAATCAGAATCTTTATTATATAGATTACTATTATTATTATTATAATTATTATTTCTATTACTATTACTATTATAATAATAATTATTATTATTATTATTACTATTATTAGTACTATTATAATTATTTTTAGTACTATTATTATTAATATTATATTTATTTTTAGTACTATTATTAGTTGTTTTTGTGTGTGTGAAAAAGAGGAGAGAGAGAAAGATTTTGTATGTGAACATGAGAGAGAGTATGGTGTATGAGTGAATTTGATTTGGGCGGGAAGAAATATGAGCTTTTAGATTAAGTTGGAAAAATTAAGTTAGAATGAATCTGAACCATCCTTATGCTTTGTCAAATGAAAGATTCAAAATGGGTTCTGTTTTATTATATATATATATATATATATATATATATATATATATTAATCCTTTAATATATATTAATTTTAAATTTAAGAACATATCCATATATAGTGATTGTATCTTCAGCCATAGTTGTAAAATACTTCATTAAAAGTAAAATAAATATTTAACCAGTGGTGGATCCAGGCATGGGCTGGGGGCACCTGTCCCCACTGGATTCATGGAACATAGAAGCACTCAAGTTAGAAAATATTAGGAAATCAAGTACTGAAGTTAGAAAAAACTATTTGAAGAGTTTAAAAAACTAATTCTATTAATCTCACATTTCTGCTACTATTATTTATTTAATATAGTCTTACAAGTCTCACATTCTCACTACATTGGTCAAATTTATTTAATATTGTCTAAATTCAATGGAGCAAAAACTTATTCAGTCTCTCCTTTTCCATTCAAAAACTGTGGATTACGGAATATCCCAATTTCAAAAATTACAGAGTATTTAACAATTATTTTAGGAATTTTTGTAATTATTTATGAAGAGAACTCCATCAAATAAAAGTTATTCGAGTATGTATTCTATTTTATTTTTACTTTCTTTAAATTTTGTAATTTATTTTGTAATGTTACTTGTTTCTTGTTAGTGGTTTAATTGCGATTGTTTATTGTTGTTGCTAATCACACTTGACTATTCATATTATTTATTGGTTTTATTTTGAAGTTGAATTAATTTTTAAATATTTATTGATTGTTAGGCACTAAACGTACAAAATTTGAATTTTTTTCTAAAAATGTTCAAGCCGAAAGGACTAGTGACGAATCTGTCACTGCTAATACTTACCAAGAAACTCACTCGCAAAATATTAACGGTTAACCCCCAAACCCAAATCCATACACCGGTATCTCCTTCCCTTAATTAATATTGAGAGGGATCTCGGTAAAAGATAACCAATGAATTCTCATCCCGCTAGTGAAAGAGAGAATTTTAAAAGAAGTTATTTATTCGGGAGCCCGACTCAACCATGCAATACCTCACAAAGAGAAAATGTAATTATAAAATTATTTTATTTTATAATTATTTTATTAAAATTTTATTCTTAAGAAGAAAAAAAATTAAATTTACCCCCACTGAATTGCGAGACTTGATTTGCCCTTGTAATTAACTACTATATGTTGAGACAAAAAAAAGACAGCTTCTCAAAGATTTTTAGGATACTGTAATTAACCCCTATTTTCTTTATATATATACACTATTTATTTAAAAAAAAATATTTGTGTGTCTGTGTTTGTATGGAGTGTGGACTAAGCTTTAGGCCAAAGATTCGAGTATATATGTATAGAGTCTGGATCAGATCCGGACTCCCGCATTTTAATAAAATTCGGACCTTTTTTTATGCTTTTTTTTTAAAACAACTAAAAAAATTATGGAACTTAAATTTTTACATAATACAGTGTTTTGGGTGTGATTTGGATACGTATAACAAAACATGTCTGTACAGTCTGGGCAGACTGTACATATATTGGTTGGTGTAGGTATTAAAAACACACCCAAAACACTGTATTATGGAAAAAATTTAGTTCCATAATTTTTTTTTTAGTTGTTCTACAAAAAAAAAATTAGGTCCAAATTTTGATCAGATCCAGGAGACCGGACCTGATCCGCTGTATGTGTATATATATGAGGTAAACACATACATATTGACTTACATTACTTCAAAGACTCAATCCCCTATATATGTTATTTTGGAGATTTTCAAGTTGCTTCTTCTTGCTAAGAATCATGCATGTGGTAGCATTGGCTTTGACCCACTGATCCTCTCCTTAATTTCCCTTTCTAATAGAATAGGGCTGACTAGTATCATAAAAAAACAAAAGATAAATGTTTTTTACTTTCTATATATATATATATATATATATATAGGGAGATGATCCGTGGAATACGTTAGCCAGAAAAAAAAATTCAACTAACGCTCATTCAGTCGTCCAAAATTAGAGTGAATGGTTAAGATGAGGGCCCAGCCGCTACTCCCTCTAGCGGCCAGCCAAATTTTTTTTATTGGTCGCTACTCCCTCTAGCGGCCAATCAAAACGACCGTGTTTTGACTGGCCGCTAGAGGGAGTAGCGGCCAACAATAAAATTTTGGCTTAATTACATTATCCTGATTATTCCTAATTATCTTTATAGTTATACTTATTAACAAATTATCCTTATACATATTACTTATTAATTAAAATAAAATAATAAAAAATTATAAGGATAATTATAAGGATAATCAATAATTATAAATAATTATAAGGATAATCAATAATCAATAATTATAAGGATAATCAATAATTATAAGGATAATCAATAATTATAAGGATAATTATAAGGATAATCAATAATTATAAGGATAATTATCCTTATAATTTTTTATTATTTTATTTTACTGATTAATAAGTAATATGTATAAGGATAATTCGTTAATAAGTATAACTATAAAGATAATTAGGAATAATCAGGATAATATAATTAAGCCAAAATTTTGTTGTTAGCCGCTACTCCCTCTAGCGGCCAGTCAAAACACGGTCGTTTTGACTGGCCGCTAGAGGGAGTAGCGGCCAATAAAAAAAATTTGGCTGGCCGCTAGAGGGAGTAGCGGCTGGGCCCTCATCTTAGCCATTCACTCTAATTTTGGACGGCTGGATGAGCGTTAGTTGAAAAAGTCCCTCTGACTAACGTATTCCACGGATCATCTCCCACATATATATATATATATATATATATATATATATATATGTCAAGAAAAATTGAAAAGGAAATTTCCAAAACATTGGTTTATTGTTAATTAAGTATGGTGTTTTACTAGTTACAAGTAGATCTTTTGGGAGTTATATGCATGTTCACTTTTGAAGCATGTCCAAACACAACGTTTGTGAGTTAAATAAGTTTCGTTTAAAATAAAATACTTTAAACGAATAAAATTCATAACTGCGTTCGGTGCGTTTATAACATTTAAACGCAGTGGCGGAACTAGGCGGGAGCGGGGGGGGCAGCTGCCCCCGGTAGGATGGCGCCGTGGCGGTCCAGGCGGCAGGCGGAGCTAGGGGGAGCATGCCAGCAGGGGCGGGGGTACAGCCGGCGGCCCGGCAGGCAACGGCAACAATTGACCGGCGAGCAGACGAGCAGTTCTTCTCCGACTCTTCTTCAGTTGTTTTTTAAACTAGCATGAAACGACGTCGTTTCATTAAAAAAATTTAAAATTTTTTTATTAGGTCCGGGCTTCTTAACACTAAAACAATTATTCTCGCCTCTCTTCATCTCTTTCCAGTTCCCTCTTCGCCTCGCCTAGGGGTGGGAAAATTTTTCGATTTTTTCGGTTTTTTGGACGAACCGGACCGGTCTGAACCGGCCGGTTCGGTATAAATGTAAATCGGTCCGGTTCGGTATAAAAAAATCGGTATATACCGGTTTTTCGGTACCGGTTTCGGTCCGCCACTTTTATGGTTCGGTATATACCGAACCGGACCGGTATATACCGGTTTTCTATTTTTTATTATTATTAATAATTTATTAATAATAATAATAATAATAATAAAATATTGATTATAATAATAATAATATTAATAAAAATAATAATTATTATAATAATAATAATAAAATAATAATAAAAATAATAAAATAATAATAAAAATAATAATTATATTAATTTTCGGTAAAAACCGGTACCGAACCGGTACCGCCGGTTCGGTATACCGGTTCAACCGGTACCGGTATCGGTACCAAAATTTAAGTAATTTCGGTACCGGTTCGGACCGGTTTTTACCGATTGCCCACCCCTAGCCTCGCCTCCACAGTCCATAGCTCCATTGCGCCCGCCACTGCTGCCGCCGCCCGCCGCGCTGTCTGCTGATCTGCTTCACGCCTCCACTTAACCACTGCTTGTCTGCTACTCTGCTTTGGACTTTGGTAAGTAATTTTATTAATTTTTAATTTTAATTTAGCCTAAATGTCTTTCAAATTTGGTACTATTAATTTTAATTTAGCCTAAATATGCATACTATTAATGTTTTCTGTTAATTAGGTCTCCACTTTTTATGTAATTTTGATGATGACAAATAAATTTAGGGATATAAGAAAAAGAATAAAAATTGATTTTATGTTAATTTAGGAATAATTGATTTTAATTGATTTTTTTGTTAATTTAATTGATTTTCTGTTAATTTAGGAATAATTGATTTTATTTTTAATTTGGGTTTGGGAAGTCTTGCTAAGAAGCTGATTGAAACAAGAAGACATATGACTTTTACATATGACCGAAAGAAGCTCTTCAAACGTCAATAAATAAATTTTTTTTATTAATATATTTTACTCCCCTAAAATATATTCTGATTCCGACACCGTTTAAACGCACCAAACACTTCAAAACACCAGTAGAGGAATTGAACGAGCACATTGACTCTTCAAGTGACAATTCTAACTTTATTATTTTCATCTTGCATACACCTTTAAACTTTGACCCCTTTTTTTTCGCCTTAGCAAAAAGTACAAAAGATAAAGAGATTCTTAATTTGTTATATTATGAGAGTTGTATTTAATAATTATGAATTACAATTTTCTTCATTATACTTATCTTTTAATTTATCTTAATACATATTAAACACCGTAACCCAATAAAATTTGTTATAAATAAATATGTTTCTGTTATTATCGTTAAAAATAATATTTGTATATAGATAGAAATTAAAGAATACATTATGTAATGGAGGAAATCATCCATAAGCGACTAGCTCAAACATAATCCCAAAAACAAAACATTAAAATAAAAGGTTTGTCTCCCAGAATCAGGATCTTCTGTGAGGATTTCTCTGTGAGGATCTTGTAAGAGTTTTGTTGTGGAGTTGACAACACATTAAAAAAGAGATCCAACGGCTCACAACGTTTTGATAAGAATTTTTTTTAAAAGTTGACAGAAAATTAGAAGTCACCAAACGCGTTTATTTTTACATATAATTTTTTTAAATTTCTTAATAAAATTTGCAAGCCGTTGAATCTCCTTTTTCTTGATAAAATTTGTGAGTAGTTGGATCTCCTTTATAACGAGACATTAGTTTTTGGAGAAGTGATCTTTTGGACTACATAAATCATCACTATTACAATATTATTGACTAATCGTATAGAGTACAAAACAAACCCACAAAAAAGTCTCACGTAAATAAGAAACAAACTATCAAAAAAAATAAATCACTTAAATGAGAATTAAACACACGGCTTCAAGATCACAAAACCTTACAAATTAAAAGGTCGCATAACCTCAAATTAAGGCATTGCTGATTTGTGGACAAGAATTTTTTTTGTAATTTATTATCGGAAATTGATATTTTCATAATATTTTTTTAATATTTTCACATAAAAAGTGTCGCTATAGATATATAGCGACGGTGAAAATGTCGCTATAGTGAAAACGTCGCTATCGCTATAGGATCTATAGCGACGGTTTTAATATGAAAATATTATTTTTTGTTGTAGATTTATCAGTTTCTTTTATCACCCTATGTTTCATGCTTATGTCAAAATTAATGGTACGTTTGGATTGGATTGGATGAATGAATGTGAGAATGCAATGACTTATTCCTATGAAATGAAAAAAATTGTTTGTTTGCAATTGGAATGAAATGAAACCATTCTCATTCCTCTCAAATTTATGAATTTTATTCATTGGAGAAGGGTATGGAATAATTTATTTAAGCTAGAATAGAATTGAAACATTCCACTCTTTATCCTATTATCTATTCTATTCATTCACCTGTAATTTCATTCTTTTAAACCAAACATAGCATAGCATAAGTGTCTATATAGACTATATATGTTGATCATTTCGATTTGAATAAGTGAGTTATTATTGTTTAAATAAGGTATTAAACGTTATTGAAATTTTAGACAGATAGTTACCAGTATCGGTCCTGGGCTAAAGCCCAAGGTGCTCGGGCTTTAGGTCCAAAAATTTTTAGGGTCCCCTTAAATATTCTCTTCCTTTTATTATTTAAATAGAATACTTAAATATTTAAGCAAATAATCAATCTGTAATATTCTACATGTGACGCCCCCAAAATATGTATACATCACCTATTTTGAGTCGTCAATAACATGGTACAGAAATAACTACAAATTTATTAATACAACATAAAAACTATCAGTTTAGATACAAATATTACCATCTAGATAATATTCACACCCAAATAAGTCCTCTATACAATTATTGGTATATTATTTTATAAAAATGGTGAGGACTACTAAAATAACTCTCTAGAACCATCATTCCACACCCCGACTAGAACTCGCTACATTCTCGCCTTCTGAGAAGAAAAATAGAACAAAAAGAAAAAGGGTGAGCTCAACTAGCCCAGTAAAGAATATTATGACTAAGATAATATAGAACAAATTATCGTTAGTCTTCAACAGGAAAAAATCTGACAAAATACAATAGACAACAAGTTTCAGATCAATATTCGCAGCGAAAATAATAATTCAAAAAGAGTTACGTAGAAAATGAAATCTACTTTTATCTATGAATTTAAAAGTCTATCATTAATATTTTATCCATGTAACTTCAATCAATATACAACTGGAATGAAATATTCATATTTGCACTACAGGTCAAAGATATACATCAGTTGGTCATGTTCATCTCAACACATGTACATCTTTACATTACAGCCAAAGATATTCATCATAAAATCATTAATCTTTGCACTACAGGCAAAGATATTCAATAATATCATCATTTAGGATTGAGGATGATGAAAAATATTTTAAAGAAAACGAATCCAGTGAAACAAAAAAATAAATATTAAGGATTCGTATTTCGGTTTATCTATGTCCAAAAATACCTTATAAATAATCATAGTGGAGCAAAATTCAAGAATGATCAAAACATGGATACAATCAAAGCTAGTATCCATAATAGATATTTTGGACAAAAAACGAAAAATTTAATTTTTCTGTTAATAGTGTCGTATTCATGAATAGTGATGTATACGTGAATAGTAACCCCGACACTAAAAGACAAGAAATTCACAAGAAAAATACTATCAATATTCCGGCATAATGATATTGGAAGAAATAATATCATTTTTTTAAAAAATAATATCCCTTACCTCCAAAAAGACAGTACTTCTGACTGGAATACTGGATATAGTGCTGAAGGGAACTTGTTCCGTATAGCAACACTCAAAGTATCAAAATACTCACAAGAATACGCACACCAAGAATCTGAATTCAGCAACTTAACACATGTTTAATGAGGCCCACAAAATGTAAAAAACATTTTTCTTAAAATAAATATTTTAAACTTCAAAAGAATCATTATTCTAGAACTTCAAAACTTCAATAATTCATAATAAATAGCTCGTTTATCATAAAAATTCGAACCTTATGTCATTTCTATAGAAAATTTCATTCTCTACAACTTTACAAAAAAAAATTCAAAATTCCAAACAGAAATTGATCGAAATTCATAAACGGGCGATTTTATAGGCTATAATCAAATTTCAGTCTAGAAATGGGCCCACATACATGTTTAACATGTTTTAAATAATTTTTTGTAACAAAAATACTCTTCCTTCTCATATACTCATATATCCTATATTAATTATAAAAATATCACCATTATTATATTATTAAAATATAATAATATATTTAAATGAATTATTTATCAGAAAAGATAAAATAACAATTTTTTAACAATTGTCATATTAAAATTTTTTCCATCTATATCCACATAAAATGAATATTTTTCTTATCATATAAATCAATAATTAATTATTCACAAATAATACTACAGAATATCAATTCTGATACCAGGCAGTTCCCATGAAAGAGGGGCTTTCCAATAAGGATTTCTCCTTGCTGGCGCGCAATTAGGTGACCAAATCTCTCCTTAGACAGAATTTTTTAGACATTGCCAATAATGTTATCTAATAATATTATTCAAATAATATGAATTATTGATCTGATAATGAAAATACTGTGTAGTGACCATTATTGAAACAACAATAATATAAAATATCAATGTAGCAATTATTGAATCAATTAAATAAAATATTGAACAGTAACTACTGTAACAATTATTGAGTAATGCCTTCCTACGTAAGAATCAATAATTTGTGCAATACTGTGTGCTACTGTGTTTTAACCACCGGGTATTCCAACAGTATTAACGGTAACAACTACGCCGTTATTTATAAACAACTTATACTTATCGTTTTCTTCATCCAACTGCTTTCCGTTATGGGGCCCACACAAGGCTGCGCCGTCGTACGAATATTCCCCGACTGTAAGAATATTCCACGACTAAACTAATATTCTCCGATAAAAACGAATATTTTATAACCACTTACATATTTGAAATATTTGCGCATTTTATCCATAACTAACCACATTAATCAAATCAACCCTTACTATTTCAAAATAATAAATAGAGGAAATTTGATTTTATTTATAATAAGTTGGGGTCTTACACTACATATACTGATTATTGTAATATTCTACATATTTAAAGCATATAATTTGTACAAAACAATTTAATTATTATGTACCTGGAGGTTTATAATTAGATTTAGTTTTTTGGGTTTTTTAATTATTTGGGAGTAGTGTTAGACACTTAATAAAGGAGGCCCTATTTGGTAATTACTTTTTTAACTTAGTGATAATGTGATATCTAAATGATGCTTTAGAAATATTGAAATAATCGGTTATTATATTTGATATTTTTTCCTTTTTTTGTTCAGAAAAAATTCTTTCTTTTTTTATGTCCGTCTTAATAGCAATTCGCAAAAGGCACTTTTTTTTGTTATCCGCTTTAGGCCCTTCAAAACTCAGAATCGGCCCTGATAGTTACCTTTAGATTTTCAAGTTCGATTTTTACCTATGTTTGAATTTAATTTATTTTTTATGTTAAGTTTATAACATACTTATGTTTATTCATAAGTTCTTAGTAATATTACTAAGATTATTTATCTTGACATGGGATTTTTAGCATTATTAAAATATTGAATGAGATCAAGGTTATATATATATACATGGGTCCATCCACAGCAATCGGTTGTTGGGGAGCAACCCATTTTGGCCAGCCGGTAGAGCTTGTACCGGCCTTAGAGAATTTTTTTTTATAAGCCGGTACAAGCTCTACCGACTGGCCAAAATAGGTTGCTCCCCAACAACCGGTTGCTGTGGATGGAGACCATATATATATATATAAGATGGAACTTTTTAATTTCATTTTGTGTGAACAAGAAGTTTTCTCCATCTCCTTTACTTTGACTAAAAAAAAATCTCTTAATATGAACTTTTACTTTATAATTAATGAGCAGAAATTGATATTTTAATAACACTTTTTAATATTTTTATATGAAAAGTGTCACTATAGATATATAGCGACGGTGAAAACCATCGCAACAGGATCTATAGCGACGATTTTTATGTAAAAGTATCATTTTTAAAAAAAAATATATTATTTTTTGTTGTGAATTTAATAAATTTGTTGTCTTATAATTCGTAATCGATGAAATTAAGGCACGTATACATTGAAGAAACATTTGACTAACATGACCTAGACATGTCACACTTCATGTAATTAAATTACTGAGTATTAGTACTCAACAAAAGTGTGTTGTGTTTTTCTTTTTGAAGCAAATTCACAAAAAAATATATATATATATATATATATATATATAATTTATAATTAATATAACCTATTCAAAATTTTATAATAATAAATTTTAAAGTTCGTATTATATTTTTAAATTGTTTTATTGATGAAATGTATCGGCTAAATTCAAATTAGTTATTTCATATCATTTTCAAATTTCAGTATTTTTTCAAATTAACTTTAAAATGTCAAAATGAAACTATGTAATGAAACAGTATGACAACTGAATTTATCTTTTAAAAATGAAATATAATTTATTAGGGACTAATCTATCTAATAAAATACAAATAATTTTGAATTTTCCGCTCATTCAATAAATCATCTGGGCCGTCCAAAGTTTGGGATAAATCTCACCATCCATCTATCTAATAAAATACAATCTATCTAATTCTATCTATCTATATCTATATTCTATATATCTAATAAAATACAAATAATTTTGAATTTCCCGCTCACTCAATAAATCATCTAGGACGTCCAAAGTTTGGGATAAATCCCACCATCCATCTATCTAATAAAATACAAATGATTTTGAATTTCTCGTTCACTCAATAAATCATTTGGGTCGTCCAAAATTTGGAATAAATCTCAACGTCCATAGTGCCGGAGGCACGGGACTGTTGCTAGTCTACTTACATTATTTGATTATATTACGATTTTATAAATGTTTTTTAATTCTTTTTTTTTCTTTTTAAATAGATAGCATAAATTAATCGTTTACTTGGTCCATTAAACAAGGGTCCCTACTAATTTATGACTTATTTCTTTTGACTTATAAGATTTGTACAATTGTACTGTCTTTGCACTTTGATCCTAACACTAGGATTGATTCACTACGTATGCGTTCATACATGTTTGAACGAGTAAAGAAATGCAAAACTTATGTTTATTGTTAAGAATAATTTTAAAATATATACACGGAATGATTCATAACAAGTACTACTATTTGTTATGAATTAAAAATGAATAAACGCTATCATGTTAAATACTTCCACATTAATTCATCATCAATGCAGCGCGTACACCTGCGTAGACTGTTGAACCACGTCCTTACCTGCACGTGGGCTGGCTTTGCCAAGCTAGACGAATCAAATCATCGGAGAGCCACACCTTAAAGGTTCTGGGGGTCCGGTACAAAATGTACCGGACGTTAGTGCAGCACAATGTTGTTGAATTTTATTTTTTTTTTACCACAATTATCAGAATAATAAATAAAAAATAATAGAGTAAGTTTGAATAAAAAATTGTGTAAAAAAAGTATACTTTTTATTAAAAAAAACACTGTAAACAGCACTATTAAACAACACTGTAAACTTTTTATACCTTTCAATAAAAAGTATATTTTTTTTTACAGTTTTTTGTTCAAACTTGCTCTATTATTTTTTATTTATTATTCTGATAATTGTGGTAAAAAAATAAAAAAATTAACACTGTACAGCACTAACGTACGGTACAACACCTCCCCCATTACACTTTAAAAGATAGTTGTTAAGGTTGAAGAGTCCAAAATTTATAAATACCCCACATCAAAGTCTCATACCATCGATATGGGACACAAGTCTCATATTTTTAAATTAGGATCATAACACATCATTAGCATCATTAGCGTTCAATACAAGAACTAACGGCCGAGATTAGAACTAAAAAATTTATGTCCGCTACTAATAATAGCGATTAGTAGCGACATAACCCGTTTTTCGACTGTTGATTCTTATATTCACTTAATCATATTTGTGTGTGTGTGTGTGTGTGTATATATATATATATATATATATATATATATATATATATATATATAGTAGGGAAGAGTAACCAATTTTATATGGTTTTGTGACAATATTGATGATGATAATGATTTTGGTCAAAAAAGAACGATTCAAAGCTATAATTAACAATTACTTAAACAATTAAAAATTAAAAATTAAAAAAAAATATAATTAACTTCATAAAAAGTAGTCCTATCATGTCTTTCATATTGTGGATAATAGAGACGTAATATCAACTCTTCACCCTTTTGTGGATTTGACCCACTTACCTCCAAATTAGTCCAAGCCAATAAATAAATTTACATAATTGTTATATTTATAAGATTTCTTGTTTTTTTTACTAACCCTCTCTTACGCGATCGTGGGACTTTGTTATATACTCCCACTATTTTAGAATTAAAATTTTATTTTTTTGAAATTAATTTGTAAATTCTAGCTAAAATTAAAAATTAACAAAAAAATATTTAATTAATTATACAAAAAAATATAACAATTATAAACTAACAAAATACTCATGTCCAAAAAACAAAATACTACTAATTAGTGTTTTGAAAACGTAAAAAACTATGAAATGTAATAATGTGAGAAAACTAGTGAAAAATAGTAATATAAGTCGTTTTAGAATTTCTAGTAAACATTAATTGTTTAGTTTCAAATATTACCCAAGTAATAAATATAACTTTGGTCCTCTCATTATTTTTTGTCTAATAAATAACACTCTTTTTTCAATATAAGGACAATATAGATAATTAATATTATATTTAATGATATACAATCATTTCCTTAATACTTGTATACAACTCTAAAACGACTTATATTAAGAAACAGAGGAAGTAGCATTTTTTCCTGAATTTATCTTGTTTGCAAGTTTTTTTAAGGAATGAAAAATTTGGTCATCTTTTTTGTCAAAATTCTTTATTAAAAATTAAACGAATTTAGGCGAGGAAATTATTTTTTTAATAAATCTTTTATATTTTCTAATATAATCTTATTGAGTCGCTAAAAATAAATTTGAAGCTTTTTTTACTCTCCTACTTTACTTTTCTTAACTTAAATGAAAAATATATGACATCCTTTTGAGGTCCTGGGAGTAACAAACTATACATTTAGTATTTACAGTGAAATTTAAAACATGTGCTACAAGACCACCCCATGGCAATGGCATTATAAAGTTGAAGAAGGAAAGAATACACAAAATTTGGAAACCAGGTATCATCACACAACCCTCTCAATTTCTCCCCTTAGGTTGATACCTGTTTTTTCCTCCTTTTTGTCTGTTTTTCTTTATTTTCTTACTCTACAGTTATTTCCAGAATAGTGGTAAGTCTGGGTTTTCTATATCTCCTAAGAAGCAACGAAGAGCACACAACACTGACAGAGGACATGGCCATACAAGCACCGGCGGCCCATGGTGGCAATTTGAACTTTACGAGAGGAAAGAAAACACCAGCGGCGATAGGGATTGCAATGACATTGTAAGCCATGGCAAACACATAATTCAATCTGATGCGAGAAAACGTCTTTTTTGAGAGATCAATGGCTGTTATAACATCTTCCAAGTTATTCCTCATCAACACATAGTCGGCAGCCTCTATTGCAATATCTGTTCCTGCCCCGATAGCCATACCAACATCGGCAGCAGCTAAAGCTGGTGAATCATTAATACCATCACCAACCATGGCAACCGTGCTTCCATCTTTCTGAAACGAACGGATTACATCTGCTTTTCCAGCTGGCAGTACCTCCGCTCTTACATCATGAATACCAACCTGCATACCAAGTATACGTCATTCTTTGCTTCATTACCAAGTATGTTCTAACAATAAAACTTTCCCAAAGTTTTGCTGCATATAGTAATATACACAAAAGTATGGTACAGTTGCACCAAAAACAAAGTTCAACCCCAAATAAAATGTACCCACCTCCTTAGCAACAGCCTGAGCTGTCCTCCAGTTATCCCCTGTAACCATGACAGGTTTGATACCCATTTTCATCAGGCCTTCCACAACTACAGCAGCTTCTCTCTTTAGTGGATCCGCTACGCCCAGAACGCCGATTAAGACAGCACCATATGACACTAGTATGCCGGTATTTGCACTTTCTTCCAGTTCTACCACAAACTTTTCAACATTGGTTGGGATGGTGATGCCGTTTTCAGTAAGCAAACTACGATTACCAACCTGTCGAGTATAAATGATCTCGTATAAGCAAAAAAACAAAAAACCACAAGTTTATGAATCATATTTACTACTCATATGGTTTGATCTCCTGTTTCTTTTCTTTTTTCTCTTTCTTTTATTGTTTTGTTCTAGTATGGAACGTAAGAAACATGGTGTCAAACTTACCAAAACCTGCTTCCCGTTGATAAAGCACTGGACACCTCTTCCAGGAAGAGCACAGAACCCCGACGCATCATGAAGCCATCCTGAGTACTTGGCCTCTTTCTCATGGTATTGGACATCTGTGGTAGCAGAAGGCTCTTCAAAGAAATGGAAATGTCGGGCATAATCTATGATAGCTTTCCCCAAAGGATGTTCACTGCTAGCCTAAAACATAGAAAAGCAAAGTCTTAAGGTCCATAATGTCATTATCACACATAAACAACGAGGTCCAACACCCCTCACCACCCCACCCACCAAATAAATAAATAAATAAGGCGGCAATAAACTAAAATGTAGATTACATAACAGGTAGACACTACCCTCATCAAAATGAGAAAATGAATAACTAGTGGTATTTCAGTTGGTTACACAATGGAGGTACCCCTCCATAGTTGAAGCATGAGGATAAAAGGGATAGTCATACAAAGGCGGCAGTAATATGACTAGCCTCAACAAGAATGAAACTACAATTATTATGAACTAAATAATAGAAGAGTTCAAATTTAGTTTAGTAACTGAAAGTTACCTCTGCTGAAGCTACCAATGTAAGAAATTCTCCACGACCCAATTCCGTGAAAACTTTTGCCGTTGTAACTGTAGCTTTCCCTTGGGTTAAAGTGCCTGTTTTATCAAATACAACATAATTAACCATCTGAGCCCTCTCCAAGGCATCTCCTCCTTTAATTAGCACGCCATTATTAGCTCCAACCCCAGTTGCAACCATGACAGCTGTTGGGGTGGCCAAGCCAAGTGCACATGGACATGCAATCACTACAACTGATATTGCAAACATGAGGGCAAAAACAAAGTAATTGCCATTTTCAGGTAGCCACTGTTCTGGGTAAGAACCAAGAACTCCACCAACATACCTACAAAAAGATGTTTTGACATGAAAATTATAGTATTTTTTACTATAACTATCAGTTTAACTACATGAATATGACAAAACAGATTGTAATTTACTTACCAACCAAAAAATGTCAATAATGAAAAAGCAACAACTGTCGGGACAAAAATGCTTGCAACCTGCAAATAACAGTGCCACATACTGTGAGGATTTTTAAGTTTATAACCCATTTACCAAAACATATTCCGGAACAAATATCAGAAGTCATAAATATAGAAAAATGACTGCACACAATTACTACAACAAAATCATCAAATTGATAATAATGTAGACTTTACTGCTGAAATAACTGATTTGTGTTACTCCCTCAGTCCCATTTTACAAGGAAATTTTGAGTGGCATAAAGTTTAATTAATTGGTATTTCAAGTAATAAAATATATATACTTACCAACTTTAACCTAATTGAACTTTGAAGTATTATATAAAACTCTCCCATTGCTTCCTCCAGTTTCTTCATTTTCATTTAGGAACTTTGTGTCGAGACTAAATGATATTTGCTAAATATTTGACCATGTGATCTCAGAAATCTGTATTTGTTTTCCTTCTTTATATTGAGTTTCTTTCTTTATATTGCCCTTGAAATTGATATATGAGATAGGCAAGTTTTTAGATGAAGTGGAAATTGATACGTTTGCTATATCTAATGAGAGTTTGTAACAGATTAAAAGTGGATTATTGTAGTTTTCTTCAATTTTCTATCCTTCCTCTATTCGAATTAGGTTTTCTAATCTGCAGACTTGTTCAAATTAATTGAAATTGATTTCAGATTTTAGGGGAGAACCGCACCTGAACCAAACCTGAGCCGTAACCGACAGCAATCACACCAGAGGCTTTTTGTGTGCCTGGCTGCCTGCATTTGCATAGTTCTAGAACTGCATATCCAGTTGCAGGTGCAGTTGCCCAAAACTGCACCATGCTCTCCCCTAAATTGTCTAGAGCGCGTTAACATTAAAAATATTCTATTCTTCTATTTCAACTTTCAGGCTCTCCCCTAAAAAATTTATTCTTTCTGCTTCCTTGAGCAACCATTCTTGTTTTACTAAAAATTTTCTAAGCACTCATTTTCTTGGCAAGCTATTGGTAAAATAATCTTCTATTCTGTTTTAGTGAATACCATCCCTATATAGAATTCTAAACTCTAAAATCTATATATATGGTAAAAATATTTGACAGAAGTTAACTGCAGTTGTATCTGAGAAAAGAAAGCCACATTACAGCCCCTTGCTCACTCAGTATATCATTTGACTAGCTAAGAATTACAATTTGGAAACAAGTAATTACTGAATAATTTTTTGTACAAGTAAAAGCAATAATTAATGAATATGCAATCCCCAGATCCAGAAAAATATGAACAAAGGAAGCTAGAAATAAAATGAAAAATAGAAAAAGGAAAGAACTTCAATTTAAAGAACAGTAAGCAAAAAGTGTGGCCTTAAGAACCAGAGAACTACTTAACCACCAATATGAGATAAGTAAAATAGAATGCAAAGATACAGCTTATACTTCGTTTAGCAATTGATACTTACATAATCAGCAAATTTCTGAATAGGAGCTTTGGACATCTGTGCCATCTCGACTAGAGAAATTATCTGGCTCAAAACTGTGTCAGAACCTACTTTGGTAGCTTGTATGTGAAGGGAACCATGTGAATTTATGGTACCACCAATTACTGACGAATTGACCTCCTTTGAGACAGGTGATGATTCACCAGTAACCATACTCTCATTGACATAGCTGGAACCCCAAACAACCGTGCCATCCACAGGAATTTTTGTGCCAGGAAGGACTTTCAGAATATCACCGGGCTGAATCAGCAGAGCATCTATTTCCCTTTCTCCAATATTCTTGCCACCTAGCATCCAATAGAGATAAAATTATTCATTAGGTTACAGTTCAGATATATGATCGGCTTGCATCATGTTTTGAATGACTTGCGAGGAATAACATAAAACTTATAAGTTATTTATCTGTAAAACTTTAAGGTTCCAAATTTATCAGACACAAAGACTTCTTGCTTTTATTTTGTGTCGGAGTTTTCTTTGTTTGTTTTTTTTGTTTTGTTTGGGGGGGAGGGAGAAGGGGGTTCTTTCCTTTTTCGGGGAGGGGGTTAAGTGGAGTGTAAGAAAACAGGTAAAACCATCAATTTGTAAATCAATTCATCTGAAACCTTCAAATAATGTAAAGGCAGCATACCCTTGTCTGTGAGAAGTAGCAAAGCTGTTGCTGGTGCTAGTTCTACCAACTTCTTTATAGCATCTGATGTTTTTCCTTTAGCAAGAGTTTCTAAATACTTCCCTAGAAGAACAAATGTTATCAGCATTGCACTTGTTTCAAAGTACGTAGGTGACCAAAATCCAGTTACTGCACCATATAAAAGCGCACAGACAGAATAAAAATAAGAAGCTGAAGTTCCCAATGCTACCAGAACATCCATGTTCGTTGAACCATTTCTAAGAGCTCTCCAAGCTGCAACATAAAAACGCTTCCCAATAACAAACTGAACAATAGTCACTAAGGCCCACTTCAACCAATCACCCATTTGGAATGGTCCACATTGCCGAAGCAATAACGAATACAGTAGAGGAATGCTTGGGCAAACAACTCGCATGAGAAAGACAGGAATCTGGAAACAATTTTTGGAGTAAAAATTTAGTAAATTGAAATGTGAGTGACTCTAACTGTGCACAAGGATTTTAATATGTTATTTATAGTTTTATACAAAGGGATAATCCCATGAAATATGATAGACTTTAGTGTGCTATATATAGATGTTACATAGACAATAGCCAGCAGAGTAACATATAAAGAAGGGCAGGAATTTAGCCATCTCCTTTAACAAGTTTAAGGCTTATTTTGATGTTTTCTAAAGTAGTAAAGTACAATGAATCAAAAGGGAATTTTTTTGAATAAGAAACTTCTTTTTGCATATCCATTAAGTAGGCTGGCTTCAAAAGGGGCTAATAGAGCAAAACAAAAGTCAAATTAGGATATAGTTGCATATATAAATAAAAATTGAAAAAAAATATTACTTTTCGTAAAAGAGACGGAGAAGGATGAAACTATAAATATAACAGTGTCAGAGGAAAGTTATATACTCACACTGAGAAAAAGACTAGCCGTGAAAAGTCGAAACATGTTTGAGGATTCTTCAAGATCCTTAGAAGTCATTCTCGTATAAGGGTTTCTGACATGTAGTTTAAACTTCCCAGAGCTTCCTTCTTCAATCCCATCAACTAATGATCTAGAACCAAGAACCACGGGATCATAGAGAACTTCTAATTCCTTTGAAGTCCTGTTGAAACAAAATTGTCTTACTCCCTTCAAGCTGCAAAGTATTCCATCTAAAAGCTGTATATCCAATTCACTCAATATCCCAGTAACACCTAATATGATTTTATCCTGCTGGCTGCTCTGTACAAGTGAACCTTCAAAACCAGCATCTTCAATTGCTTCCACTATTTCATCCTTACTAATTATAGTAGGATCATACTCGACCTCTCCTAATGAGGTAGCCAAGGCAACAACTGCCCTTTTTACACCAGGGAGCTTTCTCAAGATGCCTTCAACAGAATTTACACATGCTGCACATGTCATACCACCTATGGTGAACTGCCCCACTAACGTTCCATGTGGATTTGTTCGAGATGAACTGGGTTCGGGTATAATCTCGGCCTCAAAACCAGCATCTTCAACTGCATTCTTAATGTCTTCATCCTGAAATCAAACAAATAAGTAAAAAGTTAACTAATTTAGAAAATTGGATCTCACCTTTTTGTTTTTATGTTCCTCTAACCTTTTGTATTTCTTTACCAGATAATCAAATTGCACGCATAATAAATAGTGGATGTAAATTGTAAGTATCGAATGAATAACTAATATTAGCTCAAAGATGATTTAAGTATTGGTAGTAAACTAATCCATTTCACTGAAAATTTTGAAAGAACAGTTGAATAAAAATACACCAAGAAGAAATTATTTTCATTTATTAAATATCTATTATTACTAAATCAGCCATGACTACCTTGTTACCTAAGGTTCTTTTTCTTTTCAAGCTATATTCCCATCCACAGCCCATTCTTATAAAAGCAGTAACAATTCTAGTTCCATAGTAGCTTATATGATAAATCCAGATAAACCAACAATTAATTGGCTTGACTATAGATACAGCAAAAACAAACATCTCAACTGTAGTAACGTCATAAACAATTAACAAATAATTCATCATACATTAATCTACCACATTCATAAGAC
The DNA here is from genome assembly GCA_020205505.1 of Panax japonicus. NCBI lineage: Eukaryota > Viridiplantae > Streptophyta > Magnoliopsida > Apiales > Araliaceae > Panax > Panax japonicus. The sequence goes on from CM035102.1 coordinate 64,841,300, forward strand.
GGGATCATATTAGAGGGCATGAGCAGATAAAATGTAGATCAATCCACAAAAATGCCTGGAAAGACCAAAATTAACAATTTAACATTAGTTAATATAATCCCAAGTAGCTGGGACAGGCTTTGTTTGCTTGTTTATTTGAACTCGGACATAACAAATCATCATCAAAAACACCATTAAGATGAAATTAAACCAACTTGGAAAACATAAATCACAAAAAGCAAGTAGAATCATAAGAAGACTAACGTTGACCAAACTGGGATCAAAAACCACATCCGCCTTGTTCTGTAGCAAAGCCACCGAAGCCCTAAGGACCCCTTTTAAGCTCATCAAAGCTCCTTCTACGGAATTCGAACACGCTGAGCATGTCATCCCGCCAATTCTCACCTGAATTCTCTTCATACCTTCCTCAACTTTTACCGAATTAGCCTCCTCCTCATCATAGGAATCGAGGAGCCGAGCGTCCTCTAAGTCTCCGGCCGACGAGTTTCGGCCGGCGGTTAGCTGAAGGTCCCTATAACTTGGCGCCATTGAGAGAATCGAGACGACAATACACCAACAGACTTAAATCTTGGTGAATATATATATCGATATTGAGATATATACATACATATATATGTATATGTATATTTATATTTATATATACATATACATATATATATTAAGGAAAGAAAATCTGGAAAGAGAGAGAGGCGGATACAGCGAAATTGTAATTGAAAAAGCTGGTGAAGGAAGGGGGGAGGAGGAGAGAGAAATGGTGCCGAAATTACTAATAGAGTCTCCGGGATTATGATTATTACGACATTGTCCTTGTACTTCCTGGTATTGTACTACACGAGGAAACACCAACTACTTGATCAAAGTCAATATAATATAATATGCGCAACGGTTGAGCTAATGAACAACCAAACCAATTACTATTATTGTTAAATAGCATTTGATGTAAAAGAAACAAAATAATAATATAATTAAATTTTAAAAAATATATATATATAATATGACATAGTTACATGTTAATGACTCTAGAGAGCTGAGTCATACTTCATAATACAATCTATCTAACAAAATATAACTGATTTTAAATTTTTCGTTTTGGAATAAATCTCACTGCGCATGTAGTGTCGGAGGTACGGGGCGCAACCAGTAAAATCATAAGATAGATATATATAGATGTAGTTAAAAACATGACAGTTGATATTATCAAAGTACAAATATTGTCAGAACAATAAATATTATTAAAAAATTTAATTGTCGCTAGAACAATTACAAAAGTATTGTCAAATGTGTATTTGTTCTAACGTCATAATTTTTGCTCTAGCGATATTATGGGTACGACTACGACTACGATTGAATTTTGACTTATTATATATTGAGATGTAGACTCGAATTTGTGATTTTATATAATAAAAAAGAGAGGCAATTACACTAAAAAGCACTCCATTTCAATTAATTTTCTATGCATCAACAATGTAGGAAAATTGTATATTAATAACAACAAAATTATGTGTGATCATTATTATATTAATGATTAATGATGTGTGACAGTCCTATAATTATTTATGTAAAAGTTTACTATACCATTAATCTTAGATAAAATATATGAATACATACCATTTTAATTTATCCAAATAATATCGACATACAAATTATCAAGCTAACAACAAGGATAAAATTTTATTGTATCTTTGTGTTTAAAATGTAAAATCGCTAATAAATAAATAAATAAATAAATAAATAAAAATCTTATATTCTTAAAGAAAAGGAGTAGTAATTTTGGATTTGTCTTCATATCGGATGCTATCCATTTGCCAAACATTAAAAATACCCAATCGTGCAAAAATCAAGATAAGGGTACTCCTGGAATGCTGGCATGTCCTTCCGTTATGGCCTATGGCTAACGCACGCGGCAGCTGTCGGGAAATAAATTGACCCTTGATCCGTCTTGTTGCTTAGAATTCACTTCTTTTACCATTTTGGGCCGTCGCGGTAGCTTAAAATTTGGAAGTTTCTATATACTAACTTTTTCTTCTTCTCTTTTTTGGGACAAATTGTTTTTTTTGGTGGTATTCGATTTCAAGACATTTACGGTTCGTCTAAGATAAATGAGCTGAATCTGAATAAAAATAATCGCTTAATAATTAACATATTTGAATTATAAAATTTTATTATTTTATCTCTGAAAAAATTCAAAGTTTTTATAAAGTTATTTAATATTACTTAATATAATAGTTAATATTTTTTTTAATTTTTTTTTACTTTATTGAGCTGCTCATTCAGCCATAAAAATCTGACTTAAGGGGTATTTGATAAAAATTGAATGAATCTGAATCTGAATCTTGAGCTGAATCTGAATCTGAATGAGCTGAATCTGAATGGAAAAAACTGTTTGATAACTGACATATCTTAAAGATCTGAATGACATATTTTTAATATTTTACCCCTCTGAAAAAATTCAAAGTTGTTGTAAATTTATTTAATATTACATAATATAATAGTTAATATTTTATTATTATTATTATTATTATTATTTACTTCATTCAGCCAACCATTCAGACCAAAAATTCGGACTTAACTATTCAGCCAACGCATCTGACCGATTCAGCCATTCAGACGATTTTTTTTCAAAACAAACGCACTTAATGATTCAGCCACTTACCGATTCAACCATTCAGACCCATTAAGTTCTAAACAAACAGCCCCTTAGTCATTCAGCTCAATCATCTGATCGATTCAGCCATTCAGACGATTTTTTCCAAAATAAACGCACTTAATGATCGGTCGATTCAGTCATTCAGATGTATTCAGTCATAAACAAACAACTCTTAAGTTGCTAATAATATGATCAGTCAATACGTTTGAAAAGAGTAAAATTGGGTCATGATAGTACACAACAAACAAAAGACGATCGGGAAGATGAAAAGAAAATCCAAAAAATAACACTTACGATATGTTTTGTTATTTAGCGTTCGAGGGGTTGAGTGTATTTAAAGCGTTTCAAAATTTAAATTTATTTGAAAATTTTATTTATTTAATTATGATTTATTATAAATATAATATTTTGACCATATTATATAAGAAAAAAAATCATATTTAAAGAAATTTATGATTCCGTCACGGCAACAACAAATAGTATAAAGTGGTACGTATCAAATTGGAAGATGAGTTAGTTTCCACTAGGACCAGCTAGTAGTGTATATTAGGAAGGAGCAAAGATTCTTTGGGGAGAATGGGAAATAATTCATTCACCCACTAAAACATGAAAGTGGAAACGCATTTCATTTAACTTTCCACCCAAACAACAACAAACTTTGCATTTACATTCACTACCATCCAATAATTTACACCTAATTCTTTACTTTTCTAACCCTTTTTCACTTTAGTGGGTTAGGTTTTACCTAGGGGTGGTCAAAATTTTAGGTTTTTGGGTATTGATTTTTCGGTATTTTAACACTTTTTAATATTGATATCGGTAATAATTTTTTGAATTTGGTAAAAATCGAAATACCAAAATTTAATAATATAATAATTAATAGTTAATGTTTTGTAGTTTTATATATTAAATAATTTTTTTTATATATTAATAGTTTCTGTATAATAGTAGTTTTATTAATTTTTTTATATATATTAATAATGTTTTGTAGTTTTATTTTATATATTAATTATTATTATTAGTTAATGATTTCTTAGTTTTAAAAAATTGTTGATATATAAAAAAAATATTTATTTATTATTAATAATTATATATATTACCATCCGGTATAACCAAAAACCGAACAAAAAAACCCGGTACCGAAATAATTTAGTACCGATTCCGATTCTTGCTTTTCCAGTAATTTCGGACCGGTACCGATTCGGTATTTTCCACACCGATTCGATTTTTTTACCGATGAGCACCCCTAATTTTACCTAAAGTTCTTATGCTACGCTTGAATTGAAAGAATCAAATAGTGAAAGAATCAAATAGAGAAGTGAATGAAACGGAGTGGGGTGAAATGTTTTATTTTATTGCTAGCCGGAATGAGTCATTTCATACCCTCTCTCAAAAAAAATGAAAATGATTCATTCCATTCCAATGAAGTAACAAAATAATTTTTTATTTCATTTCATATGAATGAATCATTCAATTCACATATTTATTCCTTCAATCCAAATATTTTATATTCAATATTAATGTTTTGTTATATATTTGTTAATCAAAAAGAATTTTATTTGTTAAATTTTTTTTATGATAGTATAAAATAACATGATTAATTTCTTCAATTTATTGTCCCTATTAAACTAGGTATTCGCTAAATTTAAGCGTAGGCATGAAATGTGAAACAAAATACTTTCTCAGTACCTACGTTCTATATTATTTGATTATTATTAATTTTTTAAAATTAATATAATAAATTTTTAAATTCAAAATTAACATAGATTCTGTGACGCCCCCAAAATAGGTATACATCATCTATTCTGAGTCGCCAAATACATGGTACAGAATACAAATATAATCTTTAATATACAACAAGAGAGCTGTGAGTTTTAATACAAATATTATCTTCTAGACAATATCCACTCTCAGAATAAGTCCTCATTATATTTATTGTCACACTATTTAACAGAATAGTGAGGACTACTAATACTATCATCTGGACTGTCACTCCGTTCTCCGACTAGTCCCGGCTACGTTCTCATTTTCTGAAGAGAACAGTGAAGGAAAGGGTGAGCTCAACTAGCCCAATAAGAAATATTATGACTAAGATAATGCAGAATAAATTATCATTAGTCTTCAACAATGTTAAACTGATAAAATACAATAGACATCAAGTTTAAGTGCAGCGGAACAAACAATCTATTAAAAGAGTCAAGTAAAGAATAAAATCTACTATCTTTTATGATTTAAAAAGGTTTTTCATCACTTTTATCACTGAGACTTAGCTTAATAAATAATTCACATCATCCCTGCACTACGGCCAAGGATATTCATTAGTATCACGACCACAAATTATCCATGCACTACGGGCCAAGGATATTCGTGTATTCATCAATGTTCCTGATCATGCCATAAAATAATTCATCTTTGCTCCCTTGGCCGAAGAGAATCCATAGCCATAATCATACCAAAAACTATCCATCAATGCACTACGGGCCAATGAGAATTTTTTCCACATTATTTATAACATTACAGTCATGATTATACCAAATAATCTATGGTCATAATCATATCAAGTCCATCTATGCACTACAGGCCACAGATGACTTTCGACATAATATAAACACGAGGATGATGACAATGATATAATAATTCAATAAAATAAGTTCAAGAATTAATTTATCCAGGAACTAATAACGTTCAAATTGTCAACATGATACTTCTTTGTAGAGTAAAATTCAAGAATGCTCAGAAGAATATTTCCATGAGAAGATACTGGATGAAGCGCAAATATCAAGGATATTCCACTAATTTCATGGAGTATAGAAGTCAAAACTTTAACCAACTGAGTATAATAAAGAATGGAATAACAAAAGAAATCACCATGCATGTTGTACTTCGCATAAACAGGTTATTCCAACAGAATAATAAATAACGGAACCAGGTCAGGCATAATACGTACCAACTGGATATTCCAACAGAATAATAAAGAATGGAATAACAATAGAAATCCCCATGCATGCGGTACTTTGCATAGACAGGTTATTCCAACATAATAATAAATAACAGAATCAGGTCCAGCGTAAAACGCACAAACAGGATATTCCAACAGAATAATAAAGACGAAACCAGGTCCGGCGTAAAATGCAAAGACAGGATATTCCAACAGAATAATAAAGACGGAACCAGGTCTGACGTAAAATGCACAGACAGGATATTCCAACAGGATAATAAAGAATGGAATAACAACAGAATTTCACCAAGTATGCGGTACTTCGCATAGACAGGTTATTCCAGCAGAATAATAAATAATGGAATAACGGAAGAATTTCACGAACTATAGGGTAGACCGCGTATACAGGTTATTCCAACTGAATAATAAAGAATGGAATAACAGAAGTTCTTTTCATGAATACGAAAGAAATAATACCCCTTACGAGTACAACAAATAATATCTGTTACCTTATAAAGAAGAGTACTCTGACGGTAAGACGGAAATATACTTGAAGAAACTTGCACTACGCTCAAAGTTTTTTTAAACGCTAAAGAAATACGCTCAAGATTATAGAAAAAGAATTCTCTCTACGATTTTTCTCTCTTAGAGTTTCAGTGAATTCGTAAGAAATAATGAAGGAATGAGCTTTTATTTATTGAAGAATGGACTGAATAGTAATCGATCCATGAACGGTCCAAATTGATTTACTTTTAAACGGACGGTCCAGATTGGTTTACAATTAAAATATAATATATTCTATTTATAATCTAATAAAACGAATAACTTTTAAAAAGATTTTACTATACAAACACTATGCAAACACTATGCATAATAAAATATAATATATTCTAATTATTGTGTAATAAAATGAATAACTTTATAAAAGTTTTCTGTTTTATATAAAAAGATTTTACTATTAGCCTAATAAAACGAATAATTTTATAAAAGTATTCTGTTTTATATAAAAAAATTCTGTTTTATTACATTAATAATACTAATAAAATAAAACTTATATATATATATATATATATATATAACAATCAACAATAATTGAATCAAATAACGTGAGATACTATGCAGCAACTACTGTAGCAATAATTGAATAAAACTGAGTGACTTCTCACATAAGCATCAATAATCAATACCGTGTGCTACTATGCAACCACGCGTATTACTGTACTTTTACTACCGAGTAGTTCAACAGTATTAACGGTAAAACTTCCACCGTTATTTTCATAAAAATATTTTTGTCATTTTTTTAATTCGACAATAATTCTGTTGCGGGGTCCACCAATAATTGTGCCGTCGTACGAATATTCCCCGACACAAAGAATATTCCCCGACCAATCGAATATAATATAACAACTTGCATACTTTGAAAAATTTATAAATATTACCCACAACTATAACATTATATTAAATCCACACCATAATATTCAAAAAAAAAATTAAAAAATTTAAATCTTTATTCGTAAAATTTGGGATTTTACAGATTCTTTTAATTTTAAACAATACATAGATGAATATTGTAAACTCTCTAAAAAGTATTACTTATTTATTGTAATTTTTAATGAGACATCTCAATTTTAAGTTTAAAATTATTTTAAATTAATTTTTAAAAGTCAATAATAATTATATAGTTTAGAATAGATGGAATATATATTTATAAATTTCATAAATAAAACTCTTTTTATAGATGGAAGGGGGTAAAAAATTGATAATATATAGTAGTATATACAGAAGGTACTATCTAATGTGGGCTATTTCCCCCCCCCCCCCCCCAATTACGGTAAAAAGAAATCAAAAGTTGGCACTAATGTTTTACTTCTATTTAAAATTTTATTCCTTACAATTTAGTATAATAAATAAAAATTAAAATTACATCTAAATGTGTCAAATATAAATCTTACTATCCAGAAAAAAAAGGTTGAGAAATAATATGGGTATGGAAATATCTAGGGGTCGTAGGTTGTACTGCATGCATGGATGCTTTAAGAAATAGCAAGGATAAACCAGTAATTTTAACACCGGAAGGTAGGTAATAGTATCATAAATAGTTGTACACTTGTACTGGATTGATTGCTTATCAAATTCTCAAACGTCATTTTAGGAATTTAATTTATAAGTAGGTCTATTTACAATGTTATCTTGTGGAGAAGGCATGGGCAGGTGACCTATAACGATATGCAGTTGGTACAACGTCAATTTACCAAATTGGATATCTACCCCTATTTTAAAAGATAGGGTAGGCTTGAACCGCATGTAACTAAGGCTGTAAACGAGTCAATATAGTTCGCGTTCGATTCGGGTTCGACTCGGATTCGTTAATAATAAGATTTAAATCTGAGCAATAAAAATAATTCGAATAAAAATATGAATAGAATCTGAGCAAGGTTATACTCGACTCGTTTAAAATTCAAACTACTCGAATTTTTGATTGTGATTCGATACATACTCGGTTAATACATTCTCTTATAATATATATAAATATAAATCAAATTAGGATAATTAATTATTATTTTGTTTTGTTTTTAATGTTAATTGTGATTATATATTTGTAAAGTGTAATAATAAATATATTTTATCATTTTTAAGTAAAACAACAAATTGAATTTATAATTATATTTATTATAAAATTAGTTATTATGTGGAGACACGAATTTGAATTTGAAGCTCGCGAGCAGTTTGAATAAATATTCAAGTCGAGTCGGATCGAATTCGAGTACTAAATATTCGAGTCGAGTCAAATCTGAGTAGAAATTTTCAAATATAATTCGAATTCGAGCCGAATTCGAGTACGAATTTATTATTTCGAGTCGAATTCGAGTAGCTCTCTGTTCACTCCGGTTCCACTCGTTTATACCCTTACATGTAACCAATTGGAGAGCAGATCCTCTGTCCCCAAATTCTTTGTCCTTCTTATGTCATACCACTTAAATTTTGATCCATGTCCTTTTTATTTAATTTTAAAATTAATTAATATTAAATAAGAGATTAGGTGTCAAAATTTAAGTGGAGGGAAACAAAAGGACAAAAAATTTGGAGACAAAGGATCTGCTCTCGACCAATTGTACTAGCTATCACCTTCCTAAAAGGAGGTTCTATGTTACTCCCTTATCGCACATATGTTACTCTATTATCTGAGAATTTACTATACATTTTTATGATAGTAAAGTGACTATTCTAATATCAGTGAGTGACTGCTCTATGATTGTAAGATGATCATAGACTGTATACATTTGAAATTTATTCAACTGTACACTTCTATTTATATATATATATATATATATATATATATATATATAGGTTAGGATAATAAATAGATGTCATTTTGCTTAAGGTGACCATGACCACCATACATTAAGAGAGAAGGAGATAAAAGTTTTTCAAAAAGTTATTCTCAAACTTGCGATGATTTAAAAGGAAATTTATAAGGACTTGGATGAAATTCTAAAATACAAAAATTATATTTATAATATAATTTCCAAATGTAATTTTATAAGAGTAAAATAATACTATTTTAAGCCATCTCATTAATGTGTGAGTCCACATTTTTTTATCGTAAGGTAGAGCACAATAATTTATAAAAAATTGATATTTTCACATATTTTTTTGATAAAAACGGGTTTCACCATGAAATTATATTAAATATCAAAAATTAATGTAAAAATATTATTTCTCTAATTTACTATTTTTTCGTATATTTTATTTTGTAAAATGGAAAAATAAAATAATGGGTATTATTTTGATAGAAAATTAAACTTGAGCATAAAAGACAATTTGAAGTGAAAATCAGGTGCATATCACGTGCTCCATGACTTTCATTAGATTTTCCAGTTTCATCGACCAGTCCACCCCCTACCGCTAAAGTTGACGATACAGACATCTTATGGTTCATAGTTGTTCGATGGTGGTTATTCCGAAGTTCTAACTGATTCAATTTCACTATGGCTAAACCCGAATCTTCAAACATTCGAACCGTAATTGAACCATTTGCAGAGTTCAAAAGTCCATCTTCAAGCTCCTCCTCATTCATTCGATCCCTCGCGCTTTCCACAGTCTCCGATTCTCAAACCCTAATTTACGCCGGCACCGTTTCAGGTAACCTCCTTTTACTCTCAGTCGATCATAGTCAAACCCCCAATGAAGAAATTATAGAAGATAAAGCTAAGCCGACACCCAGAAAAATTTCATTTGTGCGGTACGTTACGGTGAGCACTTGTTCAATTGATTCGATTCATGTAATTTCTGAAATTGAGGAAGTTCTAGTAATTTCCGATGGGCTTTTGTACTTTGTTGACTCATTTTTACTACAATCACTGAAAAAGTTGAGTTCTTTGAAAGGGATTAGTGCTGTTGGGAGGAGAATTCGGAGTGGGGAACCGAATAGTTTTACTGATTTGCAGGAGGTTTCGAGTGTTGGGTCGAGTTTTCTGCAGAAATTGGGAAGTGGGATTAGGTCAAATGGGGTTAAAAGTAGTGCCAAGGAATCTGAATTGTTGAATAAAGATCATAATTGTGTTTTTACCGCTGTGTGTGGGAAGAGATTGATGTTGATCGGGCATGATTCGAGTGAGAGTAATGGCGGGTCTGTTTTAATTCTGAAAGAAATGCAATGTGTTGATATGGTTAAGACCGTGGTTTGGGTTGATGATTCTATAATTGTTGGTAATTTTAGCGGATACTATTTGTATTCTTGTGTTACCGGGCAATGTGCTTTGTTATTTTCATTGCCAGATCCGATAACTAGTCCACCACAGCTTAAATTGTTGAGAAAAGACTGGAAGTTACTTTTGTTAGTTGATAATGTTGGGGTTAGTGTTAATGCTCAAGGACAACCGGTTGGTGGGAGTTTGGTATTTCATCATGCTCCTGATTCTTTAGCGGAGATAGGCACATACGTGGTTGTTATGAAGAATGGGAAGATGGAGTTGTATCACAAAAAATCGGGTTACTGTATTCAGAAGATTTCTTTTGCTGGGGAAGGAGTTGGCCCATTTGTTGTAGCAGATGACGAAAATGGCAACAGGAAACTTGTTGCTGTAGCAATACAGTCAAAGGTATGTTAACTTTCAACTGGTGTAGTGATATTAGGGTGATTAAGATAATCTTTGTTTTACTGTTTTTTATGGTATGCTAAGACTGCAATTTAGTTTCTGTTGTAGTTTATGAAATGCTAAACAGTGATCATGATTTATACTAGTGCTGGTTGCGAGTACATTGCATTTTTTAATCGGAAGAGTAGATAGTGGACTCTATCAGTATATAGTCAAATCTTGTAGGAATGATTAGGTTTATTGTAAAAGTGTTTTTTCCTCATTTTTTTCATGCTCTTTTTTCTTGTTTTTTGGTTATGTCGAGGGGGTGGGGGTGTTTTTTCTTTCTCCTATTCAGACGCCTAGATATGTATTTTATGCCAAATGATACGAGATGTCACTATTCATATACATTCCTATTCGTTTCTTGGGATCTCATCCCTTTGTTTATTAGATAAGGTTTGAAGAGTTATTAAAAAAATTAGAACCAAACTTTCTTGTCCAGTAGATATTTGATGCATTAATTTCAATACATCTCTTCTAACGAGAAAAAGGAGATTAAATAATGTTATGCGCACTCTAATTTAAAGAGTGTGTGTAATAATCATGGTTCAAAATCGCGGTAGCGGCCTATGTTTAGGAATGTTATTTTTTGACTCAGTATCAATTTCGGTATTGGTTTTGTGCGATACGCATTGTTAGCTAGTTAGGAGCTTAAAAAAGGTAAAAAATTTATTAAAAAAATTTCTAAACAATAAGAATAACAAGATGAATCAATTAATTTCACAAAAAACACTATGTAGTGCACATAACATTTTCTAAACGATAAAACAGACATCTCTCAAATATGTTTAATTAGTTTTACGTTTAAATAAAGTTCATATTGATGTTGTCTTAGCTCCCATGGTTGAGCACACATGTTATATATATTTAAGTACAATTTAAACTAACTAAGTATATTTTAAGTGCAATTTTTTTGAGGTTGTACTTAACTAGGGTTAACATAGGTACAAATTGTATATTAATTACATTTTTTAAAACTAGTTTAATGATAATTTAAGTACAATTTAGCTAAACTAATTTTATATCGAGTACATTTTTTTTAAAGTTATACTTAATTTGGTGCTATATAGATACGCCGTGATTTCTCCTTTATTTGTCCCGAAACTGCTACATAGTGATTTTTCCTTAATTTGGTCCGAAACCGCTACGTTACATTGAGTTGCTGAAATATCGTCGAAACATGAATAATTCCTAATTTTGCTATGTTAAGGTTGCGGTCGGCACCTACCGATACCTAACCGATACACCGGTATTGATTATTGAACCATATCATCTCCTGTATTCAAATATAAGTTTGTTCCTCATTTCCTCAAATTTTACACAAATGTATGTGAGTAAACTCTTTAAGGAATTTCCATTTTGTTAGCTAACAATCTATAGTATTAGTTTTAATTTCAATCAAAATGTTTACAGGTGCTTTAGTTGGAAAATAAATGGCTTGACCACCGTGGGCGACAAATTATTTCTTAAAAGATGTAAATTGAAGCATGAGAATGATCTGAATTCATCAAATAACTCGTTATTGTTTTTGGTAAGTTGAGAGAAAACTGTATTGAGTCGGTATTTAGAAGTTGAAGGAGTTTCTTTTTTTAATGTAAATGTGGCTTTAGATGGTTCCTATGTGGCTGCAATTTGATGAGTTCCATAGGTGAGTTAGAGTAGAGTTGAGAGAGAAATTTAGTTGGCAGCCAAATCTTAGTACTATTAGTATTAGGCTAGCAGCCTTATGTAATTCATTAAATAATAGAGAGAAGAATTGAACAGTAGAATCTGTAGCTTTATGATATTTAATTTGGTATTATCCGAGGGACTGCTTCAAGTGAGTTAAATTTGACCAGTCGACCGCTTCCTAAGGAGCTTTTGGTAGAATTTCTAAATTGTTCTCTTTTCTCCTTCCACAGCCTGGAACCGAATTTTTTAATAAGCCTAACAATTCCCTTCTCAAATACCTGATCACTGTTAGTAAAACAATCTTTTCTCAGTTGGTAAGGCTCAGAATATCCAGAGTCTGGCAAATGTTTGGACCACAACATGAAATCCTTTCTGACTATTTACTCAGGATTGACAAATCACAAGTCTAAAGCAGCTTGGGATCCCTCATCCAGTGATAGAGCAGTTCAGAAATTGTTTGGTTGTTCGAAAAAGAAGTTAATAAACTAAAGGCGGAAGACTCAAATGGACTAAGAGCATCTTGTCTACTTTACTGACATTATTGACTCCCTCCGGCCCAATGTGAGTATCATGCTTTCCTATTTCCTTTTTTGGAAGACCCAAAATGAGTGTTGTGGCTACTAAATTAATGCAAAACCAATAAAAAATATGGAGATAAAACACGTGGAACCTAAAAAATTGACGCAAGAGATATTCTTGAATTGGACATTTTTCTTAAACTATGTGCCATATTGATTATGACATTCAAATTGGGTTTGGAGGGAGTGTCTTGTTTCCTACTACTGTCTACTGGTCTCTGTTGGAATTTTTTGTGAGGGAACGTGGACAAGTTTTTAGATATTATATAGTCGAGTGAAAGGTGTGCAAACTTATATCTCAAGGATGGTTGGAGATCTTGATGGATAATTAGTTGTGGATATTTGGGCTGGAGGAGATATTCTTGTGGAGGAGTTATTGCAGGCCGCATTAGGGTGGATTTGTGTGTTGGGGGGGGGGGGGCAGATTTAGCATGCAGTTGCGTGGTGTTGTTGTGAAACCTGTTACTGAGATTCCAACAGCACTCATATTTCTTTGTTGGAGATGGAAGGAGAGTGTGTTTCTGGTTGGATTTGGGGGTGGGGAGATTCCCTAGGTGAGCAGTTACTAGACTTGTTTAATGTTGCCAGGAATAGAGAAGACATCGTGTCAGATGTGGTGACATTTGTAGGGAAATGGGAAATTTGAAATCCTTGCCCCCAGAGGGCATTTGAGGACTGGAAACTTGAGTTGGTGGAAGCCTTTTTGAGTAAAGTTATATGAATAACCACAAAACGGCCCCAGATGTGCACTTTCATTGTTTAGAACCTTTTTCCCTCTCCGAACTATATTGCGAGAGTTATTTCTAAGACCCCTACTGATTTACTATTTACTATTTAGTTTATTAGTTCCCTTACCTTTTTAACTTTAAACAAAAGGAGCTTTTTAACTTTAAACAAAAGGAGGGGTTCAAAAAATAATACAAAACGCCTAGGTGCCCATCTAGCCTCGCCTAGTTTTACTGGACGTTTTTTTTCATTGTATTCTCCTAATCGAGGCATTTGAACACTGCCTACTATGTCGCCTTTTAGAACAGTGTCTCATGCTTGTCCTATGTCAGAACATTGTAACTTCATCTGGCACCTTGTTACCTTATGTCTAATATATTTTTCCCTTTGAGTTGAATATAAATAGTCTTACAAGCATCTCTGAGGCCAAATTTGGTGCGCTGTATCATAATAACTTGATTATCTCTGAAATTTTCATTGCATGCAATCTGGTAGAATGTTTAAAAAAGCAATCCTATTTTGTCTTATGTCAGATCTTTTGCTATGGGAAAGTACCTTCTGAAGAACAAATTAAAGACCTTTTGCGAAGGAAAAACTTTAAGGAAGTCATCTCCTTAGTTGAGGAGCTTCAGTGTGAAGGTGAAATGACAAATGAAATGGTCTCCTTTGTGCATGCTCAGGTGGGATTTCTCTTGCTTTTTGACTTACATTTTGAGGAAGCAATAAATCACTTTCTGCTGTCTGAACACATGCACCCTTCAGAAGTATTTCCATTCATCATGCGAGACCCAAATCGTTGGTCTTTGCTGGTATGTTCTTACATTTGCTTTCTGCTATAGCTTTCTTATTTTCATTTGCTTGTACTTGTATTTCTTTGGAACCTTGACATGCTTATTAGTTTATCTTAACACAAGATTTGTGATAATACTATTTAAGCTTCAACTTTCACCCGTAATTGTAGTTTTTGACAAGATAAAGTGCTTAATACCATTAATGGCGATGCGGATGAAGCCAAGCAATTAGTTATTATTATGAATTTTGTTTTGTTGTTATTTAGAAGTAATTTTAATTATTAATTATCTTTTATGACATCATATACATTAGCGTAGAGCTTTTCATCATAGTAGATAATAATTTGGGAAAATTTGTTACGTAAGTAGTGTTAGGATTTTACTTGCTTATGGTTGTGTACCATTTGTCATCTGCTGCAGATAGCTTATGAGGGGTGAATCATTCTTCTTTCCTCTTTCTCTCCCCTTTTACCGTTCTTCATGAATTGGTATTTGTAAAAAACTTACAATGAGCTCTCTACTAAGCTTGAATTTTTTTCTTCCTAAATATATATCAAGAGTAGCTCTATAGAGCACAATTGAAACATGATTTCAATTCGACAATTACAAATGTGAGTTTAGGTTAGTATGTTGCATCCGTAGGTTGTTAGTTAGATTAAGGATGCTTAGTTACTATCTGTTACTCTCTTGCTCTTGCTTTTGCTCTTCCTTCTAACTTCATATTTAGTAGTACCGCTATACTATCTTGTTCTGACATCTGTATATTTTGACGCTGATTTATTAACACTTGCATTTCTCAGGTACCAAGGAACCGGTATTGGGGCTTGCATCCTCCCCCTACACCTCTTGAAAATGTTATAGATGATGGACTGATGGCTATCCAAAGAGCTAATTTTCTTAAAAATGCAGGTGTAGAGTCTGTTTTAGATGATGAGTTTCTTTTGAATCCTCCAAGCAGAGGTGATTTGTTGGAGTCAGCAATCAGAAATATGATTAGGTATGTTATTACTTCATTCTTTTCGAATATTTTTTCTTCTCTTCTACTATATTTGTTTGTGTTGTGGGTGGAGAGTTTGGGGGGTGGGGGGAAGAGACAGAAATGAGAGATAATTTTAGGTCCAATATTTATGATTTGCAAGTGTTTAATATTTGATACTTCGGTTATGATGTTAATGTTTAATTGTTTTTATGTTTTGGGTTGTGATTGAACAGTTTCTGATCATCTCTTCAGGTACTTGCAAGCTTCCCGCGGAAAAGATCTGACTCCTCCTGTGAGAGAAGGAGTAGACACTCTTTTAATGTATCTTTATAGAGCTTTGAATTGTGTTGATGAAATGGAGAAACTTGCATCTTCGGAGAACAGTTGTGTCGTGGTATGCATCATTTAACCTTTGCTTTATTTATTTATTGATTTTACATACTTGGGTAATGCTTAAATTGCAATATTTTGTATTCGGACCAATAAGAAAGTTGTGAAAGGTACACCTTGGACGCAGGTTCAACTTTCAAGTGTTGGACTAAGCAATGTTCTAAAAGGCGCTAGGCGGGTGGCCAGGGGGGCCTAGCGTCTAGGGGCCTGGGCTGGATTTTTTATTTTAAGCCAATTTTAATATTTTATCTTACATTTATCCAAACAAAACAATAATATAAAGCAAAACAATCTATAATAAAAATAATAAAGGCCTTTGCTTAAAGTTCAAACACATATCCATATTGCTAATGTCAAAGTTCAAACACAAACATGCAATTATTCAAAGTTCAAACATATTTTTAACTTATTAGTTTTATTTATAAATAAGATTGCTATTAAATAATAAAATTTAAAATTTCAAGAATTTAATTCAATATTAAAACTGAAAAAACTAAATATTACAATTGTATCATCATTTATATAATTTGAAGTTGGTACAAAGTTCAAAAAATTACAACAATAATAAGATTATCTATTTTGACTTGATATTGTTCACTTCTTGTTGTGATTTGATATACTACAACCTGTATTATGAATATGGTAAATCATTAGAAAAATAAATATATCAAGATCTGGTTTTGGTAGTTATTAAAATAAAAAAAAATCTCTTTGCCTAGACCCGTCTAATTTACTGGAGAGATTTTTTTGTCGCCTTGGGACTAGGCGAGACGCAAAGGGGGGTCTAGCGTCTAGGTGGGGCCTAGGCGGGGATTTTTAGAACACTGGGGTTAAGGAGTTTGAACTGTGATGGTTTTGCTTGCAATATTTCTAATCTCAACCTCTAAGCCATCTGTGAGCACTATTTGCTCACAGCGTTATTGCGTTTACAATCTGGGAAATTGGGTTGGACGCTGATCTAATGTTCGTTTAACTACTAAAAAACCTTGATAAACGGTAAGAAAGAAGGACGAACATATAAATTCAGTAACAAAAGATTGACTTGGTACTCAATTGACGAGGAATCTTTTTAGTAAAAATGGGCTGCAGCATATGTGTGCAGCCTTTTTGCATAAGAAAACTATAACTGACAATTCACTCAACTACCATCTGGGTTCTTGCTGTATTTGCCCCATATATAGCAAATTTTCACAGCATTGAGCTCAAGGGTTCAATTGCTGGAAATGGAGCCATTTGATGGCCTGGGTATATAACCTCCGACTGATTTACTGGTTTGAAAAATATTGTCATATGTAGTTGTATGGTCTTGGTCAAGTCTGTGTATAGGCCTCAAGACAATGCGCTATGTGCGATTGTTGGTAAACAGCGGAATCTTAGTATTCCAATGTATTCAAAGCAGAGAAAATGGTCAGAAGCCTGCTTGAAGGATGACTACAACTTCAATGGGCGGTGCAGGAGGAGTTAGAAACCTTATTGAATGACACTGGACATTTACGGACGCTTGCCTTCCTCTATGCAAGTAAAGGGATGAGCTCCAAGGCTCTTTCTATTTGGCGTATTCTGGCAAAAAATTTATCTGGTTACTGGAGAGATCCTGCAGGAGAAAATGATTTGCAGGATGCTACCACAAATATTATCTCCGGGAAGGATACTGCTGCAGTTGAGGCTTCCAGGATTCTTGAGGAGTTATCTGATCATGATTTGGTTCTGCAACATCTTGGATGGGTATGAATTTTTGTTGGGAACTGCTAGAAATAAAGGCATATTGCCTCATCATTTACTGGCTTATAAGATGTTTTTTTCTTATTAGATTGCAGATATAGACCAGCTACTTGCTGTTCAAGTTTTAACATCTGAGAAAAGAACTCATCAGCTTTCACCTGGTAAGCTTCATAATACAAAGTCAGTAAATCTTGTAGTTCCCAAATTTCTGCCCTGCCAATAATTTTCTCTTGATATAACATTTCTATTTCTCACTATGTATTGAAATTTATCATTCTTCTTTTTCTCAGCAAGTCCAAAGAGAAATTTTTTTTAGTTAAATTTATCTATATAAATTTTAGATGATAAGTTTGAGCTACTGCATGTCCTTCAGAATATAATTTCCTTAGAAACATTAAATTAACCTAGTGTTGACCTCTTCAAATGGCCTACCTTTATTACTTCAAATCAAAAGTTTCTAATGGGATAAGTTGTACTTACATAATTTTTAATTTAATGGGATAGTTTCTTTACTTGCTTTGAGAATCAGTTTCTCTATTTGGACATTTTCGTCCTAATTTGGGTATCCCTTACAGATGCAGTATTTGCTGCAATTGATCCGAAAAAAGTTGAAATCCTTCAGAGGTATGTTTATCTTCATTTGCTGTGTTAAAATATACCAGATTTTTTTTTTTTACATAAATACAATATTATGTCTACATGAAGCCTTGAGCTTAATAATGGTCAGCATTCTCGATCATGTGTTCATTCATTTGGTGTGGACCTTTGGTACTTCTGAGCATCCCCATAAAGTCATATAGGTCAAGAAGTTCAAAACTCAAGATGCATGTAACATTAGATATTGGCTGGACAGGCATTCAAGCTGGAACTCAGTTGGGAACTTCTGTGGCTGAATCCTGGTCTTATTCAAGGATCTACTGGAGACCAGTCTTATTTTAGTGTCATGTTTGAAATTTTCTCAATTGCCTCTTCATCAAACTGATATTTTATTATGTTATTGATGTTATATTTATGTGTTGTTGATTTTTTTCTTTTTCTCTTTTGGTTTTTTCCCCCTCCTAATTTGTTTTCTTGTTTTTCATTTTTGTTCTATTTTCCACTCTTTCTCACCCTCACCCTCTCCCAAATTTTCTTTTTCTCTTTTCTATGATTTTCATAATAATATTGACAACCTTACTTTGCAGATATTTACAGTGGTTGATTGAAGATCAAGACTACGAGGACACTCAGTTCCATACATCATATGCACTTTTGCTTGCTAAATCTGCTATCAAAACTTTTGAAACAGAAAGTACCTTTCAAAATTCAGGCGGTGGAACTCTAGAGGAGACAAATTTATCTGATTCTGGAATGCAGTCGATCTTTCAACTTTCTGTCAGAGAAAGTTTGCAGATATTTTTACAATCTTCAGATTTGTATGATCCAGAGGAGGTTCTTGATTTGATTGAAGGATCAGAATTATGGTTGGAAAAGGTCAATTAGCACTGTTCAATTTCACCTTGCATTTTATTATGTTTAGTTTAGTACAGTGGTTGAACAAAATATATAAATTATTTATCACTCTTGAAGGTCTGGAGAGATTCAGTATTACTTCTTTCCTTTCTATTCAGTTCCTGTGCAAGTATATATATGCGCATAATGTCTTACAGACTTTTCACTGTTGACGTGATTTCTTTTCATGTTGCAGGCAATACTTTACAGGAAACTTGGGCAAGAAACATTAGTGCTTCATATCTTGGCCTTGTAAGCTAAATCTTCTTTTCAATAGTAATCGCACTAGTAAACATCCATCTCCATTTGTCATGAAATACATACAAAAAAAAATGGATGTTACTTTTTATTTCCCTATTGTTTTTTTCATATACAAAGTATGACATGCTCTTGTTACAAGGAAAGACACTGATAATTGATTTGAACTGGCTTTTGCATATTAAGAAAGGGGAAAAAAAATAAGTGAACCTAACACACTAAAATCAAAATTCCATTAATGAACAGTTGCGTCATAGTTATACCTTACCAGAACTGGACAGGAAACAGTCTGATGAGGGCGTGAGTTCTCCAGTTTAACCTGGGGTCAATTGTTTCAACTGTTTATTGTATATATAATTTGTTTTTACTAGGTTGAGGGAGAATAGAAGAACAAGTATATATGTTTTGGAGAGATCATAATACAAGTGACATTGATGGAGTGGTAAAAGGTGTTTAAAAGTGGCATGTAGTTTTAGGTTGTGTTTGATAATATTGGGAATTAAGATCTGATTATGATGTTTTATTAAATGAATGATTATGAGGTCTGAATTTAAAAAATTGTTTGATAACTAAAAAGTAAGTTGTCTCTTAATGACATTATTTTACCATTTTAAAGGGTAAAATTTTATTTAATAATTTTAAATATTCAATTTAATAAAAATGAGTGCATAATATTGTTGAATATATTTATATAAAAAAAATATCAAAAAAAATTCATTAAGAGGTACCTCTTAATTATTAAGATTTCATTTTCTGTCTTACCGATTAAGAGACATTCAGAGGTAACAAAAAAACAACATTATGCCTCTTAGCGAATAAGAGGCAGTCCATTACGAGACAATCAGATTGAAACAAACAACACCTTAGTATTTGAAACATCTTTTCAGGGAGTTGCATTCCTTAGTTTGAGAAAGTGTGGGAGCAGTGTGTAGCGTTGAACATAATTTTAATAAAGATAATCATCTTTTAGGAATAATTTGTTGGACATTACATATTACTCAATTTTCTATCAGGAAACTGGAAGACAGTGAAGCTGCTGAACAATATTGTGCAGAGATTGGTAGACCAGATGCCTATATGCAGTTTGTCCATCTCTCTCTCTCTCTCTCTCCCTTAGATAATAAACTACAATTTTTTGCATACCTAACTCTAATACCCTTAGGTTGCTTGAAATGTATTTGGATCCTAAAGATGGTAAGGAACCCATGTTTAGAGCTGCTGTTCGCCTTCTCCACAATCATGGAGAATCTCTGGATCCTTTGCAAGTTCTGGAGGTATCATATACCTATCTCTTTGTCTCCTCCTATTGGGCATGTTAACAGATGCTCACATATCTTTTGTTTGTAGCTTGCCACTGTCACAAAGGAGTGAATTAGATTAATTGCTGGAGACCTGACCACCACTATCGCACTATCACCGCCCCTTTTCCCCTCCACAAATAAACAGTATCTCATAATTAATGCGGTAAATCCCTTTAACTGTATAATGCGATGTGGCATTTACCTTTTCCTGTTTTGGTCGTAGGAAGTTTGACCACTGTTTTAAGACCCGGGTTGACCTGTCGGAACTGGAGAATCAGTGACCGCCTGACCGGTCCGCGATTTTGATTCTCAATCATGGACAGAAAGCCAAAAAAATAAAAAATAAATAAAATTCCAACTTCAGATTCCATGATTAAAAGAGTTTGCTAGATAATCCTTCATAAAGATTATGCTCGAGTTTGCCATAGTGTTGGATATATGTAATTTCTTATGTAACATGGGAGAGTTGGGAAAGAGTAAAGAAGTTGGAGAAGAAGATGGGAAAGAAGTATGAATAGATGAGAGGAAAGGAGAAAAGAGTTGGAGATGGGGTGGGGTGGGGTGGGGTGGGGTGGGATGGGATGGGATGGGATGGGATGGGATGAGTATGACTCTCTTTTTCTTAATTTAAAATTAACTATACCTTTTCTCTTTGGAATCACGTAAGTAGCTTGTGTGATGACATGTGTCATGAGAATCTTACCAAGTATTTACTATTCTAAAATTACTCTTTTTCTTTTATTATTGAGTTATTTATTTACTTTAAATAAAAAAGTAATAACAATGTGTTGGACATAATTAACTTGTAATAATTAATAACAACTATTAATAAATTTAATTTTTTAATAATAAATATGACGTCACCGGTTTAATAACCCATCCACCCGATAATTTTTCCGGTTCAATGATCGGTCCGGGTCTGAAAACATTGGTTTCAACAGAAAAGTTTGATGTTTTCATCTACAGAGATTGTCCCCTGATATGCCCTTACAACTTGCCTCTGAGACAATATTAAGAATGTTACGAGCTCGGGTTCATCATCATCATCAAGGACAGGTATGATATCTTCTTGCATGTCATCCCCCCTACGCAAAATAAATCATCTTGGTTTTAAGAACTATTTCAGTGTCTGTATGCATTCATGTTTATGGTCTTTTAGCTCTAAAGGCATCAAATTCACTTTTCAGATTATGCATAGTCTATCTCATGCTATTGAAGTTGATGCATGTTTAGCAATATTGGAAGAACGGTCACGGCATGTGCAGATTAATGAAGAGAGCCTTTGTGATTCTTGTCATGCCCGACTTGGTACCAAGTTATTTGCAATGTATCCAGATGATACAATAGTTTGCTACAAGGTTGGTGATACATATATTTATTGTAATACTAAAGCCTTCTACATTTGACAACTAAGATAGTACTTAAACTTGTTATAGTCTGTTGATGGTTTCGTGTATGCATAAAAAAAATTCCACAGCCTACAATGATTACTCCCTATAACCAAATATAGCGACTCAACTTGCACTCTGAAGTTTGTTATTTATTTATTCATTTCTTTATCTTCAAATATTGTGTAGTTTCTGCCCCCTTAATTATTATTTTTTGGCATTTCTCCTAAAATTTAAACCAACAGCAGAAATGGATATGCTCAGGTTTTCTTTTAGGCTCACAAGAAGAAAGGAAATAATTCCTGTATTACTGTTCTTGATATATATTCTTAGAAACTAATCTATAAGATTTTCTTGTGCAGTGTTTCCGGCGACAGGGTGAGTCCACGTCTGTGACTGGTCGCAATTTTAAGCACGATCCCATTTTTAAACCAGGCTGGCTGGTTACGCGTTGACCTTGCTAATAAAAATTTTTAGCCTAGACACATTGCATGATCGAGGTCACCACAATTTTCAGGATGAATATACCTCTCTAACAAACTAGTGCTTTTAAAGACACCACAGGTAATCCTTTATTCTGCAGCCGTGCACCGGTTATCATCTGATGTTCTGCAGTCATGTAGCTGCGGGGCATATGTTGTTCTTCAGCATTCTAGATGGGTGTATAGAATCTGGTGTAAATTTTGTTAAAGACATCCTTGACCAGTTCAAGCCGGCATTGTAACTAACAGGAGGAACTGTAAATTTGTAGCAGAATATAATGAGGATACTATCATACTAATACTCCAATGAGCTGATTAGTTTCTGTTAAATTTTTGAAGTAATAGGAGAGTCTGTGTAGTGTGTACTCCTATTCTTGTCAAACCATGTACTTATTTTAATTATTTTATTGAAATTTTAGGTGTAAAAAGATTCCTCTTCTTGTCCTAAAATACCAAGTCATTTTTTTTGTGTATATTTTGGATGACCTATTCTTAATGTACTTGAACTTGCATCTTCTCCAATTCTTGTTTACTCTAAAAAAAAAAATTATTGTTTATGAGTCTTAGTTAAAAAGACAAAACCCAAGGGCCGAGGCTGAGAAAATAATTATTTTTTCGTTTTAAAATATAAGATCAGTATTAATTTTATTAAAATTAAAAAAAAAATTAGTTGGTGTAATTTATTTGACTTTTGAAGTCCCTTGTTCACATATTATTCCAACTACTTTTTGATATTTCACAAATTTATATTTTTCTGTCATCAATAAAATGAATTTTATATCTAAATCATTTCCTTTTAAGAACATCTCTTAAAAATTGCTTCCATATTTTGAAAATGTGGGAGTATATATAAATATACTCCATCCGTCCCATGATAAAAGTCCTTATTACTATTTTGGGTAGTCCCATGTTAAATGTCCATTTTCCTTTAATAATCAAACTTTTACGCATATTTTCCTATTATACCCGTAGCATTAAATATTTCATACTTTTCTTATTCTAATTTTCTCCATATTTAATGATATTATTATGAGTAATTTTATCATTTCATTCATCTTCTTAATATGCGTGAAAAATCTACCAGGACTTTTATACTGGGACGGAGGGAATAATTTAATTCATTTATCTATCCGCTTAAATCTTAGGCTATGATTGTTTGTTTAAGGTTGAAGGGAGCTGAATGGTTGAATCGGTAGTCGGTGCATATTTTTAACTGATTGTTTGTTTAAGGTTGAAGGGAGCTAAATGGTTGAATCGGTGGTCGGTGTATATTTTTAATTGAATGGCTAAATGAGTAGCTAAATGAAGTAAAAAAATATATTAATTATTATATTAAGTAATATTAAATAAATTTATAATAATTTTAAATTTTTTTTAAAAAATAAAATAATAAAATTTTGTTATTCATATATTTATCAAAATAATTTTTTTGATTCAGATTCATAATTTTTATCATTTATGAAACACCCCCTAAACCCAAAATCGCAGTACAGAAACAGAGCCTAGAGACCGCCAGACGGAGACAGAAATTATAGAGAGAATGAGGGGAATTTCAGTAGCTCGTCGTCTAGTTCATAGCAGAAAACTACCGATCGGTGCTGCTTCATTTTCTTCCCTCAATGGAAGAACCCTCGGAGGTTCAGCAATTTCGTCTCCGAGCACAATCCCGCGATCATCTTCTACCAATAATAATAAGAAGTCCGCTATATCGTTTCTGTTCTCCCACCAAATTAGCCGAAATTTTTCGGCCTCTCCTTCAGGTCTATTTTATATCCTTTTATACTCGAGTATGTTTTCATACTGTTGTGCTGATTTTTAGGTTCTTTAGTTGATAGATTTTGTATATTAATATTAGTTTCAAAAGAATATCAAATTGGAAAAAGAAACCAACTACATAGTTTATTGTTGATCTTATTGTGATTTGTAGTTTTTGATTTAAAGATTCTATTTTGTTGCAACATGATTCCATTTCGTAGCTGTTGTTTGATGATGTTTATCAGTTTATGCCATAATATAGATGTAATTTTTAGATTCATCTCCAAATCAAGGCTGTTGGCTAAGTTGGTGATTAATTTCAGGTCCATCAAATATTGTGTTGGTTGAGTCTGAAGAGCAGTTTAATAGTTCACTTCGCAAGGTCCAAGGTAAATATATACACTTTTTTTCTACTGATTTTCTTTTTCCTTAATGTTTGAGTTATTAGTAGGCTTTCCTGTAGCTCAGACATTAGTTGAAATCTGTTTCCAGATGAATCAGTGCCGGCTATATTTTACTTCACTGCTGTTTGGTGTCCGCCGTGTAAGATTCTTTTTCTTTTATTTATTTATTTATTTTAACTTCTAATATAGCATGATAGGTTGTACATTTTACCCTAGTTTGCATGTTCCTATAATTTTTCATGGCAGAGTCTGTTTACTTGCTGTCTATTGTATATTCCATCTTATGCAGGTAAGTTGTTATCTCCTGTTATTGGGCAGTTGAGTGAGAAGTACCCTCATGTTACCACATATAAGGTCGACATTGATCAGGTAAGAGCTATTTCTTTTCCTTTGATATACTGATATGCCCCTTGGCAACCCTCAGAAGTCGTTTTAAATAATTCCTCTGGTTAAATGGTGATATTGTAGGTTGTAGAGTGCTTATAATTTTCATATAAGCTACTGCCAGCCTAGTGTGGCTTTATAGACTCCACAGACAAGGATGTTTCTTTATGCATTTCTTGAATCTAATTTGTATTTCTCTTATCACCAACTTTTTTGTACATTGTGCTTGAAGCATGCCTTTACTATATAAGAACCTGAGTGAATTATTCCATCAGTTTCTTTATTTCTACCTTTAGTGGCTAAATACGATAAATTTTCAGTATCTTTATCTGGAGGCTTACCCTTTCTGTAATACCCCTTTCCGAAATAGAAGGAGAGGTTACTCAAAACATAAAAAACTAACAAAACTGATGAATTTAATAGCAAGGCTCAAAGCCACAAAAGAATAGTCTTAATAATTGATAAATACCACAAGTCAACCATAATAAATCTCAAACTGTCTCAAACCGCAATCTAAAATAATTATTACAATTCCAAGTAAACTGACACATCAAGACTAAACAGAATATCTCTAAGTCATTGGAATGGATGGAGCTCTCATCACACTTGCCCTTGATCCCCCTGATTACCTGCTGGAAGAAAAAACAGCATGAGCCAAATGCCCAGTACGGATATAGAATACAAATAATGAATCGAAATAACTAACTCAATTAAATGAAATGAAAAGAACGCACTGAAACTAGTCCTGGCAAACGGGCGGGCCCGGGCCGGGCCGGGCCGGGCCGAGCGCGGGCGGGCCAAAAACGGGCCGG
This sequence comes from Panax japonicus, assembly GCA_020205505.1. Classification (NCBI taxonomy): domain Eukaryota; kingdom Viridiplantae; phylum Streptophyta; class Magnoliopsida; order Apiales; family Araliaceae; genus Panax; species Panax japonicus. Next base: position 64,867,158 of record CM035102.1, read on the forward strand.
GCTAAAAACGGCCCGGATTTTGGCGGGCTGAAAAAGTGAGGCCCATGGCCCGGGTTGGGCGGGCCGGGCCGGCCCGCGGGTTTTTTTTTTTTTTTGCAAAATCTTGATACACCAAAAATAGTAATAATAATAATTTTAATTACTTAAATTAACTACATATCTCAATCAATTAAAATTTTAATAGTATTATAATTTTAGATATTATTCTAAAGGCATGATTTGGGATAATGGTTGATTTACTTTCCAAATAAGTAGAGGGAATGCATAATTAAGGGATAATGATTAATTTACTTTCCAAATGTACTACAATAAGTAGGGGATTGCATAATTAAGGGATAAAATTATCTATATTATTGTGTATAGATTTTGGACTTGCAATCTAATAATTGTTATATTATTTTAAATTTTTATAATTATATTATCTAACTTAAACTAATAATTGTTAGTTTAATAGTTTTATACTTTGAAATTATTAACTACATATCTAAATCAATTAAAATTTTAATAGTATTATAAATTAGTATTATTAATTAATTACCTACATTAACTACATATCTTATTTATAATTTTCAAATATAGTTAAAATTTATTGAAGATTGCATTAAAAACAAATAGTTGTTGTAGCTTAGTTGATTTGAACTCTTATTTATTTACTTACAAGTCTTGTGTTCAAGCCCTACAAGTAGCAAAATTTTATTTTAAAAAAAAAAAAACTCACGGGCCGGGCCGGGCCGGGCCGGGCCACCACGGGCCGGGCAAAAAATGGGCCGGGCCAAAAACGCCCAAGTTTCCATGGGCTAAAAATGTTAAGCCCAAAGCCCAATTTTTACGGGCCAGCCCGGCCCGGCCCGCGGGCCGGGCCCAATTTTGCCAAGTCTAACTGAAACGAAACGAACAAAACTAACACAACAAAATAATAGGCTGAATCAAATGGCTGGGTGTTATTTCATACCGAGCTCAGAACAAAACATAAATATACCTTGCCACACAGGCAAGTCAAATAATGCCACACAGGCAAGTCAAACACATTGGATCGCGAATCCAATGCATATAAAATCGGAAGGTGTGTTTGACACAAACATCACCAATCCGCAGAACAGAACAGAAAACTAGGGTCGACCCATACGCCTCCCACAACAAAACACAAAATGGCCAACTCCCACCGGAGCACAAAACGGAGACGCCGTGGACTGATCACACCGCCACGGAAGGTATCATGCCTCGGTGCCAAGAGGACATGCCTGTGGTACCCCCACAGGTGGTTATAGCTCAGGTATACCCTACGGTATATTCTAACAAGGATACCATGTCACAACACATGCGATACAATATCAACACAAAGGGGTTCTAAAATGTACATGTTAAACTGAAACAAATCATCAACACAAGTCTCCAAAATATATATTAACATGTACATCACTACAAATATCAAAATAAAATTTAGACATGATTCGCTAGTCTAAAGAGTACAAATATGAGTTCTAATACAACGCCCAAACAAATATATCACAATAAATTGAAAATGAATAATTATGAGAGGCAACACTAAATTTCAAAACGAATAACGAAACGAACAACTTAAAAATAAAATAGTCTCGCTGAAAGAGTACTATGGAATCCGTACCTGGATTAAGCAATGTAATACCCAAAATTTAAACAAGATTATACTAATCCCCTTCAAGTCAATCTAATAAAATAAAATAAAATTTTATTACAAATTTATCCATTAACAACACATACTGTTAAATTTATTAACATGTAAATTTTATAATTTTATCAACAAAATTAACGAGTTTAAATTAATATACATAACTTTCAATTTGATTCGCTAATTCCGTTTATAAATTTTATAGCCAAATAATTAATGAAAGAAAAAGGAAAAAAATAAATAATAATAATAATAATAATAATATCACAAAATCATCGCCTGCAGATCGCTTACCTGCAAGCCAGCAGTTAACTACATATATAATCTTTATATTTACAAATCAATCATATTTATATATATATTATATGAATCAGTGCTGTATAACTTAAACCATACATCAAGTTCCGAATTCTTTTTTTTTTTAGCAGATGCAGTATATATATATATAATATAGTCCAACGACCTCTATTCCAAGACAGATCAACTGAAACGAAAAAAAAGAAACAATTTCCACATGCTTTCAATAAGGAATCACAGATAGACTTACATGAATGAGAAAAAAGAAAATTCAATTTCTGCTTTTCCTTCTCTCTGCTTCCGCCTCCTTTCTTTCTCCCAATTACGTATTAGGTATAATGCTCAAGTAAATTAGGTCTAGCTATTTGTTTATTTATTAAAAAAATCTTATTAATTCTCCTAATTATAATTGGATTTATTATTACCCACATTTAATTAAATTAAACCCAATTAATATTAAAAGCCCAAATTGTACTAAATTAATTTATTCAACACTTATTAATTTATTAGCCCAAAATAAATGACTAGTTTGACCCAAATAAATGACAAAGTCCAATTAATATGTTTTAAAACAAAATAATTTTTTTTAAATAAAAGTTTAATATATATATATATTTTTTCCGGGTATTACACTCTCTTTGGGGATTTTTAACCTACCCTATGTGTTTGCCTCTAAAGCAGTGGGCTTGTTTGTTACGTTTTTTCAGCATCCTGCTGGTTCCTCAGCATTGATGGCTGAACAAAATAAACCTATATTATGTATGCTTTTGATCCTATCACACGCCTAACTTCCTATGCATATAGAGTATGATTTATAAGAAATTCGTAGTGAGCTTTTTAAATTTCATCAATGTTAACAAACTTTGTGTTAAATTGCATAAAATTTTCAATTCCTTACGTTTCTAGTTTAGAAATTTCCTATTGTGGACAATTTGTGTGCATTGTGTTTATTTTTTTTAATGTTTTTTCCCTTCATAATATTCATTATAATCAACTAAAAGGAATAAGACAATCATCCTAAGGTTGAAAACATGATTTCCAAGTCGCCGTTAGTGCTCTCAAAAGATGCAAATTCTCCTATGTGGTTAACATTTGTTTTGTTGATAAATTTTGCAGGAGGAACTCGGAAGTGCATTAAGCAGGCTAGATATTAACACTGTGGTAATAACATATTTAGTATTATTGCGTATTGTCGAAATTTTATACTTGGCTTCAACTCTTGTAGAGTAGCTTTGAGTGCATATATTGTCATCAATTGTTTAAGTTCTTTCCACTTCTCAAAACAAGTGTTTGATTTATGTTCTGTCTTTTATGGATTAATATATCTCTGCATACTTAATTAAGCAAATTTACAAATTTCAGCTCTGAATTAATTTTTTTGCATGTAGTGAAAGATCATGGCAGTAGTTCTAATATATATGGGACTGAAAACAAACAAGCAATACCAAATTGGAGTCTGTTCTGGTGTTTGAGATGCTCCAATGATGACATTTATTAGGTAGCTGTCAACTTTTCAAATCGTTCCAATTCCTGAAGCTATATCAATTTAAGATAGAGCTATCTGTGGAACTGAAGGGACAACTGAGGAGCATTGTTTTTGAGTTGCATTGAGGAACTTCTTTTCATAGTCTATATGGTTTACTTATCATAGATATATACACCGATAAGAAAACCTATTTATACCAAGGCTCTAATTAAAATACCTAAACTTAACCAAGACAACAAACTTTCAAGATATTCAAAGACGTAATTAGGCAAAGTAACCTGAACACTCAAAATAATCTCTCGTAAGTCATAAATAGTGATATCTATCCCAATTTAATTTGAACTTCAAACCTACCATAGCTTTCCTATGCTTTGGGAGAAAGAAAAAAAGTAGTACTTTGAAACGCATCATGCATAAAAGATTAGTGAAGATAGGAATTACCACTTGTTTGTTGGGTTGTTTTTCTTTCTCCTGTCAGGGGGGAAGGGTTGATTGATTTGAAGAGATTACTGTAATTCAGTTCAGCTCTCCTTGGGAATTGGTTATGGGGGGTTTATGCGCAAAAGACATACTTTATGGTAGGGGAGGGTGGTTATTAGCAAGGATGGGCGGTGGACTTTTGAGGATATTTATTTGTAAACTGGTGGCAGTCTTTGGAAGAGCTATTATGTTGTAACAGGGGCTTTAAATAATGGATAATACTATGGATACCAAATGTGGTACCGCATTGGGGTAACAAGTTGATGTCAGATTATTACATTGGTTGCTCAATAATAATCATTTATTACATAATCAATATCATGATGTGGTTAACCACTGTAATAAGACACATGAGTTTTTGTACCCCAATTTGACACCATTGTTCTTAAAGAGTAATGTTATGCGTCTTAAATGTGTCTCGAATAACATGTCATCATTGCATTAGTTGATTAACATCATGGTGTATCCTAAGCAATCATTACAAATCAATGTAATGAAGAGTGTATTCGAGAAACATTTAGACCCCTAGCATTACTCATTCTTAAAAAAATTCATTTCTTTTGAGGTAACAGATGGCACAAATATTAGGTTTTGGACTGACATTTTATGAGTGAAAAGAGAAGCTGGGTGACACTCATTCAGCCTTGCTACATTTGAGGAGCTTCAGTAGCTCGTTGGTCTCATTTGAGGGTGGTGAAGCTGTATTGGAGGGTGAGAGTGATTAGGAGATTGGTCCAACTTTTTTTTGAAGCTCTGTTGTCTCATGTTTTGGGTGGGTATGGCGCAATTCAAGGTTAAAATAACGAGGTTTTAAAAGTGAATCTTCTTCTTCTTATTATTATTATTTTTTTATTTATGATGAGGATTTTACCTCCCTAGGGAATCAAGTTGGCCTACTGTTGCCGCGAAGAAAGTTACTTTCTTTGCTTGGGAGGTAAAATGGTATGATATTGTCACCCTAGAATATTGCTTTCTTTGCTCGGAGGCAACATGGTATTCTGTATTAATTTCCTTGACTAGAAAGAGGGAAAATTGTGTTGCTTCACTAATTTGTTGGTAGTGGAATAGAAGTATATCCGGTTTTGGGACATGGCTTCATTATGACTTTCCTGGTGCATTTGGGGTGGGAGAAATATAGAAAACATTATTTAATGTCAACATCCAGAATTAAATACATCATTTTTCAATAGCTTAAGGATTCCTTTCTAGGTTATCTTTTGACCAAGTGATTTTTATACTTCCATGTACATGCAGCAGGTGCCTTGAGTTCAATAAGCTTGTGATCAATGAGTGTAATGATTTGGGAAGTTGGCCCGGCCCTCCCTTGTATTTGCTTAGAGCTTGTTTTGGTGTTGTTATTTCTATACTGATTACTGAACATTGGGTGTTGCTGCAGCCGAGACTCCACTTCTTCCAGAATGGGAAAAAGGCCTCTGAAATAGTTGGTGCTGATGTTCAACGTATAAAGGATACCATGGAAAAACTCTACAACTGATGTCCCGTTCTGCTTTCTATGGAGTATTATCAATTAGCATTACTATCAGTGATTCCATATATGATATGATTCATATGCAGTAATATGAATGTACTAGCTGGGTCCCGTGCCTCCGGCACTGTATGGACAATATGATTTATCTCAAACTTTGAACGACCAAAATAATTTATTGAGTGAGCGGGAAATTTAAAGTCATTTGTATTTTATTAAATTATTATTAGATTATTAGATAGATAGATATATTTTATTAGATAGATGTATGAACGGTGAGATTTATCCCAAACTTTGGACGGCCAAGATGATTTATTGAGTGAGCGGAAAATTCAAAATCATTTGTATTTTATTAGATAGATTAATAATTAATGTAGCGTAATAAAAAAATAAGGGAAATATAATTATTATATATGATATTTTCATGTTTTCTTCTCTTATTACATAATTTTGAGACTCACCCTACTCTCCCTCGTGTGTTCATTCCACCCAAAAAAATAATGGTTTCATTCCTAATTAAAGTCTTCCTTATCAATTGATATAATTAATCGTGTATGTAAAGTCAAAAAAATATTTACTTTCTCAATTATTTTGGTAAGTTGATAAAATTCTTCTTTTTATGTAATAAATGGCACCACATTAACAAAAAAAAATGTTCTTTTTTTGTTTTTTCAATAATTTAAGGTCTTATAATTCAAAAGTCATTACTTTTTAAAGTAAATTTTGTATTGTAACTATACATACATACATTTTAATATTATATATATATATATATATATATATATATATATATAACAGTTCAGATTCAATTGATTTGGACGGAAAAGCACAAGATCGATTCAAATTAATTCTAACAGATTTGGGTGGGAAATGGTGGTGGGAGAGGAAGGAGGAGAGAGGAAATTAAAGTAAGATTGTTAAAACAGGAAGAGAGAGAGAATTTTGTTACGCCGTGACTTCAGGCATAAGCAATTACTAGTATATTTTTATGTATGTAGTATATGTAAAGGTTGTAATAGAGTTTCTCCTCACAAAATAAAGCATTCTCATAATTTTTAATACTCTTGAACTTCTACTAATACAAAAGAGTAATAATAAAACATACCTAAATTTAATAAACTTCTTCCTTTTATCTCTTTATCTTTCCATCTTATGTAGAGATCAAAATCATTGAAAAATCTACCACCTATAAATTTGTGAAAATAGTTTTTTTTTATATCATTAATCATTAATATTATAAAATCTAGATCATAATGTTTTTTTGCTCTTTACCCTTTTTATTCTATCTTTTATTAAGTATCACCACCTCCTTTTATTGTACAATATTATATTTTATAGAGTTCTAAAATAATTAGGTAATAAAGAGTCTTTAGGTAATAAAATATTTTTCAAATTTTAATCTAATTTTTCGTTACGCCGTGCCTTCAGGCACGGACAATTACTAGTATATATATAGGACTATATATATATACACAACTGTGTATTACACAGTAGTGCTATGGTGACAGATTTTTTGGACTATAACAACGGTAAACTGTCGCCATAGCTCAGAATAGTTATGACGACTAGTGAAACTGTCGCTATAGCCCAAAAAATCGTCGCTATAGTCTACTGTGTAATACACAGCTGTATATATATATATATTTTTCCCATATCTATCTAATAAAATACAAATGATTTTGAATTTTTCGCTCACTCAATAAATCATCTGGGCCGTCCAAAGTTTGAGATAAATCCCATCGTTCATACATCTATTTAATAAAATACATCTATCTATCTAATAATCTAATAATAATTTAATAAAATACAAATGACTTTAAATTTTCCGCTCACTCAATAAATTATTTTGGTCGTTCAAAGTTTGAGATAAATCATATTGTTCATACAGTGCCGGAGGCACGGGACCCAGCTAGTATATATATATATATATATATATATATATATATATATATATATATATATATATATATAGAAAAATATAAGAGCCATTTTTTTGTGGTTTATAACAAAAAGTATTTTATTTATATAATAAACATATTAATATGTTTTTGAATAAAATAAAATTGAAAAGAAGAAGAGGAAAAAGGAAGCGTAGGCCAGCGGGCCAGCACTGGGTAATTAATTACCCATATCCAAACATGCCTCGCTGCTAACCTATGAGAGCAGTCAGTCGAGCGCAGGCGATGGCTACCTTATTTACTCAAAATTCTCTCTTCTTCTTGTCGAAGCCCACCGTGCTGAGAAATAGCTTTAGAAGCTTTGTGTTTTCCGCTTCATATTTTTCTTTCTCTACCTCTTCGGCTCTACCCGCTGACAATTCTCGCCGGCAAAAGTGGAGACAGCCAGTTGTTTCGGTTCTGGAGCTTGGTGGAGTTAAAATTGCTAAAGATGGTAATTATATTGAAAACCCCACCTAATAAAAGTGCGTATTTTATTGGTTATGGCTAAAGTTTACTTCTTTTGGTGTAATGTTGTAGATTGATATGATACTGCAAGTTAATGTTATTCTAAAGTTTTTTTGTTTTTTTTTTATTTTGCAATATTTTCATTAACATTTGGGTTGAATAAATTTCTGCATTTTATTTTCTATGGTGTTCTGGTTCCGTCTAATCGTGCAATTTCATCATTTGGGAATGAATGAATTTGCATCATTTCCACTTGGTTTGAATGATTGTTTACATTTTGTCTGGTCTAATGTTCTGTTCTGATGCAAGTGGAATTAGGTGGTGTACTGGTGTTTGATAAAACTGAGCAATTAAGATGTGAATGGGTAATATATCTTAATAAATTTTAAATCAGGTGAGTGAAATAACATCTCAAACTTAAAAAGTTGTTTGGTAACTAAAAAGCATAAAACATCTTAATGACTTTTAAATTTAAAAATATCAATTTTAATTTTAAAATATCTCAAATTGGCTTTTCAAAACTCAGTAATCTTAAAATTTGGAATGAAAGGAGTACAATATTTATAAAGGCTCCATAAATTTAAATTTTACATTAAGAGACATCTGTTAATGATTTAGATTTATATGTTTTTCTTACCAATTAAGAGACGATAAGAGACATAAAATTTTACCAAACAACTTTATCCTTTTATGGAATAAAATATAGAGTTGCGTAAGAGATATTAAGAGGTGAGTAAACAAACACCACCTTAGTTGGATGGGATTTTTGAGTATACATAATTGGATTCTTAAATATTTTTGGTGGGGTATGCAAATATTGCTCAATGAGAGTGCTATGTAAGCATGAACATACATATAATCTTAGTCTACATTGAATCCTTTGACTGATAGCACACCCTCTCACGAATTCGAGTGAATTATTTGTTACATTTTAATTCTAATTTTGTGTAGAGCAATTGGATCAACTGGGATGTGTTACGATGTTGTATTTTCCCATCTAGAGTGTTTTATTTTGGAAGGGGGTGGGATAGAGGCAGTTAGTTAGATTCATATATTTATACGATCTTTCAATCCTTTGATTGCTACTATGAATAGTTGTCTTTGACAATATTCTTTTGGGTGTTGTTCCTATTGTAGTTCTGATACTATACTTATTAAGCATTTATCTACTGGTTTGATTTATTTTGGCTGGGATTTGTAGATGTGGTGAGGGATGACCCAACAAACAATGTTCCGGATTTGATATTTTCAAAACTTGGAATGCAACTTCATAGAAGGGATCAACATCCTCTTGGGATACTGAAGAATGCAATATTTGACTATTTTGACACCAATTTTCCAAACAAATTTGACAAGTTTGATGATCTATGCCCACTTGTTTCCACTAAACAGGTATGGTATGGCTTTAATTCTGTAAATGAGAATGCTTCAGAAAACACTTTGCCTCATAAGGCAACTTTTTTTGAGGCCTGGTGCCTCTTGTTTTTGTTTTTAATGCTAAGGTTATGTGTATCTGCTGTTGAAGTTCTGTTCGGGTTAATTTTAATTGCTGTGATGAGATTTTGCCATTGAGAACTGTATAATTTATTAGTTAGCTGATACCAGCTGTTTTACTGTGAATTAAACTAAGTAGAATCTCTGTTATAACCTTATGAGTTAAGAGAGAAACATAGATATTCGAATTCTGTTATTGACAACAATTTATTCATTGTACTATCTCTTATGCAAGCTGAATTTTGTTATCACAATGAAATACTCGCAAGGGACATAGTCAGAACTCAGAACCAATAAAATTACTTAACCCATTCTAGACCTAAGCTAATCAAGCTATGGTAACAGCCCCCCTAGACTTGGTATGACCTTATTTTCTCAGATTTGTAAAGTTTTTCTTTTAATCTTTTCCAATTTCCCATTCAAGTTCTTTTTGTCAATCCTCTACATTCAGTTGCCAAAATCACTCCCTTCTGTGGATCACCTGAAGAATTGAAGCTAAATGGTCACTTCAAAATGTCACGAGCACATAAGTGAGGTTATATGCTGTACCCATTCCACCAAGTTGTCTTTTGTACCTTATATGTGAGTCTAACTCTGCAGATATTCCTTAGAGTAAAAATACATCTGGAATTGCAGAAAAATACAACACAACTCTGAATGACTCCATTGGATGTTTCTATGTGGTTTGTACCCAGCTTTTTCTTGTCCCTCCCCTTCCTGCTATTATATTTTGAGTTTGACGCTATATTATTAATTATTTTTTATTATCTGTGTACATTAGCTTTCTCTGTGTTGTTATATATAATTTAAACTTCACTTTAATTTTATTGATCAATTTTGCATTTATTTTGCTCTATACGGTATGTTGTAGTATCTGGAGTATTGTCATGATAATTAAATCCATTTCTTGTAGAACTTTGATGATGTCTTAGTACCTGCGGATCATGTAAGTAGGAGTTATAATGATACATACTACGTGGACTCTCAAACCGTCTTAAGGTGCCACACAAGCGCACATCAGGCTGACTTATTGAAGAAGGGTCACACTCATTTTCTTGTTACCGGAGATGTATACCGCAGAGATTCCATTGATGCAACTCATTATCCTGTATTCCATCAGGTTTCGTATCTTCTGTTATAGAGAGCACGATCTTTATTGATCAGTGATTACCTCCACAAACTATAGTTTTTATCTGACATCATTTTGAATTTCAATGGTGTAGATGGAAGGGGTTAGAGTTTTCAGTCTAGATGATTGGGAGGCATCCGGAATGGATGCCACATTGTATGCTGCCGGGGATCTAAAGACGTGTCTCGAGGGTTTGGCACGTCATTTGTTTGGTAAGAACTTGATTTCAACATTTTGAACTATGAAAAGCAAATGGTTCCATAATTGTTTATCATATCGAGTCATTCAGAATCTAACATATATTGGAGATAGTTGAGTAAAAGTAAAATATTTTTTCCGAGATAATGATAGTATTATCCAATGAACCAACAATATATTCCTAATGGAAATATGAAAAGCAACATCTAATGTAATTAATTTTGAATTGGACCGAGAGGATTGGAAAATACCTAAATATAGTGCATAGAAAGTTTTGAGTTGGGGGTTATTTGTTAACTTCTGAATGAGTCTGAATCTGACCAACCGTTTGTTTTGCAATTTTTAAACTAATGTGTCTGAACGATTCTTCCATAAAATTATGGCTGAATGGGTAAGGAGTAGTGTTGAATGATAGTTTTACTTACGTACCCTCATTCCTCATTGACAATTAAAAATTAAATTCAATATCTATCTTGTTTTACTATTTTAAACAAATATTGTTGTATACAAATTGTTTTTAATTTTTTTTTTAACAAAAAAAATTTGATCAATAAGCAATTTAATGAATGTTGTTGTTGTCTTTTATTTTGATTTTATTGATAGAATGTTATTATTTTTTTAGGGTTTTATTTCTAAAATTATATTATTAATAGTATACTACATCAAATATTGTTCAAAAGATTATATTTAATTTTTCTTAGATAATATTGTTTATTTATGGTAATTACATAATAAATTTATTCATAATAGTCTAGAAGGTTAAAATAGAAAATTATACGTATTCATATGTTTTAGATAGACAATTATCAAACACATAATTTCATTACGTATTCAAAACTTTTAATCCATTCAGATTCTCTTATATATTCAAAACTTTTCATTCAGTTTATCAAACAACCCCTTAGTGACACTAAACCATTTGCGTATGAGCCTGTTTTAGTACAAGTTCAGATCCGATTCTAGTGATTCTTGTCTTGGCATCTGTGTAAATGTAACAATATGTTCTTGAATGGATTCCCTATGGCCTAAAATATGTTGAAGTTTCCAGGTGCTGTTGAAATGCGCTGGGTTGACACTTATTTTCCTTTTACCAATCCATCATTCGAACTTGAGATATATTTTCAGGTACTTTTACTTTATTACATCTTTGCTTGTATGTTTTAAGAAAGTATTACTACTTCCTTGTACTAATCAGAGAAAGGAAAGTACAACTAGTTCCTGTGAGGGTTTTACTTTATGATTTGCTTTAGTGCATATGATAAACCACTTAGGATTTATGTATGCAAGTTAAGTAAAAATAATTGAATGATCATGGAAACCACGCAAGCCCCTCTAGTATGAATTACAATATTCAGACTGCTAAAAAATGATATTAGGAAAATATCTCGGTGGCATGCAAACCATCTTTGGTTTTTATATCTTGCTAAGAATTAGGCCCACCTTCCCGTCAAATGTTGTTGCTTACAATGTGGTCATCTTTTTTACTTAATTTTGAATTATTACTCTCCTACCAGTGACATGGTGGGATTGAATATTTGGTTAAGGACATCTAAGGATTGGTTACAGGCTAAACTGCATTTCATTGAAGTAGGGTAGGTCCCTATAGTTTTTACTTTTAAAGGAAAAAGGAAGTGAAGCAATTAGTTACTTTATCCTGATTAATGAATATCTGGAAGTGCTTGTCCAAAGACACACATGTTTGCTTATCGATCTTCCCCTTAATCAGGTTTCTCTTGGTTCAATATCTTCATATTTTTTGTTTTGTGTTCTTGTTCCTTTACTGGCTAAAGTTCCTGTTTTCTGTTTTTTTTCCACTTTCTTAGGGGCTTTTCGAGTAGTTATGCTCTCTTTGCCTAGTTAGGGTTTGTTTGGAAAAGTGTTTTTGGTGTGTTCAGACCCCAAATGTTGTGTTTATGAGATAAATAAGCTGCGTTTGTGAAACAAACAAGATTCTCAAGTGAGTTTATCCTCCAAAAGCTGCTAAAAACATGCACTTAATTACTACTTTTTTTTCATGACTTTCAAGATACTTTTTTATGATTTGTTATGCATTCATGCTAAATAAGAAAAGTGGTACGTCAAAAAATTATACTTGCTCAATCCTAACAAGTCCCCATTTATTGTAAACAATGAAACATGGTACTCTTTTTTTAGAACAGAGTGTTAATATAGAAGTGCAGTGGCACAGAACTGTCATGTTATAATCTTTAAATAAAGATTGTATATGTTTCTATACCTCATTATAGACTTTACATGCTTTGCCAGGATAAGTGGCTGGAGGTTCTGGGATGCGGGGTGATGGAGCAGGAAATATTAAAGAGAAGTGGTAAAACAAATAATGTTGCTTGGGCTTTTGGTCTTGGATTGGAACGCTTGGCAATGGTCCTATTTGACATACCTGATATTCGACTATTCTGGTCAACAGATGAGCGGTTTACTTCACAAGTAATTCCCAAAATCTGCAAAGTGCTGTACTTCAATTCTGGTTATCCATGCTTATGCTATATGGCTCATTTTTTACTAAATGTGAAATTATTTTTTAACTAATTGATACGGCCAAAATTTCTGGGGCTGATAGCTGTATAACACCTTTATTAAGTTGGAAATCTGTTCTTTCTACTCTCAATGCAGTTTCTTAAAGGCGGACTTGGTATGAAGTTCAAGCCATATTCAAAGGTATGAATGACATTTTTTTGTCTATTAAAAGTAGTGTGAAAGTATTTTTAGAGTTTTTTTTTTCAAGCTAAAAATTTGTTAGAGCTGTTGCAATTTTTTGCTGAAGACATGTCTAAACCCCAAGTGCATTAGCATTACTGGAGAAATTATTTTCAATTAATTTGCAATATTCACTTTTGTACTCTGATACTTTATTTACTATTGCCACTACTTCCCTTTCCGTATTGAGAGCAGAAGTTACTCTCTTTTTTCAGTATCCTCCATGTTTCAAAGACGTGAGTTTCTGGATCAGCGATTCATTCACCGAAAATAATCTTTGTGAAATTGTTAGAGGAGTTGCTGGGGATCTTGTTGAGGAGGTACGTTCTTTGGTGTTTTTGCATCGGAATACTGGGGTTACACTTATAAACTGTTTACTCTGACCTGTTTTTTGAATTCTTTTTTTTGTCGTCCTGTTTTTTTTGCTTGCTATATCAGGTTCGACTGATTGACAAGTTCACCAACAAGAAAGGGATGACCAGTCAGTGTTATAGGATAGCTTATCGTTCCATGGCGCGTTCTCTCACAGATGATGAAATAAATGAATTACAGGTATTTGAACGAGAGGAATTTACGTGTGCCACTGGAATGATAATTAACCATATGATTAATTTGTTTATGTTTGTCGCTGCAGGGGAATGTGCGTGATCAGGTGCAGAGCAAGTTGAATGTTGTTCTAAGATGAGAATTCCTACTATCAAAGGAATAAATTTGTACCTCTCATCATGTAAATTTCTTGCCTCATCTTTTCTTATTTACGGGCAATGGTTTCCATGTAGTAATTTTTAGTAATATAAACTAGGGGAAAGATGCATGTTTTTTTAACCCTGAAAAGAATAATACAACACTACACAATAATAATTCTCTATTGGGAAATTATTGTTGAATTTTTCTTCTTGACTTTATTTTTTCCCCAAATATTTGTGTTTGTATTTAACATGATTAGGCATAAACTTTATTAGAATTTTTTTCCCAACAGATTTTACTTTAAAAATTTATTTAATTTAAGTACATTTATTTTATTTAATTGGGTTATTTATTTAATTTAATTTAATTTACAGTCTTTGTTTCTCTTTCATTTGTAATTTTTACCAACTTTTAAGAATATATTTTTTTTCCACTTTTATTCTTTAACTCATCTTAACGAGTGTTTAGTTTAGTAGCGATAGCGGGATAGTGAAATTGTGTACTTGAGGTTATTATGTTATTTGTTACTGTTAGGTGGTGTTTGATTAATGTATTTTAACTGTTCACCTCTTAATGTATTTTAACAATCCGCATCTTTGTATTAAAAGATTCTCTTAATAGTTTAGACTTATATTTATATATTAACTATTCATAGGACCTCTTAATACAAATATGTGAGTTATTAAGATGAATTAAGATGTGAATTGTTCAGATGCAATCAAACACTGACTAGTTAGATAAATAAATTTTACTACATGAACTTTGTATATATATATATAGAGAGAGAGAGAGAGAGTAAGGATCAAGTGAATACCCCTTATCTTACTCACCCGTGCTCACTCCCCTTTAGGCGACGGTTTCGGTCATACAACCGTCGCCTTTACTTTTAGCGACGGACAACATATAGCGTCGCTAAAAGTATAGGCGACGATTGTATGACTTAAACCGTCGTCTAAAGGGGGTGAGCACGGGTGAGTAAGATAATGGGTATGCACTTGATCCGGATCGTGTATATATATATATATAGAGTCCGGATCCTGTCCGGGAGTCCGGACAGGTTTAAAATCCGGACCTTTTTTTTTTTTTTTTGCTTTTTTTCGAAACAACTAAAAAAAATAATAATTATGGAATTGGAATTTTTACATTATACAGTGTTTTGGGCGTGATTTGGATGCCTATAACAAAACATGTATGTACAGTCTGGACAGACTGTACATACATTGGTTGGTGTAGGTATTAAAAACACACCCAAAACACTGTATTATTGAAAAATTTCAGTTACATAATTTTTTTTTAGTTCTACAAAAAAAAAAAAAAAATTTGGGTCCGAATTTTCTCCCGTCCGGGAGGTCCGGACCTGATCCAATTTGTATATATATATATATATATATATATATATATATATATATATATATATATATATATATATATAGTTCGGATCCTGTCCGGGAGTCCGGACAGGTTTAAAATCTGGACCTTTTTTTTTTGCTTTTTTTTTGAAACAACTAAAAAAAAATATGGAATTGAAATTTTTACATTATACATTGTTTTGGGCATGATTTGGATGCCTATAACAAAATATGTCTGTACAGTCTGGGCAGGCTGTACATACATTAGTTGGTGTAGGTATTAAAAACACACCCAAAACATTGTATTATTGAAAAATTTCAGTTCCATAAATTTTTTTTTTTAGTTCTACAAAAAAAAAAAAAAAAATTTGGGCCCGGATTTTCTCCCGTCCGGGAGGTCCGGACCTGATCCAATTTGTATATATATATATATATATATATATATATATATATATATATATAGACAGATCAAGAGTAGACCTCTTAAGTAGTAGAACTCTATTAAATAATAGAATTTTATCAAAACGACGTAGTTTTGATAAGACGCGGTGACATTTTTATAAATATCATGCCACCGCGTATTTACAAAAATATCATCGCGTCTTATCAAAACTACGTCGTTTTGATAAAATTCTATTATTTAAGGCATTCTACTACTTAAGAATTCTACTCTTGATCCTTTCTATATATATATATATATATACGGTACAGATTTTAAGTTTATCCCTTATCTAACATAACTTTCATACCCCTTTTAGCGATGAACCAGGCGATGATTTGATCCATCGCTATATATAGAATTGTCGTTTTAACTTTTAGCGATGGACAATATATAATGATGAACCAAACATATAGCAACAGATTGAATCGTCGCCCGGTCTATCGCTAAAAGAGGGTATGTAAAGTATGTTAGATAAGGGGTAAACTTAAAATTCGGAACGTGTGTGTATATATATATATACGGTCCGGCTCTAAATCGAATCATAAAGAGCGAACCAAAGACGAACCGTCGTCTTTGATTCGCTTTTTAAAGTTCGCTTTAGAGCCTCTCCGTATATATATATATATATATATATATATATATATATATATATATATATATATATAGGGTATTAATTCACAGCAAGCGTTTGCTGTGGCAAACCAATTTCTTCCCTGCCGCTACAGCCTGTAGCGGCAGTGTTTGGCCTAATTATTCTCTCCCTGCCGCTACAGGCTGTAGCCCATATATATATATATATATATATATATATATATATATATATATATATAGTCCGGATCTTAAGCTCACCTCTTATCCAACTCACCCGAGCTCACCCCTTTTTAGAGACGGATCCGGCGACGATTCGGTCATACAACCATCGCCTATACTTTTAGCGACGGATAACATATAGCGTTGTTAAAAATATAGACGACGGTTGTATAACTGAATCGTCGCCGGGTCCGTCGCTAAAGGAGGGTGAGCTCAGGTGAATTGAATAAGGGATGAGCTTAAGATCTGGATTATATATATATATATTGATTTTATTTCTATAGTGACTAATTCAGGAGTTGAATCAAATGTGTACTAAAAACTTAGCGGTAGAGTAACACCTCTAGGCCCAATTATTTAAAAACTAGTTACGGTTTGGCATGAGGTCAAATTGGTCACAGATTAATCAACCTATCAAGTGGGCCTTGGATTTTATAACCCATAAAATTAAAAGATGAAGAATGTGTTACATTACAAATTAAGCCCAAGTTAACCATGTGTTAAAATTTTGTTATATCTCTAATTGAATATTCCTCAACTAATCGAGTTTATATATTTACAGTTAAATGCATTCCACTTGTTATTATTTGATCTCCCCTAGAAATTTTTGGGGTAACTCTTTCGTTATTCCCAAAATTATAATTGTTTTTCACATTTAGTTCTTTAACTATTTTTTGTCGCGTATTTTGTCTTCAAATTATATGTTTCTTTCATATTAGTCCTCCACATATAGAATCTTTTTCATGTTTAGTCCCTTAATTGTGATGATTGTTCATATTTAGTCCTCAATTTATATTATTTTTTATACTTGGTATCCTTCAATTACTTATTTTTGTATGATTGTTCAAATATTTTATAAACCTCGCCTCACCCCTCACCCCTCACCCCTCACCCCTCACCCAACCTCCATGGTTAAACATGATATAAGAAAATGCCAATGAGGTCAATAAGCTCATTCAATTCAAAAGAGGTTAGCAAAAAGGAGAACAATGAATAATATCCCTAGATTAGTTATCAAAAAAAGGAAAATAGGCCCACCTCAAAATGTTTTTTTTGTTACTTCCACTCTCTTTATGAAAATTGTTTGTACTCCCCACAGCCACCCCCTACCCCACCCCCACCCCCACGCAACCAACCAACCAACCAATGCCAAGACCTTTTATGTCTCTTTCCACAAGAAGAGGATGGTACAACATTAAAGGATACCACTAGAGAGCTATACACCCACCAAGCTGTTCAAAGAGCAGAGTAACAGTAGTAATAAAAGCCTAGCTAGTAAGGGAGTAGGTATAGGGTCAAAGGGAAAGGACAGAAACAAATACCAATGGTCAAAAGAATTGGACAATGATAGGCACTGGAATATCTGATGTTGGGTCTATTCATACCCCTTTCCCCTATCCTCCTCCCTCTGTACTCAATTGAGTGACAATAATATTGTCCATTTTTTCACATACAAACTATACAACAACATTAAAGATCATACAAACAAACAAACCAACCTGGTAATATGGACCATGGCTAATATCACTACATCATCAATGCTACAAATGAACTAGATCTGCATAGTGCATGCATGCTTATCTTGAATGAAAGATGAAGCCAAAGCCTATCAAATTGGACTTAAAAGAAAAAGGAACTAAGAAGGAATAGGTATGACAATTTGATTCAAATTTCTTTGCCTTCAATTTTAAATTTATTATATATTTATTGATAATATTTCTTTTTTAGTGATAAATTATTATTGTTGTTATTATTAATACAGTCTACAGCGTTGATATCAATAATTTTTTAATTAAAAGTAGCGTAGGTGGAGAGCAGATCGTTTGCCCCTATTTTTTTTGTCCTCCTACTTAAATTTTGACTCCTAACATCTTACTTAATACGAATTAAGTTTAAAATTAAATAAAATATTAGGTATCAAAATTTAAGTGAGAGGACATAAAAGAACAGAAAATCTGCTCTTTGTGCGTAGATGTATTAGTTTTTAGCGGAGATTTCATTGAAGTTGGTAGGATACCAAATCACTCACACTCTGTTTCTGAGTTTTAAAATGGACAAAAAAGAAATGAAATGAACGGAAAATTTAAGTTTTTTTTTTTCAATTCTTATGTTTCTGAGTTTTTTAATAAACGGAAAAGAAAAGAAATGAATAGAAAACTTGGCCACTTTTCCTGCCAAAGTTTTTCGTTCAAAATTGTTCTGATTTAGACGAATTTTTTATTGAAATAAGTAATATTTTTATAATTTCCACATTATCCTCAACTTTTAATATAATAAATTTTAAATTACAACTCATGTCCTTAATTTTAAATTTTGTATTCTTTTCTATTAAAAAATCAGAAACAACACCAAGAAAAATTTTAAATTTTCTATTCTTTTCTTTTCTGTTCTAATTTAAATTATTATTATATTTTTTTTGTTCAAAATTCAAAAACAGAATTTTAATATCTTGCACATATTCATCTTTAGGAGTGGAGTACTACGGTCACGTCTAATTAATGTAATAACTCGCTGATATTATATTAATTTGATATTTTTAATTTATTTCACCTATTACATGTATTAACCCGTTAGGAAAGTAAGGCTATTATATTTATTTTTGAGTTTTTCGTTACATCTTCTATTTAATGTATTAACTTATTATATTATATAATGCAATAGGTGTAATAATTACGAGTGATTTGATATTTTGATTTATAATTTAGTTTATTCATTACATACATATAATTTAATAAACCAAACATAGTTTTAAAAATAATATTATAATTATTATACAAATATAAAGATTTAATAAAACAAACATGTCGTAAAAATCTATTATCATTATATTATTATTAACTCTATTACATTACGTATACTATTATATTATATCAAATTTTTATTGAGAAAATCAAACCCCCACCCATCCCACCTCACCTCATCTCACCCACACACACCCAGATGTGGGAGGGGAGGAGAGGAGAGGGGAGGGGTGGGGAGGGGTCATATGACCATGTTATCTTGAAATCTCTAAGGGCATTGCCTCCTCCTCCTCCAGCTCCGGCTAATGATTTAAAGTTTATAGTATTTGAGGTAGGAATGGATGGCGTCAAATAAAACTTTTTAGATTTGAGAGTTGGGAAGAAGAAAAGACATGCTGCATGCGGTTTCAATATTCAAACATGTTGTTCAAGACATAAAAGAGTAGCTAGTAAAACTAAAACAAAACAAAAAGGCTACTGCTCAAAAAGTATGTAGTATATCCTATCCCATCCTATTCTATCCTACTACGTACGTACTGTTAGGACCAGCTAGCTAGCTTTAAGCACAGTACTGCACAGACCAGACCACCATTGTTCGAACCTAGCTAGCTTGTTTTCATTTGTTCTCTCAAGTAACCACCGGTCAAACACCCAAGTTATATTAGTACTATATTAAAGCCGGCCGCCAATATAGAATGAAAGGGAGGAGGAGGATATGAGTTTGCAAGCTGCAGAGCCTGACAAGCGACAAGTGTTGGGATGGGGTATCTTCCCTCTTTTACAGAGTAGATTAAGCTGGGATTAGAGTTCCAACGCACGCGATGCGTTGTGGTACGGAGTATTAAAATTTAAGTTAATATGTACATGAATTAAAAAATTTATTTAATATTATTATTTAAAATTTATTTGAAATTTTATCACTGCCCTTTTATTGAAAATTAAAAACTATTAATACAAGAGAGAATTTTTTGAAACAACGAGAGAATATAGGGATGATATATGAGAGTAAATAGTACCTCCGTTCCTAAAAGATTATCGTTTAAGATTTTGACACATAGATTAAGAAAGTATCATTTACCAAGTAATATTTGTTTGAAATTCTATCACTACCCCTTTATAGGAAGTTGAAAATTATTAATACAAGAGAAATAATTTCTTGGAAAAATGAGATAAGATAGGGATAATATGGGAAAGTAAATAATTTATTCTCTTCGAAAGTTATAAACGACAAACTTTTTAGAATAAATTTCTTCTTCTAAAACGACAATCTTTTAAAAACGGAGGGAGTAATTTATTATCCTAGAAAGATATAAACGATAAACAAATTAAAATAAATTATTTATTCTAAAACGACAATCTTTTAAGAATCATTACTATATTTTACAACACGATAATTATCGGATACAAAATATGACAAAATAACCGTTAATAAAAGTTATCGATGAAAGTGTTATATTTAACAGCTAAAATACTCGGTAATAAAAGAATAATATCACACAATGTTACTATAATATTTTATATTATTAAACCAATAATTGTCACAATAGCAAAGATAATAATAAAAAATTACGTATTTAAAAGTCATAGGTACTAAAAAATTAGACAAATTCATTAATATTTTAGGTAAATAACACCGTATACATAATTTTCTACGATATTAATGCATTAAGTAAATAATAAAGAAGATGGATAAATATAATAATAATTATGAATAGTAAAAATATAATCTTGAAATATGAAAGTTGTGCCAAAATTTATGAGATAGATTAAAGAAAATCTTAAAATATGAAAATTGTGGTGAAATAATGCACGATAGATTAAAGATAATCTAAAAATACGAAAAAATATACTAAAATTAATGTACAGTAGATATTAGTTAAATTTTAGTTATAGGGGGTAGGGGTTGATATAAGGAGTTAACATGACTTTTTTACTTTTTATTCCCCTTCTCGATTTTTAAATATTTTTAGTGTGAGTATTTTTTTGAGTGTGCTAAAAATATTTTGAGTGTTAGTAATACGAGTAAAAGTATAAAGATTGCTCAGGTTCATCTACTACATAGGAAGCAAAATTTAATCACAGAAATATTAATTTCTTTCATATTTCAAAGATAAAAAATTATTATTCATTTTTACATCTCTTAATATTATTGTGACGCCTTCAAAATTAGGTATATATCAACCATCTTGAGTCGTCAAATATATGGTACAAAATACAAATACAAACTTAATTATACAAATGTAGTGTAACATACGACAATACATAAACTGCGAGTTCTAATAGGAATATTGTCATCTAGACAATATCCATACTCAAGGAGTTCTCATTACATTTATTGTCACACTATTTAACAGAATAGTGAGGACTACTAATGCTATCTTCTGGACCATCACTCCTTTCCCCGACTCGTCCCAGCTATATTCTCATTTCCTGAAGAAAACATTGAAAGAAAGAGTGAGTTCAACTAGCCCAGTAAGAAATATTATGACTAAGATAATACAGAATAAATTATCATTAGTGTTCAACAATGTTAAACTGATAATATACAATAGACATCAAGTTTAACTGCAGCGGAATATGCAATCCATTAAAAGAGTTAAGTAAAGAATAAATTCTACTATCTTTTATGTTTTAAAAGGTTTTCATTAATTTTTATTGCTGAGACTCAGCTTAATAAATAAACCCCCACATCTAATCATCCCTGTACCACGGTCAAGGATTTTTATTAAATCATCAATGGCCATGACTATAGCGAATAACCTTGGTCATAATCATACCAAAAACTATTCATCAATCCATTACAGGCCACTTAGGACTTTTATCACATTATTTATAACAGGTAATGATTATACCGAATGATCCCTGGTCATAATCATACTAAGTCCGTCTATGCACGTAAGCCAAAGATGACTTTCAACATAATATAACACGAGGATGATGATAATGACATAATAATTCAATAAAACAAGTTCAATAATTAATTTGTCCAGGAACCAATAACGTCCAAATTGTCAACATGATACTTCTTTATAAAGTAAAATTTAAGAATGCTCAGAAGAATATTTCCATGAAATGATACTGGATGAAGCGCAAATATCAAGGCTATTCCACTAATTTCATGGAGTATAGAAGTCAAAACTTTAACCAACTGAGTATAATAAAGAATGGAATAATAAAAGAAATCACCATGCATGCGGTACTTCGCATAGACAGGTTATTCCAACAGAATAATAAAGATGGAACCAGGTTCGGTGTAAAACACACAGACAGGATATTTCAACAGAATAATAAAGACGGAACCAGGTCCAGTGTAAAACACACAGACATGATATTCCAACAGAATAATAAATGCAGAATAATAAATATGGAACCAGGTCAGGTGAAATTCATACCGACAGGATATTCCGACAGAATAATAAAGAACGGAATAATAAAAGAATTTCACCAAGTATGCGGTACTTCGCATAAATAGGTTTTTTCAACATAATAATAAAGAATGGAATAATAGAAGAAGATCACCAAGTATTGGGTAAACCGCATATATAGGTCATTCAACCAAGTATAGGGTAAACCGCGCATACAGGTTATTCCAATAGAATAATAAAGAATGGAATAACATAAGGATTTCACCAAGTATAGGGTATGTCGCGTATACATGTTATGTATAGGGTATGCCACTTTTATAGGTTATTCCAACAGAATAATAAAGAATGGAATAACATAAGAATTTCACCAAGTATAGGGTATACCGCGTATACAGGTTATGTATAGGGTATGTCACTTTTACAGGTTATTCTAACAGAATAATAAAGAATGGAATAACAGAAGTTCTCTTCATGAATAAGAAAGAATAACACCCCTTACCGTAAAAGAACTGGATATAGAAGTAGTGAAGTGGCTGAATATTCTTCTTCTTTCTCTTTATAATTTCTCTCTCTAGAGTTTCAGTGAATTCGTAAGAAAATAATGAAGGAATGAGCTTCTATTTATAGAAGAATGAAATGAATAGTAACTAATTCATGAACGGTCCAGATCGATTTACTTTTAAACGAATGATCCAAATCGATTTACTATTAAAACTTAAATTAACGGTCCATATTGATTCACTATTATAACCTTTATACCAGCGATCCATATTGATTCACTATTCTAACCTTTAAACCAGCGATCCATATTGATTCACTATTATAACTTTCTACCAGCGGTCCATACTGATTCATTCAACCAACGGTCTTAAAAATTAGAACATCTTCTCATGGAATAATATTGTACCCAAATACAAAATAATAGAGTGAATAGTAACCGTGAATAGTAACTCATAAATAGAAACTCGTAAATAGTAACTCATGAATAGTAATTCGTGAATAGTAACTCATGAATAGTAATTCCGACACAAAAAGTGTCCCAAATACTTGAGTGAACAATACTAGAGTGAATAGTAATTTTGGTGAATAGTAAACTCCGACACAAAAATATCCCAAATACTCGAGTGAACAATACTAGAGTGAATAGTAATTTCGGTGAATAGTAACCTGTGAATAGTAACTTGTGAATAGTAACTCCGACACAAAAAGTGTCACAAATACTCGAGTGAACAATACTACCTCCAGACATCAATTACTATCGAAATAAATGTTTAACACAAATAATTTCAACACAATGAAACTATTAAATTAATCTTTAATCAACACGAACTTATCCATCATTAATATCATAACTCACAATATTTAACAACCAGGTTGTTTCCAGGAAAGAAAGGGCTTTCCGATAAGAATTTCTCCTTATTGGCGCACAATTAGATGACCAAACCTCTCCTTGACAGAACTTCTAGACATTATAAATATTGTAATTTAATAATATGAATAACTTTGTCGTCTCAATTATTGATTTAATAAAATAACATATTATGTATATGATACTGTGACAATAATCGAATCAATAATATGAGAGATATGATGCAGCAATTACTGTAGCAATAATTGAGTATAACTGAGTGACTTATCACATAAGCATCAATAATCAATACCGTGTGCTACTATACAATCACGTGTATTACTGTACTTTTACTACCGGGTAGTTCAACAGTATCAATGGTAAAACCTCTGCCGTTATTTTCATAAAATATTTTTGTCGTTTTCTAACTACGATAGTTCTTCTGTTGTGGGTCCACCAATGATTGTGTCGTCGTACGAATATTCCCCGACAAAAAGAATATTCCCCGACTAATCGAATATTATATAACAACTTGCATACTTTGCAAAATTTTCAAATACTACCCCAACTATAACATTATCTCAAATACACACCTTAATATTCAAAAAAATATTTCAAAAAATTTAAATTTTTATTTATAAAATCTGGGGTCTCACAATTATACTGTTTGTAAGACCCCGAAATTTTTTTAAATAAAAAAGAATTTCCTTTATTTATTATATTGAAATAGTAAGGGTTGATTTGATTAATGTGGAAAGTTATGGGTAAAATGCGCAAATATTTCAAAATAAGCAAGTGGTTATAAAATATTAATTGTTGTCGAAGAATATTCGTTTGGTCGTGGAATATTCGTACTGTCGGGGAATATTCGTACGACGGCGCAGCCATGTGTGGGCCCCATAACGGAAAGCGACTGGAGGAAGAAAACGACAAATATAAGTTGTTTAAAAATAACGGCGTAGTTGTTACCGTTTACACTGTTGGAATACCCGGTGGTTAAAATACAGTAATACGCGTTGTTGCACAGTAGCACACGGTATTGCACAATATTTTGAATTATTGATCCTTAGGTAAGAAGGAACTACTCAATAATTGCTACAGGAGTTACTGTTTATTACTTTATTGATTCAATAATTGCTGCGTTGATATTTATATTATTATTGTTTCAATAATTGTCATTGCATAGTATTTTCAGATAACATTATTGGCAATATCTAGAAAGTTCTGTCAAGGAGAGGTTTGGTCATCTAATTGCGCGCCAGTAAGGAGAAATCCTTATTGGAAAGCCCCCTCTATCCTGGGAACGGTCTGGTTGTCAGTACTGTGATTCTGTAATATTATTTTTGAATAATTAATTATTGATTATTATGATAAAGAAAATATTCATTTTATGTGGATATAGATGGAGAAAATTTTTAAAAGTGACAATTGTTGAAAATTAATATTTTATCTTTTTCTGATAAAATAATTTATTTAAATATATTATTTTAATAATATATTAACGATGATATTTTTACAATGAATGTGGGATATATGAGTATATGAGGAGGTAGAGTATTTTTGTGGCATTAAATGTTTAACACATGTTTTGTGTGTCGGTGGACATAATTTTTGACCGAAAATTGAGTATAGACTGTAAAATCGCCCGTTTATGGATTTCGGTCAATTTCTATTTGGAATTTGTAAAAAATTTCTTCTGCAAAGTTGTAGAGAATTGAATTTTCTAGAAAAAGTCGCGAGATTCGAATTTTTTGACAAAAGGGCTATTTATCATGAATTATTGAAGTTTCGGAGTTCCGAAATATTTGATTTTTGGAAGTTTTAATTATTTTATATAAGAAAAACGTTTTTGTGGTTGTTGGCACATGGGTGGCTAATATTTTTGACCAAAGAAGGCATGCTAGAGTTTTCAAAACATGTGGGTAAGAATTTTGAATAAATAATAATATATTTTATTAATTTAGTCTCCTTTGGCGTTCTAGCATTTTCCTATAAATAGAGGGCTAAGTTAGAATTGAAAATCACACCAGAAACATAAGCTTTCTCTCTACTTCTCTCTCTATATATCAAGCGTATTCTTGTGAGTATACTTTGAGTGTTGCTATACGGTGCGAGTTTCTGTCAGCACTATACCGAAATTCAGTCAGAAGTACGGCTATTTTGAGGTAAGGGATGTTGTTTCTTCTTAAATGATATTATCTTCTTCAAATATCATTATGCCAAAATATTGTTCTAAATTTTTATCAAATCTGGAACTTTTTCACGTCGGAGTTACTATTCACGAGTTACTATTCACGAGTTACTATTCACGAGTTACTATTCATGAGTACTATTCACGAAGCGTGATGATGTTTTTTGTGAAATTTCTATCTTTTGGTGTCGGAGTTACTATTCACGTGTACGACACTATTCACGTATACGGCACTATTCACGAATACGGCACTATTCATCGAAAAATGAAATTTCTTCTTTTTGTCCAAGATGTCTATTTTGGCTACTGTCTTTGATTGTATCCATGTTTTGATCATTATTTTTGAGTTCTGCTTCAAAATCAGTTGTTATGAAGTATTATTGATCTTGGACAAACTGTGGTACGAATTCCTAATATTTATCCTTCTATTTCACTGGATTCGTTTTTAAAAATGTTTTTCATCATCCTCAGTCCTTAATGGTGATACTTGATGAATATCTTTGGCCTGTAGTGCAAAGATGAATGATTAAACTGATGAATCTCTTTGGCCCGTAATGCAAAGATGAACAGGTGTTGAGATGAACATGACCAACTGGTGATACAAATGAATATCTTTGGCCTGTAGTGCAAAGATGATTAAAGATATATATTGATTGTTGTTACAGGGATGAAATATTGATGATTGACTTTTAAATCTTAGAAGACAGTAGAATTCATTCTCTACGTGACTCTTCTAATGGATTGCTGTTTCCGCTGCATTTGTTGATCTAAAACTTGTTGTCTATTGTATTCTATTAGATTTTTCCCTGTTGAAGACTAACGATAATTTGTTGTATATTATCTTAGGCATAATATTCTTTACTGGGCTAGTTGAGCTCACCCTTTTCCTTTTTGTTTCATTTTTCTTCTTAGGAGGTGAGAACATAGCAAGATCGAGTCGGGGTATGGAGTGATGGTTCTAGAAAGATGTTTTAGCACTCCTCACTATTTCTATGAAATAGTGTATGAATAATTATAATGAGGACTTATTTGAGTGTGGATATTGTCTATAAGATAATATTTGTATTTAAACTCACAGTTTGTGTTGTCGTATTTTGCACGACAATTGTATTATTAAAGTTGTAGTTTGCTTTCTGTATCATGTATTTGGCGACTCAGAATGAGTGTTGTATACCTATTTTGGGGGCGTCACATTCCCCGACCAATCGAATATTATATAACAACTTGCATACTTTGCAAAATTTATAAATATTACTCACAACTATAACATTATATCAAATCCACACCATAATTTTGAAAAAAAAATATTTTGAAAAATTTAAATATTTATTCATAAAATTTGGGATTTCACAGGCCTCACAGTTTACTTACAGTAACAATTTATTATTTAATAATATTTTATTTATTATTACTATTTTTTATCAGCAAAAATATTTCATTATCAACCAAAAGTTAAAAACATGGCAAACCCAGAAGGCATGAATAAAACCATCAAAACATACTATTTTACAACAAACCGATGGATCAAAATTAGTAATTATTTTAATTTGATATCAGATTTCTAACGATCCAACGGGTGCATATATAAATATGTCAATTCATCTTATCAATTACTGTGAATTTTTTGAGATATTTATGACTAGGGAAGAGCAGTACATACATATATATTTATATATATATATATATATATATAGTGTTTTATCCACAACAATCAATTGTTATGGAATAATTTTTTTTTTGGACTATTAAAATAAAATTTCGGCTGAAGCAAAAAAATAATATTTCAACATGCCAAAAAAATAGTTGTTCCACACTAACTGATTACAATGGAGCAACCCTTTTTTGGCTTGTTGAATTTTTTTTTGCTCCAACCGAAATTTTAACTGGCTTAAAAAGGAGCGGATGGAACTCCATATATATATATATATATATATAATACACATATATATAAGACTATATGTATATACACAGTTGTGTATTACACAGTAGGCATAGGACGACATTTTTTTTGGGTTATAGCGACGGTAAACTGTCGCCATATCCCAGAATAGCTATGACGACGGGTGAAACCGTCGCTATAGCCCAAAAAATCGTTGTTATAGCCTACTGTGTAATACACAGCTGTGTACACATATTTTTTTTCATATATATATATAATTGAGAGGAAATAGGTGATTGATAGAAGTAGGAGAAGTTACCACCACCGTAAGTAAATGTTCCCCCATGGCCATCTAGTCCAAAGGTTCTGCAGGCAGAGGGAGTCTTAATGGCTTTTATTTCTCCAGCAAACATATCAATCATTGCATCTCTTCGATAAACTGCATGTATTGCTACTGCTGCTGCCTACTGCTGCATGTATTAAATACCCCTCCCCTCCCCTCCCCTCCCCTTCTAAAATTACAAAATAATATATTTTTAAAAAATATTTTTAAAACTGAATTTTTTATTTTAATATATGTTTGGTATCTTATGCTAACACTTTTATTTACATTGCCCAAATATTATTAAACATCCTCACAATCTTATCCGTTGAATATGAATTAATTGAAAACTCTCGATTTATCGTGAAGATTGATATTCACCGTCGTCCATATAATAAATTAACCATAAGCTTATGTCTCGTTCTGGGCGCACAAAAATAAACACTTGCCTTCACATAAAAACTCCAAAATTTGGTAGCTAATAATGCCATTGGATTTTATAGCTCAATGTAAGAAAACGCCAATAATGTTTGAAGCAAACTCATGTGCCCCAAAGGCCAAAGTAGTAGTGGAAAAATGTATGTACACAGTAGGCTGTGACGGTAGTTTTTTGGGCTATAGCGACGGTTTCACCCGTCGTCATAACTCTACTATGTAATACACAACTGTGTATATACATATAACCCTATATATATATAATATATATATGGTTGGAAAAATGATATGCAAAATTTTTATTTCCCACACAGTCCACCATAACTGATTGAGAAATTGATTGGTTTCTTCTGATCAGAAGAGTACTACTACTCCCCATAACAAAATTTGGTCAGGGCCTGAACAATCCTCCAAAAGCCCTAGAAAGATAGAAATGGCATCAATATTAATTTAATTTCTCACTTGGGCCCTTGAGCAATTATTTTTCTGCCAAAGTTATTCCCATGGTACAATATTTAGGCCCCATGTTATTGTCAATTATCGCACCTTTCTCTTAAAGTTTAACCTTTGACTGAGAAATACTAATATTTTGATTGAATGTTGAATGATGGATTTTAGAAATAATCATGTCACTTGTAATGCAACCCATCTCTTCTTCTTCTTTTTTAATTTCGATTAAAAATATAAATAAATAAAATTATAAAATATTCAAGTTCGTTTTTTCATCAAAAAGGTGTCATAGTCATGTGTTGTATGTATGGCAGAATCTTTCCCTGGATTTGGTTATTAAGAGTGACTGGTGTGTAAGGGGCAGCCCCCTCCCATGGGAACAAAGGGTGCTCAATTAGTCAAAAACCCCCTCTCTCCCCACACACACACACACACACACACACACACTCCATAAATCATATAATTGAGAGATGAACTATTTCAATTTGCGCACCACTCCAAACTAAAAATTAAAAAGGTATATGTTCCAAACCTATACCTTTTAGTACACAATTTCCATAATTAATTTGATGGTTGAGTGTTTACACGAGAATATGTTCATTTAATTTAGAGTTAATTAGTATTTCTAGTCTTATTTTATATACTCATTCCGTTCTAAAAGTAGAGACATGGACGAATCTAGCCTTGGGTTAGGGGGATCAATTGACCCTATTGAATTTTCAAGGGTCAATTTTTTATTTTTTTATAGGATGTTTATTGAAGATATAAAATATTTAACTAAAAACCTATTAAATGTTTCAAATTTTTATTAACATCATCACTCTACTCTTTCTCATTGTTTAGTAATTTACGTTGAACATGACATTTTTGCAATTTAGTGCTATATATCATTGCAATCAAAAAATGTTATTTGTAAGTAATATTATTTAGTTTTGTAATTTATTTTAGCATGGGAGGTGAGGGACACTTTAAGTTCTTGCAAGAGGTGACTCTTATAGTAGCAATGTTTTGAAAAATTATAAAACATCTTTTTCTACATAAATGGGAGGGAGTGTATTCAATTACATAAAATGATACTCCCTTCGTCCCTATTTAAATAACGTTTTATAATTTTTTATTTGTTCTTAATTATTTGACGTTAATTATTCAAATCTAGAAAAATTAATGATAATTTTTCTAAAATTACCCCTCATTATTCTACTTATTTTTTGGTACTTTAAACTCTCTCCTTATCCTAATAAAACTGTAAGTTTTTTACTTTCCCCCCTCTTTTCCTCCATGTTGGAGTTAGTTGTATTTTTTCTTTGTAAAAATTCATGTGGCATACATAGTTTTTTATAAAAAGAAAATGGTGGGAAAGTTAAAAAATAAAAATTGAACAATTTTTTTTAAAGTGAAAACTATGAAAATGAAGTTTCAAGTTCTGTATATTAGTGCGAGGGAGAGAGTCTGTAGTTAATTTCTAAAGAATTTGATAGATTTTTTTATGGGGATGGATGGAGAGAGAGACAAATATGTAAATGAGGCATGGGAGTTTTTTTTAGGAGATAATTATGAAAAATGTGTGAGAGAGAGTATGAATAATTATAATAAATTAATGATTTAAGAGTATTATAGACAATTGAGTATTATATTTAATATTTTCCAATCATTATCTTAATTCTTGTACTCATCTCTAAAATGTCATTTAAATAGAGACGGAATGAGTAATATTTTTGCATAATAGCTCACATTATATACAAGGTTCCTCACCTCCTTTTTTGCCTTTAATTTATTATATTTTATTTTCTTGTGGATATTTTTTTAAAAAAATTGACCCCAGTGAATTAACAGTCTAGATCCACCCCTGATTAGAGATTCAACTAGATAGAAACCCCCGCGTTGCGGTGGGATTATTCAAATTTTTAATAATAAATATGTACGTACAATTAATAAATTAAAATATAATAAGAAAATAGTATATTATTGTGCGATGATCAAATAGTATAATCGGATTAGAGATAAGTCAAAAAAAAAAGACCATAACACATTTAAACGAATAAGTCAAAAAGAAATAATCCAAACCAATGAAATAATTCCACCCGCTTCTAGGTTATGTTTCACACTTATGCATATAGGAGTAACCTGTAAGTAATAATGTGTGTATATAATGGCTCTTCCATCGTGCGAAACGTGAATGACATAAGTAGAAGAAAGACAGAG
This sequence comes from Panax japonicus, assembly GCA_020205505.1. NCBI lineage: Eukaryota > Viridiplantae > Streptophyta > Magnoliopsida > Apiales > Araliaceae > Panax > Panax japonicus. The sequence continues at coordinate 64,898,717 of CM035102.1, forward strand.
AGACAAAACGAAAAAAAAAGAGGAAAGTTGATTGTGAAAGAAGAAGCCATGGGTGCTATTCACTTATGAGAATAAATAATTAGCCTGATTAATATACGTATATATATGTATGTATATGTACGGAGGATTATGTCAGGTGATCATTAATATTATTTCAAACTCTAATTCAGTTAGAAAGTTTTATCCGTATAAAATTGTGCTCATTAGTTGTTGAAGAGATTAAATTTTACTTGATTTGTTATTATTTATCCATAATTTAAAAAAGGATAGAATATAATTAAGATAATTAGTTTGTTATTATTTATTCATAATTTAAAAAAGGATAGGATATAATTAATATAATTGGTTTGTTATTATTTTTCCATAATTTAAAAAAGGATAGGATATAATTAAGATAATTGGGACATAATTAAAACTATTTAAGATGGACAAGTGTTGAATTTGTAGAAGGACATTTGTCAATATATGGTGTCATGTACTGTAATTTAGTATATATAATAGATTTTACTTTTGAGATCAAACGACCACATATTAAATTTTAAATTGATGTGAATATATATTTAATTTTAGTTGATACAATTATTATAATTATATAATATGTAACAAAAATTATTAATCACAAAATTTATTTCATTCTAAATTTTTATGAATCATACTAATTTTAAATTTAATATACATTCGTTTAACCTCAAAAATCAAATTATATTTTTAATTTTAGAGCGAAAGGAGTATTTGATTTGTGTACATATTTTTTAGGATAAAATTTTGATGTACTTTTGACATGTTTTTGAGAGGAAATTAAGAACACTTATTTTATCTCAAAATTGAGCATCTAACTGAATATAAGAATATATAATATTTGACATACTTCCATCATTTTAAAATATAAAATTAATATAAGTATTTCTTTTTTAAAAAAAATAATCAAGTTTGGATATTTTTAACTTTAAAACTAATATAAATTAAATTAGTTTTAAAATATAAAGCTATTAATATTATAAAATAGTATTTTAATATGAAATTTAATCAAATATTTTATAACTGATGGATATTGACCTGCATTGTGAATACAAAACCTGCAAACCAAAAGTGCATGGTCCATATCAACTGATTGCAGTTCATCATCACTCATCATCAGATATTGTAAAGACTCTGAATTAAACTTGATGAATAAATGTGGAGTAGTTTGGTTTGATTTGATTTGATAGCACTAAAAAAAGAAACCTGCTTAATTGATTGGGTACGCTAAGCCTGCATCACCCACTCAGAACCCTCTATTCTCATCGGTCATTGTGTGCCTCTACTGCAAGTCTTGATTGGAACCTTGAAATGCATGCTGACTCTAGCTAGCCAGCCCATGATATGCCTCTGCAAAAAACTCATTGAAAATTCATGGAGATAGAGGCCATTTCCTAAATTTCTCGCTTTATTAATTTTCTTCATTTAGATTTTACTTTTTTTTAATGTATGTGGGTGGAACTAACAACATCAAACAGTATAACAAATTTTAAATTAGAATATATATATATATATATATATATATATATATATTTTCTTTTGAGAACTTAATAGTATTATATTTTGTCTTAGGGTTTAGGGAGAACTGCATCTGTTGTGTTGAGAGGGATAGAATCAAACCTAAGCTAAATCTTATTCAATTCTTACCACTAGGCTATATATGGCCATCCCTTTAGTATGGGTTTTTTAATTAATGCAATAGCTTCTAAGGAATTTCCGAGTCACAGAGGAGTTCAGCTTTTCTTGGGTTATCTGTGGTGCATGCGTGGTGCAATTGTAGCTTGGGCCTGGAGGGTGTGGATGGCTGCATTCAGTTGGTGGGGATGGGATAGATATGCATGGTGTTGTCTGATAATTTGCAATCTTCAACAAAAAATGGTCAGGTGGAGAAATAGTTTCCACAGGGGCAGGAAACTTTGGATGATCGAATCTCCCAAAATTAATTCTCTCGTACATGGAGCTAGTAGTATAAGAGGGGAGCTGGGAAATTTCCAAATGGTGGATCTGGATCTGATTAAGTGCACAACTTTTAAATGGGGCTTATAGCTTGATCTCTCTTGAGTACATGTATAGCAGTATAGGGGTTCAGTTGTCATCAATGGTTTTTGGTCCCAGGTTCACGTGTTAGCATATGAGTATTCTCATAGTTCTAGATTGATTTTTACTCTGTAATCTTTGTTTGGTTGTTGCTTGATCTTGTGTCCATTTCTCATGGGTACAAATCTCATGTATATATCTTTTGTAAGTCTGAATTGAATCTATCCAAACTACGCTATTTCGATGAGAAACTGAGGTATTAGCTAGAAATGTTATATTTCATGCATCCAAAGTCATACAAGTAATCCGAAAACTTGAACAAATTTCTTTCCTCAACATTTCCACCCCCACATCTTAGGAGAGAATTATTATTTTTTATTAATTAATAAAGATGTGGAAAAAGAATATTTTATCTCAAAATGTTTTTTTTAGTTATTAAAAGATTTTTATTATAAAATATAAGTAACGAAAATACATTGTAAAACTCATGAGCACCACTTTGCTTTGCTTTGCTTTATTTTATTGAATAAAGAATTTAAGCAACAAATATAATAAATTAAAGCAAAAGGATTGAGCTCGAATTACTTGTGGTAGAAGAATTCACCTGAATCATGAATTACAATTTTATTAGTTTTATTTTCGGAAAAAGTCAAATAAACTATAGGAGAATTCATTTCTCTTTTAGAGATAGACAACTTTTTGATAATTTCGAAAATTAATTAAAAATAAATGAAATATGTAGGGAAATATATGTAAATATTTAATTTCTGCAAAATTGATTGATAATTTTGTCACCATGTATATATATATATAATAAAATAATAAAAAGAAACAAGAATGCAATGAATCTCATGGGCATAACCACTCCCCCCCAACCCAAATGTCCAAAATGGTTTGCTTTGCTCCAAGTAAAAAACTCTTAGATGTCAGACGTGGAAACTCACTACACGTGGCACAACCCCACAAGTGCCACGTATGACACAGGTGCCTAGGTTATTGCAATTATTAGTGGAAGGTGAATAGAAGGCATGTGAACCGACCTGACCCATGCAAGCCTTTGGTTAGTTGGTTATGTGGTGTGGTCCCGATCACATGGTCTAGCCCACATATCAGTTACCATGTGGCTTCTAGTTAATAACATTTTTTGTTTTCCCCTTGTGTGTTTCCTCATCTAAAAACTTGTGGCACAGTTTAGAGACTCCATTTGTACAAGAACATGACTCATATGTCTTCTATTTTGTCTAGGGTGATAAATAATATTGTATATATAATGGGAAAAATATATGTATACAGTTGTGTATTATACAGTAGACTATTACGACTATTTTTTGGGCTATAGCGACGATTTCTGTCGTTATAGTCTTACTGTGTAATACAAAGCTGTGCATATACATATAGTCCATATATAATATATATACACATATATATGTACTATATAGGGTGGTAAATATAGTAATATTACAGATACAAACTACTTTAGAATTATTTTATAAATTATTAATGTGTCATACTTTACCTCATCATATTGATTAACAAATTATTTTTAAATTAATAGTCTTCGATCCACTGAGTTAAAATATATCACATCAGTAATTTATGTGTACGGCGGAGAATAAGGTGTAGTTATAGGGTAGTATAGTATAACTGTATAAGCTGGTGATGACCGTATGTCCGTCCATTCGTCTCTTATTCTGGCCCCTTTTTGCCTGCCGAGTGCCGAGCAGTAGACAGTAGTAGTGCCACTCAACTACATTTGCCGTACCAATCAAAAGCTCAGCTGGGTCACGTGACGTATGCCCCCTGCTCTGCACCTAACCCATAGCTTATTAATAGGAAGTCGTGATTAACATCAACTTAATTTTGATTAATTAATTAATACACTATTAATCAGAATTAATTAATATCTCTCATTGTTTTGTTTTTCTTTCCAGAAGTTAGAAAGCGAACAAGCTTTTACTTTTTTTTTAATAACTGAAATATGTTAAACTTGTAATATGTTATTGTTAACGCCAAATTATGTTGGCGCCATCAAATTTTGTCGGCGCGTCCAATCATCAAATTCACACACTGAATCCTACACAATAACAGATCACAAGCAAAGTTTGACGACTTGTTCCGCAGATCACAAGCGAAGCTAACTCCGGTGCGAGAATTAGTGTTTAGTGCTCAAAGATCTATTACCTGTTAGTTACCATTATTTGGATTCAACACAATCTCCTTAAAAGTGCAAGTGAAATCCAATCTAAACACTACTTTTGGAGTTACCTTATTCAAATATGGTTATGGTTATGATTAGAATCCTTAACCATTCAAACCCCTTATGACTTCAGACTCCGTACGAGGGCTAACCCACTGTACATGCTCCCCTTATGACTTCAGACTCCGTACGAGGGCTAGCCCACTGTACATGCTCATTCTAACTGAACTCGTATATACTGGTCTGGGTTCTGGCTCAAAGGACTCGAATATCCGATCCCGAACATTGTCAACCAAAAGAGGGTTCCGGGCCAGAGGACTCGGATGCCCGAACCTGAACACCATCAACCTGAAGAGAGCTCCAACCTAGGGGACTCAGATGCTCGAATTCTTAACACCTTCAACATACGGGATGGCTTCGGCCCAATGGGCCCAACGTACCCTTCTTATGTCAGGATTTTAGCCTATATGGAGGTCGGCAAACGATGAACATATTATAATAAGAAGAATTAAAAAGATAATAATACTTTCAAACAATATTAACATATTAAATAAGTAGGAACTTGGCCAATTGTAACAACAATTAATAGACATGCACCACAAATATTCTTGAAAAACAATTATATTCTAAAAATAATTAAAAAATAATGTTAATCTTAGTAGTTTTAATTACAACACTAGCAATAAAAAACAAACAAACTCCTGATAAAGCCACGTACAAATGACAACAATTTATTTATACTAGATACACAACTCCGTTCTATTTTATGTATTTTATAATTATCCCAAATTATTATTAATAATTGTCTATTTTAAAGTAATCTTTCACCTATAATGAAATGTAGGGTTAGTAAAAGCACTCTTACTTTCAAACATTTTTAAATTTAAAATCAAAATAAATTTATATCAATATAATTATAAATATTATAAACTATTAAAAAATACTAGTACTAATTATAAAAGTTAGTATTATTTTCCAAATTTAAATAAATTATGTTAATTTTAAATTTAAAAACATCTCAAATAAACTTTTGCATTAACGGATGGAGTACATTATGATTAAGATGATAACAAAATATCACTTCCATTAACACAATTAATGACGTATTAAATACAATAATAAATAAATAAACACTTGTATATTTTGAAATAAGTTAAATGCAAGTAGCTTATATATATTCATGAAATTGAAAAACATATATATAATTATAATTATAATTATGTGCAAGTTCCATTACACCGGTACAAAATTGGTGGAGCTAGCTAGAAGCATAGTCTCTGATTAGATTACAATAGTCTCCCGGAAGCCACCTATGGTTAGTAACGGAATTGCTCCGATCGCAATCCGACTAAGACGATAAAAATAAATATAAAGCATGGATTTTGTTTTTCTTAATATTTCCGAGTGATTAATTAAAATAAGTTACATAAATAACAACACTACTACTAATTAATAATTAATTAAACTTATATAATTATTCTTGTTTAAGAGAGGGGAGACCTCTGAGGAGCTCCCTTTCTCCTGTTGCCAAGGGATAGCATAATTCCAGGAAGGAAGCCACTGCTTTTCTTCTTTTTCACCACCCCCACCTCCTCCTCAGGGCCCTGATGTGAAATCCCTGAACTGCCCATGTCATGACTAGAGCACGATGAGCCTTGGAACTGTAAAGGGTCCTCCAGGATGGAGTTTGGGGTAATTTGGCCGTCGTCGTCGCCATCCATTCGCAGTCCTTGGAATTGTGACAAGGCGAAATCGGATTCATCAAACCGATAGATAATGCTTGTCAAATCTTCACCTTGATAAACCATGTGATCAACCTGCACCATACATATACATGGATGGGATGGTACGTTGTTTTATTACAACTAAAGACTACACATGTAAATACATAAATATACAGACTACTTTCAGTTGTCACATTATTATTTGTCTCATCTCTATATTTATCTATAATTATTCTGTAACTAAATAAAAATTACATGATAATTAAACAAAGAGGAGCATGCATATGATATATACATATATATATATAATATCTATATATAGTGAGAGAATGAGAGAGAGAGAGAGAGAGAGAGAGAGAAACCTTGCATGAAAGAGAACAGAAGTGGAATGGTTCCTGAAGAATTCTGTCACAGGTGAAGCAAGTATTTGCAGGGCCCTTGCAAGACCTAGATTGTGCCCTCTGATTCAAGAATATCACTTTGGCACTGTTTATAGTATAGGGCTGCAGGAAAAAAGAAGAGAAAATCATGCCACTATTATTATATATATATATATATATATATATATATATATATATTAGCACAGTACTTGAACAAAATTACATTATATATAGTCAACTATATATTTCATCTAGCTACTGACGTCAACTATTGTAATATTAGTATCACTAAATTTTACATATATTACCTGAATATAAGAACAGTCAATGAGTTTTTCCAGGTCATCCAATCTAACAACATCCTGGTAAACATATCTTCTCACCTGCACATCAAACCAGCCATGATTTTAAGAAATGGGTTCTACTTAATATATAACCTCCTAATTATACTCAATTTCCTATTAATTCCACACTCGGCAACAACAAAAAAAAACTGTTCAATTTACCTAGACAACATTAACCGATTTGTACTGTATAATTCGTCAATTCTTTGTCTACGTGAACTAAATAGATTTTTGTGCAGTTATCTAGCATTATTCATACGTAATTATACCGATAAAATTAGGAAACCAAGCCAAATTTGTACTACTTAAGATAAGAAAATTGTCTATTAGACATTAATTTTCATGGGTAAGTATGGGGGTGGGGGATTGAAATAGAATTTGTGAGTGTTTAATTATGTACAAGAAGTTGAAAATTTAGGTGAAAAGTTAGGCAACCAACATGATGGAAAATTAAATGAATTGGGTTCACTATAAATTATGGAAATGATTACTTTTGGTATTATATGAGAACAAAATAGACTAGAAATGAAATTTGGGTCAAACTTGCACTTTCTTTGAAAGCAACAGCTGAGGAACCTTGGCAGCAGGGGAGATTGGATAAAGAAAGCAAAGATTTCTCAAAATGGGAAAGAATACAAATCCACAAGTGGGAAATCAAATGTCCAAACACACCCTTTTTAGAATACTATAGAAAATTGACATGTTACACTAACACAAATTATACTTTGGAGATCTCAGAAAGAAAGAAAAAAAAAAATTGCTTGGATTTTTACAGGAAATTAAATAAGAACTAAAAGTGGGAAATTCTTAAATTAAAATGTTGAAAACTGTATGAAGTTTGAAGATCAACATAAGAGCAAAACAACACATCTTTGATTAGATATTGTAATATAGGTGAATTCCATAAACCCAATTCACTTGAAAGAAAACTAAGCAAAAGGGATTTTGAAATTTTGCCAAAAGCAGCTTAAACAGAAAATCGAGATACTTTTCAAATAAGTAAACAAAGCTAATCATCATCATCTTAACAAAAAAAATTGAACTACCAAAGAAACCCAAGACAATGATCTTCTCTAATCTAAAACCATTGAATTGTACAAACCCATAAAAAAATTGTAACAGTTAATAAAAATAGTGTGAATTCTTTAATTATGAAGTGTTATATATATATATATGTGTGTGTGTGTGTGTGTGTGTCTACCTGAAGCAGAGGATGAGAGTGATGAGAAGGAAGACAGTGAGGGCAAAAGCTTTGACAGCAATCCAAACAGAAGATGTTCTTCTCATTCTTCCTGCTATTTTCGTGGAGCCCACATGTTGTAAAGAATGTTTCAGCCATTAGACCTTCTAGCCATGCAGGTTTCATTACCATATCTCCTCCCCCTCCTCCAAATCCTCCTGATGATGATGATTCTCTCACCATTTTCTCTCTCTCTCCTCTTTTCTCTATTTTCTCTTGGTTTCAAGCTTCACATGCTGCAGTAGTAAACCTACCAAAAGACTCTCTTGGACTCTATTTATACTGCAGGTTTCAGAAATTAGTATGTCTTTTTCATACAAAACCCACAAAAATAGAAATACCCATTTATTAATTTTACATGTACATTAATACATATATATATATATATAGTACTGAAGGATTGGGTGGGGTTGTGTTCTGGTACAGAGAGTGATGTTTATGGCGGGAAGACAGCCCACCAATGTGTACTATTTTACAGGTAGAGCACCTCCTCTTCTCCATCTCATTTTACCCTTTTGGAATTACCTCCTTGATTTTAGATAATGTTTCTGATAACGTAAAAATTTGTGTACGCACTAAATTACCGATAGCGCGTCTAATTATGCACAGAAATAAAATCACACAGAAAACGTCGATAGATAGTTCCGATACGAGATAAGTATAAATTGAATAAATTTAACAATGGAATACAGGCTGAATTTGGTTAAATGTAGGGTTAAGGGTATAGTGCCGAAAATAATGTGATATTGTGTACATGTGAACTTAGATATATTGATCACACCTTCTTAAAAGCTATGTCCCCGTATGGGATAGAATTTCTCATTAGATAGATATTTTAATGATCAGATAAAATTGAATCTTTTCAAAGGAAGTCAGATAGATACTATCATGACTTTTTTTTAGGAATTAAAAATTAAATATAATTAACAATATTAAATTTCTTAAAATTTTCTTAACTTACCCCACGTGAACTATGTCTCATCAAATCATCCGGACCCAAATAATCACGTCCCAACTGTTTCAATTGTGGTAGTTTTTTCTAAAAAATAATCTTTAACTAGAATCCATTATCTTTAATTCTTTTATTTCACTATATTCATAAACTAAGAATAGTTGAAAAAGTAAGGAGATATGATTTTTGGACAATTAAAAGGGGAGGGAAAAATTAGGAGCTCAGGAGGAGATAAACTAGGAGGAATCTAGGAAAATTTACCCTCAACTGACAAGGAAACTTACCTTCAATTTGAAGTAAGTGTTAATTCTGAAAGAGAGATAGACGGTTGAATTTATCACCTTTAGATCTATAACAAAAGGTAAAAAAAATTACAAAGCACTCTCACAGTAAAAAGATATGTAGAAAAAATAAGATGTTGACTATGTTTCCTATTAAAAAGAATACTCTCTTCGTACGTTTTAGAAGATTTTACATTTTTTTAATTATTTGTCGTTTTATATAATTTAAAAGAATTAATTACGATCTTTTAAAAATTACCTTTCAAGAAAAAATGCTACGAATGAGACAGACAATATAAAATAAGTATAATAATTATAAAAATTTAAAGATATTATATACAATTGATATTATATTTATTTTTATATAATTTTTTAATTCTTATTATAACTTTAAAACGTCATATATTACGTGAGTGATAAAAGTATATATTTAATAAGCTTAAACCCTAATCAACCATTCAAAAAATAATTACTAAAATTCATATGTTTTTTGACTTTATAGAAAAAGGACTTGCCCTAGGGGTGGCCCAAAACATTTTTACTTTACCAAGTAAAACTGTAAATTTTTTGTTAGAATTTTTTTTACTATTATTACTTCCTCCGTTGCTAAAAGATTATTGTTTTAAAAAAAAAATTATTTATCGTTTATAACTTTCTAGGAGAATAAATTATTTATTTTTCTATATCACCCCTATCTTTTTTTATTATTCTAAAAATTCTCTCCTTTATATTAATAATTTTTAACTTTCCATAAAGGGGTAATGATAAAATTTCAAATAAATTTTAATGATTTTCTTAATTTATGTGTAAAATCTTTAAACGACAATGTTTTAGGAACTGGATATAGAAATATTTTGGAGAGGTTTGTTTCTAGTAGGGTCTACCTCGGTAGAGAAGCCGGAAGGTATTGACAAAATTGTGTTTTAATCTAGTTTACATTTAGGCTTTTTATTAAGAAATGTTTGAAGCTCATTGAATTACTAAAAATAACTAGTGCATTAGGTGTATTGAATGACTCGAAACACCAAATTGTAGCATTCTTGTCTTTTGGGCTTTGGGAGTTGTGCCATCAGCCATGTTTTGTATTGTTATATTAAAGAAAGTACACTGCTATTAAACGGAGGAATAAATAAACTCACAAGCAAACGTCACATAAAGAGAAAACAATCTCACAATACAATACATGATGTTGTAATTGAACCATTAGGGGGAACTATTAATATGACTAGGCCTGCATGGGCTTGTCACATGTGGTCTTAAAACTTGATATTGATTTGAGAGGCTAAGCCCAATAAAATTGGCTGATAGCTTCTAATGATGGAGTGAGAATCCAGTGTGATAATAATGGGCTTTTTTCCATTGGAAACAAACTCTCTTATCATTTTTCTTTAAATTATGTGATTAAGATATCATTAGCAAGTAGAAGTTTCTTAATTTTTTTTTACTTGGGCTTCAATATGATTCTTCCCTTTTACCCTATTTTTCTTTCTTTTGGGTTCCTTTTTCAAGATAGTTTGGACCCAACAACAACCGGGTCAGAACCGAGTACCAATTGTGTAATCTTGGTTCACTATCGATTCGAACAAGTAATTAATAATCTTGATAGTCAAAATAAGACTTTATATACAATAATACAAGTTACTTAAAATTAATTGTAGATGATCTGTAATCTCTAAACTTACCACACAATAAATGCCCACCACTAATATACTAATATGCAACATTTCAGTACAAATTAATTTGAAAATAAAACTTAATTCATTATCCAGAAATTGGAACTTATCCTGAACTCCATTTGTGCCTTTAAATCCACCCTAGACCACCTACCTCCTCCACCTTCCATCAGTTTAAAGACACCATCACATAATCAAGAATATTAGGTGACTGGTCAATATTAAGTTAGGATAAGAGAATTAGGGCCTGTTTGATACGGTCTGAATAAGATTTAATGGTTCTGAATCTGAACGATTCAGCCATTCAAAGTGTTTATTTACAACTTTTAAAATCTGAATTGGGCTGAATGCGTCTAACCGATTCTTTTCAAAAAAAATTCCACTGAATGGGCTGAATAACCGTGTTTTACCCAAATAACCTCGCTACTCTGGTTTCTATCTCCATCGGCGTCTCCATCCGCATCTCTTCTCTCCATCTGCAGTAACTGATCAGGGATGAGGAGTAATTCGATGATCGGGGAAGTTTTATATGAAGAGGTCTGGTAGGAATTTGAATGTTGAACAATAATTGATTGATTAATATTTAAGCAGCGATCCAAATAAAGGATGGCGAGAGCGTGAAGTTGGTGACAGAGATAGGTGGGCTTTGCGAATTGCAATACCTGTGTTTGATGTAGCAAAGGGAAGAAGACAAATGTGATGTGATACCAGTGAGGCGGTTTTTGCCTCTTTTTCGGACTAAATTTCTTATTTTATCATATTTTATTAAATTGTCCCCTACGCTTTTATTAATTTTTTTAAATACGTCCAGACAAAATTATATATTTGTTCAGAATAGTATAGAGGGATAAAATAGTAAAATATTATTATTCAGATATTTCAGACATATCAATTATCAAACACCTTTTTTCATTCAGATTCATATTCATATTCAGCTCATTCAGATTCAGATTCATTCAGTTTTTATCAAACAGATCCTTAGTCTTAACTCCATTAACTTAGTTGAAACAAGAGGTTCTAGCTTCAACCCCTTCCCCAAATTAACAAATAATTAGTGCTAACTAACTCTTAAGGACTTCTAAAGAAGTTTGCAATGAAAGTTTTGGTGGAGCATATTCAATAAAGATTATCTATAAAACTTCAATTATCCTACGGGGTATCGGGGATTCTGACCGGTCCAATTTTTTTTTATTTTTTTTGCTTACTCCTAAAAAATATATAGTATTTTTTTTAATTGAAGTTTTTACAAAATTCAGTGATTTTTGTGTAATTTGGATACATATAAAAAACGGTGTTGTACAGTCTGAAAAACATTGTTTTATATGTATCAAAATTACACATAAATCACTGAATTATGTAAAAATTTCAATTAAAAAAATACAATATATTTTTTAGAAGTCAAAATAAAAAAATAAATAAATTTGGACCGATCAGTGTAGAAGGAGTGATAAAACTTTCAACAAGTATCTATGATCAGTTCTTTGAAGATGTTAGGATATGTAGAAAAGCTCAATAATGGCCTAATCATCATTCATTAAAGCAAGAAGTTGATTTAATTTAGCACCTAATTCATAAGTGTCCTTTTTAAGCCACTAACTAAGGGATAATGTTTGATGGTCATGATTACTAAAAATATTATAAAAGGTTTGCCCCCCTAAATTAATTTTACACTCCCTCCTTTTCAAAAATAATAAGTGATTATTTTCCTTTTTGTTGATTGAATTAAGGTTTTGTATTTAAAGAGCTATGGTCTTTGGTTATTTTCAGATATTTAAATTTTAAATAAAAAATAAATTTTAATTGAAAAAAGAAGAATTTTAAAGTATTAAAATATATCTCTAATTTTGAAATTAATATAATATATTAATACATTTATGACACAAATTTTGAAATTTTGTTTTGGTGCAATAAGTATATTTCTAGTAGCTTGGAATTATGCTTTTGTAAGAGACATGTCGGCAGGACCAAATTTGTCATAATTTTTGTTCGGTATAATAACAATATAACAAATAACCAACTTCATTATTAGAGTAGCAGAGGTGATTCATAAGGAATGTTTGTTTGTTATACTATATTATACAGATAAATACATATGTGATCTTTAATATAAAAAATAGGTACGAAAGAGTTAACAAAATTTGGAAAATAAATATTTTCACATAAAAATTATCGCTATATAATCTATAGCGACGATTTTCGTGTGAAAATATATAAAAAAACGTGTGGAAATATCTGTTTCTAACTATTCATTTCTCTTATGACAAAAATATATTTGTTCGATTAATGTCAGAATAAGTATATATATATATATATATATATATATATATATATTACATCTTATAAGTTAAGTAATCATCATATTTATACATAATATTGATTAGATGATAATAAATTATTATCATTCTTTATATACATGTCCCTTTTAATTTATTTTTATCTTTTTATAAGGCATGTCAAATTTTATCTAAGATACAATTAAATACATGCTTTTTTTAAATAGTAAGAAAATTTGAATAAATAATAATAATAATAATAATAATACAGGTCAAAAGAAAGTCAAGCGAGCTCTCTCTCTCTCTCTCTATATATATATATATATATATATATATATATGGATCTATTTCATATCAAAAGAAAGTCAAGCGAGCTCTCTCTCTCTCTATATATATATATATATATATATGGATCTATTTCATATCATACATTAGTTGAGAGCACTATTCTAGTAAATTGACTTGTGGTCGTTCATTGACTGATCTAAGCGCTGAGATTGAATAAGGCTAGGGCCTAGCCGCAGGTCCTAATTCTGATCGGTGCAAGTCCTTTTTACAGTCGGACCATTTACTAAACTATTCCAATTTTTAATTCCTTTCCATCTGGCCACAGGTCCTACTAGCGCAGTCAAAACAACACCGTTTTGATTGTGTGACCTTGTTAGTGTTTTCTGTTTCACCCCTTAACAGTGCAAATCTGATGCTGAAATTATAGTCTTTATAGTCTTCAGCTAGACTTTAGAGAATTTTAGCAACGGAAGAGAAAGAAAACAGAATAGAAATATATATTACTTCATTCATGATTAACTTTAGCCCCAAGATAAGATACTTATAGGCTTACTAGTACAAGATTCTAGATAATTCATCTTAACCCTACATCTTTTATTAATAGCTAGTCATTTATCAACCCTTGGATTGAAAATTGACATCACCTAACAAATTACCGAGTGAGCTATTTGTTTCCTTTTCAGCCCTTGCTGTACCCTTGCAGCCATGTGGGTTCCTTAATTTGTCTCCTTGACCTTCTTAGCTCATTTAGTGTGAACAAGTCCTCCAGCTAATCCTCTTCTTGCTCCATTTGATCACCTGCCTCCTTTTTCTTCAATCCCTCATGATTAGTTGTGATGATTCCCTCATTATCTGTGATCTCCATGTTAGTTTGTTCCTCGTTATTTTCCAATTCTTTTCCCCTTTGCATTGTTGTTGCTTTTTCATTGATATGAATTATGTGCTGATTAATATTACCAACTGGGTTGTTTGTATCAAAATCCAAATAAAATAGACCGATAATGGTGGTTAGCCTCACTAAATGGAACAAATAGCATATTATACTTATTTGTACTATACGTAGTGCAAATGTAACCACGTCTCCGAAACATATATACATAAACCTTGATCGGGCATCTACCCACAAAATACAAGCTATGCGATTGTCCTTGCCTGGTTTGACACAAAAAAATAATTTACTTGCACCGCAAGATTCAAAATTTTCAAATAAGAGACTGTAACATGTGTATCATTTTCATCATTCATCCAAGTTACGCCTTAAATTCCTAACTACATTGCGAACATCCATATCACTAAAATTTACGTTTACATCCCTCCACCCATTGTGCTCAAACATTAATCATCATATTAGGTCTAAATATACCCGTCTTATTTAAGATGTCAATTAATTGTCTTGTTATCAGCGTAATAATCCTATGTATCTCAATCAAATCTAGTTTGTTAGGTGTCACTAAATGATAATTGTGATCCAACTCAATGGTTGAAATATGCCAATTTTCTTATTTATTATTATGGACAACTAATATTCTAACTTTGCATAAGGTTCTTTATATCAAGTTCTTTTGTTTTCTTATTTTATCGTTATCACAATTATCATCTACTGAACTCTTTACATCAGTTGGTCTATCAGATTTTTTACATACATAAAACCTAGACGCAGGGGCAGATTCATGAATTTTTTTCAATAGAGGTAGATTTTAATTTTTTTTAAAATTAAATAAAGAAAACTTGAACTAATCATAATATTAAGTAATCATAATAATATTTAAAAATTGCAATAAATATTCATAATCCAAACTAAAAAAAGAATTTTAAATAAAAAATATTTAGATACAATTTAAAAAATTTATTTCGATTACTTTTCATAGTTCAATTTGAATGATTCTCTAAATGTTCAAAGCTTCAAATCAAATTTATTTTCTATATTCAAACAATACCAAGAATTAATTTCAAAACATTAACTAGTTTTGATATTTTTTTATAAGTTTTATTTGAAATAAGAGAAATAAACCATCAAAAATTTATACTCAGAACACCAAAAATTATACATGGTTCATTAGTTAGATGCAGAGAAATAAAAGAATTATAACAGCTACAAATGAGGGGTTGCTAAAGGCTCATAGTCATTTTCTATTTTTCATTTCTCATTATAAAATAAGACAAAATCATTGTAAGTTATCACAATAAAAGACAAACTACTCAACCAAAATGATGTCATTTTCAATTGAATATCAAACAATCCAAAAATAAAAACCTAATCAGACCAAACAAACAGTAACCACAGTGAACCAAAACAATAACAAAAAAATCAAATTTGAATCAAACAATCATTCACAGTTCACACGCTGATAAACATTCAAAATAAAAAACTATTCAAAAAGTACTTCTAAGATTTCACCAAGCTTTAAAACTAATAAGATTTTGTACTTGTATTTAGAATTGGTTTATTAAATTTTTTTACCCCCTCTAAATTTAACTAATCCATTAATCTGTCCACTTAAATTTATTACTTTACATATTTGTCATGCCCCTATACATATAAAAATAAATTTCAGCAAGGGCAGCTACCTATGCTGCCCCTTGTGTAGATCCACCACTGCCTAGACGATAAATTATTATTGTGAGCATGTTTATGGGAGGTATCAATCCTAATCTCAAATCGTGTGCATATAATTTATATAAATTTTCAGCTTCTTCTAATTTAGAGAATAATGGACCATTACCTCTATACTACTACTTTCAGCATTATTAACATACTCAGATACATTTGTACAGTTTAAAATAACAAGAGATTCAAAAAGAACAAGATAAAAATATACTTGTAGCAAACATGAAAATTATTAATGAACAGTTGCCAAAATTACTTGCACAAACAAATGATTTCTTCAAATCTCAGCAAAATAACTTCTCTCCAAAGCTTAATTCTGCAGTTGTTTAATTAATGGATGCGTATGATGTGAAACCTTTGCAATGATGTTTGGCCTAAAAAGCTGGTCAAAACGTTGTCGTTTTGGCTGCGCTAGTAGGACATTTCTATACTACTTGCATGTTCTACTAGCAGTTGGTACTCAAAACGTTGTCAAGTAGGACCTGAGGGTCAGTATGGAAAAGAATTAAAATTTGGGCTAATTTAATAAATGTTGTAACTTAACTTTTGCTATAGTATTTTGGGTTGATTTTTAACCTATTTAACAAATATGGCATCCGTATTATACGAATGTTGTTGCCATGACTTGAACCCAAGTCCTTTCTTAATATCAACACATCTCTGTTATTCAACTGAATAATATTAATCGTTAGTTACATGAATAACATATAATATATTTATTATATACAAAATATCCAACAATAAATGGCCGACTGCAGGAAAGAATTGCATCAGTCGCAAGTAGGACCTACGGTCGGGCCCTAACCTCATTCAATCTCAGTGTTTAAATCAGGGATCAATTACATATTCTATTACATTTTTAAAAATAATTACAATAATAGTGCATTCATAAAATATTTACATAATTAATGCATTTAAAGTTTTATTTACATAATTAGTGCAATTAGAATCCTTTAAGTTAGGAAATTAGTATTCAATTAGAATTCCTTAATTAGGGGATTAAGATTGATTTACTTATTTAATTAAGTAATTAATAAGTCCCAACTACTTCCATCTCTCTGAAACTCCCAACTACTTCCGGTCTCTTCTCTCTTTCTTTTTCTCTCTAAGATTTCTGTCGCTGCTCTGTTTTTGGGGTTTGTAATAGTAGTCGCTCTGAAACTTCCATACAGTCAGTCAAGTAATGCTTTGAATAATATAACGTCTGAAGCTTCCAAGAATACTCCCGAGAAGAATCATGAGATTGTGAAGATGTCAATGAAGGATGATGTTTGTCATTACCAGGTTTATCTGTCCAAACTTGATATTTCTACAGATCTTATACAACATGAGTTGTACATGATGGTGGTGGTGGTGGTGCTAAGATGATAAAAGAAATAGTTTGTTTAAATAAAGGTGAGGTTATGGAAAAGGTAGTAGTACCGTGGAGGAAGCATCCATAAAATTTGCCGTGGGCTCAGATATTGGCGTGGGTCAATAATTATTGCCCTTAGCAGATTTGGACATAGTGATCGAGCCACTTCCAGAGTTCATAGATGCTATATTTTTTGAACCAGAGAATGATATCATAAATGATGACACTGATTCAGAGTACAGTTGGTGCGATTTTTTTTAAAGTACAATTGGTAGCCAAACATTCATACCAAGGTAACCAATTCAGTGTTATTAGGTTTCTAATTTATTATTAAAAAAATTATTATAAATTTTTTTATTTAATAGTGCAGTTGGTAGCTAACACTTTATAAAAATGTTACCAATTCAGTTTTATTGGGTTACCAATTAATTAAAAAAAATATTGTAGATTTTTTTATAATGTTGTTGGTAGACAAACCTTAATACAAAGGTAACTAATTCAGTTTTATTGGGTTACCAATTAATTATAAAAAATCTATTATAGTTTTTTTTTCATAGTGCTGTTGGTAGCCAAACCTTAATACAAATGTAACCAACAAAAACTAAAAGTGTTACCTTTGAAAGTTTTGGTTATCAACTGCACTGAAATTTCTATTGGTTACCAACAAAAACTAAAATGGTTACCTTTGTATAAATATTTGGATACCAACTGTACTAAAATTTATCTTTTTCTCCTTTTAATTTTTGGACTAAATCAACCTTCGTCATAATGGCAGCAGCTGTGGCCGGCGTCTATGGTGTTGAAGCGGCGGCGTCCATGGTGCGGCGAAGGGGAGGAGAAAGATGACCGGCGAAGGGGAGGAGGAAGATGAAGTTGCCAAACTTTGAATATTTGAATTTTAATTATTATTTTTGAATTTGAATTTATTTTGTTTGTTAGATCTAAGATATTTGAATTTGAATTATTCATTATGGTAGTTATTTCTCCTTGATTTTAGGTTTCCTTATTATTATGAATTGAATCATATACTAATTCCTTAAATTAAGGAATCCTAATTGCACTAATATTGTAAATAAATATAGAAAGTGTATTAATTACGTAAATTTTTTATGAGTGCACTAATAGTATAATTACTTTCTAAATGTTGTATACTTATGTAAAGGACCCTTAAATCAATCAAGAGACGTCCACAAATCAGTTTGTTGGAATAATGCTCTTAGCTAATGTATGAATATATATATATATATATATATATATATATATATATATATATATATATATAGGGTATTAATCCACAGCAAACTAATTTCTTCCCTGTCGCTACAGGCTGTAGCGGCAGTCAATAGCCTAATTTTCTCTCTCCCTGCCGCTACAGGCTATAGCGGCAGTCAATTAATTCCAAAAATGCCCCCCTGGCGCATGAGGCTTCTCAAAGTTACAAATATTATTTTAATATTCACATATTATTATTATTATTATTAACAGGTCTAATAATAAAAATTAAAATATTAATATTAAACATAATAATAAAAACATAATATTAAACATATTAATATTACAATTATTATTGTAAACATACTAATATTACATAATATTAAACATATTAATATTATAATTATTATTGTAAAAATATTAAACATATTAATTAATATGTTTAATATTATGGTTTCATAATTATAAAAAAATTAGAGCCTGTTAATATGTTTAATATTATGTAATATTAGTATGTTTACAATAATAATTGTAATATTAATATGTTTAATATTATGTTTTTATTATTATGTTCAATATTAATATTTTTATTTTTATTATTAGACCTGTTAATAATAATAATAATATGTGAATATTAGAATAATATTTGTAACTTTGGGAAGCCTCATGCGGCAGGGGACATTTTTGGAATTAATTTACTGCCGCTACAGCCTCATGCGGCAGGGAGAGAAAATTAGGCTATTGACTGCCGCTACAGGCTGTAGCGGCAGGGAAGAAATTGGTTTGCTGCAGCAAACGCTTGTTGTGGATTAATGCCCATATATATATATATAATCATAGGACACAAAATTACTAAACTGTTCCCGCATGAATAACTACTGTGGGGTGGGTGGCACACACAGTGGCTCACTGTCTTAATTTTATTTCATCAATTGGAGTGTTTACACGTGAAATAAATAAATAATACAAAGAAATAAAGGAAACATAAGCATATATAAGTTAAGGGCAGTGAGTCCCTAGCTGTTTAGTGGGTGCATATAATATGCAACCACCACATGTTTGCCAAATCATGCATATTTGATCGAGGGTGGAGTGGAGTCAAAAGATTTCTCTGAGGGTTATAAAGTTAAAATGCCTTAATATTTTTTTGAAAAGAGTCTCATTTATAAAATATATAGATACTATTAATTACGCGTGTCTGAAGTCACGACGTAACGAAAAATTAAATTAAAATTCGAATAATACTGCATTATCTAAAGACTCTTTATAATCTAAAATAACTTGCAATCAAACATAACGATTATCATAATTCATCACACCGCCACAATAACTAATACATACTCAATCATCACACATATCCATCCACCAAAATATCAAGCTAGTCGTTGTTAATTTCAAGAAATTTCGACGGAGTTTCCTTTAAAAATAGATATCCAGAAAATTTGTTTAAAACTTAGAAGTACCTTAGTAAAATTCTAGTGGAAGTGTTGGATTTTAACTGTTTGTTATTATAATTATGGGCTAATGACAAAACTGTCCCCTCAAATTTGGACGAAAATCAATTTGATACTAAAAGTTTAAAAATCTTTAATCAATGCTTCTAAGTATTTTAAAACAATAAATGTGTTCTTTTTTAGTCTGACCCGCCAATTTTTCGTTGGAATACGGTTTGACTTCCTTTTTTTGTAGGAATACATTTGGCTTGTATTTAATAAGTATTTTATCAAATAATGTTATTCTTTATTTTGTTCATTTATCCCAACATTTATCCTAATTAGAAGTATCAAATTGGTTTTAAAATAAGAAGGTACTTCATATAAATCATATCACATATCAGGAGCTAAGAAAAAGTTCGTCTAAGCTGTTAAAGACATTGATAACTGAATGAATATCGAGACCAGAGAATTGTCCATTGATTAAAATTCTCTGCAAAAAGAGGAAAAATAAAATGTCAAAATTCTAGTAAAATATTAAAATTCCTTGAAATTGCCCGTGTCTTCACGACGTAACGAAAAATTAGATTAAAATTCTAAAAATACTGCATTACTTAAAAACTTTTTGCAACCTCAAATAACATGCAATCAGACATAATAATTATCATAATTCACCACAACACCACAATTATTAATTTTCCTTTAAAAATATATATCCAAAAATATCTAAACATGTCTACAAAACTTACAAATCATCAATAACAATTTTCATAATTCACCATACCGCCACAATAACAATTATAATTATTATTATAATTATAATATTGTTATTATTATTATAATTATAATAATAATAATTATTATTATTGTAAAACCCCAGATTTTATGAATAAAGAATTAATTTTCTCGAAATAATTTTTTTATATTATGGTGTGAATTTGAGATAATAGTATAGTTGTGGGTAGTATTTATAAATTTTGCAAAGTATGCAAGTTGTTATATTATATTTGATTGGTCAGGGAATATTCTTTGTGTCGAAAAAATATTCGTACGACGGTACAATTATTGGTGGACCCCACAACAGAATTATTGTCGGATTGAGAAAACGACAAAAATATTTTATTAAAAATAACGGCGGAAGTTTTACCGTTGATACTGTTGAACTACTGGGTAGTAAAAGTACAGTAATACGCGTTGTTGCATAGTAGCACACGGTATTGATTATTGATATTTATGTGAGAAGTCGCTCAGTTTAATTCAATTATTGTCGATTAATAATATGAATTATTATAGCGATGATGACGTTTTGTTTTATTCGTATTATTAACGTAATAAAACAGAAACATCTTTTTATATAAAACAGAATACTTTATTAAAGTTATTTTATAAATAGAATATATTATATTTTATTATGCATAGTGTCGCATAGTATTTTGCATAGTGTTGCATAGTATTTGCATAGTAAAAATCTTTTTATATAAATAGAATATATTATATTTTATTTAAAAGATTTTTCTTTAAATATGGACCGTCAGATTAAAGTAAATCAATCTGGACCGTTCATGGATTAGTTACTATGCATTCCATTTTCCTATAAATAGAAGCTCATTCCTTCATTATTTTCTTACGAATTCATTGAAACTCTAGAGAGAGAAATTATAGAGAGAAGCTATAGAGAGAAAATTATAGAAAGAAAGAAGAAGAGTGTTCTGCTACTTCACTACTTCTATATCCAGTTTTTGTTACGGTAAGGGGTGTTATTCTTTCTTATTCATGAAGAGAACTATTGTTATTCCATTTCTTATTATTCTGTTGGAATAACCTATATACGCGGTCTACCCTATACTTGGTGACATTCTTCTATCATTCTGTTGGAACATCCTGTCTGTGTGTTTTACACCGGACCTGGTTCCGTCTTTATTATTATTCCGTTGGAACATCCTGTCTGTGTGTTTTACACCGGACCTGGTTCCGTCTTTATTATTCTGTCGGAATATCCTGTCTGTGCTATACACCAGACCTGGTTCCATCATTTATTATTCCGCATTTATTATTCTGTTGGAACATCCTGTCAGTGTGAATTTCACCTGACCTGGTTCCGTTATTTAGTATTCTGTTGGAATAACCTGCCTGTGCGAAGTTCCGCATGCATGGTGATTTCTGTTGTTATTCCATTCTTTATTATACTCAGTTGGTTAAAGTTTTGACTTCTATACTCCATGAAATTAGTAGAATATCCTTGATATTTGCGCTTCATCCAGTATCTTTTCAGAAAAATATTCTTCTGAGCATTCTTGAATTTTACACCACAAAACAGTATCGTGTTGACAATTTGGACGTTAATAATTCCTAGATAAAATAATTCTTGAACTTGTTTTATTGAATTCTTATATCATTGTCATCATCCTCTTATTTATATTTTTGAAAGTCATCTGTGGCCTGTAGAGCATGGATGGACTTGGTATGATTATGACCAGGGATTATTCGGTGTAATCATGACCGTAATGTTACAAATGATGTAGAAAAAGTCCTTATTGGCCCGTAGTGCATTGATGGACAGTTTTTGGTATGATTATGGCTATGGATTCTCTTCGGCCGTAGTGCAAAGATAATTGTTTTATGGCATGATCAGGACCGTTGATGAAAACACGATTATCTTTGGCCCGTAGTGCATGGATAATTCGTGGTCGTGATACTAATGAATATCCTTGGCCTGTAGTGCAGGGATGATTTAATGATGTGGATTATTTATTGAGCTGAGTCTCAGCGATAAAAGTGATTAAAAACTTTTTAAATCATAAAAGATAGTAGATTCTATTCTCTACTTGACTCTTTTAATGGATTGCTTATTCCACTGCAGTTAAACTTGATGCCTATTATATTTTATCAGTTTAACATTGTTGAAGGCTAATGATAATTTATTCTGCATTATCTTAGTCATAATATTTCTTACTGGGCTAGTTGAGCTCACCCTTTCTTTCACTGTTCTCTTCAGGAAATGAGAATATAGCTGGGACGAGTCAGGGAACGGAGTGATAGACCAAAGAATAGTATTAGTAGTCCTCATTATTCTGTTAAATAGTGTAACAATAATTGTATTGAGGACTCCTTTTGAGTTTGTATGATCTCTAGTAGACAATTATTGTATTCAAACTCACAGTTGTATTTTGTCGTATTATACACGACAGTGGTATTAGTAAGTTGTATTTGAAATCTGTACCATGTATCTGACGACTCAAGATGGGTGATGTATACCTAATTTTGGGGGCGTCACAATTATTATTTATATTATTATTATTATTATTATTACTATTACTATTATTATAATTATTACTATTATTATCATTTTAATTATTACTATTACAATTATTATTACTATTACAATTATTATTATTATTATTATTTATTATTTATTATTGTTATTGTTATTATTATTATTATTATTAATGGTACTATAATTATTTTTGTTGTTGTAAGAACCCAATTTTTTATGAATAAAGATTTAATTTTCTCTATATATTATCTTGAATAATAAGGTGATTTGATATAATATTATAGTTATGGGTAATATGTGTAAATTTAATTTTTTCAAAGTAAACAAATTGTCAGAGAATATTCGTTTGGTTAGATGATAATAATAATAATAATAATACTAATAATAACAATAACAACAATAATAATAATAATATAGTACTAATAATTATTATCATTATTACTATTATAATAATAATTATTATAATAATAATTATTATTATTAAAATAGTAGTAATTATTATAATTATTATTACTATTATAATTATTATTGTGACGCCCCCAAAATAGGTATACATCACCTATCCTGAGTCGCCATATACATGGTACAGAATATAAATACAATCTTTAATATACAACAAAAAAGCTGAGTTTTAATACAAATATTGTCTTCTAGACAATATCCACTCTCAGAATAAGTTCTCATTATATTTATTATCACACTATTTAACAGAATAGTGAGGATTACTAATGTTATCCTCTGAACCGTCACTCCGTTCCCCGACTAATCCCCGCCACGTTCTCATTTCCTGAAGAGAACAATGAAAGCAAAAGAACGAGCTCAACTAGTCCAGTAAGAAATATTATGACTAAGATAATGTAAAATAAATTATCATTAGTGTTCAACAATGTTAAACTGATAAAATACAATAGACATCAAGTTTAACTGCAGCGGAACAAGCAATCCATTAAAAGAGTCAAGTAGAGAATAAAATTTACTATCTTTTATGATTTAAAAGGTTTTTCATTACTTTTATCGCTGGGACTCAGCTTAATAAATAATTCACATCATCGAATCACCCCTGCACTACAGCCAAGGATATTTTTTAGTATCACGACCACAATTATCCATGCACTACGGGCCAAGAATATTTGTGTATTCATCAATGGTCATACTCACGCCAATAACTGTCCATCAATGCACTACGGGCCAATGAGGACTTTTATCACATCATTTGTAATATTATGGTCATGATTATACCGAATAATCCCTGGTCATAATCATACCAAGTCCATCTATGCACTACAGGCCACAGATGACTTTCAAAAATATAAACATGAGGATGATGACAATGATATAAGAATTCAATAAAACAAGTTCACGAATTAATTTATCCAGGAACTAATAACGTCCAAATTGTCAACATGATACTTCTTTGTGGAGTAAAATTCAAAAATGCTCAGAAAAATATTTCCATGAAAAGATACTGGATGAAGCGTAAATATCAAGGATATTCTACTAATTTCATGGAGTATATAAGTCAAAACTTTAATCAACTGAGTATAATAAAGAATGGAATAACAAAAGAAATCACCAGGCATGTGATAGATAGCACATACATGTTATTCCAACATAATAATAAATACGGAACCAAGTCCGGCGTAAAACGCACAGACGGGATATTCCAACAGAATAATAAATACGGAATCAGGTCCGGCGTAAAACGCACAGACGAGATATTCCAACAGAATAATAAATACGGAATCAGGTCCGACGTAAAACGCACAGACAGGATATTCCAACAGAATAATAAAGAATGGAATAACATAAGGATTTCACCGAGTATAGGGGAGTCCGCGTATACATGTTATTCCAACAGAATAATAAAGACAGAACCAGGTCCGGCGTAAAACGCACAAACAGGATATTCCAACAGAATAATAAAGAATGGAATAACAGAAGTTCTCTTCATGAATAAGAAAGAATAACACCCCTTACCATAAAGAAAATGGATATCGAAGTAGTGAAGTAGTAGAAAACTCTTCTTCTTTCTCTCTATAATTTTTCTCTCTCTAGAGTTTCAGTGAATTCGTAAGAAATAATAAAGGAATGAACTTCTATTTATAGAAGAACTGAGAGTGGCTCTTGGTTTTAACGAAGGGTTAAAATGACTCTTGGTAATATTGAAGAAACAACTACTATTTGCGAAGGTGCAATTAACTCTTGGAATACCGAAGATGCAAATAACTCTTGGAAAGCTGAAGGGTCAAATAACTCTTGGAAAACCGAAAGGATAAGTTACTATTAAAACTCGTGAATAGTAACTCATGAATAGTAACTCGTGAATAGTAACTCATAAATAGTAACTTATAAATAGTAACTCGTGAATAGTAACTCTGACATAAAAAGTTTTTCAAATACCCGATTGAACAATATAACCTCCAGACATCAATTATCATCAGAATAGATGTCGATTTCTACTAACACAAATATTCCCAACATAATGAAACTATCAAATTCATCTTTAATCAACACGAACTTATTCATCATTAATATTATAACTCACAATATTTAGCAACCAAATTGTTCCCAGGAAAGAGGGGGCTTTCCAATAAGGATTTCTCCCTATTGGCCCGCAATTAGATGACAAAACCTCTCCTTGACAGAACTTCTAGACATTGTAAATATTGCAATTTAATAATATGAATAACTTTGTCGTCTCAATTATTGATTTAATAATATAACATATAATGCAGATGATACTGTGACAATAATCGAATCAGTAATATGAGAGATATGATGCAGCAATTACGGTAGCAATAATTGAGTATAACTGAGTGACTTCTCACGTAAACATCAATAATTAATACCGTGTGCTACTATATAACCACGCGTATTACTGTACTTTTACTACCGGGTAGTTCAACAGTTTTAACAATAACACCTCCGCCGTTATTTATAAAATATTTTTGTCGTATTCTCAATCCGACAATAATTCCATTGTGGGGTCCACCAATGATTGTGTCGTTGTACGAATATTCCCGACAAAAAGAATATTTCTCGACCAATCGAATATTTTATAACAACTTGCATACATAGCAAAATTTATAAATATTATCCACAACTATAACATTATATCAAATTCATTCCATAATATTCAAAATGATAATTATAGAAAAATTATCTTTATTCAAAAAGTTGGGGTCTTACAATTATTATTGTTATTATAATTACTATTATCATTAGTATTATTATTACTATTATTATTATTATTGTTATTTGATTTGGGCGAGAATTTTAGGGGTGAATTTGATTTGGACGGAAATTTTTAGTGTGTGATGAAATGTGAGTCTTTAGATTAAGTTGGAAGAATTGAGATGAAATCTGAACCGTCCTTTTGCTTTGTCAAATAAAAAATTCAAAATGAGTTCTGTTTTATTATATAGATTATTACTATTATAATTATAATTATTATTATTGTTATTATAATTAATATTATTATTATTATCGTTATTATTATTGTTATTTGATTTGGGGGAGAATTTTAGGGGTGAATTTGATTTGGGCGGGAATTTTTAATGTGTGATGAAATGTGAGCCTTTAGATTAAGTTGAAAGAATTGAGATTAAATCTGAACCGTCCTTGTGTTTTGTAAAATGAAAAATTCAAAATGAATTCTATTTTATCATATAGATTACTATTATAATTATAATAATTATTATTGTTATTATAATAATAATAATAATAATTATTATTATTATTATCATCATCATCATCGTTATTATTATTATTATTTGATTTGATCGAGAATTTTAGGGATGAATTTGATTTGGGCGAGAAATTTGAACCGTCATTGTGTTTTGTCAAATGAAAAATTCAAAATGAGTTTTATTTGAAGAATATATCTTTTTTTTATAGATTATGAAACTACCATTACCATTTGACTTTACCATTGGTGAAATAAAACAATTGGGAAACGGGCAATTCACAAGGAAATATATTTATCTATATTATAAAACTGGAGAATTTTTTTTAAGTTAATTTAAAGTAAATAAGAAATTAATTAATTAATTACACAAAAATATGATATTTCTAATAGGTGTTCCAAGGCAAGGTTTAGTACAAATAATCAAATGTAAATTGTCCACCGACGACTCACTTGAAAGGTGCACCAGACCGGTGCAGTGGGGTTAGGTTAGGTTAGGTAGCCAACAACATGGAGATGAAGAAATTGAAATTCGTGGTTCATCCCTTTTGCAAATTATCCAAATTATTGAAATAATAATAATAATAACAACAACATATATAGGACATGATTTCATGATGAAATTTGTATTTATTGTGGAAGCACACATGCATTTTTTTCCCTTTCCCATTGACATTTATCTAGTTCATGATCACCCAAGTGTGACCAAATTAAGCCATCATTTGTGTAACACTAGTCTTACAAGTTACATTTTATACATAAAATTATATTTGTATATATTTTATGAAATCATATATATACGAAATATATAAGATTATTTATTATGTATTGTGATAAATTTACGTCGAATTATATTTGTGAAAATTATTAATATATGATATTGGTAGGAATTATATGATTATCCTACTAACACATAGAAAATGTTACCACTAACACGTATTCACGTATCTGACAATCAAAAAATTGACGTAATTATTTGTAATATATATTATTTTAGCATTATTTGGTTAAAATATAAATTGACATATCTTCGGTTATTCTTTGCTTAAAGACAACTCCAAGTATTGCATATTCTTTGCTAAGATTTTGTTTTTTCTTGTTGGTAGATTTTTTTTTGCTAGTGAGAATTTTTTCGGTGCGTGACTAATTGAAGATAGATTGTTTAAATTTAGGTGTGCGTTATCATGACGGTTGATTCTTTCTTTACTCGTATTGAAGAACTGTTCAGATATGTGTATTCTGTTATTACTTTTGGAATATAACCGTTTTCAAATGTATATATGGTGTCTATTAATTGTTATTACGATTGACGTTTTTTTAAATTATCTGTTATTCGTTTGAAAGGATTACCTTTTTAATTTTTTATATTATAATCTTTTTATCACATTTAACAGTTTACAGTTTCAATATATTTCAGTCGATTTTGATTGATTGGTCCAAAAAAAACTCATATCCTTGAACGACAATTATTAAAAAAATTAAACTCAAATTGTGTTTAGTAATATAATTATAGTTTATTATTATTATTTATGGTTCGAGTACCTTACGAAATTAATATTTCTTTTCTTCCAAATATTAAATTTATTGACATGGGAACCCATGGAGTCACGTGACACGCAAACATATTAGAAAAATAGGTGAAAATGAAAATGAAAATGAGAAGAAAGATTCTTGGGACCCACCTCATCCGACTAGTTTGAGTGTTTGACGGTGAGAATTAAAACGCAGATTAATTTAATTAACGAAACCGACGCTGTAGCAGAATACCAATATTACCCAAAATCCCCTTCCAAAAATAACCAGAAAAAAGGCTATTTTGGTAATTCAAATAGCTTAAAACAGACTCCAGTTGATAACTCATTTGTCTTCCTCCCCCTGTCTCTCTCTCATCGACTCTCACATAAACCACCAACTGAAAATAAGAAAAACAGAGCTGAATTTCTGCAGAGATCTAGAGTGAGAAAATAAACAGAGAGAAAAAGATCTAGAGAGAGAATGAGGGAAATTGGGACGCAGGTGGTGGACGGTAACAACAATCACCACAGCGCCGCCGCATCATCACCTCCGCAAGCGTTGCTTGAAAGGCTTAAGGATTACGGTCAAGAAGACGCTTTTGCCCTATGGGACGAGCTCTCTCTTGAAGAACGTGACCTTCTCGTCAAGGACATCGAGGTCTTTTACTCATTTCATTTCCCCTCTATGCTTGTCACTAGTTAAATTGAATTTTTATGAAATTGAATCTAATTTTGTTAAAAAAATGTTGATTGAAGAACGTGGATCTTTCGAGGATTGATCGGATTATTCGATGCTCACTTCAATCACATGGTCTGTATTTTTTTCTCTCTATATTACGATGTAAATATTTGAGAGTTATATATAAGCTCAATGTGTTAGTTTATAATTTAGGGCTTCCGGCTGCGGCAATTGAGCCAGTACCGGAGAGTAGTGTGTCTACTATGGAGGACAGGAAGCTTGAAGATAGAGAAAAATGGTGGAAGATGGGATTGAAGGCTATCTCAGAAGGCAAATTAGCTGTATTGCTTTTATCTGGTGGCCAGGTATTATTACGTTATATTTTGTTGATTCTTGGGGTTTGATTATTGATTACTATTATTACTTTATAGTTCAATTATCATAATCACATAAATATGAAAAAGTGGATTTGAATTGTTTAATAGACTTTAGTAAAATGGTAGTTAAGTGAGGAATCCGGATGTGAGAGTTTGGTATAATGATGCCTTTTGGGGTGTCGGCAATTTAATGATAAATATGTGACACAAAAAAGGAGAAAAAAGGTAACTTTATTATGCTTTAATGATACTGGGGTTATATTAATACTACCCCGTTACTAAAAAGATTTTCGTTTAAGGTTTTTGCACATGCATTAAAAAAGTCATTTAATACCATCATTTAACAATTAAATTTGTTTGAAATTCCATCACTACCCCTTTATTGAAAGTTGAAAACTATTAATACAAGAGAGATTATTTCTTGGGACAATGAGATAAGGTAGGGGTGATATGGGAAAGTAAATAATTTATTCTCCTAAAAAGTTGTAAACGACAAATAAATTGAAACAAGTTTTTTCTTCTAAAACGACAATCTTTTAGGAACGGAGGGAGTAAAATCTTCTAAAAGAGTAGCTAATTATGATCCTTTTTTTTAAATCATTTCTTTTGTAAAATAAGAAAATGAGATTCTTACACCAGAGCTCATACAGAAAGCTTTAAGTAAGGAAAATGAAATTTCCAAGATGATTATGTTTGATTCAAGGATATGAGGAAAATAATTTTGGAAAATATTTGAGAGTATGTTTTAATGTTTTGAATGTTGAACATGTTAATATTGTCTTGTTATGGTAGAACTTGGAGATGAAATTGGGGACTAACTCAGGACCTTTTGTCGACTTTTATGTATCTAGGACATATATTGAGTCAAATCTCGAGTCTGGAACAAATCTCGGGTCAAATTCCAAGTCTGAATCGAATCAAATGCATCCAAAATAAGCCTTAAACTCCAAAATAAGGCCTTAAACCATTAGCACAATAATATCTTCTTGGGTCATCTTAGCCCACCACAGGCTCACCCAAAATGTCATGACTAAAGATATTATTGGTAGTAACTTAATTTCTTATATATACAGACTGGGGTGTTACAAACTCCCCCACTTAAATTTATGACATCTCCGTCGGAGTCGATTACACACGGTCCACCGATCTTTGTGTCCTACCTCCGAACCTCCCTTTCTCCATTGTGAGATAATACCACCAGCCTTCGTGCCCCATAACCGGTAATCCGATTGGATGATCCGACCCGATTTCGGGAATTGGTTCTGATACCATATGAAACAACTAGAGTCAAATCCCGAGTCCGGAAAAATCTCGGGTCAAATCCCAAGTTCGAATTGAATCCATCCAAAATATGATTTTAAACCACTGACCTAATAATATCTTCTTGGGTCATCTTAGCCCATCACATGCTTACCCAAAAGGTCATGATTGAAGGTACTATTGGTAGTAACTTAATTTCTTATATACATACAAAATTTTTCCATATCTTTCGATGTGGGACTGAGGTGTTACATATACTCTCTTTTCCCAATACATATATATATGCTATGTTATTGTACCTGCTCGCCTAGATGGCCTTATCTTTCACGTTCCACCAACTGCTACCACAATTGGAGAAAATTTTGACTTTCACTTGACAAAGTTTCAAATCGTCTATATAAACCTCAAGGTAAAATATGTTTGAGATAATTGAAAATATAATGCATAAATCTGTTTTCTGAACAACACAATTCATGTGGAATTCCTTAACAAAAATTATTGCTGGATGTAGACCTTAAGTAAAATATGTTTAAGATAATTGAAAATATAATGCATAAATCTGTTTTCTGAACTTCATAAAATTCGTGCGGAATTCCTTAAAAAAAATTATTGCAGGATGTAGAGAGTACTCGTGAGTTCAACCAAATAAGACCCATAGATCATAAGTTGCTGTTCTTGTTCAGAAATTTTGAAAAGACTAGTTGGCTATAAACTGAAGAAAAATTGAATAGAAATATTCCGGTAGACTATTTACCTTAACTAATCTTCATTAACCAGTGTCTAGAGTGTGTTCCATGTCAAATTAGAGATCTAACTCTATCCTTGTTTCTATTGAATCTATTCTTTCCTTTCCAATTTTCTATGCATTGTTGTGCTTTATTACAAGTCTTGCTGTATTTTCATGTAAAGACATTCTCACTTTTGCGTGAATGGCCCGAGTTGCTTGAAACATTGTTCTCTTCGTCATTTCTTTATACCTTTTCAGCTATATGATACTTATTTATTATTTATCCAACAGGTTCTTGAATGTATTTTCTCATGATTATTTGACTGCAGGGAACTCGACTTGGAAGCTCAGATCCAAAGGGATGTTTTAGTGAGTAATTTCCACTTTAATACTAAACCAAATATTACTTTAATTTAAGATTTATTACCACAGCTCTCTCTGTGTATACATGTGCATGGGCTCCCCTTGCTTAATTCATCTAGAGTAGTTATATCTTAACTGGGTATTGTCATTTTACTTTTTTATTCAGTCGAAACCCTTATTTAATGCTGTAAGACCCTACAGTAAATTCACACTATTCAGGAGAAATACGTATAAATGTCGATTACTTAAAATATTCGGAACTTTTTATTTTATCTGGAACCTTGGTGATTTGGTTTTTCTTTGTGAAATTATGGATACATTAGAGATTTCAATATCTCTCTTCTCTATGTAGATTTGATTCGTAATTTATTTGTATTCATTGTTCCAGATATTGGACTTCCATCTGGGAAGTCACTTTTTCAACTTCAAGCTGAGCGAATTTTGTGTGTTCAAAGATTAGCATCTCAATCTGTAAATGAGGGTGAGCATCATGTTTATGTTGTTTATGATTTTAGTCCATTTGACATGATCTCTTAATAATGTTATTACATGTAGGCTCTGCTGGCTTTGTGCCAATACATTGGTACATAATGACTAGCCCATTTACCGATGATGCCACACGCAAATTCTTTGAAAGCCATAAATATTTTGGCCTTGGAACTGATCAAGTAAGATTTCCGCATAATTTCAACTTCGACTGAGTTGTAGATTCTTGTTTTTGCTCGTCCTTAAAGACAATTTTTTACTGCAGGTTACCTTCTTCCAGCAAGGCACAATACCTTGTGTTTCAAAGGATAGTAGATTTATAATGGAGAGTCCATGTAGAGTATGTCTTCCTCTTGGCTTCTGTGGTTTATGTTCATGCTTATCAGATGGCACAATTTATGATCCCTTTAATGATTTTAATGGCGGTTTCATTTTTCATTGAACATGCATTAATCATTTAAATATTTCTCCCTCTGTCCTGCTTAATTGCTTCCTTTATTTTCTCATGGACTTTAAGAAAGTTGAAATATTGTGTAATTTTAACGAACTCCTAAAATAACCGTTCTTAATGAACCCCACCCAGTTAAAGAGTACTCTAAAATAATGGGCAAATAGGTCAAATTTATATTAGACAAATGAGAGAAATTACTTTTGGGACGTTTAGAAGGGAAGGGGTAGTAACTAAAGTGGGACAAAGGGAGTAAATTTTATCAAATTATATCAGGTTCGCTAATCAACTAGGTATACAAAACAAAATTGGGTACCAGGAACTCTACCTATGGTAGAATGCACAAGACATTTAAGTTCTCATACCACAATTTGGAACAACAGTACCGAGTATGCGGAACTCAAGCGAGACAGTAAGAGTTCCTAGTAACCCTCGATGCAATTACTTGTAGCTGTAAAATTGATTTAATTTGAACCTTGTTAAGTTGTTCAACTCAATGTTAGAGAGGGAGGGTGAGTGCATAAAAGTTTCTCTTATTTCCATGACATTCTCAAAAAAACATTTCTTATAATCTTATCTACATGACCTGATGTCAGCATATGTGGCAACATTGCCTAATTATGTAAACTATCAACTTGTAGGAATCAAATTTAGTTGCAAGAGTTCAGCAATTAATTCTTGTTGGGGAATAAATCTCAATTGTCTTTATTATATAAATATTAGCACATCATTTAGATTTAATGCACTAATGACAAACTTATAAGTTATCAAATGAATTATGACAATTTATCTTTATGACTTTAATAAATTGACTGGTCCAAATTTAGTGCTATGTGGAGCAAAACCCGGAAGTATGTTTTACTAGGAAGAGGAGATTGTTCCTTGGTGTTACTTCCCCCAATTTGGAGGGGGTCAGAGGAAGGGAACAAAGAGCTTAACAAATCGAGTACCCTAAAAAGATGCCAATAAGAAAATAGAAAAAGAAAAGAATGTTTTTTACATGATTACATCTATTTCTACACAAATGTTACAAGCTCTGCATGATTTTATGCAACTATCACATTTTATTAAGATCTGGGCTATTTCTAATTATATTACAGACATTTGAATTACGCAAGATGATTCTAATAGTATTTCCACTTCGCAATTCCTAAACCATTACGGTTGATTTAAGTGAGTACTGCCGTCGTTTGTGCTGTTGTGCTCTCAGATATGCTTATTTTCTAAAGGGTATTAAAAACACCTTTAGAGATTTGTAGACAACTGCTTAGTGGTTATTATGGCTCAACATCTCATCTTTTTGGCGTCTAATGAAACTTACTTGATTGTTGTATTAGGATACATTCTCCACTAATACTTTAAGTTTGTGCTTCTGTGGGACCCAGATACCCTCCATTACACTTTTCACCAAATCTCAGCAATAACATATTTAGTGACAAAAAATACTAGATTTACTGAGCCAATAATTGTGTCACTGGTTTCGCCGCTAAAAGTTATATTTGTCGTTAAATGTGTATTGGGAGAAATTGAGTAAAAAGTGTAATGGAGGGGGTCCTTATCCATATATATGGTAGTGATGGGAATTTAAATTTGTAAAGCCAGGTAGCAAAGGCCCCAGATGGAAATGGAGGAGTGTATTCAGGTATACCATACCATGAAATTGATTATGTATTTTATTTCTTGAAAATAGAGTGCATCATGTTCATCACCACCGAGTAACCCTTGTTATGTTTCTCGTTGATTGGACAAAAGCTAAATGGTTTTGGACTGTATGTCAATATATCAGCATTGAAATATTCAAGGTTACTGGAAGATATGACCATGAGAGGAGTTAAATATTTGGATTGCTATGGAGTTGACAATGCTTTGGTGAGGGACTCTCTTTCCTTGTACTTTCTTAGTTATTTCATCATTTAAAAATAAATTTTATTCAATTTAGAGTTTTATAACGTCGTTTGTTAACCAGGTCCGTGTTGCTGATCCTACTTTCCTGGGTTATTTCATCGACAAAGGTGTAGCTACTGCGGCAAAAGTCGTCCGTAAGGTAACTAATTTCTGCTGGTCCTTGTGGACATATGTGAAGTTCAAATTTTGTTAACTTGTAATCAGCAATAGTATTTCCAATATAATTCACCAAGTGATATGAGGGACTCAACAGTCTCTAATAAGTATTTTCGAACTTTTCTTTATCCTTAATGAGTAGGGCAGAGCATTGTTAGGGTCACAATTAAGTACATGTATATGACACAAAAAATGCAGACGAAAGTCTAATACAAGACAAAACTATACACCAAATCATTACTTTGAAACAAGGTAAGGAACTTGCATAGGGCAAACTTTTTTAGGCACAATTAATGAAGATCATGAGCACATGCTTCAGCCTGTGATAAATCAACTTAACCACATTCTGCTCTTTCTGGACAAATCAAAGATTTCAGAAAGGAGCAACTGTGCAAACTGTCCAAGTTCATGTTAAACTGTGGATCAGGTTCAGTAAACTGAGATCTCACAACTAAACAAAAGCATAACATAGTGCACGCCTGAAATTGATGGTAGAAACTCCGCAGCAGTGAAAGTTGATGTAGATTGTGAAAAGGTCAAAGAAAGAAAAAGGTTCAAACAGGTAGGAAAATTGGATTTTGGCTCAATCTCAAAGTGGGTCAACTGAATTATTATTAGGCAGTTCATAATTTAGTTATTTGTTATTGAATCATGTTTCAGAGTTTCTAAAATGGTCTCAAAGAGTCCTTTAGTATTTCAAGTGAGTCATTTAATGACGTCCTCGGTATCTTAGGTTGATTGTATTTTTGTTCAGTTTATGAAGTGTAAGGGGCTAGAAAGTTCTTGGATAGTTGGAGTCCTATAAATATTGCTATTAGAGCTATTTTGAAGCAGAGATAAGTTGAAGGAAAATCTCAGATTGTGTTTGATGCATCTTTTCCTTGGTCATGAGGCCTAGGAACCCTAGATGTGAGGTCTAGTATATCTCTTTTCTATTTTCCTCTCTTTCATTTCTTTGTTTCTAGCTTGTCCCACATCAAAAGTGCTAGTATAAGTTGGTTAGCAGTCTTTTCATGTTCATGATATATTCTTCACCGCCAAAATATGTAGCACTTCCCCTCTATAAACCATACTATCATCTGATGTTTCATCAAATCAATAAATTATTTGCTGTAGTTTTAAGAAGTCCTTTCACTGATTTCCGAGGCATTACCAGTTAAGGAACAGAATTTAAAGAGGTATGTCCAGCATGTACACCTCAAATGTAGTTTTGTTAATCTAAAATGACAAGCTTAGAGAGGTGAGAGCTTTAAATATTTATTCCATATAGTATCAACAGTAATTACAGGGGACAAAAGTTATAGTTAATTGAAACTTAGTAAACGTTTAATTAATCCCTTCTTGATTAATCTGATTGCAGGCTTACCCACAAGAAAAAGTTGGTGTGTTTGTAAGGCGTGGAAAAGGTGGGCCTCTAGCTGTGGTTGAATACAGCGAGTTAGATTCATCACTGGCTAGTGCAATAAATCAGGAAACTGGTCGGCTTCGTTTCTGTTGGAGTAATGTATAGCTTGTTATCACCTTGCTTATTTTACTCTTTCTACTTTTTATTGTTTACTTCTTTTTACAGGTGAAGTAATGTTTCTTTAGACAAATTACATACAGATGACATTGTTGAGAAAGTTAGCTGTTTTGACTAATTTAAGTTCCTGTGCTGAATGATGGTGTTCGTCACACTCATAAAAATTGCATTGTGCTCTATGGATCTGATCAAATATAAATTTGTTTTGCCTCGTTCAAACCACCGCTTTGTGATTTAACTATAGAAAATGAATGATGTCTTTACATTGTTTCTCTCTTGATCAACTGCATTTTCTGATTTACTGGTGCTCTTTTTTTGCTTCAGGTTTGCCTGCATATGTTTACTGTGGATTTTCTGAATCAAGTGGCAAATGGCCTTGAGAAAGACAGCATGTCAGTAATGTCATCTTGATTTGTTTATGTGGTTTTGGTTTCTTTGACATCTGATGTAGCTCATTAACTCTTTTCATTCCAAAAGAATGATCTAACTAGGTATTCTTGGATAGAGAAAAAACTGGTCACTTTTAGCAGGTGGAGAGTTCCACTTATGTTGAATTTCACTAGTATGGCGTGCCGCGCTTGACCTTGAGCACACTATAAAGCTCTGCTTTCTTATATGACATGTGGAACAATACTTGCTGTGTGTAAATACCTTGTATATTTTTCCATGCTTCAAATCTTCGCACATGCACAAACACATTATATGATTAAAATGTTCTTGATATCATGAACTACGTGGATGCTAAATTTATTATGTGAAAGAGAGAAATTTGATTTCACTCTTAATTTTTTTGTTGAATTTATTTTGAAACTTTTATAAAGGAAATATAAAAAACATTCCAAGTAAACCTACAGAAGGTTTCTTATGTCGTTCAGCAAGTTGTGTACATCTTTCTGGAATTGTTTTTTGGTGTGCCCTTCTTTTATGCATGTGCTTCCTTGTATTTGTATTACAATTTTTTCATCTCCAAAATTTGATGCATGTTAATGATCATGATCAGGATGATGAATCCATTAAATAATCTGTGTTTCTGAAAGTTGTAGGATAGATCGATATCATGCAACCACAACTAACCTTTTTGGTTTCCATTTTTCTATATTTTTCTATATGATCTGTTGGTATTATGGCCATGCTCTATGTTAGTGATGGCCTTTTTGGTCATCTCTCTCCCTCCCCCCCCCCTCCGCGGCAAGTGTCAAATGGTCACTTCTGCATCATTTTGTACCACCTCTCTTTAAAGATTTCTGGCTTTCCTATTTGTGATGCATTTTGTCTTGCTTTAAAGTTAGAACTGTACTGCATTTTTGTATAGAGTTAATATGTAGTTAATATGCTATTGGCAGCTCAATGCAACTGTTGGTTTCTTCAGCCAAAGCAGTTTTCAATTGTTAAATCATTGATGTAAATATTGTTTTTTACACCTATGCAATGTGAATACAGTTACCATCTTGCTGAGAAGAAAATCCCTTCAATTCATGGATATACAATGGGATACAAACTAGAGCAATTCATATTTGATGCTATTCCTTATGCACCTTCCATGACACTTTTCGAGGTAATATGTCTGTTCTTTTCTCTAAAACCCTGCATTGTCTTTTCAGCTTTGGCTCACTCTGTTTTGGGAAGTATGATAAAATCTTATTACTCATTTATAAATAGGTATTGCGTGAAGAAGAATTTGCTCCAGTTAAAAATGCCAATGGGTCGAATTATGACACTCCGGATAGTGCTCGCCTGCTTTGTCTACGTCTCCACACTCGTTGGGTGGTTGCTGCAGGAGGCTTCTTAACACATTCAGTGCCCTTATATGCAACTGGTAATTTGATATTATTCTTTACATATTGTTGTATTCAACATAAAGACTAAAAGACATTTAATCATGTAAGCTAAAAAGGGTGGAAATGAACAGTGTGAATAAGGAGACTTGGGTCTTGGCCAGAAAACAATGGATTGCAGAAAAAAAAAATAGTTCCTTAACAACCGGCCTATCTGATATTTGTTTAAACGCTGAGAAAAGATAGCAGAGGACGTACCAACATGTGAAATCGATAGATCTTGATAAAACATTCATTTTGTTCTCGTTTCTCATCATTTATAACAAATTTGTTCTATCATCTTGAGTGCAGGTGTAGAGGTTTCGCCATTTTGTTCTTATGCTGGAGAAAATCTCGAAGCTATATGTCGCGGTAGAACATTTCACGCACCTTGTGAAATCTCATTCTAGTTAAATTTGGCCATAGATTTTTATTTGCGAGGCTTTTTTTTCTGTATTTTTTTGTGGGTTTCTTTCTATTTGCCCCTTTCTAATATAGAATTTGTACTAATGATTCCCTGTCAGTCACTGCTATTACGGGAGAGTACATTAGTGGGTGTAATGCTAATGCTCGATTTGTAAGGTTTTTGGCTAATGTTCCAGCATGGTTTTAATCTATATTCTTTAATATTTCTCTTCAGCTGCGAGTTATGACAATTATTTACATTTTTTGAGCAGTTCACCCACAGATGCACCCCTGCACCCTCAAAAACAAAAAACTGACTGTTTTGTCTAACCCTCCTTCCACCCGTTACCTGCGGGACACAAGTATTATGTGGTGGCAAAAAAAATAAAAAATTACTCGGAACTTTTTTCTTTTTTTTTTATTAATTTGGGGATTGTCTTCTCATTTTTTAACGAGTGGATTAAAGTTTTTTTTTTCTGACTTGGGAATTGTCCTCAATTAGGAAAACAAGGAATATAAACTGACTGTTATATTATAAAGGGTTCATTAAAAGCACCAAAAATGAAAATGCACCATGAAAACTCCCTTGACACAATATTCCACCTTCATAAAAATACCTACCTTTATAACCAGAACTAAAAATCGATTCCATATGCATGCTTAACAATATGGCGATACCCCAAGAAGTGGCTCCATGCTAGCCAATTGACGCCGCAAGAACTTGTAAACTGATTCAGTTGTCATGGCAGCTATTCTAATGACAACACCACTTCCCTGCACAAACAAAGTTAGCAGAGATTAAATTGATGACTGAGAAACACAACTAGATTGTTAACATACAATTACTATCATACATACATGCCACATCCTAGTCATTTCAAATTTCACATAATAATTATTAGAGGTAACAATAAGGGTATAGTGGAGGAGCTCTCGGTTTTTTCATTTTTAACGTGTTCAAAAAACCAGTTATGATCCACATACATGTTCACTGAGAATGTCTATTGTGCAATTATGTGAAAAATTTCTTAACCGTCCATTGTAATTAACAAAGTTAGATCACTCAACTGGTAAAAGGCAGTCAAAAGTGCTTACATACATCACAATGCCAGTACTAGATCAAAATATTTGAGGTTGACAATAAAGTTACTGAAGAATTCATTGAGCTTTTATAAATTATATTCTTAACCTTTCAACATTATCACCCAATTAAAAGGGAACCAAGATGTCCTGGAATGGAACTTGACATCGCAAGTTTCCAGTACTCAATCCAGATAACATGATGAGCACTCACCATTCCAAGACTGTACGGAAATTCAATGGAAATACCTTAGGTCCAAAGGGACTGCAAGAAGCGACAAAGCTTGGCTTGGTCAAATAATGAGATGTATGTGGACTTGAGTAGCTCCGTAAGCTAGTAGCAGGGATATGTAATTGCTCAGACATCATATTCTTAACATCTTCTTTAACTTTGTCTTGGACATGCTTTAACTTTGGCCTACAACCAAGAAGCCACATCTTAGGTTTATTCACATTCCAATCATCCTTGTATAATACGGTAAATGAAAAACAGGATGGTAAAGGAAGGGGGTAACAGAACAAAATAAAATATAATGACTGCCTACCCCAGGAGTATGACCATTGCAATAACTTGGTAGTCTTGCATGTGTTCGGCAATACTAATAATACGTACCTGCTCTAGAAGTACCTGCAATAAAAGTAAAATCCAGTTGAAATGATAGACAAAGAGACAAAGTTGGGGTAACGAAATGCACGAGCCTCAATTCTAATTTTTTACAAATATCTGAAGGAAAAGTTCTCAAAAATGTAAATGAGACTATTAACCAACTTTGATTTCAGCTATCTTTCTAATCACTACAGAAGCAGAAGCCACCAGTGGAAGTTCACAAGAAAACAGAAAAGTATGACTGAAAATGTTTACATATGAAGAAGAAACAAAAAGGGAAGGAAATCTGAGAGAACTGAGTTAGTGCAAATGAAAGGAAACCTTGAAGAGAAGCGAATAACGGAAAGGATAATAAGACGAGCACAAACTCTGGAAATAAAAAGGAGAAAGAAGAGAAGGTTCCATCCCTAACATAATACAACAGAACAAATGGCTTTTCAAAACAAAAACTTGTGAAAAATATGAAGTACCACATATGGTTTACCCAAAATCCCACCTGAACAACTGGAGTCCTTTCAGTTATATTATATATATATATATATATATATATATATATATATATATATATATATATATATAAACCTGTGTTTTTGAGCTGTATGACACAGTAAAATTGAGTGTACCCAAGAGACTTTTCATAGTTTTTAGGACATCTGGGAATTTGCATTTTTATTCCAAAAACTTAAAGAACATGATGATGCAAAGAAACCAAAGAATGATGTAGGGTGACAGGACTGTGACATTCAAGAGTCAAAATATAATTAGTGAAGTCAATCTCTAGTAGCAACTTAATTTGTAACAGCTAAAAATGAAAGAAAATTCTCAGAAAAACTGTTTTATAAATCCGTCAAGAAGATTTGTACCGTGTCAAGAAACAAAGGCTCATCTCCTTCCAAATATATGTGGTTTGTGCTTTTATATAGTCCAAAATCCCATTTCTCTCCACTTTCATGACGCCCACTAGTAATCCAATCAACAATGAGCAAGCTTGAATCAAACATAATTCTGAATACTTGCTTCTGAGAGTACTTTGCAGTTGAATAACACGTCACTGGATGTGGAATGACAACCAAAAGGGCATCACTCCCAATTCTTGCCTACTGCATGGCATAAATTAGCCACCGTTATTAAACACGGTTTGTGAAACAATTAGCCAGAGACAAAAGATGACACAGGTAAAATTCTCTTATATAGCTGAATACAAGTTCCAAGAACATTAGCTCTGTGTTTCTTGAAGAATACAACCTAAACTAAAGTTCCTTCTTGTTACGTTATCTTACAAAGAATATTATGTTATGCGTACGCTTAATTAGTGATGACTTATTCAACCAACAAAAAGACAGAAGTTTCTTGCATAATACAATAAACTGATAGTCACGTTAAATTTTTGCAGAGTATGACCCAAAAATATTCCATGATTTTCTTATATATTCAATGGCAAAATAATTGGCCAAAAAAACGATACTCAAGATTCCAAAAAACAAAGAAGTCCCATTTGCAAATATTAAGGATGCATTTTTATTCCATGTTTACCCCTAAAAATAATAAATTATTAGTTTAGTAGTGATGACATGATAATGGAATTATGATGGCAAACTTGAAGACATGGTGTTATTTTGTACTATTATCAATAAAATGAGGACTTTTTTAGTGGAGCAAAAAAAAATTGGCAAATGGGACTCATTTTGTGGAACCGAGGGAATTTGTTTTTAACCGATCCATAGTAGTCTCATCATGCGTGTGGGTAACATAAACATATCGAAAACAACACTTTTCCATCCAATTTCATGAACAATAAGAACCATATATTATTCTGGCCGGCCAGAAAGACTAATGTAAATACTAAATAGTAACAAAATGGCAAATTTTATTAGAACATATTATTCTAATAAATCCTTCATAATCACAAACTTAGACAAGCAAGGTCTTGTATATCCACAACAGGCAGTTACCTCAAAGATTTGTTCAGAGCACTTTGATGCCACACATTTGTATACCTATATATAAAATCAAATCAGAATATACAGAATTTAGAAAACAGTCAATGAACAGAAGCAAATGGTAGTTAAAAACCCAACCTTTGTTGAAGCCTGGGTGGTCAAAACTGCTGTACAACCATCTCCAATTGTGAAATCACATGATATGGAATCTCCCTTAACATACCCAGTACATAAATATCCATAACAAACTAAAAAAAAATAATGGGAAAAATCAATCAGAGATAAATAGGAAAAAGCTATACATACAGAGACAATTCCACCACCATAAGTGAGGGTATAAATCCATACAGCATCAGTTTGGGAGGAGCCCACCTGAAATTAAAACCAAAACTATGAACTGAAACCATTATCCAAATAATTTACAGATTTTGTTGATATTATGATTAATCTTAAATGGGTTATGCTAGCCTATAGAAACTAGAATATCATTTGGTATATAAAGAAAGATAGAGTAATGTATTAATCAATCACTGACCTTTCTGGGAATGATGAATTTGAGGGGATACTTTGAGAAGCATCTTGTTACCGTTGACTTCCCTCCTACTCTCTCCACTACCAACTTTCCCGTTTCCATTTCGCCCTTTTTGTGTTCCATATTTTTAGTATATTACAAGCAATGGCAAGATAGCAAGTTTACAGCATCAGGTGTTCGCTGCAGTATTTTATTATGCGAAGCATTATAAAATTCTATAGAGAGATGAAAGTGTTATCTTTGACAATTGAGGAGCTACTTTGAAACTAATTTATAACTTAGAGGCTAAGATATGTAATTCGGCCAAAAAATAATAGACCCACAAAAAAATGCTTCGTCAATCGTCTCTCAGCTTCCTCTTCAGTGAAGTGTTGTGAATTCAGATTCAC
This sequence comes from Panax japonicus, assembly GCA_020205505.1. Lineage (NCBI taxonomy): Eukaryota > Viridiplantae > Streptophyta > Magnoliopsida > Apiales > Araliaceae > Panax > Panax japonicus. The sequence goes on from CM035102.1 coordinate 64,941,894, forward strand.
CAGCTTAAAGAAATGAATATTATAATGAAAAAAAATAGAAATATGGAAGACTTAAAAATGGTAGTAAGATTTGTATAGATTGATGGACAAAAGATTATAGAAGTATTGATATTTTTTTAAAAGATACTCCTCTCTCTACAGCATTTTCTATTTATACATACTCTTCATCTAATCTAATACAACTGTCATATTAACCAACTAACTTCAACAACTTCCAGCTTGTTACTTCTGTTAATCAGCTTCTTGTCTTTGTTTGTAGTTAATGACTGATTAGCCCTTCATGTGCCACTGCTCACAACATTACCCTGCTCTTCAAATTGTCCTTGTCCTCAAGGATTAAAATTGAAGTCTGGAAATTGATTCACCATTTGTTGAGCATCTTCCCAAGAAGCATCCTCCACATTACTGTTAGCCCAATGAATGAGGCTCGCCTGTCTATGCAAGCAAAAGGAACAATTTTTGGTCTTCCATCAGCAGCTAAAGGTGGTAGTGTTGGCGATATTCATGCATGAGAGCCAATATGTTTTTTAAGTAAAGACACATGGAATACATTGTGGATCTGAGCATAGCTGGGAAGGTCTAGTTTATAAGCCACCTGCTCAATTTTTTCCAATACGACATAAGGACCATAATACCTTGGGGCCAACTTGAAGGAAGATCGCTGAGCTAAAGTAGACTGCTTGTATGATTGTAGTTTAAGAAAAATCCAATCACCGACTTCAAATTTTCTTTCAGTTCGATGTTGGTCGGTATAGTTTTTCATTTGTACTTGAGCTTGTAGCAGCTTATTGAAATAAGTCAGCCAAAACGCCACTTCAATCCCTGATAAAAGTATCCACAGCTGGGAGTCTAGAGGATTCAATTTGGTGGAAATTCAAATGAGGTGGAGGTATGCCAAAAAGAGCTTGGAAAGGAGTACACTGCAAAGCATTATGATAGTTAGTGTTATACCACCATTGAGCCAAGCTTAACCAAGACCACCATTTCTTTGGATGATCACTGCACATACAACGTAGATAACATTCTAAACAGCTATTCAATCGTTCAGTTTGGCCATCAGACTGAGGATGATAGGCTGAACTCAAGCACAACTTCACTCCCAAGTGTTTAAACAATGTTTGCCAAAATAAGCTCACAAAAATTTTATCCCTGTCTGTGACTATAGTCTGGGGTAATCCATGCATGCTATAAATGTGATCAATGAATACCCGTGCTATTGTACTAACAGTATAAGGATGGTGTAACCCAATGAAGTGAGCAAACATAGAAAATCTGTCAATGATGACTAAAATAACTGTTCGTCCTTCGGAATTAGGCAACCCTTCAATAAAATCCATGGAAATGTCAGTCCAAGGTTTATAAGGTAACTCCAATAGTTGTAACAGCCCTGGGTAAGATATACTTTCTGTTTTGTGTCTTTGGAAAACTTCACATTCTTGTACCCAAAGTTTAATATCAACTGTAATGTTATCCCAAACAAAATAAGCTCTCACTTTCTTGATAGTCGCTTGAATTCCAGAATGGCCGCCTATAGAACACTCATGAAAAACTGAAAAGATAATTTTTCTGAGATTTGTTTGAGAGCCCACATAAATCAGTCCCTTGTATCTCAAAATCTCATTTGAAAATGTGTAATGAGGCACACTTCCTGGTGACACAGTTACTTGTTGGATGATGGACTGAATGCCTTCATCTCCGTCGTAGGAAAGGAAAATATCCTGCACCCAAGTAGGCACCACTCCAGTAATGACCATTGCTTGAGAAGGTTGATCCTCCCAATTTCTTCTGGAAAGGGCATCTGCCACGATATTGTCTGTGCCCTTTTTATAGGTTATCTCATAATCATAACCAAGCATTTTACTTAGCCATTTCTGCTGCAGAAAAGTAGACAACCTTTGTTCCATAAAAAATTTCAGACTTTGATGATCAGTCTTTATAACAAAATGAGCTCCAATTAAGTAAGATCTCCACTTAGTAATAGCTTGCAGAATAACGAGGAGTTCTTTCTCATAAACAGATAAACCCAAGTGTTTGGGAGCTAAAGCCTTGCTTAGGAATGCCAATGGTCTTCCCCCTTGCATCAAAACAGCCCCAATACCCTTGGAACTAGAATCAGTTTCAATTATAAAGTTTGAGTAAAATCTGGTAGAGCCAATACCTTAGTTGAACTCATGGCTTCCTTCAATTTGTGAAAGGCTGCTGTTGCTTCATCAGTCCACTGGAATTTATCCTTTTGTAAAAGTGTAGTTAATGGTCTAGCAATTTCTCCATACCGTCTGATAAACCTTCTATAGTAGCCAGTTAGACCCAGGAATCCTCTAAGTCCTTTAACAGTAGTTGGTTCAGGCCACTTAAGCATGCAAGCTATCTTGGATGGATCTGCAGAAACTCCTTCAGCAGTAATGATATGGCCTAGATATTCAACCTTGTTTTGAGCAAATGAACATTTAGATAATTTGGCAAATAAAGTGTGCTACCTCAATAATGCCAACGTCATTCCCAAGTGTTTAACATGTGAAGATAAATCTGAACTGTAGACCAATATATCATCAAAGAAGACTAAAATAATTTTCCTTAAGTGTGCAGAAAACACTTTGTTCAAGAGAGCTTGAAATGGGGATGGAGCATTTGTAAGACCAAAGGGCATAACTAAGAACTCATAATGGCCTACATGTGTTCGAAATGTTGTTTTGGAGACATCATCTGAATTCATCCGTATTTGGTGATAACCAGCCCTTAAATCTAATTTAGAAAAAATTGTAGATCCTTTGAGCTCATCCAATAATTCTTCAATGATGGGAATAGGAAACTTGTCTTTGACTGTCATTTTATTCAATTCTCTATAGTCCACACAAAATTGCCAAGAACCATCTTTTTTCTTTACCAACAACACTGGAGAAGCAAAAGGGCTTTGACTTGGTTGTATAATACCTGCTTCCAACATTTCCTTGACAATTTTTTCAATCTCAGTTTTTTGGATATGTGGGTATCGATATGGCCTAATTGTAAATGGTTCTGAACCTGCTTTCACTGGTATTTTGTGATCAAAGTCTCTCCGAGGAGGCAGTGTTTTGGGTTCTTTAAAGACATCCTCAAATGTATGTAGTACTTGTTGAATCTGAAGTGGGTGTTGTGGTTTATTAAGTTCCTGACCCTATATTGCACAAACATACGCTAATAATGATAACTGTTCCTTTCGCCAGGCTTCTTGTAAACTTACTGCAGTTATCATAGCTACAGATTTTTGATGTCCATCACTAGTACCCTTCAACATAATTTTTTCCTTTCCCACAGAAAAACTGAGAGACAAAGTGTTAAAGTTGAACATACAATCTCCCAAGGTTTTTAACCATTGAACACCCAACACAGCATCACAACCTTTTAGAGGTATCAACCTCATATCCGTGCAAAACTTGTGTCCTTGTGTTACCCATTCAAATTTCTTACATCTTTCATTGCATATCATTTTGTAACCATCAGCCACACATACTTGCATAGGTTTGTCTACTTCTTTGGTACAATGTAATCTCCTAGCTGTGTCACTATTCAGAAAATTGTGAGTGCTTCCAGTATCAATAAGAATGATAATTTGTTTACCTTGCACCGAAGCTTTAATCCTTAATGTAGTTTCTGAAGTATTACCATTTAAAGCATGTATAGAAATAGTCATTTCTGTTTCTGTTTGTTGGTCTATTATGTCCACTGGATCTGTACTAACAGCTTCATCACTAACCTCTTCCTCCCATTCATCATCACCAATTATCAAATAGAGTTGCTTAAATTTGCACCTATGTCCTTGGATAAACAACTCATCACAGTTGAAACATAGGTCCTTTTCTTTCCTTGCCTGCATTTCACCAAATGTTAATCTCTTTACATGATTTCCCATACTGTCCTTATGAATGTCTCCGCTGCTTTGAAATTTTGGTTTAAAAGTTCTGTTGTTGAACCCAGCTATGTGATTCTCACCACTGTTGGCCATAGTTTTATGCAACTGTGGAGTGTGTTTGCTCCTTTTGTAAATGGCTTCCACAGTCATTTCTTGGACTCTAGCAGCTGCTATGGCTTCAGTTAATTTTTTTGGCTTGAGTAGATCCACAAATCCACCTATTTCTTCCTTTAGTCCACCCACAAAACATTTAACGAAGTAGGCCTCATCCAATCCCTGATTTTTCACTTGAACCAAGGCTCTAAGAAATTCGAATTTCTTCTGATAATGGCTGACTGTTGTACTCTGTTGTAATCTATTGAATTCAGCCAAGGCATTGCTAGAAACACTATCCCCAAATCTGGTTTCAATATCCTCTATGAATTGGCTCCAAGATACATTTGGATTACTTTTAAAATAAGCCAAAAACCAATATCCTGCTTCACCTTCAAGATGCAAGGCTACACTTCTCAATCTTAGTGTGTCATTCATAGGATGGAATTGGAAGAAGTATTCACACTTCATTATCCAATTCTTGATATCTAATCCATTAAAAACTGGAAAATCAAATCTAGGGTGAAAATTTCTTTGAACCACATTTTCCCCATTTATCCCATCAGTTTGACCCAATTCTATCACAGGTTCATTATTGTTTCCAGGCTCAGAATCTTTACCTTTGATAACTTGCTGAAATTGCGTCATCATCAACTCCATTTTACTCTGCACATTTTTGAACCCAGTTCCCAGTTCATCCACCGTCTGTTGCAGATGGTAATGGTTGTTCATGAGCTCTTGAACTCGGAAATCAGTATTCTTAATACTTTCCTCCAATGCATCCTTCGATCTAGTTCCTGTCGCCATTATTGTATAATGGCTCCACGGTTTTGTAACTTTGGTAAAATTTAAGAAGAACAGAGGTTTCTAGGGCCAAGGAAAGATGGCTCTGATACCAAATGTTGTGAATTCAGATTCACCAGCTTAAAGAAATGAATATTAGAATGAAAAAAATAGAAATATGGAAGACTTAGAAATGGTAGTAAGATTTGTATAGATTGATAGATACTCCTCTCTCTACAGCATTTCCTATTTATACATACTCTTCATCTAATCTAATACAGTTGTCATATTAACCAACTAACTTCAACAACTTCCAGCTTGTTATGTTAATTAGCTTTTTGCCTTTGTTTGTAGTTAATGACTGATTAGCCCTTCATGTGCCACTGCTCACAACATGAAGGATGCCTCGACCCACAACAACTCACTGGTAGATTTCTATTTCTCTCTCTATATTTTTCATCTGATATATATATATATATATATATATATGTATGTATATATATACATACATATATACGTAAAGTAATGGGAACTCAAAATCCAATTCGAACTAATTTTGTGATTATTGAATTTATTAGCTTTGATTTGTTACGGTAACTAGTAACATTAGCTTATACTATGATATGGTTCTTGGATTTTTGTATATGTTAAAGTGAAAGGGTGACCAAATATATTGGGAATGAGTTTAATTTTGAGATTAAGGCATCCTTTACCAAATGGGTTCTTTAGAGGACCCATTATTTCTCATGTGGCTGCACTTAACTCAACTTGGTTAACTCGGCAATTTGCTCAAGCTGCAAGGAAAGAAGAAGAAGAAGAGGAGGAGGAAATTGAGTATGACCAAAGAAGGCTCCCAGCTGATTATGACCCAGCAACATTTGATCCCACACAGCACCGGAGTCCTCCAACGGAACGCGTATGGAGGCTTGTAGATGAAATATCAGGACTTACATTAGTTGAGGTTGGTGAGTTGGGTTTGATTATGATGAAGAAAATGAGTATGAAGGAACCGCCAATTGTTGGTGTGATGAAATCAGGAGCTGGGTTAGCTGTAATGGGTGCAATGAAGGGACCAGCAGCAGCAACCAAGGAGGAGAAAAAGGCAGAGAAAACTGTGTTTGAATTGAAATTGGAGTCGTATGAGGCACCATCAAAGATTAAGATAATAAAGGAAGTCAGAACATATACGGATTTGGGCCTCAAGGAAGCCAAGGAGTTGGTGGAGAAGATCCCTGCAGTGTTTAAAAAGGGGGTGTCAAAAGAAGAAGGAGAACAGATTATCGAGAAGATGAAAGCTCTTGGGGCCAAAGTTATCATGGAATGAACTTAAAAGTGATCATGGGTATTTTTGTTTACCTTGTAGCCTTTTCAATTTAGTTGATGTTTCGTAATGAAGATAAATGAAGCATCTTAGAGGTCTGTTGGTTCAAGTTGACGAATCTGCAAATGATTTACATCTGATCTTGTTGCTTATAGAGCTGAAATTTTAATGAAGAAATCTCATATATTTTGAGCCATAGGTTTTGCTTAATTTCTATTTAATTTTTATCACATGATGATGTCTTCTGAAAGAAAGGAAAAATTTAGTAAATATGTTGTGCGTTTTGCTTTTTCCTCTTCTTCTTTTTAACTTGATAGGATCAGCAAAAAAAACATGTTAGATCATGAACTTTTTGGTATTAATGTGTTCCCTGAGTTTGTGGATCTACCTAGTATTCATTTTAGTTTCCTGTTTTGACTAAAGCACATGTCTATTTTACTGTCCAATTTTGATTTGGTTCATAGCTGCAGCAATTTCCCCCCCCCCCCCCTCCCCTAATGAGAGTATACTTCAGAAATATAGCATATATATAGAGAGAGATATAGATATGTGAATTTTTATCTATAGTTGTTTTTTGCTGAGATTATTGTCAATATTACTAAGATATGAAATTAATAGAGTTCACCTTCGGGATTTGAGCTAGTAATGCTATTTGCAGTCAAGCATAGGACACAAATACTTTTGAAACAGATTCTAAAGAATCTCTGTTGGAAGATAGACCTGATAAACAAACATTACTGAAATGAAGGAGGTAAATGGATGGTTGAGAAGATCACGAAGCAAGAACATGTTTAGTAGATGTAGTGACAATCTGTCAAAAGGTTTGTCCATTAGGGATTTCGAGGGGTGCAGCAACCACCTCAAAGTTTTGATTTAGAAACATGTTTTAGGAGATGATGGACGGTTACTAGAGTCTGAATGTTTATGAGGATCATCGGTTAGATTTGTTCATTCCAGAAAACTGTCTCAACTAATACTGGTCAGAATGTTTGCTTGTTAGAAGAACACAGCCAAAACTTTGATGAACTGAAAGTGGATATTTGGAGTTGTTTTTTCTTTACCTTGCAGACTGCATACAATTTATGTTTAGTAAACTATATTAGGGAATCAATAAGTAGATAATCTCAAGGTGAGCCTGGAAAGGAGAGCTGCCTGCTTATGGAAGTAGTTAATGCTGGATCAAAATATTGCTATTTGACTTTTGAACCAGAAGTTGCATAGTTCAAAGCATGAATATATGTTTGTACATCATAAGCTTGAATATGCCCTACAGGTAACTAGTAAGTTTATCAATTCTTAAATCTTAAGTTGCTTAGAAGGTCTTTCTAAGCCAATTTGTACTGGGAGAAACAAACACTGTACTGCTTCATCAAGAAAACTAAGGCATGTCTAAACTTTCCACTTGTACCTGAAATTATCTTAAACATTTGCTGTGCTGAGCTGAGCTGAGCTGCTAGCTTCCCTTCTCAAGGCTACTTCGATAGCTTTCTCTGACTAGACCTAATTAAATAGCAGCTAATAATCTAGACTTTTTGTCGTGATAATGTTATTGTTCACATATTTAAGGGCAGCTCACTGAAGCCATTCACATGGAGGGTAAGCAGAGTAGTGGCTCAAGTTTAGTAATATTGAGCAACATAACTTATTAGAATTATGTGTAAATGCTCGATTTGAAGAAATTTATTTGGTTTGCTAACATATAAGCGAAATTACTAGGTCTCACCCGTTGCTCCAGCCCTGACAAGTGAGAAGCACAACACTGTGCTTGGAACAATGCAAATACAGTGTGTTGGTTCTGGTAATTTAGTTTATCAACAGAGGATAATTAAGGCTTGTTTCAAACTTTGTTGTGTCCGAATTTAGTTAGCCTACAGAACATTTGCATTGTGATCAAATCAAATACTCCTACAAAATTTCCCTTGTTTGGTTTGGTTTGGTTTGGTTACTTTTGTAGCCCCTTATAAAAGTTAGCAAACAGAGTACAAATCAGCAGCAAAACAAGGTGAATAAACATTACATCATTAGTGGCTCTCTACTGAAATCAGCAGCAAACAATAAAATAACTACTCCATGTCTGGAAAAAAAGTATCATTTTCAATGTAAACTACGAAGTATTGACTCATTTTCCGGTGAGACGTAGTATTATTTTGATAAACCAATGAAGAACCATGATTAGTACACTGTCTCAAATTATTTGTCGCTAAGATATCCAAAACTCTATAGCTTGTACATTCATCCCCTAACTAAGGATATTCCACTATAGAAGGAAACCAAAAGTGACAACAAACTACAAAAACTCTCTTGCATTTGCTTCATCACTAGCACGCATGCTAAAATACAGAAAACAAAGGGCCAAAATATGAACTACTGTATAACTTTCTATCAATGCCTAAAGTGCCTCACATCGGTGAAGAGGAGCGAAACTCCATATTTGTTACAACAATCAATCGCATCATTATCTCTGATGCTTCCCCCAGGTTCCGCAATTACACCAACCCCGCTCTCACATGCTTCTTCCACTGCATCTTTCCAAGCTGTTTGTAGAAAATAGGCACTAGGTTAGAGTTGGACAAGAGACCACAAAAAGTTAGAGATCCTTGAAGTGGTATAAAACTGCTAGTAGTTGAATAGATGAAACTTTACCAAATGGAAAGAATGCATCACTGGCCAAAGCTGCACCGTTGACCTCGTCTCCTGCTTTTCTTAAAGCTATCCTCAAACTTTCCAAACGGTTTGGTTGCCCAATTCCCATACCTAACATACAATTGTTCTGCAACATAACGGCAATGGTCAGAGAGAATTTTTGCAGGAAACAGAATTTTGAAGCTACGGTTCATTTTAAAGGTTCAGAAATTCACTAACCTTTGCAATCACAATAGCATTGCTCTTCACGTGCTTCACACACAGCCATGCAAACTTTGCATCACAAAGCTCACTATCTAGTGGGGCCTTCTTAGAAACTGCTTTGAATTGGACATCTTCTGGAGTTGAATCATCAGAATCCTGAGCTAGCCAACCTCCACCAACTTGTCTAAGTGAGAGCTTCCCTTTACTGTTTTTGCTAGCCTCGAGGATTCTCAAAGTCTTAGACTTTCCACAGAGGACCTCAAGCCCCTTTTTTGTATACTTGGGAGCAACAACAATCTCATAGAACATTCGAGTTTCTCCATCTGTTGGACTTCTAAATTCTCGTATATCCTTGGCAAGAACCTTTCAAACACATCAAAGTATACATCAGGATGTATTAAAAGGCACTATGGACATGAACAATGCAGCAGAGTAATTCCCATAGGATTTTCTTTTGTGCACCGTCTTTGTGTGTGTGTTGTGAGAGGGAGGAGGGGGTAAAAGTATGCGAGCTTGCGTACTAAATTGGGTTCCCAACCTTGCTATGATGCAGAGTGATTGGTGAAATGACGTGTCCAAGAAGGTTGTATCAATAAGAGCTCAACCAGTAAAAAGTCATATAAGATCTTGTAAAATACGATGAGCTTCTTACCTCATCAACTTCTATGTTGAAGGCGACAATACCACCAAAAGCACTCACTGGATCTGCTTTCACAGCTAGCCGATATGCTTCGATTATATCATCACGTGAAGCTACCCCACAAGGATTTGTATGCTTTACAACTACACAAGTAGGCTTATTGAACTCACACACACAGTTCCAAGCTGCATCAGCATCTAGGTAGTTATTATATGACATCTCCTGCACCAAATAAAGTATATTTGTTACTTTAGTTTTAGCGACTGTTTTTTGCCAAGTGATAAGAAGAGGAGGGGAAAAAACTATGTGAATGTAATGATAGAGTACAAATGTTAGACGACAGTTAGAAAGAAAGAAATTGACTCTCGGATTTGGATCAGATGCAAGTCAGCTCAAAACTTGTAGATAAAGTCATTCAAAAACATGTTAACAGAATTACTCTTACAAGAAGTCTTCATTGGCTACAGATCAGAAGGTAATTTGTTTCAGCTTTTATCTGTCAAATCATGATATATAACAGCAAGAACACAACCATTACGTTCTGTTACTCAGTTTTTGTTGTGCTGAAACCAGTCACAGCAGCAGCATGATCCAAACTGAATTCTTACTTAAAATAAAATTTGTCACTTCAAATATAAATTATACATGTGCATGCTTATCCTAATAGGGATATACAATAAAGGGACAAAAATGACAAATAAAAGACATAAAACTATTTATCAGAACCCATATAATCATATAATGATCAAAACTAAGGCCTGAAACCAATGATGTTATGAACATTGTAACGTTTCAGTCGCACCTTGCCATGATGTTGGATAGCAGTTGCAATACCACCTGCATTAACCTCAGAGAGACTCTTGTCAACATAAAATGCAGCCTTTTGATGAGGATTTTCGCCATAACGAAGAGAACTTTTGAGTGAGAGAGGCAGTGTTAAGCTGGGAGGAAATTTGTCTTCTGAAACAAAATATACCCCCATTAATATGTGCACTCCATAAAATCCAAGAAGTTCAAGATTCACATATCTTTTAAGTTGTTTGGTCAGCTGTAAACGTTTTAGTATCTCACTGCTTCTAATGACCTTGGGAAAAGTCCCATTATGGTATGATATTTTCCCAGATGTATCATTCCACAAATGGCTTTACATATAGCAAAAACACTTCGACGAAAAATAGTAATTCACACGATCTTCATCCACAGGACACAGCCACTCTGAAAATGGTGCGGCCATTTTAGTTTTTCATTACTTCTGTTTATCTTAATACTTGGTTCCCACTATGACCATGCATATCGGAAGATGTCTCATTATGACAATGTATTTCCAAAATCAATCATTATACAAATGTCTTAACTTTAAACTAAACGTTAAAGTAAATGAGATTACCTCTCACAGTCTGCTTCCACAGCCACTCTGAAACTGCAGAATCATAAGAAGCAACATGTTGGAAAGCCTTCCAAGCCAGCTTCCTCCTAAACTGTTCATCGGCCTTATTCCCTTTAAGAGACTCTAAAAGTTCAGGATAGTCTTGTGAATCAACAACGACCAAGACATCCTTGTGATTCTGTTCAATGTGTATGAGTTAGTAGAAATTTGACATAGATAGTAACTCTTAAGTAACCAACTCATCTAAAAGCTTAAGCTGGTATAAATGGAGACATACTAACACTCCCCCTCAAATGCAGCTTCATGGAGAAGGGACAAATTAAAGTGAATTTGCACTATTTAAAATTAATATAAAGAAAACGTGCGGTCGAGAAGATTTGAACCCAAGACCTTGCACACCCAGAGCTGTTAAGTAACCAACCCATCTAAAAGCTTACTAGAATAGGTATGGTTAATATATCCAGTCCATTTCTTATTATGACACCTTTTGTTTTGTCGAGCCTTGGTTTGATCTTTAATTTGATTGTCGTACCCTCTCATATTACTTTATGCATAAAGTATAAAAAGTCTTTTAGATTCTTTGGAAAAAGTACTCGAATTTGACAAGACTAAAACAAATAGTTTGGAGTTGGCATATTGCAGACCAACATATTACCAAGTGTAATCAGATTATGATTCACAGAGTCTAGGAAAAGTAATTCATGGCCTTCATGCTCACAAAGAATCCATAACCCAATATCACAATTTAAGATAGGGGTACCATGTTACAGTTCTAACTGATATAGAATGCAAGGAAGCTGAAATAACAAGAATTATAGAAACTTTAAGCGCATTAACAGCCATCATGTCATAGTAATGGCAAGGGATGGAACGAATGATCGTTTCTTTATTTTTATTGAAACCAACTCACAAGCCATAAGCCTGTAAACAGCTTCTAGAATATCATAAGCTAATGAAGCATTAAAATAATATTTCATCTCTACAACACTTTTACTTCTGCTCATTAACGTAGAATCCAATTTTGATGACCATCGTGACCGAAAACACCCAAGCCTACTCCAAACTGTAGAAACATCAGCAGTTCACTAATGCTCGAAATAAAATTATCCTTTCACTGAAAACTCTAAGGAAATGTGAAATCTGGGTTCTTTTTAAATTCTACATGAATAGAGAAAGACACATAATAATTGGTATTTTAAGAAGAGTAAAAGATAATCAAGAGTTTCTTTGAAATAAACAACCTTTGCGGCAGCTCTGATCATGGCAGGGCCACCAATGTCTATATTCTCAATTCCATTTTCGAATGATATTTTGCTGGCGGAAGAAACTTTATCATAGAAGGGGTACAAGTTCACCACCACCACATCAAATGTACCTGCGAGAAAAGTGCATTAAAATAGCTGCTGTTGGAAAGTGCTTTATGTTCTATCCAGCATTTTGATTCCTTACAAGTTCTGAATAAGGAAATGAAACTCAGAGGACACTCCTACAACTTATATAGAGGAAACAGAAAATTCTTTCCCATGCCACGGTGATAACAAAGTATCGAGACTCACCAATTCCATGCTTATCGAGAGCTTCCATGTGATGGCTTTGATCTCTTCTAGCAAGAATTCCTCCATGTATGCTAGGATGTAAAGTTTTAACGCGTCCGTCAAGCTGTAAACGAACAAAGAAAATCATTTGCATAATCTAAGTTGTAGACACTGCTCATAAAATTCATCTATAGACCATCTGGGAAAATTCCTCAATGTATGCTAGGATGTAAAGTTTTTGGGTGTTAAAGATGGACAAGCTTACCATTTCTGGAAAACAGGTAAGTTCTTCCACTTTAGTAACAGACACCCCAGCACTTTCCAATGCAGATGCTGTTCCTCCAGTTGAAACAATTGTGTATCTACAAATTTATACATATATAAAAAAACATTCAAGGAAACAGAAAAAAAGAAGAAGAAGAAGAAGGCCATCACAATAGATTTCATAGTCGTGTCTCTAAAGAGGTCATCACAAGAGATATCATACACCAAAAGCTGCCAAGAAAAAAAGGCAGTTTCAAATACATGCAGGGCTGGTTGCCAGCTAAGTGGCATTTAAACCAATATTAGCTGACTTAACGAGTCTGTCAAAAAAGCTTCACATGCTGTTAATATTTCTTATTTCATTTTCATTTTATATTCTTAAGTAGATATTGCTTGCAAATTCGGTCTAGTTCTTGTTTCCTTTTAATTTCTCCCCTTATTTATGTGAACAGAAGCAACTTAAAATTGAGTATTTTTGCTTTTCACAGCTCAATAAATGGGTGATTCGTTTCAAGTTAAACACGAAATGCTGCTTGTTACAACACTCTCAGGATCACGGCAATACTTGTGAAAGCAGATTCATTGCTAAGGTTGTATCGATGATAAACACTAAGTACACGATTCTGTTTAGATTAATGACTAACTACACTTCCTTTGGTGTCAAAAAAACTAAATGTCCTTTAACCTATAAGCAGCTCAATATATATCAAGAGTAAGGCAGAAATCAAGAAACAATTATTACACCATGTAAACCTGAGTGGTGTCTTTCAAATACAAATGTACCCAAGCGCTGACATCATAAAAGAGGATTAAGTTAGGGTGGTAATGGGAGGGAGTAATCCTTGAAAACCAATAGCCAATGAAAATTAAATAATAGTTACATGAAAAATAGAAAGAGGGAAAACTGTATTGCAATTTACCCTAATTCCTGAAGTCCATTGCCAAGCAAAGTCAGATCCTTCTTATCTGACAGCGAAATCAAAGCCTGCTTCCTTCCTGAAATTAAATATTTCAAATAACTAGGGTAAATACACATACAAAATAAAGCAAAAGAGAATTTCCAAACAACATTGAACCTCTTACAAGTGACAACCTAAGTTAAATTTACCAACTGTCATCACTATAAAAATTTCAAGTCTGCAGCTAGTCATATTAATTTCACAAAATTACCCTAACATATCTAAGAATTCCACAGAAATTGAACGGACCAAGTCAATACTCTTTAATAATCACTTCTAAACTTTGTATGTGTGTATATATCAACAATTCGACTCTTTAATAATCACTTCTAAACTTTGTATGTGTGTATATATCAACAATTCGATACTCTTTAATAATCACTTCTAAACTTTGAATGTATGAATATCACCAAATCCATGATAAATAATAATAAAAAATAATTACTCAAAAAACACTTTTAAACTTTGTTAAAATTTGCAAATTGGCTACTTCATCTAAATGTTCATACACATAAATATATATACACTTAGATAATGGAGGTAAAAGGGAAAAACAACAAAACTAGAGGAGGGATTTAAAGTACCAGAAGCAGAGGAACCCAAATCAGCTACGGGTACGGCAAGGGTTTCTGCAGTTTCTGCCATGGCCTTGATAGGATTGCAATGCAACCTAAATGACGACGTAGCTGAAGACTAAAACACCAACATGGAATTTCAATTTAAACAGTTAGAATTTAGTTTATTTGGGGAGAAAAATATAATCTTTTTGAGGACTTTATTACCAACTGGAACAAAGGAGTAGTCCTCTGAGAGCTATAGAGCTGAAAAATGGCGCAGCGAATGCTATTTTGAGCTGGGTGTGCAGATTTAGCGACGGCAGTGAGGGTGGTGGAGGAGGAGGAGGCGGCAAACCCCATAAGAAAGCTAGTGGGTTTTGCTTTGCTTAGTCCTGGCGCCGCTCTCTATTTTTGCAAATTGTCCCAAAATGAGAATTATCTTTAAATTTGATTTTTTTAGTTTTCTATTGGAAATTGAATTGAATACTTTTTTAAAAAAAATTAGAGATATATATTTTTTTAATTCTAAATTAAGAAAATATTTTTATTTTTAAATTATAGAGAGGGTATGATAGTACTTTTATCAAGGTATAAATTGAATACGATTATATGTTATTATTACTATATTTATAATAATAGATTTATTTGCTAATGAAGTTAAATGTATTTTAGATACTATATGCATCAAACACAATCTGAGATTTTCCTTCAGGCTGAAGCATGTGCTCAAGATCTTCATTAATTGCCAATGACAACTATGCCATCATGTCATAGTAATGGCAAGGGATGGAACGAATGATCGTTTCTTTATTTTTATTGAAACCAACTCACAAGCCATAAGCCTGTAAACAGCTTCTAAATGAAGCATTAAAATAATATTCCATCTCTACAACACTTTTACTCATGACATCATTGTTATATAACTTCAATATTTAACCATTTTCTTTCTCCTACCCGTCGATGGTGGACATCACAGTGAAATTTGAACTCATGAGTGGTTAACTTTTTATCCTTTTATTGAATGTTGAAATGTGTAATAGTACCACAAAAAAGATAAATCTAAAATGCCAACCAAATATATTGTTTCAGAAATAACATATTGTTTCCATAATGCAAGTGCCTCGTTATTCCAAATTGAGGGGAACAAAGTAATGGCTACAAGAAAATAATAATAAACAAAAATTAAAGGAATGGTGTGCCAGCAGAGTTTCTTTGCCAATTTGCCTTTAGGATATCTTAATCTGAAGACTTTTTTTGACTAGTGAAAGTGATACCATCACGGAACAATAGGTTTGCCCTCCCAAGCTTCTCTTGCTTCTAATAGTTCTGGACAATATCTCTGTGCCAGAATTTCAACTTGTTCACCAAAAGACTTGTTCCCATGTAGGCCTATGTGTCGCACCATTTGGTCCCAACGCTCCCGACATACATCTCCACACCTGTGCTCCAGAAGATTATCCCAATCCACATCTTCTATGCAGCATTCATCCAACTTGAAAAGGGCATCAACCAGGCGATAATCATCAGAATCAGACCATATACCATCAGCAACCATAGAAGATGTCAACTGCTTGTACCATTTCATACAGCAAGTTGAATTGCTTCTGGTGGACAGTTTATCACTTATTGCACCCCAACAAATATTATCTCGTAACATGCCATGCTTGGATCTCTTTTCATCAGAAACCTTCACTCGCAGATCTATATTCACCAAATCAAATAAGTTCTGGTATTCTTCTTGGGACCATTGCCCTTTGTTTCGGTTAAGAAGTTTTATTCTTCGCCACGTATCCTTCACGTGAATCCTATGTTTGCCAAGATCGTCAGCCAACACCTTCCAATTATTCCCATGCTTTTCCTGGAACTTCCGGATAAGTTCATAATCTTCTGTAGTCCACTCATGCTTCCCATCCCTCTCAAACAAAATATGAGCACGGTAATATACAGCGGTATAAGGCCGATATGGTAAGGCGGCCCCTATATCCTTCCAACAGTTCTTTATTTCGGGGTGAGATCTACAGTTCAAAACCATTTTCAAGCCTTCTTCACCCAAGCCGTGTGCCTCTATATAATTTAAAACTGCCTCTTTCACAATCTCATCTTCTTCTCGTGAAAATCTCTTACCTCGCAGCAAGGTATCTTCCTCTTTTTCCTTTCCAGCACTTTTATCGTCTGACGAAGGGAAAACTTCTATATGACCCGAAAACTGAACTTTTTTCGAACTTCCTTTAGGTTTAGGATTTTCAGAACCATTTTCAATTGACTTGGTCTTCTTCCTCCTGCTTATGATTCCATTTGTGGCCTCAGTATTCTGTCTCTGATTTAGCTCTAAATGAGCATTGCCTTCACTGTCTACAAAATCATTAACTTTAACAACAGTGCTTCCATTACCTCTTTTTTTAATCATCTTATTCTCCAATCTAATGCCCAAACCATCCTTATCTTTGTTCTTCTTGCTCTTCCTCGTTTTCCTTTCAACCTTCTCCAAACCGTCCTTATCACAGTCTTTACTTGGATTTTCAATCTCTTTTCCATCTTTTGTTTTCTCATCTCCCTCAAAATTTAAATCCTTGTTTTCCCGCATCCTTTTCTTATTCTTCTTCCTTCTAGCCCCTACGTTCGTGTTTTCACTTTCATTGATATCCTCTTTCTCAAAGCTTTTGTGTCCCTTACACACCTCATCACTTCCTTCCTCTTTCTTCTCCTCATTCCTTTTCTCCTTGTTTTTTCTTTGTTTCAACTCACTGGCACGCCCTCCGTCCACCCTATCATTTGTCTGAGAGATCCTCTTCTCCTTTCCATCAGTTTGAGCCTTGTCATTCAAATTGTCTTTATCTTCACCAGAGTCTAATTTTCTCTTCTTCGCCTTTTTCTTCTTCTGATCTTTATCCTTTTGACCATCATCAACCTCCACATTATTATACTTGTGTAAAGTTTCATTACGTGTGCCATCGACTATAGTATCTCCAACGACCTGATGTTTCTTCTTGCTTTTAAATTTCGTATCTTCTTTGCCACTTGCTTCCACTGCTACTGCTGCATCTGAGTAGTCAGTTATCTCTCTACCACATTTTACTTTTCTCTTGTTTTTATTCTTCTGAAGTTTCTCCTGTTGATTACCTTCATCCAATTTTAAATAACTCTCAGCATTTATAGCTTCATCACACCCACTATCGAGTTTTATGTCACCACCAATCACATGTATCTTCTTATTCTTCCTTTTCTTAGCTTCTCTAGAATTCAAGTTATTATCCACCGCCATAGTTTCTACATATGTAGAATCAGTTACATTTTCAAAGTCACTCGATTTTTTCTTCTTACTTCTCTTAATCTTATCCATCTTCCCAATCACAATCTCCTCTTCCACTCGCATGCTCATGTTTGTGTGATTTCTTTGTCAGATTTCTCCACTTGGTATTTCTGCCACAAAAAACAACGTAAAAAATAGAAATAATAATAAATAACAAAAAAAGTCATACAGATGCGTCAGAAGACAAATGGAGAAAGAATACACTCAACATGAACACTCATAGAGTCATAGGCAACTCGGAACTACCCACAATCAACGGGAACAATATAGGCAAAGTTACAAAATCTATCCTCTATCACCTCAACAGCAGTCCAACTAAATATTCACATTGTATTATTATCCTTGCATTGATTGGCTACCCCTTAATATTTTATCAGCCACGTCTGTAAAAAGTACGCAAATTCCTATCCTATCACATAGTTATTAAGATTAAAAATTTTTGGGGATGTACATGAAGTCATTTCTTGAGCTCCACATTACTGAAAGTTATAATTTTTGTATAATAAAAAGAATGTATCGAAGTGAAATTGTAGATTAAATGTTTGGCTGCTTTAATTCCTACATTTCTTTTATCAAAAAAAAAAAACTTTTGATAAGTTGTACTTGATAAATTTTGAAACCTTACAAGCTCAAGATGAAGTGCAGTTGAAATTCCTGAGGTTATTAAAGTTGAAGACACGTCTATTTGCAGAAGAACATAATATGCTATGGGAAACCTGCAAGGTACCAATCCTGAAAATAACGCTACATCACTCCCAAAGAGGGAGTCCCAAAAAATGTACCACTGCTACTTTCACTTATCGTTAACCATTATACGTCACATATCTCTCAACATTAAATTCAGGAAAAAATAGAAATCGACAACTTAATTTTCAAAAGGGCCACTAAATCTAAAACCAGGGGGAAGCTACTTGGCCTTTGACTTTGAGTTTCACATTTTAATAAATTAAATAAAAATGGTATCAAAGTACAGCAAAATAACAATTTGCCTGTAATAGTTTTGAAGCTTTTCACATAAATATCGAACTTTTGCAAACTTAATGAGCTATTCTCGTTACAATCAAATTGATTCTTAAATAAATATTTCAAACAGCATTCTTAATTGTCTATATACTCTATAACTTATATGAAGTACACGCAAACACAAATTAGACACTTAAACGCATAAAATTGTTAGTTTTTATACAAATCAGAGAATTCAAACTACATCTACATATTCAAACTACATCTACATATTCAAACTACATCTACATATTCAAACTACATCTACATACATATATATATATATATGTGTGTCACTCTGTCTGTATGAACTGTATAATTTTAGGTTGCAACTTACCTATAAGAGAAGGTTCCACCCGAATAATGACTCATCACAAAGGTGCAAAGTGCAAACAAAAATCTAATATTCAATTATAAACCAAATAGTCCATCTTTAAACCTTAGTATCAAAAAATGAGGGAATTTCATGTACATTTTGCGCAACATCAAACTTTTCATAGTAGTACAAACTTTTTTTTGCTGCCGAAGATGGTAATATTTTATTTTAAAATTTATATCAAACTACCCATTATAAAAACTTGTTTCTGCTGGATGAGTTTAAGTTATGTTGTGGTGTATATTGAATTAAATTTTGTGATTTTTTTTAATTTGTTATTAATAATGTGAAAAAGGAGTACCAACTTATTAATTGCATACAATAAATCAAACCCATGTAGCAAAAATTCAAATAAACATGAAACAAAAAGTGTCCTCTTCCAACTAATAAATCCCACATCTTTTATTGATCAAAATTCAAGCAAGGCAACCTTCATTGATGGTATATAAAGGCCTTTTCATTTCTTTGATGATATATGTAATCACCAGAGTTTCATGAATCATGAACTTTGGAAATTTGCAAAAGACTTGCTCCAAATAATGATTTTCAACTATAAACCAAAATGGTTTCATTCAAATGTTCAATTGAGTGATTAGTATACAAAAAAATCAAAAACTCAGTCGGGCATTTGTTTTCTTCAAACACGTAGTGTTCAATTTTCGAGTAGCACCGCATACATGAAAATAAAAGGATAAAATAAAAAAGAAAATTGGAAAAAAAAAGTGACTGCTTTTCCGTGAGATGATAGAGAACTGGATACAGGCTATTGCGGATGAAGCACAAGGAAAACTAAATTGTATTTTTAGGTTAAGTAAATGAGAAAACATGATTAACATAAATTTGAAAAAATTAGGGCACGTGATTTGGGGATCTTACAGAGATTTCAACACAAAGAAGTAGATCGGAAAATTGCGGCGGACAACAGAACCACAACGGCGGCGGAAACCGCGGAAGAACTCGGCGAACTCAGTAGTGTAGATACTAGATAGAGAAAATTGTCAGCAGTGTAGAGAGAAAAATGGGTTTCAAAACGTAATCGAGAGTTGTACTCGGGCAAAATGGTCATATTATTTATTTTATAAGGTTATTTTTATAATGTAAAATATCTTATTTTTTTATCCTTTCTAATTATCTTCAAATCTCTTTTCTTCCTCTATAAAAAAAATTTACAAACATCTGGCGAACATACAAAGCGAAACTGGATCATTTATATTATAAAATGCAATCCCAGAAACTTAATAGGTGGAGTAAAGTGATTCCAACTCTCTTCCAAGCATTCTCTGTCATACTATTAAAATTAGACATTGACTCTTTTCAAGGGGCGATGTGATTCTTAAATCTTTTTCTTCATACAACTTCAACTACAACACATAACCGAGTCTATACCATAGAGATAGGAAAGACGAAAATTACGCAATTCACGCTACTTCCATAACAAAAGCCTAAAAGACTCGATTAAAACTCTGAAGTCTTGCGAGCAGTTGATGTCCCAACCAGAAACGCTTGGCATTGTTGGTAGGTGAATTCATTCAATAGGCTAAAAGGGCTTCCGCTGCAAATTCGTCTCTGTTCGGCTGGCCGTTAAATGAAGCGGCCTCCGGTTCTATAATTGAAATTGGTGTTGGAAGAAGAAGGAACATCAAGCAACGATAGCGTTGGAAAAAGAAGATCGGATCGCAACTCGAACAAGCAACGATCGACGATCTTCTCATATCGAATTGCTCGTATCTCAATGAGACTCTGTACGACGTGGATTATGTTGAAAGGATATGAGACTCTGAATTACTCGTATCTCAATGAGACTCTGTACCGACGAGACAAACGTTTCGGACAAAAATCGATCAGTCCAACTGGTTTCAGTCCAAATTGTCATCTCTAACTTTTAAGTGATAATATAGAATAAATTAATATATCATCTTTCTTAATTTTTTTCATATATCATGTATTCACATACTGTATTTGCCGATAAAATCTTAGTCTAATGATTAAGATTCAGTTATTATAATCTTTAAGTTTCATGTTCGAATATCACTTTAAATTCTTCAAAAAGTTATTCTTCTCCTCAAATAGCTTAATTTTTTTGTACTGAAAAACCTTTAAAAAAAGGAAATGAAAAGAACATTAGATCGGTTGGTTATTGCTTTATTTGCACTGCACAATGTGCTTTTTTCTGGGAACCCCCATCTTAACCATGTGCTCTCCCTGTCTCCTATCTCAGGCGGCCTGTGACAAGCACGTGATGATTCAGTTGATCCTCAGACTTTAATCTTAATCAATATCAATTGACTTTTATCTTCTTATCGATTCAGTCCTTTTCAATCATACAACATGATTCAGTTTCTTTAATCATAGATTTATGGGCCCCAGGGAATCACCATTTCAAAAAGTAAACTTGGACTCATTGGTTAATTAATTTTAGGAATAATAATTTCATTTATACAGCGAGTATTAGTAATAAATCTATACTATTAATGTTCATTTTTTTTTTTGTTGGTGAGCAATTTTTGGGTGCTTGAATGGTTAAAGATATATTGTTCAGATTTGGGTATGACATTATCATGACGGTTGCTTTTCCTTTATTCTTATTAAAGAAATGCTCATATCTACATATTCTCTTATTATTTTGGAATTATGAATATTTTTTAGGAATATATCTTGTATCCACTAGTTGTTGATACGATTAACATTTCTTGATTATCTCTTATTATGTTTGAAATAATTACCATTTTAATTCTTTGTATTATAATTTTTTCATCGTTCGTAACAATTTACGGTTTCAATATATTTTAGTCGATTAGACTGTTTTATCAAAAAAAACACACTCTCTCTCATGTTATGCACAAAAGGGTATTTTATAATGCTCTTTCTCGGATGCACTTATAGATCAAGAAGGAGGGTTGAATAGATTTTTTAAAACTTTTGATTGTTTATAGGATATTACCAAATATTTGTTAACCAGGTTGATTAAGTACAATGGAATATGACTTTCGAAAAATCCCCTTATAGATTGAAAAATAATTCTAGTTTTGAATTTAGTAAGATTAATATAAGCAAGCAAATGAAAAGTAAGAATAATAAAGTAAAGATACAATAAATTTTAAGTGGTTCAGAAACTGAAAAACTCCTAATCCGCTCTTCTACTCCACAAGTAAGAATTTCACTAAGAGTTTCGTCACGCAAACAAGGACACTATGCACTCTTCAAGCCTCGCATACTTGAATATTTAGTTACAAAGACACTAAAACCTCTTCAAATACTGCAGACTTGGATATTTAGTCACTAAGACAAAGACTCTTGGCCCTCTGATGATCTATCATTTGATTCTTGTTGAAAGGTGTTGCTAAGATGGCGTTAAGCTTTTTTTTTTCTCAAGTAATTAACAACTTGAACTAGATATTCAAGATCATTGAGTTCATTCTATTTCTTTTTGAAAGTTTAGGCTTTTTGATAAGTGTTCGTCATACTTTAGTTTGAATCCTTGTTGGCTTTTATAATCTGCTGAACATCTTCCCGTTGCTAGATGCCCGTTTGCGCATTTAATACTCAAATATTTTGGGATATTCTTAATGTGAACGTTTTAAACTTAGGTGTCAACTGCTTTTTAGCTTGCTTGTCACATCAGTCTGCTTTCTCACCTAACACCCTTGACGTGTCACTTTTCACCAACCTAGCTGTTAGACACATATTCTGATGTTCGATTTCAACAAAGGATGTTTGGTGAATGCATCGGGACCTTTAATTAGCAACACTCCAATGTCAGTCATCTTGTCAAACTTGACTACTCTACAATGGTGATAGATCTAGAGTTTTACTCTACGACTTGCTCTTCTGCAATGGTTATCTTGCCATGTCATTTTTAGAATGAACTTTGCGATTTTCTATTACTGAACAATCCTCGAGTAATCTTTATTATAAGACTTTTGCTCAGTGATTGCTTGGAGTACTTTACGTTCAGGTTCTTCTTAACGAGCTTTGCTTGACTTTATAAGATGTTCCTCACCTCCTGTGTTCTCTATTTATTCTTTCTGTATATGCTTCAAAATTGCTTAAGAAAATATATTAAAAAATAAGTTATCCAATTGGGTGCCGAACATATTTAATGTACCTGTCTATGTTTATTTTCATTTGAATTCCGTTATGTATTGTGATAAATTTATGTCAAATTACAATTATGAAATTTATCAATACATAAAATTAGTAGAAATTATAGTAGGGTTCCATTTATTACACATCTTTTAAAAAAGATTATCACTAATATTAGTAAGTATAAAAGCTTGGTTATAATTCTAGCATATACGGTCCTACTTTATTTTTAAAATAAGATCGACTTCATATAGTTGATTTAGAATCCGATTACAATAAAGTTATCACACTATATATATTATTGGTAAATTTGTTAATTTTTGTTGTATTAATTATAGTAAAAATTATATTTTAACTGTAGCATTTGATTTTGAACAAGAAAAAAAATGCAATATTTACAATAATTAATACAACAAACAATTATAAAACTTATTAATAATATGAGAATTTATTTTGTCAAAATTACCATTGCGATTTATATCAATACATGAGTTTGTATAGAATTATTAAATTATCTTATTATATCAAATATATTATTAAAAATTAATAATTATAGTTATACACCAGAAAAATAATATCATTTTTCATAACTTTATTAATTCATGTATGTGACTGACAAAATGCGGTTGGATCCAAAGTATGTTTAAACTTTTAGGGATAGATTAGCTCAAGTCCTAACCTTATAGTACAATTACAATAATATTAATTTAATATACTATATTTTTTACACATGTTTCTAGGCCCCACAAATTAATTGAAACTGTCTGCTCCACGTCATTCCAGCCAAACAATTTCTGAAGAACTCGTGGACATAAAAATTAAATATGAGTGTATTTAAATTTTATTTATTTATATTTTAAAATATGGGCGTATTTTAAATTAAACATCTCTAATTTTTATGTCCATATAGAGTTTTTGATTTCTGAATCATCCCGACTATTTCAATTGGAATAATTGAAAATATAAAAATTCTCTGTGGACATAAAAATTAAATATGAAATTGGATTCGAGTGTATTTGAATTTTGAACCCAATAAAAATAAAAATACAAATAAATAAAATTTAAATATATTCGTCACTCAAATCCAATTTTCATATCCGCATAAAAAAAACTCTTAAAAATATCAACAATATATATATATATATATATATATATATATAGTGCATGGTTGAATATTACTAAAATTAAACTTTGACCGTGACTTTTTAGAGATCGAAGAAAACAAATGACCAATACAATAATTCAGAAAATTTAGGTGCATGGACCAAGTGGAACATGGTTTCAGAAATATCAATAAACTAGCTTGGTCCCGTGCCTCCGGCACTGTATGGACAATATGATTTATCTCAAATTTTGAACGACCAAAATAATTTATTGAGTGAGCGGGAAATTTAAAGTCATTTGTATTTTATTAAATTATTATTAGATTATTAGATAGATAAATGTATTTTATTAGATAGATGTATGAACGGTGTGATTTATCCCAAACTTTGGACGGCCCAGATGATTTATTGAATGAGCGGGAAATTCAAAATCATTTGTATTTTATTAGATAGATTTTCTACTAAATTAATTTATATATCAATTCTCAGTCCTCACCACCCTTGACCCCTATATATATATATATTCAAACAATAGTAGCCACAGATCTCCTCACTACTCCTATACAGTCCAGTCCTACCATTTTTCCCCCCCAATATTCCCCATCTATAAAAAAAAAAGACTATGACTCAAATGGGATTTCCTTGGCGGCCAAGAAACACTCCCTCCACCACCACCTACGGTGGTGGCATTGGTGGGTCCACCACCAACTTGTCATCGAATAACGGATCAAGTACTTCATCATCAACATGCTGCTGTAGCTTAACAAAACTAGTGACGAAGCTGAAGAAACACAGCCGGTTGCTACGCCGACGACAGTCTTGTAGGCTTAAATGCCGGTATGATCCGTTGAGCTACTCCTTAAACTTTGATACAAGTGGTTGTGGAAGCAGCTTGTTGGATGAAGATTATTACTCTAGATTTTATGCCTTCTCTTCTAGGTTTGTAGCAAATGCCACAACAACTACTTGTCCAAGACTAATTGTGCCCACTTCCCACTAGAGAAATATATATATATATATATATATATATATATATATAACCAATATTCTAGTTTTTATTTTCTTTTAAATTTCTCTCGAGGCGATATCCTAACTAGTTTGGGATAAAAAGGACTCCAATTCAGTTGAGTTGAGCTGGGACAATAGATTCATCTCTTTGTTTCTTTCATGGCTGGCTAGCCTGGCTCAGGCCAGTTTGTATCTTTTAGATTTAGTTTCACACTAGTCAACTTAACTACTATACTATATAGATCTATGCACAATCATATCCTAAGATTAATTGAGGGAACATTACATCTATGTTTATGTTGTCGAGACATCAAAAATTAAATTGTATCTTTAATTTTAAAACGAATAGAGTAATAATATATATATATATATATATAAATGAAATATATATGGGAGTCGATCTCTAGCAAATAATGGTTATAGAGAGTGAACTAACCACCATATCTTGTAAACATTCATTCCAAAATTAAATATGATGATCAAGATTTGCTTTTAAATTAAAAAAAAAAGAAAATAAAAGGGAATGGTGTAAGATCTATTGATATTATTGTAAGTTAGGTGGGAGTGGGGGAGTGGGGGAGTGGGGGAGTGGGGTGGGGATTCTCTGTCCCTATTTTTCCTATCCCTCACTTAAAATTTGACATACAAAAAAAATAAGAACAGAGGATTTGCTCTCCAAACGAAAGGAGGGTTGTTTAAAGGTTGGCAAGCATGTGCTATATGGCAGCATCTCCAATACAAACTTAAAAATGGTCTAATTTTAGGGACAATGTTCCGCGATAAGTGGGGATGGCAGCAATAATATCTAAAATTATATTTATTATTTCGTGCTAATAAATTATTTTAAATTTTTTCTAGGGGAACATAACATGATAATTGAACGGGAGTGTTTTATAATTTTCATGTTTGCTTAGAATTTTTCAACTATTTTATTATGGAACCACTGTTTGAGATCAATAATCTTCAAGTTGTATTTCAAAACCATACTAACTAAAATTAAGATATTTATATTTTTAAATTATAAAGTAACATAAAATTCTTAAACCATCAAATTTGTAGTTTTAGTTGAAGCACCACTATATTTCTAACAAACTAATATTAGATATTAATTTGAAATTTTATTTATTTAAAATCATCGTTTGTTAATGAGTAATATTACGGTGACGAAAGATAATTTAATACAAAATAATTTGTTAAATTATAATTAGTGAATCAATAACTATAACTATTGTTCACATCATTTTGTATCATATTTTTGTCTTCACGAAATCATTATTGTTTTCGAATTAAGGGTAGAAAAATGATCAGAAATGCTACAAGGGTAGAATAGTCATTACCCAGTAAAACTAACGTTTCCTGTCCGAGCTGCTAAGGAACCTGTTATAACCACCAGTATTTGTTGGTCGACATTACACATTTCAACTTCTTCAGCCGCCACATTAAGAACTAGAATATGTCTATTCAGAGCTATTATTACCCATAACATTTGTAGTCTGAAAATATTTTTTATATAATAAACAAAAGCAATGCCCAAGTGAACATTATATATTTCATTTTTCACATACAGAAACTTTACAAAAGTATCCTAATAATGATCCCATATTTGCTAATTAAACACTCAAATGGATCATCCCTACAAAAATTGGCACACAATGATGACGGGGTCGGTGGGTCATTCGAACGTCCAAGCAGAATAGATATAATGAGCAAGTATATAACTTTACCCCATGAAAAGTCTTAAGGTTCACGGTCACTAGCTTGATGATCCGAGAGGGTACCTTCTGACGATATTTCCTCAGCATTCGGTAGATTAGGTTCTGACTGAGTCTTGCTGGAATCCCTGCTTTCAGTCTGATCTGCTATCACCTCGGTGTGTGAGAACATATTAACCGATGAACTCTGCTTATCCTTCAGTTCCCCACAAGCGTCGTTCAAAACTGGCACCATTACTGGATTTGGAGGAGGGAGCTCGCTTTCAATGAAATTTGAACTTGTGTCTGGTGGGCTGGGAGCAACACAGGATGCTACCAATTGAATCACTTCAGGGGAGGGGGACATTCCCGTGTTTCTTTTCTTTTCAGGGTTTGAATGTACTGATGTTGATGATGGATTCAGCATATTTACACTTGAAGGCAGCATATTGAGGTCGGGTTCCAACCAAGGGAATCCTGAAGTTCCAGGAATTGATTGCGGAAGCAAAGGAAAAGGTGGTGTGACCAGTAGAGGCGAAGATGAACCAATATTGTCACCACGGAGGCTGCTTTGGAAGTTGTGACCGGTTCCTGCAATATTATCTCGAGGGAACTGCTGGACTGTACGTGTCCTTCGTTTCTTCTTTTTCTTCAAACTCCGTCGTGGATCCTTTGGTTGGGGAGGAGGTAGGCCCGGAACCAAAAATGGAGGGAATGGTAGGGTTATCATATCCATATAGCAAACGAACTGATTGTGCTATAGCTGAGACAGTTGGTGGCAGGCCCGGATACTCCGGTTTTGCAGGAGCACTTACTGCTTCCTGAAGCCAATGGGGCAGCTTATTGTTTGAAGAACTAGTTCCAGCCACTTCTTTACCTTTCGATTGGGTCACATTCTGTCCTTTATTAGAATCGGTAAACAATGCCGCATTTGTTGATACACCACTACCTATCTTATTATCAAGAAAACTCGGCAATTTCCAACTCCTACTTGCATGCTGGTCATCCTCCAGCTTCTGTAAATCAAAACTGCTTGAGCAGTTCAAACCAAGGGAACCCAAACTACTAGGTCCTAATGCATTGAGAAGAAATGGCTGCTCCATGTGAGTGTTAGAAGTCCCTGGTCTATGAGAGGGTCCAGCAGATGAAGCTCCAGAATAACTTGCCCGCAGGTAATCAGTATTCCAAGCCGGAATTGGTGAAAAATGTTCACTGTGCAAAGACGGTTCTAAATGTGGTAAGCTGGATGGTAGATCGCCAAAACCCAATTTCATATCCGTCAGGTGCGACTGAAATTTTGGCGACCCAGCGAATCTACTTCCTTGAAGTGCCCTTGTCATCATTGAATCAGAGATGCCTGGAAATAATGGAGATTTTCCAGATTTCGTAGGCTTGAAGGGCTTTTGCACAGGAAGATCTGTTGCGTCCAAAATTTTGAGTTGTTCCTCCTCCCACCTGGTGAATAAATCTCCTGCAGTTTTAAATTTAGAAAATTTTAACCTTGGGTCTTGAAGCATAGTATCCCAATTGCCCCGTCCGTGTCTACGAACCCCAATCCATAAAAAATCGAGTTCATCTTCAGACCATATATCTTTTATAGATTTCCTTTTAAGAAAGTTGCTAGGTCCTGTGCCAGTTCTCATCATTATGTTCTCAAGAACCTTCCTGTGGTTTTCAGGAAATGATGAATAAGTTTGTGGCATCTGACCTAAACCCAACACAGGAGGCACCTCAATCTCTTGCTGATCATATCTTGGTGTATCGTCACGCGGAAACCTCAAATCTGGCAACAATGGCATTGTGGGCAGGTCTTGTACAGAATCATTTACATCCCCAGCTCTGGACCCCAACGATAAGCTGGGGAACAAATCAGGGTGCGGATTTGGTACATATGTAGCCGAATATCGGGTTTTGGGGAGCAATTTCAGTGCCCTTGTTTCATGAAATTCTGAGAAACTTGGCCCAGAAGTTTCTTGGAATTTGGGGAGCAATTTCAATGCCAGATTTTCATGAAGTTCTGAGAAACTTGGTCTATAAGCTTCTAAATGATCAGAACCTTTTCCTCTTGGGAAAGGAAAAGAATGCTGCAAATAAAATAAGACATCACAGATGCACAAGTTAAAGATATGCTATAAAGCATGTGCACATGCACAAAGAGCAAGGAGAGGGGGGGGGGTGGGGGAGGGGAGGATGAGATTGAGATTGAGAGAAGGAGAAAATTCAGCCTAACCGGAAGATAATTATCAGGTACGCTATTTTTTGGCCCACGTTGCAAAGCTTCTAATGAGGCAGATGGTAGTTTAAACTTGTCTGAGAAAGGCTCATGAGGTTTAACATCCGTCTCATTTGGGTTCCCACGTAGAGGGGCTATTTCAAATGGGAACCCTGGTCTACTTCCTTTCCTGTTATGTCTGCTGTGAGACTTAGGAATGTTTTTCTCTGACAACTCCATCTGGTTGGCATTGGGAGCACAAAGACCCAGAACAGGCAACAAGTTGGTCGACATTGAATTTGTAAAGCCAGTTCCCTGTAAATGGTGACCTGGTAAGACAATCTCGAGAGAATGACGACCAAAAGGTTTTACGGGAAAATCCAGATGACTTCTCATTTTATGTTTTGATAACTTGCTCAGCCTCGGATCCAAATCAGACTTGGTCTTTGGTGCCTCCAAATTTTGACAATGTCTGTTATCTTCCAAGTCAATTGCTGACGACTCCTCGCCACTAGGCTGATCAGATCTGATAGTTGGATTACTATCTCGAACACTGGAAGTAGGGAGCAATGGGGGTTCAAGTCCAGGTAATCCCATAACTGGAACAGGTGCACCAATTGCATTTCTCTGAGCCAAACGTTCTTTTTGTCTGGACCGAAGCTTCGCACTGTCACAAGAGTTGCATATTAGACTATAGCATCTACCATAGACTAAAAAAGTCAAATTTGATTCTTGGAAATTGATAATTTCACAAGGAAATATCATATTTTTGTCTCTCACATGAAAGTGGGACCTACTCAATATTCACGTGAGAGGAATTATGTGAAAAATAAAAATATCAATTCCCTTGATTCTTTCATAAGTGCATCCAGTCTAATTCAGTTTCAACTAAGTTGTTCATGAATTACTAATGTCAGACAGTTCAAAAGAATTAGATATCAGTCAAACGGGAATATTCTGTTTTATGAGTAAAGGTATACATTCAAATAAAATCTTAACTAAAAACAAAGTAAAAATCTTTCAAAGGAGTTGAAACTCACAACTTTTCTTTAAGAGCTCGACCTGCCGGTGAATATTCACGCTCTGGCTCCTCATCAGCACCACTCTGCTTACATAAATAATAAATTATCACTATAACAAGCATATAATGCAGTCCCCACTAACAGATTCAAAAAAGAATTTAATAGAAAAGAGAAAATAAATTTAAAAGGAGAGGACAAAATCCTCATGCTCCAAAGAGAATGAACAAGAAGCCAAAAAACATAATACCAATGACTTGTTTTGTCTTGTTTTCATAGGTATGAGGAAAAAACTCTATCCCTTAGAAACTAGAAAAGAAGATGTTAATCTTTAAAATCCCCTGCAATCCGCTCCGTCTAAATCCCAAAAAGAGCTTATAAAAAATGCAACAATGGCAAAGGATCCAACCACCATTAACATTTCCAGATCTCTGCAAACTTGGAATATTATTCCCACAGATAATACCCAATGTCCCCCAAAATCCCCATCATAAAAGCACACCAAAAAAAAGATGGAGAAACAATAAGTTCTCCAAGGAAAAATCACCCAAAAAACGCTACAAGCAATATAGCTGAGCCCTGTAAGCAGCCTCCAGCCAAAACTAAAAACGCTCAACAGATTATATCAAATTGGGATAGCCGGCAGCTCCACCTTTTTGGAAACTGTCCTATTCCTCTCCCTCCAGACGGTCCACACACTAGGTTGAGGACCTTTCCAAGCAGCCATCACTGAACAAGGCACGACCCAGTGAAGACCAAACAAAGCAGCAAAAAGAAGGGGCATGCGTATTTCTTTTATTAGTACTTGCATTCCATGCAAGTCTCATACTCTTCTTATTTCTCCAGTTAGAAACAAATTATCAGCTAGAAAAACTCTACCACCATGAAGAAAATAAGAAGCTATATCTTCTTTCTTTAAAAAG
Source organism: Panax japonicus (assembly GCA_020205505.1). Lineage (NCBI taxonomy): Eukaryota > Viridiplantae > Streptophyta > Magnoliopsida > Apiales > Araliaceae > Panax > Panax japonicus. The sequence goes on from CM035102.1 coordinate 64,972,896, forward strand.
AAAAAGAAGGGTATTTTTTTTTCTTTTCTTTTTCCTTTCATTATAAGCAAAAAAGAAAAGGCAATATCTATACTTGATCAAAATCAACATACGCGAATGCTTCTTCTCTGAATAAGAATAAGTTGCAAAGCAGGATTTTAGGAATTTTAAACATATATTATAAAAATGAAACGCAGAAATACAAAAGCAACATACCCCTACAGGCTACAAGATTAATTAGGTTACATCTTGAATGCAAATAACAGTACCTCACTTAATGACTCGGTAGGTTGTGGAGCATATGCTTCCCTATAAGAAACAGCTTTCCTTAATCGTTTTCCTCTACCAAGAGCTGCTTCCTCCTCATTTTGATATTTTTCCCATCTACAATCCAATAAACGAATTAAAACACAATATTAGAAAAACATTTGTAATTGATAATTACTCCATTGGCTACAAGTTCTCTCCACTAACAAATGTAACTACGAAATATTCATATATATGCACTATAATCGTAAATTCTTTTTATATCTTCAATATATAATTTATTTATTTTTGGATAAGTAATATTATATCTTGAAACAAATATATGCATATAATTTGCAGACTTTGGTATGTTTAATAGGGAAGAGGCACATCACAACATTATGCTTCTACCACATTCTTGGGAAAATCTTCCACTATTTTGACATCTCTGTTTTCTTACAAATTCACAGGTGGTTGACATGTCCACACAAACCAATCATATAGTTGCAAGCTTCTGCATTTTGCTTGCTAGCAATCAGGCTGTGTTCACTCTAACCAAAGAGAAACTGGATAGAAACAAGGTCAAACAAGTAGACTGATGATGGACCTCTAATGCACATTGTTTAAATCTCCGGCTCCTCCATCGCAAGATTTTGAAGATTTAAGGCACCGCTGATTAGGTTTATGCTCCCATGAGCACAACTATATTGAACTATTACTTTATCCATCAGTTTGAAGGTAAATAAACTCTCCTCAGACCGTATCTTTGGAATAAGTTAGGAGCTACTTTACAAAAGTCTGCTTTTTACATTGTCTAATATTGCAGACAATTTATTCTATCCAAGAGCTAATTGCAGCGGAACATATACATAAGTGCCATTTTAGCATTTTGTTGTGTTAAACACTGACATGTTTCTGGGGAAAGACGCGGCACGGCACATTGAAACAACCGTCTGTATATTTCAAGTGCCACGTATATACCTAAAGCAATGAAATTACAAAAGTGAGACCAGAAGAACCAACTCCTCACCTCACTCGCAGAAGCCTATCCCATTCATTCTCTTCAGTAACAGCCACCACTTTATCTTCTTTCTTTTCTGAATGTTGCACACAAGTATCATCAGTCGCCACAAGAAGTGATTCGCTTCCCTCTTGCTCTTCTGCTGGATCATCATTCCACTCCAGCAACTAATGGAAATATGAGAAAACATTAAACAAAAGGAAATATAACAGAATGTTAAATAGATTCATAATGATTACAAAATAACAAGCAATATTAGCTCTACCACAAATACAACAGAAACAGAGGACCCCTAAAGCCTGGAACCTAAAGCAGAAGAGATGCCTCGTTGAATATGTAAAATGAAACTTTCCACATACAAGAAACAATGAGCAAAAATTTTAACCATCGACTGTTCTAAAAATATAATCAACAAAAGTCAATGAGAAATTTCATTTTTGATAAAACAATAAACTTAATTAGAAATAATTTATCGTTTTATTATATTTTATTTATTTTTATTATATTCTTTTCTTAATTTTATCTGTTTTATATTTTTGTCTTCTTATCTTTCTACTTTTACGCTTTCATATGGGATCCATTTCTAGCCTACTTAAACTACTTAGGGATAAAAGAAGTTGATAATAAAGTTTATAAGAAAGAACAGAGGAACATAGAAGGACAACAAAAAGTAAATGCTTTGAAGATAAAGAGAGATCAATTGTTTACATCCGATTTTTTTATTCCGTCTCATATTTTTCTTTTTTCTCTTTTGTTGCCAAATGACTATACAGCCTCTTTTAATGATTTCTTGGGGGTTTTGTGACGGGGGTCATAGTGTGGCTACCTTTTGGGTGCCCTCGGAAAATTGTATAGAGGTTTTGGGTTAAGCGGGGGTTGTGTTTGTTTTGATGGCCTAGGAGGTTCTTTTTATTATCGTGGTTCCTTTACATAGTGTACATGGCTGACTCCCCTTTTGGCATTTCAGCCGCTTCTTTTTAGAAAAAAGAAAAACTTTTTCGTATCGAAAAACAAAAAAGAACATGAAAGACATGAAGTGAAAAAGAGTAAAAAGACTTTAATCAAGGGTAACCCCCCACTCTCATGAATCCTTGAAGTAGCTAGTTGATGTAGGACAGGATAGGAAGAAGGAATAAGAGTCGGTAAAGAAACACACAAAAGCACACAACTTTAATCTCAAATCAATATATTCAAATTAATCTCCCCAAAATAATGAAGTATTACAATACTTAAATACAAAACTCAATACTTGGGGACTAAGTAAAATTTAAAAAGGAAACAATCTCCTCACTAAAATCTACTACTATAATAAACTCTCCTAATTGAAATCTACTACTACAATTAAAACTCTCCTAATGAAAAGTTATTACTATAATATCATACTAAATAATTTCATTAATAACACATATATCTCTAAATGACAATACAAATTAATAATAAACTTGTTGAATTTCTTCTTCCGTACCGCATCATTTTCCTCGCCTTTGAAAAAAACTCGTCCTTGAGTTTTGAAATATCGAAGAATAATAAACCACAGTCCGAGATATGTCTTCCAACAAAACATTCACATCCGATGTTTTAATGTCATTAGCACAATTTTCGGGAATAACAATGATTTGAAGTAGCTTGGGACTCGAATGTATCAACCGGAATAAGAAAATCAACATGGTTGACCTCAACTTTATCTTCCTTGATGTTTTCGCATTTGGGGTCAAACTTAACTTCAATTTCCTCACTGCAAACCATCTCTGAAAGTTGTTCAACACACTTAACTTCCGTTTCATGCTTCTCACAAGCATCAATATGTGAGAGTACTTGCTCTTCTTTATACTCACCAATTTCATATTGGTTATTGAAACGTTTAAGTATTGTGAGACGGTAATCAACTGTTAAGAATTTACTTTGTAGGTCTTCTCTTATAAACTTTTCGCTTTAGTTGAACAAACATGATTAGAATGAACATTTTTTTGTACTTGAACAAAATATGGACGAACAAAGCATGTGGTTATGTACTCGTAATGTGCCTTTAAATTTGCAAGACTTGTTTCAAAAAATGCAAGTTCATCACATAATTTCCAATACTCGGTACTATACGGGACACAAAGACCATTTAAGTTATTTATTGCTCGCATATAATCAAAGTTCGATTCTCAAGTTACTTTATCTTAGACAAAGAAAGTCCGGATTGCTAAACCTGGAAGACATTGTATATATGTAGAGGGGCTAAATTAAAAATTAAAAAAACTTTGGGGGTTAAATTGAAAAATCAAAAATTGTGGGGGCTAAATTGAATATTTCAAAAACTTTAGGGTTGATTTGAAAGTTTTAAAAACTTTGGGGCGGAATTGAAAATTTCATAAACTTACGGGGCTGCTTTGAAATTTTCAAAAACTCAAGGGAACCAAATTGTAATTTGGCAGAAGACATTAGACTTTTTTTGAATAGATTGAGACTACGGCGACGACGATTCCTGCTGTAGATCGTGCTTTCGTCTCAGAAAATTGTTGTCTATTCTGTAGCGAGCTTTGACAATTTGATGGAGGCCAAAAAAATAGGGTAAGAAAGAATCGAGTGAAATCAAACAATAACAAAAATTTTGGCTCTGATACCATTATGATGTAGGACGTGGTAAAAAGAAGAAATAGCAGTATCTATCTCCGCAGAGAATCAGTAAAGAAACACAAAAACACGCAATTTTAATCTCAAATCAATATATTCAAATTAATCTCCCCAAAATAATAAAGTATTACAATGTTTAAATATAAAACTCAATACTTGGGGACCAAGTAAAAACCCTAATTTAGAAATAAAACAATCTCCTAACTAAAATCTACTATTATAATAAACTCTACTAATTGAAATCTACTACTACAATCAAAACTCTCCTAATGAAAAGTTATTACTATAATATCCTACTAAATAATTTTATTAGTAACACATTTATCTCTAAATAACAATACAAAATTAATAATAAACTTATTGAATTTCTTCTACCGTACCGCATCACTAGTCCTTAGAAATCCCCATTTGAATCTAAAGCATATTCAGTCAAACATGCTTGCCATAGTTATTATATATCAAAAAACAATAAAACGAGAAAAAAAGTATTAAAAAAAACCTTATAATTTAAAATGCCTATATATCTTTACACATTGTCATCTCTTCATCAACCTAGATGATCTAGAATAAAAGTTGCAAATCAATGTGGAGATAGACTTTGTTATTAGCAAACTCCAGATGATTCTTATATTTTACAGCAAATGGTGATATATATTGGCTGGTAATTAATTACATATTGGTTGTGAGCATGTGAGTCACAAATATATGTATATATATATTGACTGAATGCTATTAATCCTTCCAGGAGTCAAGGATGTGACAATCAGTAAATAAAGCAAGTAAGTTAATCATTTTAATATGCTGGAAAATGTAATAACAAATAATGATACAGTATTCCAAAAAATGTCTAAAAGAAATGGTAAAAAAAGTTTGCTATTACAAAGGCATCAAATAAAGTTTTGAATGAAATAAGTGAAGAAATAAAATAAAAAAGAAATAAAAACTCGTAATTAAATGTGCAGGATTGCATGTACACAGGAATGAGAGAGGCTATACCTTTACCGAACCAAGCATATCATTCTCTGAATCCCCTTCAACATTATCGGGTGAATTAGATTGGAGGTTTGAACGGTCTAGCAACTTCTGAATAGCATTTTCATCCCAGACAACCCTACTGCTGCCATCCGTACATTTATCCTTGTATACGTCCCCCAGACCACCAGTTCTCCTCCTGCGGTTAGGTTCTATATCTGCAACTGCTTCATCTTTATTGCCATGGTTTTCACCAGTATCTTTACCACCTATGCTTGAAGAATCATTAAAAAGTTCCTCAGTTCCCCATCGTAGAATATCTTCCACCTCCTTTTGAGATCCAGACTTGTTCACAAAGAGCTGATCAAGCATCAGTTTCCTCTTTGCAAGCTGCAAGATGCGTTCTTCAACACTAGCACGAACAACAAGCCTATACACCAAAAGCCTCTTTGATTGCCCAATTCGATGAGCTCGATTCATTGCTTGGATATCTGCATGTGGATTGAAGTCAGAATCATAGATTATGACAGTGTCAGCAGTTGCCAAATTGATCCCAAGGCCACAAGAGCGTGTCGACAATAGGAAGACAAACCGACTTTTGTCTTGGTTAAAACGAGTAATTGCTGCTTGGCGATCTGATACAGAAACAGAACCATCCACTCTCTCAAATGTTCTTGGACCAAATTCAATGTTCAAATAATCCTCAAGGATATCAAGAAGCTTTGTCATCTGGGAAAATATAAGGACTCTATGGTCATCCTTATGTAACATCTTAAGCATTGAATGCAACAAAGTCAACTTTGCTGAAGCTTTTATACGCATTTCGTGAAGGAATTCTACTGATCCTGATTCAGGCTCAGTGCCCTGGATGAGATATGGATGGTTGCAAACCTTTCTCAACTGCATCACAATATTTAGCATTGATTGCTGAGCAACCCCTTTTGCTATGTTGCGCAAGATCTGATAGTTCTTGGTTAACATAGCACGGTAATATTCAGCTTGAATGGATGACAACTCAACCGGAACCATTCGTTCAGTCTTGGGGGGTATATTCTGCATGGCATCTTTTTTAAGTCTCCGAAGCATATGAGGAGCAACAAGTTTCTTCAGCTCCTCCACTTTTTCTGCAGTTGTCAGATCATTAAACTTCTCTTCAAATGAGGATAGAGAAGGGAACGAAGCTGGCTGCAAGAAATTTAGTAAGTTGTACATCTCGCCTATGTTATTCTGGAGAGGAGTACCGGTCAAAAGTACACGATGTTGGAAAGAAAAGGTATTGAGCAAGCTGAAAAGTTTACTACTTGAGTTCTTCAAACGGTGACCCTCATCAACCACAAGAACTTCCCATGGAACTCCACGTAGATGAGAAGCATCAACAAGGACCATCTCATAAGTAGTCAAAAGAACATTGAATTTATAAGAAGCTGTTTTCTTACTCAACCCGCTTAGATCACTGGCATGCCACTCATATTGGCGTATCATGGCTCTTGCTTTCGCAGAACCATGGTACTCCACAACATTCAGGTCAGGAGCCCATAATGTAAACTCCGCCATCCAGTTTGGCATTGTTGAAAGAGGAACCAAAACCAAACAAGGACGTCTAGCTTTGAACTCAAAGTATAATGATGACAGAAAAGCAGCGGCCGATACCGTTTTCCCAAGTCCCATCTCGTCAGCAAGTATCACATTCCTGCATTTATACCAGCACTTACGGAGCCAGTTCAGTGCTTCTAGCTGATGTGGGAATAGTGCACCTCCTACAAGTTCTTTAGGCTGCTCAGTGAGAGGTAGTATCTCATTATGTTGAAGTTCACCCTTTCCTCTAAGGGTATCATCCTTAGTAGAATCTTTTTCCACTGCTTGTCGTTCAAACTGATTAAATAAATCAATTAGATGGGGTGATTTTCCAATAACAGGTTCATCAAGTCTCTCCCAAGTGCATTCATCATAAGGAAGAGCAGTCCATTTTACAAAAACTTCACTTGAACCATCTGTGGAGGAATGAAGAGCAATCACCCGCTGAGGCCGCTTCCACCGTTCGTCACAGATATCTATCACTGCCCTTCCATACTTCGCTGTGTAGTTGTCTAGTTTTCTCCTAGCGAGAACTTTTAGCTGGGATTCTGAAATCCAACTGTTTTGAAGATGCGATTTCCCAACCCACTTGACTAAGAATTCATATGAGACAGTTGCTCCATTGGAGGATACAGATTCAGGTAAGATGGAATCAATCCTTCTCTTTTCACGAGTACAATTAGTTCTTGTTTCCATATCAATCTTCTTTGCGACTGTAGGTTTATGAGAGATAGACATCTCACACTTTTTTGAATCTTCATTATTATCATGACTGTTGGAACTAAAATCAGTGGTATCTCCCATCGATATCTCTCCAGCAGTTTCTGCCATATCTTCTGTACTCGCAGTGTAAATGCCTTCGTTTTTACCATTTATTGCAGTAGAATTAGAAACCTTTACGTCACTCCTCGATGAGTCCATACCCTTTCCTTCCCTACATTCTTTAATCACTGATCTTCTATATACATTTATCTTGTTCACTCCCAAATCATTTTTAATGCATTTTTCCACACCAGTATTACTCAAATCATCCTGTGTGGTGATATTTTCAGCAGCTCCACCATCTGAAGTAGCACCACAGCTTGGATTTTCCTCGGAAATTCTATTTACATTTTCCGAAAACACAGAATCCTTTAGAGGCCGGTCATTTGTGTCTGCCACAGTCATGTGATGCGAAGGGTTCATATCAGTAGCTCGCACTCGACATCCCAAAACCCTATCAACCTGAAATATACAATCATATGAAAAAAAATAGAAGTAAAATAGCACACTGCTACCCATTGAGGGGTAGAAAAAAAACAATAACAAAATAATAATAATAATAATAATCCAGAATTCATACATAACATGCTTATATGGCTAACAGATAACAAGATAGGCATATGCACAAAACCATCCTAACTATTCAATTACCTGTGGAGCATCACTAGGAACATGACCTTCACATTTCAATACTTCAACTACATTTTTTCCTGTTGCATGTGATTTATGCGATTTATGTCCTGCTTCCTCAGAGACCATCTGCATGAAAGACAACTCTTGTGAGTATAATAAACACTTACAATAGCAATAGAAACAACCACAAGAACAAGCGCAGAAGAAATGGATACAGGGACTCCATGATTTGTGGAAAGAAACTTATCCAACAGGTTCCGTGGATTAACCATCCTTTTGAGGACCATGAAGATAATATATATAGTAAAACGACATACAGTCCTAGGGGCAAACTAAGGATGACTTTTGATCCCTAGAATCAGAAAATATCAAAATATAAAGGTTGCTACCTTGGCCAAGAAAAATTGTTATGAGAAATGCAACACTGACCGTCACGTCTGTGGATTTTATATCCATTATTAGCTCCTAGAGTTTCCATTCCGTTATAGGAGACTAATTAATTATTTGATACCCTCTTAATGAAATTTCTTTCAGTTCTATACTTCTATTACAAGTTTACAACTATTACCAGCATGCACCCCTTCACACTGAGCAACATTTGTTGGTAGTCTTGCCTCTTCCATTTGATCCCTAGGTTCCTCCTCTGTTCAGAACATTATGGACACTAGACTTATCTGTTCAAGTTCTAAAAAGATATATTTGGAAAGTATGCATTATGCAGACCTTAATCGTTAAAAAGAAAATTTTAATTTTTCTAAAAGTAAATAAAAGCATTGTATAAAAGGCTCCTCAGTATGAAAATTACTAATGAGTTGTGTTTTTGCACAAGTTATTGCTGCTACTGATCATGAGATCAAGGTCAATTGATATTTTAGTCCTAAATATTATGCTCTACGGATTTAAATATTTCTTTGCATATGCATATTTTTCACTTCTACACAATAACTAACAATTTTATCAATAATTTTTTCAAGCAAGTTGGTGACTAAGAATTTCTCTCCAGTGCGTAAGGTTTTTGGTGCTATTATGCAGAAAAGCCATATATTCTTAACAATGCAGGGAAATCACTCATAATACAAACTCGTTATATAATCAGTCCCAGACAACAAATTTGGCATGTGAGGTAGCCCAAGTACCCTGTGCATGTATATGTTCTTTCACATGCAGTGTAGAAAATTCATCTTAATCAAACAGTTAATTGAGGTCCCTAAATGAAGAGATATCAAAGATATTGTATAAAGCCAAGTTCTGGGGGAAAAGATAAAATAATGCTAAGAGCAAAAAGGGGGGAAAGTATAGTGAGCATTGGGATTTGGAACAATCCATAAATAATTCCAACCCACAATTTAACACAACCTATGCATAAAAATTTTGTGATTTATAGGGTGAAAAATAAACCAATAAGAAATAAAATCATTAAGCTTCAAGTAGAGTTGAACTTGCAACTACGATTACTTATATTTCAAAAGTAGGATATAAGGCCAGAACAAGATTTTACTAAAGATAAATCACGAAAGAGAGGAAGAGAGACTATAAGGACATGTTATACTCCCAAAAAAAGAAAAACGATACAAGTGAATTCTTCTGTTTTTGTATCTTTTTATTCTTAAAGTGACCTTTTATTTTTTATTTTACTGATAAGTCCATCATCTTGTATAATCAAGGTTAGTATTTCCAGATGAACTGGAAATGTAGTAATTGTGGAACTACTGGTCCGGGAGAGGACAACCTCTTGTTCCTTCACCTCTTTCTTTGCTCTAATCAGCTAAACCACCCTACCACTTTCCTAAAGTTTGTTTTCTTCATCGAATAGCGCTGCCCTACCTACCACTTGACTAGTAAGGGCATTTTCTCTTGAAACTAAGTTGCAAGGGTATAATCAGAAATGTGGAAAACTTGGTAAACCGGAATTCTCTTTCTACATGGTATAAATGCGCTATATTTAGTATAGAGAAATAGAATTAACTTTTTACTTAAAAAGTATACGAATCAGGAATGAATAGTCTCCACATAATGATTGTTGTTGCTTTCCGAAATATAAAAATTAAAAATAATAGATGTTAAGTGTATTTGAAGTTTACATTCCCTTCATTAAGTGTACATATTTCTCATATTTTCAGCATAAACTCAATCATAAATAATTGTAGTTCAGAATTTTTCTTAATATTCGGCGCTAACTTAAGAGTAAAATGAAATAATATTATAATCTCTAAGCACCATTAAATTTGACTTGGACGACCAAATTTTCCCTTTTCCTCAGTGTTCAAAAAATTCCCGCCTAGGTCCGCTTAAGCTCCGCCTAGGCGCTAGGCCCCCCTGGCGCATCGCCTAGGCCCAAGGCTGAAAAAAAATCCCTACAAAAAATTAGGTGGGGTCTAGGTGAAGAGTTTTTTTTTTATTTTAGTAACGACCCAAACCAGATCTTGATATATTTATTTTTCTAATAATTTACCATATTCATAATTCAGGTTGTAGCATATCAAATCACAACAAGAAGTGAAGTCAAAATGAATATTTTTATTATATTTGTAATTTTTTGAACTTGTACCAACTTCAAATTATATAAATGGTGATATATTTGTAATATTTAGTTTAATTCAATATAATTCTTAAATTTATGTTTAGTTTCTTAAGTTTTAATATTGAATAAAATTCTTGAAATTTTAAATTTTATTATTTAATAGCAATCTTGTTTATGAATAAAACTAATACGTTAAAATATTTTTAAACTTTGAACAATTGCATGTTTGAATTTGAACTTTGACATTAGTAATATGGATATGTGTTTGAACTTTAAGCAAAGGCCTTTATTATAGATTGTTTTGCTTTATATTATTGTTTTATTTGGATAAATGTAAAATTATTAAAATTAGCTTAAAGTAAAAAAATTCGCCTAAGCCCCCTAGACGCTAGGCCCGCCCACCCGCCTAGTGCCTTTTAGAAAAATATATTAAAGAAAGTATAATTTTAAGTTTCTATGGAAATGAAATGATAAGAAACAGAGCAAAAGAGTGAGAATGTAAATTTAAGCTACAACATTGAATATCTAAACTATTGAACAAACTAGTGGATCTTATTAGAAATTGACAGGAAGGATGAGAAATCAAGCTGTCAATCAATCATCAAGCCAAAAACATGATATGAACAAGATTTAAAATCCAACACAACATTCACTATTCAGGAGAGAGGGAAACCGGGAAAAAAGGAGGAGGCAGAAAGGAGCTCAAATAAAGAAAAGGATCATGCAGCACTATGCAGATGCAACCAAAGCACTGAATTAAAGTTTTTTTTATATATAAGTAAGCCATGAATTAAAGTTTTGCAATATAAAGCCTATATATTGATAATATTCATGAGATAAAAACTTCAAGATTATCAACTATCACACTGCACATTTTTTTACCATCACAATATCGTTTAGAAGACAGGTCATAGGATTGTATTGTGCCAAATTACTACCACTCAAGTATCTACTCAAGGCCATCCGAGACGTTGGACCACTATTTTTTTTATTTTATAAATCGGACAGCTGAACATACTTCTCATGTATTTACTCGATATAATCCAAGACACTTGACTGCTACACATATAGAAAATTTCAACACTAGATACGCTTGGAAACTCCTGCGTCGACTACGACCAAACTTTATTTAGGAATACACTATTATTATATTAGAAGTTAATAAGTATAGTTAAATGCATACATACAAAATCAAAATTATAATCAACAAATTCACACGTTATGTGGTTATGTGGCATAGGGTCAAGTTGAATCCAAGTATATAAAGCTCAAGTTAGCAACTGTATGTGCACATCTTTGTGCTTTATCACATATATTGAGTTTGGCATTAAAGGACTTGGCCCTGAAGAAAAATAAGAGTAAATTATATAATTTTGATAATTAATAAGAGAAAACTAAATATTCTCTCTAGAATTTGCAAAGAAATTTGCAACATGGGTCTCATAGAGTGCAAAGGAACACAAACCATAGGCTAAGTAAATTTTGTTATCGAAATATGAAAAGAGGCTTTATGCAGAAGTATTTAAACTTGAATAAGCACGTAGGAGAACAAAAAAAATATACAGGTGAACCTAAGAAGGAATTTACACCTCATCTTTCAAAGGGATATCCATTTCCGTCCCAGTATTGCTTTTCAACAGAGATGGGGAAGCCCCATGCTTAACTTCCTTGTGCTTGCGGTGAGATTTACTAGTTTGAGGACTGGCAGAATTTACTTTAGACCCACATTTTTTAGAAGTGTCGGCAGCACATTTATTCTTATCGGTCCTTAGCTTCTTTTGATCATCACCCACATAAAATTTAATCTTTCTCTTTCTGGCTTTCCGAGTGGCAGCATCAAGAACAGGAACAAGTTTTTTTGTTGGAGATCCACTACTGCGGGACAAGCCAAAGTTCCTCTCAGAAACTTCTTCATTCCTTTCAGAATCCACAATACTAGATTGAGACAGGATTCCCTCAGCAAGAGAGATCGACTTAGTCTCTTTAGGCGTGACCTTTAGAGACAACTCAGGTTTCTTCTCATTATCAACCTTCACAATCGATGAACTACCCTCTCCAGAACCATCACAGAATGGACGACTCGGCGCATCGCTTGAAAATACATTTATGATGGAGTCCTGCTTCTCTTCAACGGACTTAACCCAGCGAGATGACGAAGATTTTCCTTTGCCCGATGATCGCTTCTTCCCAAGGGTAGAGCTTCCAAAAGTTTCAGCCACTTTGTCAGTGCCAACCGCTTTAATTCCAATTTCAGATTTAGCGAGGGTAATCTTTGTTCTTGCACGCTTTGAGATGGGATCTGAATTGTTTATGTCATCATGTGAATTACTTTTCAGACAGCAGGTTGGACATTGCCACTTACCATTTGGGATGCGCTGGAGGAAATGATTACAAAACAAATGCGCACAACAGTTAAAAGAAAATATTAGCATATATACATATTTGTACATATACATGTGTGTGTACATAACCAAAAGACTAAATCAATAAGAAGCACATCTTCATTAATATTAAGAATAAAGTGAACATACCTTAAGAGGAGGATCGAGGCATTGAAGATGATAGGTTCGCGGACAGCTATCACAGCAAAGCAAGTTGCCGCCAAGATCACAGACCACACATTCATAAAAGTACTGTAAAGACAAAAGAATATGGCAGCCAAAAATCATAAGCCGTTTGTAATACAATCTACAGTGTCAATAATAACAATATACGTAGAATTATCAATCCATTCCAGTCACTTGTTACATTTCCCAAACTACCGCATAACATAGCTAACAAAATGTGGAAAAGTAAAGTTCCTAATCAAACTAACGATTATTACGTAATATAAAAGGGCTACGTAGATAAGGACAAGAAAAGCTGACAATAAAATGCTAAAATAAAATTGTCGCTTTCTTGCCCAAGAAGGGCACCAGTACAAGGGGTTTCCGAAGCAGTCCATAATTCATGTGTAGTTCTCATTGTAATTTTCCTTTTTGATCTCTTTTTATACGCCCACTTCCTCCATTTATCCTTTCTTTTGTTTCTCGTAAAAGAAGGGGAAACAAAGTAAGGAATGAGAATAAACAAGTAGCTCACCCCATCATTTCCTTTCTTCTTGCGAGAGGAACGAGTAGAAGTTATTTCACTTTTAAGCTCATGTATTGATGATGCATTTCCCGGGGATTCAGAAGGTACAGAATTGGTTTTCTTGTCGTTGGATGTATCTGAGCCATGTGGAAGCTTTCCCCGTTTGCGCTTCAACACCCAGTTTCTGTTAATCATTTTACTATTTAATTTGCCATTATCCTTCATATTTGTCCTGAGACACTCATTTATAGATGCAGTTCCAGGAAGAACCTGGCACGTCAATGAATACCTTTCGGCATCAAATCCTCCACATTATGTTCCTACAAAATAATAAAGAATAGAAAGAAAAATTATTGTTGAACCACGGAAGTGGAAAATGGAAACAGAAAAATAGCACAAGGCACGAGGAGATCTCACAGAATCATATCAGCAGTCAGCTTCTCAGTTTAAAAATGAAAAAGGGTAAAAGAACTGCAGTAAAACATTTCTTCCTAAATGCCTGATATACTTTATGCTCCAAAAAAGTTATGCAACACAATTTAAGTTTAAATGGTAAATGAATCCACCATTCGAATGCTCCATACTTAAAATGACCTTATTATATACCTACCGCAATAAATAGCCGGAGTCTCGTATCGATGGTTCCCTTACTTTTAATCAAACAAGAAGGAAAGCACCAAACCATATTATGAACATTTATATGGATACTAACCTACAAAAAATAAAGTCTATGCAAATGATGCTCTGGAAGCAAGTTTTCAACTTGTAGCATGCATGACTGACCACGGATCCCATAAACTACTAGTGATGAATGATGAGAACCAGAAAAGATGCATTTAACGTAACAAAAAAACTCAACAAACTGATACAATTGAAAAGAAGGAGAAATGGACCAACTGAAATTTTTGATGCACCTTCTAATGATGTGAATACCAGCTGCACGTTGTAAGACTCAGTACATATCCAAGACAAGGTATGCAACGATCATGCAAGGAACAGCACTAAAATGAACTCATTTAGTAGGACAATGTTACTGGGTTCACGCTTCATAGATAGAAACATAAACCATCGAAAACAAAATTATTTAAACAAATGCTTCCAAGAACAGGTAGTACTGCAGAGTAACTTATTAAAGATAACTGCATAACCATAATGACTCAAAACTTGAACTAAGAGATGAAATACAGATGAAAGACTATTAAAGGTAATATATTAATGTAAAGGTAGAAATCCTCGGGTAATCAAAAAGAGCAAGAATTATTTCACTAAAGACCAGCCACAACACTATTAAATAACATACCTGCAGCTAGAGAATTATCATATTGCTATGAATTGAATGGTACTAAATTGGTGAAACATCGGAAAACAAGTCGACCGCTTAAACGGGAACTAGGACCCTTTATAGGTTGTTGAGCTAAACATTTCTAACAAATAGAGGTTATATGCTACTTGGGAGTTGGGACACAATAAATTACATAACTTGTACTTCAAACTAACACTCCATATATAACCAAAAAAATATCAAATGTGACACGAAATAACACTGACATTTCACTCTACGGTTTAGCATACCCAGCTAAATGAATCAAACCCACTTAGGTCAGATCAATCACTATGCCATAGTTCAATATACGCATGTAAGAAATATAAGATTGGGAACCATTACATCATTCCCCTTTTTCGAATCCACTTGCAGCATTCCCCAATTTCCAAGTCAAGGTAACCTTCGCAGCATGCAAAGTCAGTAACGTAACTATTTTCTCAGACACCCAAGATTTCAATCAATTTGATAAACATAATCGACCACTACCCCCAAAAAATCATCAGATGAACTGCTAAATTGATACATCAATGCAGCAGTGGGACTAATGGAAGTCAATCACATTCAATTCCTACTAAACCTCAACACCCCTATTTCAGCAATAACACCCCACCCACTTCAAACACACATGACCAAACTACACAAAAAGATCAAACCTTTAGCACAAGTTGAAGCTAATGCCCCAACATGCAGAACAATCAAGCACCATCAACACAAAAATGAACATAAAAACACACAAGAATCAGCTCAAATTACATAAATTTCAACACCCACAAAAAATCAACAACCAAATAACATAAAAACACAAAAAATAACATTACCCAGATAGAGATATGTGCATACCAATCTTTCTAGTGGATCAAATTACAACAAACACATACAAAAACCCCCAAATTCACACATCATCTGATTGCTATAGACTGAAGAGATACAGAATTAGGGCTTGCGGGCTCTATAAAGAGATAGAAAGAGGGCAGACAAACGAAATAAATAGAGAGAGAAACAAAGGGTCTGCCTTAGAGAGAGAAAGTTTTAGAGAGAGTATACATGAGATACGGATTCGCCGGGGTCATAGGACTTTGGGGTTACACAAACTGACATGGCAGCAGGGCTTTGTGTATATATTGTGTAGTTCTGAAGAGAGAGAGAGAGAGAGAGAGAGAGAGAGAAAGCCCTCATCCAATACCATCTCCCCACGTGGCACCCCAAGGACGCCTGTCTCCATCCCTTTCTTCTCTCTCTCTCCTCACACTTCCCAATTTTCCCCCCTTTTCTCTCTCCTCATTCTCTGTTTTGGAGAGAGAAAGGGTGTGTGTGAAACACTGTCTGTGTTTGATCATCATCATCAGTTTGCTTGATGGATTTCCATGGACTGTTTTTATTACTCTCTTTAAAGTTGCAGCCTTTTTAATTTTTCCTCATCACTTCATTATTAATTTCTATCTATCTAATAAAATACAAATAATTTTGAATTTCCCGCTCACTCAATAAATTATCTGGACCGTCCAAAGTTTGAGATAAATCCCACCGTTCATACATCTATCTAATAAAATACATCTATCTATCTAATAATCTAATAATAATTTAATAAAATACAAATGACTTTAAATTTCTCGCTCACTCAATAAATTATTTTGGTCGTTCAAAGTTTGAGATAAATCATATTGTCCATACAGTGCCGGAGGCACGGGACCCAGCTAGTATATATATATATATATATATATGTATCTATCTATCTAATAAAATACAAATGATTTTGAATTTCCCGCTCACTCAATAAATCATCTGGACCGTCCAAAGTTTGAGATAAATCCCACCGTTCATACATCTATCTAATAAAATACATCTATCTATCTAATAATCTAATAATAATTTAATAAAATACAAATGACTTTAAATTTCTCGCTCACTCAATAAATTATTTTGGTCGTTCAAAGTTTGAGATAAATCATATTGTCCATACAGTGCCGGAGGCACGGGACCCAGCTAGTATATATATATATATATATATATAAACATTGAGCAGCTTAGTGCATTAAATTAAGACAGTTAATAATGTTAGATAACATTTTCAATAAATATAAATTTAGCTACATTTTTATTTTTATTTTTATTTTAAATTTTTAACTATTTATTTTTTTTGATAATATAATTATTTTTTAACATTATTAATAATTACATAAAATATATGTGTGTGTGTGTAAATGGTTGCCTACTATAAAATGTAGTACTGTTTTGGTAAAAGATTTTTTAATGGAGGTTAGGATGATTGGTAGAAATATCTTGTAAATTGTGATGGAGGTTTTGTTTAGAAAATTTGGTACCTGCACCTATTGAAATTGACAAATTGTTATGATCATCTTAACTTTTTTGAACAAAACATGATATGTAATTAACTTTTAGTGCTTCAATTTTTATTTTTTTTATTTTTTTATCTAGTTAAATGGACTTGGATCTCCCCATTATATTTTCCTTCTAATTTCATTCAATACATCATATTTTTATAATTATAGATAATATATTTAAAATCAACACATGTCAACTAATTTGCTACTACCTTCGTTTCAAAATTAGACATTTATTATTATTTCCATTCCAAATTTAAAAATGCATTTTAAGTTTTTAAAATTAATTCGTAAAATTCTAAAATTCAAAATCGATACTCCATCCGTCTCTTAATATAAAGACGTTTTAGATAAGTTTTTTTGTCCCTTAATATATGATGTTTTAGAGTTCCAAGTAAATATTAATTGTTTAGTTTACAATATTACCCCAAGTATTAAATATAACTTTGGTTCTCACACTATTTTTTGCCCAATAAATAACAATTTATTTTTTTAATACAAGGACAATATAGACATTTAATATTATATTTAATGTTATACAATTATTTCTTTAATATTTGTGCAAAACTCTAAAAAATATTATATTAAGGGACGAGGGAGTATAATTTTGATAAAGTTTTGGAACAACAAAGATGATAATTATTAGTATTTTATAATTAGCTTATAATTGTCATATTTGTTAGTATTAAAATTAAATTACTTCATATCAATTTTGAATTTTATAATTTCACAAATTGACTCAAAAAATTAAAATGTATTTCTAATTTTGGAACGGATGGAGTATATAAAATAGTATAATTGTACCAAAATTTAAAGTAATCCAATATATTTTTCACCATTTGATTAGCATTTGAATTTTTCATCAAAATTTTAATGGTTGAAATTTCTCTTAAACTTTGAACGGTGAAAATATTTTTTATAATCCTATATTTTTGTGAGATTGATTTTAATAGCATTAATTATCTATTAATGTTGATGATGTGATGTAAAATCCCAAATTTTATGAATAAAGATTTAAATTTCTCGAATTTTTTTTTTGAATATTATGGTGTGGATTTAATATAATGTTATATTTATGGGTAATATTTATAAATTTTACAAAGTATGCAAGTTGTTATATTATATTCGATTGGTCGGGGAATATTCTTTGTGTCGGGAAATATTCGTACGACGGCACAATCATTGGTGGACCCCACAATGAAATTATTGTCGGATTAAGAAAATGACAAAAATATTTTTATGAAAATAACGGCTGAAGTTTTACCGTTGATATTGTTGAACTACTCGGTAGTAAAAGTACAGTAATACGCGTGGTTGCATAGTAGCACACGGTATTAATTATTGATGTTCACGTGAGAAGTCACTCAGTTTTGTTCAATTATTGCTACAGTAGTTGCTGCATAGTATCTCACGTTATTGAATTCAATTATTGTCAATTGTTATATATGAGTTTTATTTTATTAGTATTATTAATGTAATAAAACAGAAAAGCTTTTTATATAAAACAGAATACTTTTATAAAGTTATTCTATAGATAGAATATATTATATTCTATTATGCATAGTATTTTGCATAGTAAAATCTTTTTATATAAAACAGAATACTTTTATAAAGTTATTTTATAAATAGAATATATTATATTTTATTATGCATAGTGTCTGCATAGTGTTTTGCATAGTAAAATCTTTTTAAATAAAACATAATACTTTTATAAAGTTATTCGTTTTATTAGATTATAAATAGAATATATTATATTTTATTTAAAAGATTTTACTTTAAATCTGGATCGTCCAATTAAAAGTAAATCAATCTGGACCGTTCATGAAATAGTTACTATGCAATCCATTCTTCTATAAATAGAAGCTCATTCCTTCATTATTTCTTACGAATTCACCGCAACTCTAAAGAGAGAAACTGTATAGAGAATTATTATTCTATAATCTTGAGCGTATTTCTTTAGCGTTTAAGAAAGCTTTGAGCGTAATGCAAGTTTTCTTCGAGTATATCCTCGCCCTACCAGTCGGAGTACTCTTCTTTCAAAGGTAAGGGATATTATTTGTTGTACCGTAAGGGGTATTATTTCTTTTATATTCATGAAGAGAACTTCTGTTATTGCATTATTTATTATTCTGTTGGAATAATCTGTATACGTGGTCTACCCTATACTTGGTGAAATTCTTCTGTTATTCCATTATTTATTATTCTGTTGGAATAACCTGTATATGCGGACTACCCTATACTTGGTGAAATTCTTTTGTTATTCCATTATTTATTATTCTGTTGGAATAACATGTATACGCGGTCTACCCTATACTTGGTGAAATTCTTCTATTATTTCATTCTTTATTATTCTGTTGGAATATCATGTCTGTGCGTTTTACGCCAGACCTGGTTCCGTCTTTATTATTCTGTTGGAATATCATGTCTGTGCGTTTTACGCCGGACCTGATTTCGTTATTTATTATTCTGTTTGAATAAACTGTTTATGCGAAGTATCGTATGCATGGTGATTTCTGTTGTTATTTCATTCTTTATTATTCTGTTGGAACATCCTGTCGGTGCGAATTTCGCCTGACCTGGTTCCGTTATTTATTATTCTGTTAGAATAACATGTTTATACGACGTACCGTATGCATGGTGATTTCTGTTGTTATTCCATTCTTTATTATTCTGTTGGAATATCCTGTCGGTGCGTATTACGCCTGACCTGGTTTCGTTATTTATTATTCTGTTGAAATAACCTGTCTATGCAAAGTACCGCATGCATGGTGATTTCTTTTGTTATTCCATTCTTTATTATACTCAGTTAGTTAAAGTTTTGAATTCTATACTCCATAAAATTAGTGGAATATCCTTGATATTTGCGCTTCATCCGGTATCTTTTCATGGAAATATTCTTCTGAGCATTCTTGAATTTTACTCTACAAAGAAGTATCATGTTGACAATTTGGACATTATTAGTTCCTAGATAATTTAATTCCTGAACTTGTTTTATTGAATTCTTATATCATTGTCATCATCCTCATGTTTATATTATGTTGAAAGTCATCTGTGGCCTGTAGTTCATAGATGGACTTGGTATGATTATGACCAGGGATTATTCGATATAATCATGACCGTAATGTTACAAATGATGTGGAAAAAGTCCTCATTGGCCCGTAGTGCATTGATGGACAGTTTTTGGTATGATTATGACTATGGATTCTCTTCGGCCAAGGGTGCAAAGTTGAATTATTTTATGGCATGATCAGGACCGTTGATGAAAACACAATTATCTTTGGCCCGTAGTGCATGGATGATTTGTGGTCGTGATACTAAGGAATATCCTTGGCCGTAGTGTAGGGATGATGTGGATTATTTATTAAGTTGAGTCTCAGTGATAAAAGTGATGAAAAACTTTTTAAATCGTAAAAGATAGTATATTTTATTCTCTATTTGACTCTTTTAATGGATTGCTTGTTCCGCTGCAGTTAAACTTGATGTATATTATATTTTATCAGTTTAACATTATTTTAACCAACTGAGTATAATAACGAATGGAATAACAAAAGAAATCACCATGCATGCGGTACCTCGCATAGACAGGTTATTCCAACAGAATAATAATAACGGAATCAGGTCAGGTGAAAATCACACCGACGGGATGTTCCAACAGAATAATAAAGAATGGAATAACAACAGAAATCACCATGCATGCGGTACTTCGCATAGACAGGTTATTCCAACAGAATAATAAATACAGAATAATAAAGACGGAACCAGGTCCGGTGTAAAACACACAGATAGGATATTTCAACAGAATAATAAAGACAGAATAATAAAGACGAAACCAGGTCCGGCGTAAAGCACAGACAGGATGTTTCAACGGAATAATAAAGACAGAATAATAGAGACGGAACCAGGTCCGGCGTAAAGCACAGACAGGATGTTCCAACGAAATAATAAAGACAGAATAATAGAAGAATGTCACCAAGTATAGGGTAGCCCGCGTATAAAGGTTATTCTAACAGAACAATAAGAAATAAAATAAGAATAGTTCTCTTTATGAATACAAAAGAATAATATTCCTTACCTTAAAATAATATTCGTTATAGCGTTCTTGAGCCGCGACACTGAGAAAACGACGGCTGTCGAATTTTGGAGTTGGAGTCGAAGCGGTTCCTGAACCTTCGCCGCGTTGACGCTTGGAAACCATTTTAAAATTCTACAAAAAATTTCATTAATAAGTATTAGAGTTGGGCATACATTGAAAAGGAACATATGTGACCACATCACTACCCCCAAACTTATAATTCATTGCATGGTGGTCCTTGGTTGGGGTGTAATGAAACTTATAAAAGCAATGAAACTCAATTGGATCAAGTAGTTGCATGTTGTGTCTTTATAGCATGAATGGTCAACGAAGTACATAATTTGCCCAAAAGGTGTGATGTAGAACAATTATTATGGCAAACATCAGTATACATCCGGTATATGGGGTTGGGAACATTATGTTGATTAAAATTGTGAACAATTCCAAGCAAATAGTCAATGGATGTGCAACTCTGACAAACAAGATTCTCATAGTGATATGACTCCAAGTAATTAACGACACAGTGAGTCAGGAAAAACAGCAAACACCTTGTGGGCAATTACTATTTTGCTTGAAAAACTGCAGTATCATAGATGCAATTCATAACCCAACATGCAATCACAATAGAAATATCATAGATGTTAGAATCTGAACTCATTATCACCGTGCGTATGCAAGAAGGGGTAGAAGGAGATCAAGGATAACATCATACATACCTTGGATATGGAAGGAGAATCACAATCACAAAGGAGAAGATCATAATATAAAAATATAATTTGTAATTAGCAAAGCATGTATGTTATGTTATGTGACTGTGGAAGACGTTATATAAGGGTGAAGGGGAACGGTTCAAATAATGTACGTGTGAAACAGTTAAGTAGAAGAAGAAGTGGAACTACAGGCTTTTTAAACCGTGTAGTATTCTAAATCAGAGCCTCGGTGCCGAGGCGCTGGGTTTGAGTGTAATGGCAGCGCCAGGGAACTACTATGCAGTATCTGAAGCAAGATTATAGCGTCGGGGCGTTGTGGAACATGTGTCCAAGAGCGCTGGGGCGCTAAGCAGCAGGAGCTGAAAGATGGGGCTAGCGTCGGGGCGCTGTGGCAATCGTAGTGATGAGCGCAGGGGCGCTGAGGTGCAGCAACTAATAGTGATTTCCAGCGTCGGGGCGCTCTGTTTGTTCATGCTCCCAGCGCCGGGCTGCTGATACCTTACTTCTTCTTGGTTTTCATGCCATGTACAGGTCCTGCACACATGGGAAATTTGTGACTTAATCTACCACAATCTTTTTCTAGCAATTCTAAAGGATTAAAATAAGGAAATAAGCGAAAACTAAATGGAATAAAATAAAAACTTAATGGGTTGCCTCCCAATAAGCGTTTGGTTTACATTCGTCAGCCCGACTTTTCCGTTGTGCTCAATTGTCCACTGGTTCGAAGAGGTACATGACTGTGGATTGACGTTCGATGGATCCACTCCAGTAATGTTTCAGTCGTTGACCGTTGACCTTAAATTTGAGTTTTGAATTCGGTTCTTCGACTTCAATGTTTCCGTATGGAGCGACAGATATAATCACGAACGGCCCGGACCACCGAGATTTCAATTTCCCTGGAAATAAACGCAATCGTGAGTTGAAAAGCAGGACTTGTTGGCCTGGTTCAAATGTCCGATCCAGAATTTTTTTATCATGTCAGGCTTTCATTTTCTCCTTTTATAGTTTTGCGTTTTCATATGCGTTAAACCGAAATTCGTTCATTTCATTTAATTGCAGTAACCTTTTCTCACCCGTTGCTTGTAGATCAAAATTAAGTTTCCGAATGGCCCAGTGTGCACTATGATCTAGCTCAATCGGGAGGTGACATGCCTTTCTGTAGACCATTCTGTAAGGTGACATGTCGATCGACTTTTTGCACGTTGTTCGATATGCCCATAGAGCATCGTCAAGATGCAAAGACCAACCTTTTCGTGACGGATTGACCACCTTTTCTAGAATTCGCTTGACCTCCCTATTCGAGACCTCCGCTTGACCATTGGTTTGGGGATGATACGCGGCTGCAATTTTATGATGAACCCCATACTTTACAAGCAATTTAGTGAACTGCTTATTACATAAATGAGTTCCATCATCACTTATTATCGCCTTCGGCGTCCCAAATCGTATGAAGATGTTTTTCTTTAAGAATTGGAGGACAACGTTAGAATCATTGGTGGGTAAAGCTGCGGCTTCTACCCATTTGGAAACATAATCAACCGCCAGCAGAATGTACTGATTATTGAAAGATGATGGGAAAGGTCCCATAAAATCGATTCCCCATACGTCGAATAGTTATACCTCCAAAATTGAGTTGAGTGGCATTTCATTGTGCTTGGAGATATAACCTACGTGTTGGCACTGATCACACTTTAGCACATAGAGGTAAGCATCCTTGAATAGAGATGGCCAGAAAAATCCTGATTGTAACACCTTGGCTGCTGTTCGATCATCGAAATAATGGCCTACATAATCTGATGACTGACAATGACCCAGTATGCTGTCCATCTCTTCACGTGGTACACAACGTCTAATCATTTGATCCGCGCAGGCCATAAACAAAAATGGTTCGTCCCAATAGTATTGCTTCACGTCGTGGAGGAATTTCTTTCGTTGTTGTGAGTTCAAATCCGGTGGTAACACCTTAGCAACCACGTAATTCACGTAATCTGCGTACCATGGTAATATTGGGGTTACTCGGAGAAGTTGTTCATCTGAAAATTTCTTATTGATCATTATGTTGTCTTTATTCTGAACCTCCACGTTTTCCAACCGAGAAAGATGATCCGCCACCTGATTTTTGGTACCTTTTCTATCCCGGATCTCCAAATCAAATTCTTGTAGCAACAATACCCATTGTATTAACCGTGGTTTAGCGTCCTTCTTCTCAATCAGATATTTGATGACAGAATGATTCGTGTAGACAATTACCTTGTTCCCAATCAGATATGCTCTGAATTTGTTGAAGGCAAACACAACTGTAAGTTAATTTTTTTTCGGTGGTTGTGTAGTTCAACTGGGCATCCGTCAACGTCTTGCTGGAATAGTAGATTGTGTGAAAAATCTTGTCTTGACGTTGTCCCAATACTGCTCCAACTGCGTAGTCGTTGGCATCGCACATCAATTTGAACGGTAAAGACCAATCGGGCGCCACAATGATTGGAGCAGAGACCAACTTCTTCTTTAATACCACAAATGCCTCGATACATGGCTGATCCATCTTGAAAGGCATGTCTTTCTCCAACAGGGAACATAAGGGTTTTGAAATTTTGGAGAAATCTTTAATGAAGCGTCTATGGAAACCCACATGTCCCAAGAAGCTCCGGATTCCTTTACAGATAATGGAAGAGGTAATTTCTCAATTGTCTCAATCTTCTCTTTATCCACCTATAACCCTGCTGCAGAAACCTTATGCCCCAAAATAATCCCTTCTTTCAACTCGAAGTGACATTTTTCCCAATTAAGGACCAGGTTAGTCTCCACGCATCGTTTCAACACTAGAATTAGATTTTTCAAACATAAATCAAAGCTATCACCGAACACAGAAAAGTCATCCATATATACCTCCAAATTCCGTTCGACCATATCAGAGAAGATTGCCATCATGCACCGTTGAAAGGTTGTCGGTGCATTACATAACCCAAAAGACATACGCCGGAATGCAAACGTACCATAGGGGCATGTGAATGTAGTTTTCTCTTGATCCTCTGGTGCTATAGTAATTTGATTATAGCCAGAATATCCATCCAAAAGACAGTAGAACTGATATCCCGCTAGCTTATCCAACATCTGATCAATGAATGACAAAGGGAAGTGATCCTTGGGAGTGGCTTTATTCATCTTGCGGTAGTCCATACATACTCTACATCCTGTAATTGTTCTAGTAGGGATGAGCTCATTAGCTTCATTCTTCACCACTATCATACCCCCTTTCTTTAGTACACACTGTACAGGACTTACCCATGAACTGTCCGAGATTGGGTAAATAATGCATGCATCCAACCATTTTATGATCTCCTTTTTCACCACATCCTTCATAATGGGATTTAGCCTTCTTTGCATCTCAATGGTTGGGTTTTCCCCCTCTTCTATTAAAATCTTATGCATACAGAATGATGGGCTAATACCTCGAATATCCGCTATAGTCCACCCAATTGTTATTTTGAACTCTTGCAAGACCCGTAACAGTTTCTTCTTTTGCATGTCAGTTAATTCTGTCGAAACAATCACTGATAAGGTGGCATCTTTTCCCAAATAAGCATACTACAGATGAGATGGTAGTGGTTTTAATTCCAACACCGGTGGCTCTTTTATCGAGGGTTTGAACTTTTTACCTTTCGTTTCGGGCCTATCAAGGGTGTCGAATGATTGATTGCTTTTCCGAAAGACAGATAATGTATCTAGCCATTTGACATACTCCACGTTATCTTCAATACCATCTTCGTCCATCTCGAGCAAAATGGATTCAAGTGGGTCCTCCGAATAATTTCCACTGAGCTTGTGATTAACCAATTCCTCCATGATATCAACCAGCAAACATTCACCTTTTTCTTTCGGATAAGACATTGACTTAAAAACATTAAAGGTGACCTGTTGATCTTCAACTCGCATCGTCAATTCTCCTTTTTGCACATCAATTAAAGTTCTCCCCGTTGCTAAAAATGGTCGCCCAAGAATAATTGGGATTTCGCTATCCACTTCACAATCCAAGATGAAGAAATCCGCGGGGAAGATAAATTTATCCACTTTAACTAAAACATCCTCAACAATACCTCGTGGATATGTAACCGATCGATCCGCCAACTGTAAACTAATATTTATCGGTCGTGGAGCCTGAAGTCCAAATTGGCTGTAGACGGATAATGGCATCAAATTTATACTGGCCCCCAAATCACACAATGCTCGACCCGAAAATTGATTTCCAATTTCACATGGTATATTAAAGCTACCTGGATCCTTAAGCTTCGGTGGTAACTTATTCTGAATAATTGCGCTGCATTCTTCGGTCAATGCCACTGTTTAGAACTCACCCAATTTCCTCTTCCTCGAAAAAACCTCCATCATAAACTTGGCGTAACTCGGCATTTGTTCCAAAGCTTCGGCAAAGGGGATGTTGATATGCAATTTTTTGAAAATATCCAAGAATCGTGAAAACTGCTTATCCAACTTGGATTTCTGAAACCTCTGCGGATACGGTATAGGAGGCATTGTGATGGTTGGTTCCGGTTCTTTCTGCTCTAAGGTCTCATCTTGACGTTTTTCGGTGTCCACCACTTCCTCTGTTTTACTTGTTGTGTTGTCCCTCTTTTCCCTATCCGTGACTGTCTCTTGCAAATCCTTTCCACTTCGTCGAGTTACAGTCTTACAATGCTCATCTCTGCCCGGATTTTTCTCTGTGTCACTCGAAAGTGTTCCAAGTGGTCAGTTATTAACTGCATGTGCTATCTGCCCCAGTTGATTTTCCAGATTCTTGATCGACGCACCTTGGCTTTGCATATTCAGCTCCATTTGATTAATTTTTTTTCCATGTTCCTCGTTCTTTTTTTTCAGAAGCTTTAATAAATCTATCCAAGGCTTCTTCCTAACTTGCCTTCCACTCTGGTTGTTGTGTTTGATTTTGAAATCTGGATGTCTTTTGTTGTCTCGGCGATTGAGCTTGATCTTGATTATTACTCCATGAAAATCTCGGATGATTTCTCCAACCCGGATTATATGCGTTTTGATTCGAGTAAGGTTGGGTAGATCGATTATAGCTCCCTACGAACTGAGCTGATTCAAAATTTATGGCACATTGATCCGTAGCATGACCTCCATCACATAATTCATAAACCATTGCTACCTTCTGTGTGGATTGTAAATGCCATGTTTCCACTTGCTTAGCTATTGCGGCCACTTGTGCTGTTAATGCTGTCATAACATCTACGTCAAACTTTCCCGGTGTTTTCGGAGGGTTAGACCTAGTCATGGGCCACTGATAGTTGTTGGTGGCCATTGTCTCTAATAGCTGATATGCCTCATCAAAACTCTTAGACATGATCGCTCCCCTTGTTGCTGCATCAATACTGGCCCTCGTGGACGCGTGCAAACCATCACAAAATATCCCTAACTGCATCCACTGTGGAATTCCGTGATGTGGGCACGTTCGGAGAATATCCTTAAATCTTTCCCATGCCTCATATAACGATTCTAAGTCAAATTGTGCAAAGGTGTGAATATCGTTCCGTAGTTTTGCCGACTTCGCTGGTGGGAAAAACTTAGCTAATTTTTTTGAGCTAAGTCATCCCAAGTTGTGATTGAGCCAGGAGGCAAAAAATGTAGCCAACTTCGCGCTTTATCTTTCAAGGTAAACGGGAACATCCTCAGCCTTGTAGTATCTTCCGACACATTGTTGAATTTGAAGGTGTCGCAAACTTTCAAGAAACTTAAGATATGCTCATTAGGATCATCTATCGAACTACCCCCAAACTGACATGTATTCTGTAGCATCTGAATTGTTCCCGGTTTAATCTCAAAACTGTTTGCATTGATCGCCGACCTCTTGATACTCGACTGTATATCTATGACATTCGGCATTATATAGTCCCTAAGTGATTTCTGGTCGTTCCCTGCCATGTTCGCTGGAATTTCTTGTTCTACCAGTTCTTCTTCCACAGGTGACACTGTACTAGTCAACTGCAATTTCCGAAACTTCCTTTTAATATCGTCCGTATAAGGAAAAGGTTCCTTTTTCGCCCTTGATCTAGTGTGCATACACTCGAAAAGAATTCCTGCAAATACAAGAAAAAAAATAAGTAACGTTTAAATTAAGACCGAATTGATTATAACTACTATGGAATTATTACTAATAAAGAATTCCTCGGCAACGGCGCCAAAAACTTTTTGGTTGATTTTACAATCAAAGCAAACATGCAAGTATACACGATCAACAAGTAATAGAGTGATAAGATAGAGTGTCGATCCCACAGAGAATTCTAATTAATAAATTCCAACTACTAGCACTATATCAATTCAATTTTATTTAAACAACCATAAATTGGGATTTTTTGAATTAAGAAAATTTAATTAAACATTTAAAAGAAATTAATCTAAAAGAAAGCAAATAAACAAAACTAAGATTTGATTGAATTCAGATAAATAAGGATTAAGACTCCAATATCCCCAATTATGAACTATAAATCAATTATCCAATTATCCCAATATTTATGCTTACTGAATTGTTAACA
This sequence comes from Panax japonicus, assembly GCA_020205505.1. Lineage (NCBI taxonomy): Eukaryota > Viridiplantae > Streptophyta > Magnoliopsida > Apiales > Araliaceae > Panax > Panax japonicus. The sequence continues at coordinate 65,001,286 of CM035102.1, forward strand.
GAAATTCTCAAGTGCCAAAAATCCTTTTCCAAGTGATCAATTGCCTTCTATTTAATCCAGATTAATCTTGCTATATTCCTATGCAAAACAATTGAATAAAACTCTTTTCAATCCCAATTCCTTATGTGTTACATGCGGTGAACAGATATTTCCATTCAATTTATAAACCTAATTATTCACTTTGCAAATAACTAAGTCACATGTCACCATGCCCAGTTTTAACCCAAGAATTCCTCTTTCGAATCCTTCTAGAGTAACAAGGTAATTATTGACCAGATAATTAATCAATCAGCACAAAGCAGGATGAACTATTCACTTCAACATAAATAATTGGAATAAATTAAATAATTAATTCATAGCCATATAAAGGTTCAATGGGAATCTTAATTAAAGAAATTAGTTCATAACGAAAATTAAAACCATCAATCTTTGAAAAATCCTCCTTAATGAATTACACAAATTGAAATAATAAAGAAGAAGAAGAACTCCAAGTGAAAATCTTCAAATTTTTCTCTTGTTCCTTAATCAGCCCCCAATTGTGTAGATTCGTTCCCTTCTTCAATAGAAATAATCTTTATATACTTCACTTGTCCAACCACAATCTAATTCCAACTCAATTTTATCACATAACCACATCTTTAAAGCCTTTAATGCAAGTCAACGTCCAGTCAACCAAAATCCCGGCCCAGCGCCCCGGCGCTGGGGTGCAAAAAATTACGATTCTACCCTTTTCAGCTCAAATTCCTCTCAAGAGTTCCTACATCTCCCGAATCTGCATAGTAACACATAAACACAGTAAAAATGAACCTAAATACCTTGAGAATACAATAATTTAAACCCAAAAGTATCCGATTCATGGGTATATAACCCAATCATCAAAGAGATTTGATGCAAATTATCCTGAGTTTGCGAAAGAAGTTAGGAATGTTAGGCTTGGCATGGCTACTGATGGCTTTTGCCCTTTTAATAATTTTAGCCAGCCGTACTCAGTTTGGCCAGTCATTATAGTTGCTTATAATCTTCCACCGGAAATGTGCATGAGGGATCCGTTTTTGTTTTTGACTTTACTCATTCCGGGGGATAAAAGTCCTACAAAAGACCTTAATGTGTACCTTCGACCGTTAGTGGATGAACTAAGGATGTTATGGGAGACAGGGGTCCAGACGTATGATAAATCGATATGCAAGAATTTTGTGATGAAGGCAACTCTGTTGTGGACTATCACTGACTTTTCGGCTCTTGGGATGGTTAGTGGTTGGTCAATTCATGGGAAGCTATCGTGTCCGGTGTGTATGGAGGATGTGTAAGGCAACCAGTTACAGCATGGGCGGAAATGTAGTTTCTTTGGAACTGCTCATAGATTCTTGCCTCTTGATCACAATTACAGAAAGATTTCTGCATAGTTCAACAGAAAGATAGAGAAGAAGGGGGTTGTTGGTCGGTTGTCGGGCAGTGATGTATTGGGCTGATTGAACCAGCTTGAATTTCCTTTGTCGGGGAAGGAACACAGTAAATTGAAAGCAGCCAAGTACGGGAAGACTCATAATTAGACACACTTGCCTATATGGTTTGAGTTGCCGTATTGGGGCACACTTTCAGTTCGTCATTGTACAGATGTCATGCATACCAAAAAGAATATTTTCGAGTACTTGTTTTACACCGTGTTAGATGCGAGTCGTAAAATCAAAGACAATGACAATGCTCGAAAAAATTTGGAGGCATTGAACATTAGGCCAGAATTGTGGCTTCGCCCTAACACTACGAAACCTAAAGCTCCATTTTGTCTTACTAAGCAACAAGTTGAAGACGTGTGTAAGTGGGTTAGTGGGTTGAAGTTACCAGATGGATATGCGTCGAACATAACACATTGTTGTAAGGTTGAACAATTGAAAATTTTTGGATTCAGGAGTCACGATTGTCATGTATTCATGCAGAAGTTGATCCTAATTGCATTTCGTGATATGTTACCCAGAAAAGTTCTGGATGCATTGACCGAACTTTCAAATTTCTTTCAAGATATTTGCTCAACTATAATTAAGTACAGTGATGTCGAGCAGATGGAGAAGAATATTGTGCTTACCATTTGTAAGCTCAAAATGATCTTCCTTCCAGGATTATTTGACTCGATGGAACATCTGCCTATTTATCTACCGTACGAACTCAAACTTGGAGGACCGGTGCAATATCGGTGGATGTATCCTTTTGAGAGGTAATATAAACTGCTAATTGCTCTATCCTGCTCATATTAATAATTCTTCAATTTGTCGGTATATTTATCTTAGGTATATGCGTCGATTAAAATAAAAGGTGAAGAACAAAGCTCGTGTAGAGGGTTCTATTGCTGAACGTTATACGAAGGAAGATCTTGTCAACTTCTCCTCATTGTATTTTGGTGATGTTGTCTCAACGAAGCACAATCGTTTAGGAAGGAATGAGGTTGTTCATCCAATGACTCATGCTAATGATGAGTTAGCTATATTCACATATTCGGCTAAACCATTTGGCCATGAGATGCTGACTTACTTAAGCGATAAAAAGTTGAAGATTGTATCTACGTACGTGCTTCTAAATATGCCCAAAGTATCATTATACATCACGTAAGTCTCAGCTTATTTACGGTATTTAGTACAATTTATGAGTGTAGTCATCTATATATGTTAAAGACATTTTACTAATTTCGCAGGTCATTCAAAGAAGAAGCATATGCTTCAAACCCAACTTTTACTGTAGCAGAATTGAAAACATTCACTAATGCTAATTTCCAACAGTGATTTAAGAAAAGGGTTGAAGCGGAGAATAATTCTGAGCGTTTTATAGATGTCATCCAAGGACCTTACAAAGTTGTTAGTTCTTTTCCTGGTTACATCATGAATGGGTACAGTTTTAGAGTCGATGACTTGAATGAACTCACATCAGTCAATTTTGGGGTTGTGTTGTTAGGAAGCTGCTACCAAGATTCTGAGTCCAATTACTATGGCCGTTTACAGTATGTGGTTGTGCTCAATTATCACGTCAACAAAAAGGTAGTTACATTTAAGTGTAGCTGGTTTGATACTAAAAAGGGGGTTAAAGTTGATCGTAATAGAATCACAATCCTGGATATCAAGTCGGTGTTAAAGTCTGATGACGTGTTCGTGTTAGCAAGCCAAGCGACTCAAGTGTATTACGCTCCTAATGTCGTAAATACTCAAAGCCTCTGGTACACATTAGTCACTACTAAAACACATTTCATTTAATGCTGATAACATGTTTGGTATGGATGAGGGGTTACAAGAAGATGTAGCAACCCTTTGGCCGTAGTGTTCCATGTTGAAGATGTGGTGAGTATTGATGTCATTGATGTACCTGACGATGAGGATGTCGAGGCAAACGTACACATGAATGATTATGTAGTCGTTGAGAATGATAACGATGATGAAACTGATCTCGAAACTGAGGATGAGGAAGATACTGAATCCGAGAATGATATACACGTTGATTTTGATGGATTTGATGACGTGCATAATTAAAAATGAGCATTCATATTAGTACATACCACATATTGTTAAACCTTACATATTCATAATCTACCAATTTTGTTATTGAAATAGGATATTCATGGCTAGACATAGCGGTGGAGGTCGCCGAGGTGATGGGCGATCCGATACTGGAGACGGTAGCCAAAATGGATGTTCTTCTTAACGCGCGAGTAAATTATCTTAACTAGGATTTAAATATATCTTAAGCTGCATTAGTTACAATGTTTATTGACTCAGTTAAATATAATTATTACAGATGTACCTCGTCGACGACACCAAGGAACGAACCTCAATATCTTTGGTCGTCCGCCGGCAGTGCCACTTACAGTACCGGTGGATGTCGCTTCCCAGCAGTAAGTGTCAATATATTGGTAATATTTCTATCAATTATTGCAAAATACAATTCACATATTGTTATACTTTTTCTATAGTATACTAAACCCAGTGGCTAAACACACCCTATACGCGATCTGTTTGACGCATCTCCCGAGAGGGTGCATGCGGTTCAGTTAGTATGCGCGGTACGATGCCACTTTTATGCATACCGTCTTGTGGGAGTTCCACGTAAGTTAAGCATATTATATTAATTACTATATAGTTGTATTAGGATGATGAAATCAATTGTTCCTAATTTTAAATTAACTTTTGTTATAGGTTTATTATGGATTTGACCCGAACATCTCTCAGTCAGATGGCGACGATGTGATTGAGCATCATGTCGCTGCGAATTACAACAGCTGGTTGTATGAGATGCGACAGAGGGCAACCCTGGAAATTGAGGACTAGCCCGTGACCACCATCAGATATCATCGGCCCCGCATAGTCTCTGATTTTGCCTGGGATGCTATGTGTGCGCACTGGGAGGCTGATGACTTCAAGAAAAAAGTCTGAGCAGACAAAGAAGAACCGTGGTCAGCTCCGGATAATACACACCACTGGTTCTCAGTCGTTTGAGTAGGCAAAGACGGTAAGTGCGTTGTAGTTAGTTATTTAGGCATCAAGTTCTCACACAAATACTTAATACCTGTTTTATGAATTTTTTTATTAGGCATTGGGGAGGACCTTGGGTCGAGATCCTACCATTCTAGAGTTTTGAGATCGAGCCCACACGCCTAAGGATGAGCGTGCTTTGTCTCAGGTAACTTTAGCTATACGGGTAAAACTCATCTTACTATTTAGCTTTTAATAATATTAAATCATAAATAAAATGATATAATTAACATACGTATACGAAATACATTACAAGACCAATTTCAGAGGCTTCAGAATGAGCGTATAGCTGAGCTGGAGGCTATTAGGAGGGGTTCTGAGCTGTTAAATTCTGCCACCCCTCTTTCCGATATTGTATTAAATCGGGATAAGGAGCTGAGATTATGGGTCGCGTCTTAGGATCCCCCTACTAGCAGTACCGTCAGATATCGAGTGTTGGGTCTGTCGAGGATACCCGCATATACATTTTCTGGAGGTAATATTTTATTATGTTTCACAAAATTATTCGAATTTATCACATTTTATAAATTATTATTGTTAATCGAATTTGTATCCTTTTATAGGCTCCAGCCAGCGTTCGAGAGCACATGTCGGACCATATCAAACGGGCGCTGACTTGGATAATGATAGCTTTCGGCGGCTGATAGGGGCCGTGTCGGATAGGTTCCATAGCGATCCGGTCTTTCGGCATCAACAGTTGCCTTCCCGTTCTCGTCTTCACCAGATTCCTCAGGATATTAAAGTAGGGGCCTCTGCAGAGAGTACAGGATTACCATGGGAGCAGTTCGACTCTTGGAGTGCCGAGATGCTCTGGATGATGATTACCATCTTAGAGGAGGCTTTTCGTCCGCCCCCACCTACTCAGGTATTCTTATTGTTTATGTTTTTTTTAATTAAGGCTAGTTTGTTAATTCTCTCTCTCTTTCTCTCTCTCTCTCTCACACACACACACACATATATATATATATATATATATATATATATATATATATATATACGGATTAATGATTTATATTTTTGATTCTATTAACAGGGTGGCGATGACGAACAGACTAGCGATGACGACCAGGCGCACGATGCTGATTTTTATACACTAGAGCAGCGTCGTTCACCTCCACCCGATGATGATGCTTTTGCTAGTTTATAGTTCATTTGAATTCATGTTATTATAGAACATTTGTATATATTGTAGTGTCTAATTGCGTCTGTATAAGTATTGTAGAACATTTGTATATATTGTAGTGTCTAATTGCGTCTGTATAAGTATTGTAAATTATATTATTTATCATTTATGGAACATTAGCTTATATTTGTAATTGGTTAGCTTATATTTATGGAACATTAGCTTATAATACGTTTTGGTGGATATTTGAATGTGAATGTGAATGTGAATGATAATGAATTGAAGATTACGTTTTAGTACTACGTTGCATATTTGAATGTGAGATACAGGTTTATATTACTGTGTATTGGGTTGTGACAGGTTACATGTACATTAATGAGTTTAAACACCTAGAAACTGAACCTTTAAAATCTGCATTTAAAAAAAATAGTTAATTCAGATGGAATAAGGTATTTCCGACGGAACTTCCCTCGGATTTAACAAATAACCAATTTTTAATAAATACCGAAATATTCTAATTTTCACTCAGAAATAATTTAACTCCGACGGAACATGTCCGTCGGAACTACGTTATCTCCGACGCAAATTTCGCCAGAGTTAATAATTAGTCATTTTTAATAAATATCATATTATTTTAATTTTCAGTCTGAAATAGGATAATTCTGAGGGAATATGTCCTTCGGAAATAGGGTATATTATACTCGACGAAAAGTTTCGTCCTATATATTCAGTCGAAGATAGTTTATGTTCGACGAAAAATCCGTCGGAGATAATTTCGTCGAAGAGAATATAAATTCGACGATTTTTTTGACGGATCTTATCTTCGACGCGAATATATACGACCGAATTTCTGGCGGATATTTTCGTCAGAAATAATCTGTTTTCGACTAAATAGGCTTAGGTCCGATGGAACATTCTGTCGAGATTAAGCTTTTTTCTTGTAGTGATTAAGCTTTTATTTATAAGAGAATGGACTAAATAGTAACTGATTCACGAACGATCCAGATTGATTTACTATTAGAATGGACGGTACATATTGATTACTATTAAAACCACAACCGACGGTCTAAATTGAGTTACTTTTAAAACAACTACCAACAGTCCAAATTGATTTACTTTTAAAATCACCATAGATGGTCCAGATTGATTTACTATTAAAACAACCATCGACGGTCCAGATTGATTTACTATTAAAACCAACATCGACGGTCCAAATTGATTTACTATTAAAATCACCACCGACAATCCATAAAATTAGTAAATCTTCCCATGGAATACTAAGTCAAACTTATAACAAAAGTCTCATAACAAATCCCTATATTTATATCAAAAAATAAATATTTACCACAAATCATTTATTTTTAATAAACACATTTTTAATCTATTAACAATTATTCATCATTAATATTATAACTTACAATATTGACAACCAGATCATTTCCAAGTAAGAAGGGAATTTTCGATAAAGATTTCTCCTTATTGGCGCGTAATTAGTTGACCAAATCTCTTTCCTCGACAGAACTTTCTAGACATGGTCAATAATATAAATAATCATATGAATAAATATGTTTTCTCAACTATTGATTTAATAATATAAAATATTGTGCAGATGTTATTGTGACAATAATTGAATCAATAATATGAGATACTATACATCAATTACTGTTGCAATAATTGAATAAACTGAGTGGCTTCTTACGTAAGCAATAATAATCAGAGATACTGAGCAATACTGTGCGCTACTGTGCAACCACGCGTATTACTGTATTTTTATCACCAGATATTTCAACAGTTAACGAAAAAACTTTTGCCGTTATTTTTGTCACTTTCTATATCCCACAGTTATTTCATTGTGGGGTCCACCAATGATTGTGTAGTCGTACGGATATTCTCTGACAAAAAAAATATTCCCGACCAAACGAATATTTCCCGACACAACGAATATTTTATATCAACTTGCTTACTTTACAAAATTTTTAAATATCACCCTTAACTTTAAACTTTTATCAATTTAACCATTTACTAAATAGAATAACAATTATAAGAAAATTGAATACTTTTATTTTATAAAATTCGGTGTCTTACAATATTATTGCAAAATAATTAGGGAAATTGTATCCCTATGTCTTTATCATTTGGTGATCAATTATTGTTAGTTAATTTAGTTTTATTTTTATTTAAATCAATTTTCAAAATTAATTAATTTGACTGTTTAAGTAGAGTTAAATTGGTAAATTCTTGGCAATTAGAGTAATTGTTAGTAACTGTTCTCCGTGAGTTCGACACTCTTATTTATTTTTATATTATTTGATTGATCGTGTGCACTTATGTGTATTATTAGTATATAAAACAGACAACAATACGTATTTTTTCTATTCAATATATATATATATATATATATATATATATATATATATATATATATATATATATACTATTAAAATTGTGAATTAATGTGCTAATAAAGTTGAAAGATTTTAGACTTTTGGATTATCCTATCAAATAAGAAAAAGAAAAGGAATAAAAAAAAAGAGACGGGGTGGATCTGCCTGAAAGTTTAGTGAGGTTAAATTCAAAAAAATATTTCCTTAAGAATAAAAAATTAATAAAATAAATCACAAAATTAAATAATCTTTAAATATTGGTTACAATAATATTTTTCGAGGTTTCATTGTTTGAAATTGTTACATGATAACCTCATCTTTAATTGTTATAAAAATATTACGCTCAATGTATGTTACTAAATAGTCAGTCATCTATTCATCTCCCATTTGGTTACGGAGTTTGTTCAATATTTATGGCTGAAAATGTCTTTCAATAGTTACAGTAGCAATAGGCAAAAATAGAACCAATTTTAATAATAAATAGACTTGAAGATACACATCATTCTTTCTTTTATTAACCAAACGTTTGAGTCAATTCACCAATTCTTTTTATAAATTGGGATAGTTTCTTATATCCATAATATAATTTTAGAATGACCATCAAGTGACAAAAGTTTCATATCATCAAAAGAACTTCATATATGAGATCAAAAAGCAAAACAAGTTTATTAAATAGAAGACAATAAACTTTATCCAGTCAAAAAGGAAAACAGAAAGAACTGGATTCCCAATGATCCAAATTATGTTTTTACGTTTGATGGTGGACTACCCTAGCATTTGCTCCACCTCAATTTGTGACTTACTTGACACTACTACTCCATAATGATTAATTGCTGATGGGATAAATTTAGTTAAAATAAAATAAAACGGGTTATTACATTAAGTGAATGATAAAAACAAATTCAAGAACATTACACCATTAAAACAAGAAAAATAAGCATGGCGAAAGAAGAGGGAGAGAGAGAGAAAGAGAGAGCAAAACAACAAACATAGAGGGACATGTAGCAGCAAAACACACCCAGAGAGGGACATGTAATTGTAATAAGTTGGAAGCAGCCATAACACAGGAAGCTGCAGAATGTTCTGGCTTTTATTTTCGCTAGCAAATGCTTGAAGATCCAACAAAATATAGGACCTAGGAAAATATAATGATAATTTATAATCCTATAAACAAATTGCTGTTATTTATAAACTATCAAAGAATTTCATACATAGAAAATCTGTCCTACATTCAAAAGACTCTCATGAGGAACATTAAATATCACACTATTCTCCCTACACATCTTTCTTAGAAAAGCATATATGTAATCAATAGCTATTTTTTTGTGTATCCTAGCATCCCTCCTGGCTCTCACCACTGTGTTCCCAAGTATGTGCACCACCCCTGCAGATCTACAGCCACTAAGAAACTCCATTTCACTGACCTCCGTCTGACTGCTCACTTGCCCAGATGACAAGCCCGTGTTGTAAGCGTGGACCGGAGATTTAACTGGCATAATTGAGTCTACCGACGAAATTGTGAAGTCAATAGTGGAAGTAATTGTGTTGGCTTATCTCCCAACAGTAAGTCTCTTGACTGTTGAGGTTGCTGCCCGTATAAGCTATACTCATCGGAGTCGGAACATCCTTCCATCATAGACTCTAGCCGAACAAACATAAAAAGGTTATCAAAGAGCTTTCTTTCAAACTCGTCATCCTTCTTGTGGAGGTCCTTGTATCCGTATCTTGCAACGCAGCGAAACATGTGAAAATTTTTGGGACCAATCCGTTTTACAAGAAATCGCTCGTCTTCGGGGACTGTGTATACTGGGAGGTACTTCACACAGACAAATATGACTACAGAATGGATTGCTGGCAAGTTTGTGATGAAATGTGAAAAAATGCGAGGCACCCCACTAGCTAGCTCTGTGTATACAAGTCCAATGCCGGGGACACGGACCAGTCCTAAACTGGGACCAAGGCCAAGGATCCATCCTACTGAGACTTTACTGTGCATCTCAAATTCGTAACGCTTCACTGTACCATAATGCCAAACCCACATGATTACAAGAAAGGCTGCTGAGATCACGAGTGGAACCCAACCGCCCTGATCGACTTTAAAAAGTACAGCAGAGAAGTAGGTTAACTCAACCAGCAGGGATAAGAATGTGAAGACGAGGACAAGAATCCAGTGGCAGCGCCAAACTAATAACATGATTAAGGTCATGAGAAATGTGGTTGCCAGCATGACGATAACAACTGCCGTTCCTGTTGAGAGAAGAAGGGATGTAATTACATTTAATTTTGGGAGAATCTTAGCATGGAGTCATATTTAATGGAAAGAGAGTTTTAAATGGATGAGCCAACGAGTTTGGACAAGTTAAACATTTGTTGCATCCCTATTCAACTGATTCAAAGCAATCACCAGATAATACCGATTAATATGCACATATTGACCAAATTTTGTAGGAATTGATATTTCACATGGTCCTCTCTCACATGAGCATACAGTGGGTCCCACCTTCACGTGAGAAGGAACTATGTGAAAATATCAAAAACGCATGTGAAAATAATGCTCCCCATTTTATAACCTAAAACCTATCTCAATTCTCCTTATTCATCCTCTAATTAGTAAAGCTTTTTCGGATATATTTTTCCAAGACATCAAAGTTCACAATTACTTCCAATCAATAATTCCTATATGTTCTCCAGAAATCTCGTAATCATTTTTTGTTATAAGTCAACATCTTAACACGCATAAGTTCAAGTATTCGAACTCTACTCCATCTAAAAGTTTCTCCCTCCCACACCCCACTTCTCTTTGATAAGATTATAACAATTAGTTGATCCAAATTTAACAAGCATATCTTAATGTTTGAAGGCATCAAGATAGCAGATAGCTTCATCACAATGGAGTATTGGTGGATTCAAGGTGTTCATGTTATAATAATCTTCACTTGACTTCTGATCCTTCATTCCTAGTTCCAATAACTCTAGAGATCATATCTTATAGATGCCTAGCTTATCAGCCAGTTGGTAAATGCCGAGGGAAAGGAGATTCAATATAAATGCTGACTAACAAATATCCCGTGTAGAACGATATTCCAGAAAGAGTGCCTCATGTTTACACAAATTACTTATTATCTTTTCCCAGAACCTGTATTTTTAATATAAAAGCAGATTAACTAAATTAGCCGACTAAATTTCCTAGATGATGCACTCACCATAGGCATTGCCAATTTGGCTTTGATTCTGGAATCCAGCAGTCACAGCAATGCAAAGAAGCATAAGGATCCAATTAATATCTGGAATATAAATCTGTCCAAGAAACTTCTTTGAGGTATGTACAACCTTGACTCTAGGAAAACAGCCAAGTGCAAGGGCCTGCTTGATTATTGAGAAAGTAGCCGATATGGTGGCCTGACTTGCAACAATAGCAGCTAAAGTAGCAATTATAAACATTGGCCAGTACATACTGTCTGCATAATTAAGAATTTATCTCCATTAGACATCATAACTTTTGACTCCCCATTTTGGTCAGTTTGGCATAAAAAAGAGTTTTATAGTTATAATTTTACCCCCTACACTCGACAAACAGAGTCCCATTTGCAAAATTTCCAAATCCTAGGCATATCTTTTGTTCCATTTTTACCCTAATTTATTGAGTGTTTAATTTAATAATGATGGCATGATAATGGAATTGTGATGGTAAACTTGTGGATATTGTCTCATTTATACTATCATCAAAATAAATGGGACTCCTTTTTTTTGGAACAAAATAAATTGAAAAATAGAACTCTTTAACCTTAAGTGGAGCAGAGGGAGTATAAATTACCACTTTTCACTCTTACGGTCAATGAAGATGCAGCTATAATACGTTTTTACTAATTAAAGTATTTCTACAACATTTTATTGTTTTGTAACCAAACTTTAACCAGATAGTTCAACTTATTATCCTGCTTAGTTTATTGTTAAAATATTCAAGATCATCAAAAATATTTATCTTATTTGGAAAGTTCAACATGAAGATAAGACTTAACCTGGAATAGAATGATAAAAAGCATCAACCACATGTTCGTTGTTTTTCATGAGATATGCTGCTTGTCCAGAGTAGGCTAACAGAAGGCAAGGAAACACGACTACTGTGAAAGCAAGCTGTACAGCTGAAACTGGAAAGTGGGCAAGGTCAGCAAAAAGCGCCTCTGTCCCTGCAATTGTGAGCAGCAACCAGAATATCAGCACAACCCTTCTTTACCTAATACCAGAGTATATATCACACCATCCTTTTACATTATTTATTCCATGTTAAAATGAGTGTGAACACTACACAGGAAAATGATAAGTAAGAGAAAACCTGTGATGCTGAGCATGATCCCACCAAGGGAGGTCCAACCAGCTTTTCCTCCCCTTCTAAAATACCGAAATATGTAAATAGGTGAGAAAGCCTTCAGAACACTGTGGTCATGTTTGCAAATGTTATATATGCCAATGCCTCCAATTAAAAGAAACCAAAGCAGTACAATTGGCACAAATAGCCACCCAACTTTATCTGTCCCATAGTGTTGCATGCTAAACAAGCCAACTAGTATAACGACAGCCACAAGTACAACAACATCTGCAACAAAAACCAGAAACTTAATGCTGCATTGATAAATCTGAAGTTAGCAGCAAGATAAACCAAAGAATTAAGTCGTTACAGTTTTTATTTATTAACTTTTATTAGAAAGAACATACATGCATAAGAATCAAGAAGAAACAAGAACTTAAAGAAGATGTACCATTACTCATCTTGGGGTGGTCCACCTTAATCCCTCCAGAAGCTGAAAGAACTGAAAAAAACATAACTTTATCTTAAGCATCTTATAGTAGAGTTGGAAGATAAAGACTAAACACTAACAGAATACTAAAGACGTGAAGGGGCAGATATCAATAAAGTACAAGAGATCATCCCTATCTGTATTGATTTAACTGAATGGTCATGATACGACATACACTTTAGAAAGAACACAGACTCGGCCGAGTCAAGTGACCCCATGAAATTTGTTTGCTAAGTTCTGGGTCCATGATTTTGAACCTGAAATTCATGATTAGATTGACAGAAGGCACAAGTAAATTTGAAGGGGATCCGAACAAGAGAATTAAGAAATTATTAGTTATGTATTGTTATTTAGAGATAAAATATACTGTAATTAATGTATATCCTTTAATTAAAGTACAAGATTATTTATATTTATATTAGGATTTGTATCCTCTTTTAAATTTGGTTTCCCAGCTATAAAGAGTTGGGGTTTATTGTATCCTAGATGTGACATAAGAAACAAGCATTCAGATATTCTGGTTTGCCATAAGGGGTTTTAGGGTATGACAAATATGATAAAATGGGGATTCGCATATTCTGCATATATATTTAAATATTAAATAAATTTATATTTACATATAAATATAATAGAGACAATGTAAGTTATTTACATATAATTTTATAGTTATTCAAATGTAAGTTATTTTGAGATTTTGAAAAATAAAATGATATACTCAACTTGTTATCTATTCTATTGCATTCAATTTCATTTTCTCCAAATTACAATTCATCCCATTTGGTTACACTTTTATGCAAATGGACTAGTAACGAGACCCTCAGACCTCAGCCGGTCCAGCTTAAATAAAAGAATGGATCGAAATGACACTTTGGGCTTAAAATACACCACAGGGTGTAGACAAGAAATTTCTTCCTCGACCCAAGAGATTCTTCCATTTTCCTAGATCAAAACCCGAACATTCTTTGTGCTTGGTACGCTGCTAGAGAAGAAAATGGTCTTTGTATATTAGATATTTGATAAAGAGAGAAGAAGAAAGAAGAAGGCCGAAGAAGAAAGGATAAAAGATAAACCTGTGTGCGAGAGGAGTTACAGTTGCCTGAAAAGAGGGTTTCTTAGTTAGAGGAAGGAGTAGAGGGAGAGCCTTAGTTAATCAGTCACGTTGCCCAGAAAGCCAGAACCAGAGATTAGATTCATGCAATAAGGGCACTTCAATTTCATTAACCGAGCTGCTACTTTTGGTAAAATTTCTAACCTTCACCTTTGAACAAATCACCTCCACAAATCCATGCAACCACGAATACCCCCAAATCCTTTCTCCAGTTTCAGCGGAATCCATGCTTCATAGAATCACATAAACAACTTACCACTGTCAAAAGGTGTTTTCAGCTCAAAGCACCATCCCGATTGTTTGGAAGGCCTGCCTCAACAAGCAAACCAAAACTGAATTCACCAACTTCAATTCTAAATCCTTCAATTGTCCTCTAACCCTTGGATTTTGGAAAGGGAGCCACATGTTTCACAGTGCTACCTCTTCCACTGACAGGTAAACACTATAGATCACGGATCCTCGAGGGGATATCAATACACAAGAAGTCTGTCCAAAAGAAAACTCTGGCCAAACATAACTACACTTGAAGAAATCCCACACCTTAGTAATGAATTCTTATTAGCCCCATTCATGACCATCCTCATATTGAATGTGATATGAGAAAGGACAGGAATGCTGTCTTTTTTGCCCTTTTCAGCGTATGCTGAGTTAGCAAATTATGCTATAAGCTCTAAAGCATAACGGAAGAGGGAGGATCCCAGGTTGGGAAGAGTGTTGAGAAAAATTAGAAGCTCCTTTATGGTGGGATAGGAATAGGAGGTGCTTTAAAGATGGAGCTTCCTGCAATAAGCTTCATTTGTTTCAAGAGTAGTATCGTGAATCATTGAGTATAATTTTTCGAGAGTAGATGTCTTCATTTTTCTTGTCTCCTTTTTGGTATACAGTGACCGACATGGGTTTTTCACCCTCTTTGACAGTTTCTATATACTTTTTCCCTGAGTAGATAGACTATTTATATACTAAGAAAAATAATATTAATGCGTGTGATTAGAATGAAGAGAAGAGTCTAAACAATTATGAACTTAATAATCTTCCGTATAGGGTCAATCAAGTAGATGCACCCACCAATAAGTTCAATCTCTGCAGCTCTACTTTATCATACTTCTGTCATGGTTCTCGAGACTTTTAAGACAATCATACAAATTTGTATATTCACATATACAGGCCTACATACACTATATAAATAGATTTTAGAAACTTGTCTGGAAGTAGACAGAATATATATCTATATGCAGATATCAAAGGAGCTCCAAATAGTTCAAGCATGAAGAAATCAATCTTGCCAAAAAAACAGCATAATAAACCAAGACATACCTGATATAGCTGGAGTGAGAATTCCATCGCCTATCACCATGCAAGTGCCAACAAGGACAAGTAGAAGAAGTGCATTCTTTCTAAATGAATGTGCCTCCAGCCATCTCTTTGTATTTGCAGCTAATGAATTCTCATGAAAAGTGCTACGACTGTAAGTTGTCAACTCCTCATCAGTCCGGTGCTGGTTGGGAATTGTGTTTACTTTTGCATGTCGACGTAGTAGTGAGTAAAGAGCGAAGGTTCCACCTGCACAAAAAAGAAGCTAGGTTTATTGTTTATTATTAACGTCAAAGAATAAGCTCATCTATCAAATTGATATGGCAGTGAAACTCTAGAGATTATTCGTATCCTCGATGGGTCCTAATGACCCATAATAATTTGCACAGAATTTTAAGGACCCAACATAAAACTATAGCACCAATCATTTTAAATTTCTAAGCTTTTCAAATTTCGATAAAAAGGATCCAAATAAAATAAATCATTCGCACCTTGATTTTACCATTTTGAAGATATACCCGTGTTTGAAAGACAAATAGGAGATGGAACAAACCCATGAAATCAATAATTATTTTAGGTCCTTCAAGGACATGAAAGCCTGATGAATCACATTCCTGTGCATGAGCATTGTTTTGCAAGTGCACCATTCCGTTAACCATTTTTCTTTCTATTTACATCTATGTCATGTCTTCTAGTTTGTCAAATTAATTCTTTGAACTGTGAGTTCACCTTTTTTAAGTTACACACATATTTGAACTTTGAAGGACAAACATAGTAGACGGACCGAAACCAATGGTGTCAACAACAATTTTAGTTCCTTTGTGAACATGAAACTTGATGCGCTACATTCCTTTGCATGACAGCATGATTGTCTCCTTCAACAGCTTTCTCTTTCTATCCCTATGTCACGTCATCTAGGAAACTATTGTCATGGTGTGACGGTTATTCTTGAAGAAAAATCAGGATATGGCTACTAGAAACAGATAATGCAGTATCTCCCTCAACATTAATTCAACTCAACTTATTTACACGATTCCACAATTAATTTTATGCAGTTCATCTTTGTGAATCCATATTATCGATTATTTTCAAGGAATAATGTTACTAAAATGACCTCAATTAATTAATTTCAGTTTCGGCCATTCAGTTGTTTTGTAACCTCAACAAACGTGTGAAATCCTTTAGAACTTCCGTCAAGCAACATCTGAAGACTCCGTCTTTCTTCTCAAATCCCCTCTCCGACGCAACTCTTACTTGTTACCATATATACACTCAACATCTGATGTTATATACTGTTCAACTGATCCACAAGCATACGCTTTCTGTAATTTTTTAATTGAATAGACTGAAACGCATGCAACAATAAATCTTCTTCTTTCTTTTTCTCTTTTCTTTTAGATAAAAGAAAAATTTATTAAGAAGAGACAAATTCAATGGAGGACAGGAAGTCCATCCAAATAAAACAATAATGATATGAAAATACATATCCTTAACAAAGGACAGGCCACCACATCCCACAAAAATCAGAGAAACCTCCCTTGGAATGCCTTCACTGCAGATGCCCATAAAGAAGCCAAAAAAGACACTCAGAGATTCCTAACCTTGGAATGCCTTCACTGCCGATGCCCATAAAGAAGCCAAAAAAGACACTCTCTCCTATAGCACTTAGGAGGGGGATAGGAACCAGAAAAAATTCTGCCATTTCTCTTGGTCCAAAGGATAAAAAAACACACACAAACACAACCTCCGCAGATACTAAAGTCGTTAAAGAAGCAAATGTGAGATCCTAAAGTTATGATGCTTTGAAATCACCATCCTTGGCCATTATGGAAACGACTCTTCTATACCAAAGTTAAAAGTGGGGATGGATCATTAAATAATCTGTCAGGACAATTGATTCTTGCTGCAGCCTTGGAATCTAAAATTGCCTGAAATTCTGACTTTTTATGTACTTCCCAATGATTAAGCCCTCAATAAAATCTTTGTAAATAATATAATATGCAGATGTCTCTAGAAACTGAAGTCATAATTTATTATCGAATATGTCTTTGTTAATAGAGTATATATGTATTTTGCTATTCTTCTGTTACCAGATGTCTAACTGTTACTCTTTTTCCTTTCTTTCAACCTGTTAAAACTACTACAATTAACTACCCCTGGCTCCCTCTATTATCAATAAGAATTTGTCCTTTGATATATGTATGATCTGATCGTGGTTCTAAAGTTCAGGTCAAGTTGCTTTACAGGATGTTAACTTATCACAGTTAAATTTATCTACCGAGTACTTAGTCATCAACTAGCTTTTACTTGCGTTGAGTGTACCCTACCCACTAGTCAACAGCTGAATTATATTTGAGGTGGACGTATGAAGGAAGCTTGCCAAGCATTCCCCAAGAAAAAATAAATAAATTTTATGCATACTATATATATATATATATATATATATATATATATATATATATTCTTCATTATAAAATCCTGCACAAATATACTTCTCCGGCTAATGAAAAGACAGATCATAACTTAAATAAAAAGCTGTCTACGACTGTTTAATATCTATTTTTAATGTGCTATTTAACTGAATTGGTGCTAAAGTCTATGGAGTAGTATTGATGGAGACCCAGATCCCACCTTCACTTGATTTGGGGATTCTACAGATTGGGAGGGAAGAGGAGTTGGGTGGAAAGCCCCTTTGTATTGCGCTAATACTAGGACTAGAAAAGAACATAAGGACAAAATGCATCTATATTCTAGTAACAAAGACATATGTCAATGTCTGCTTACCTTGACCATTGTCATTCGCCCGGCACACTATGAAAACATACTTCAAGAGCGGGATAAGCGTGAGGGAGTATATAATTAATGACAGCGCACCAATGACATCCTCTGGATGCTTGATTCCATGAGGAAAGGTATTGTAAAATACATACAAAGGAGAAGTTCCCAAGTCTCCGTAAACCACTCCAAGACTCTGGAACGCAAGTCGCAAAAGCAATAAAGCTGAGAATTTCTGCACAAAACAAAATTGAGCAATCAAATGATATTTAACTTAAAACAGTTTCCATTAAATGTAATAGCCTCACCATCCCCAACATGCTTAATTATAACCCACATATTTTAAAGGGATAGTAATGAAACTTAACGCTACTATCCAATTTGCAAACAAAAAACTGAGTTAAGCAATTCTAACATTATACAATCACATCAAGCAGCATAAACAAATTCTAAATCCTTGGAGAGACATAATTCAGACAGATGCATTCGAAGATTCCTTCACTATACTTTCACTTCAATTATTCTTGAACACATTATTCCTAAAATACACACTCATATAAATAAATAAACTGGGTGCCAGATAATCATTATGAACATGAAGCCCCTAAAGTAAGATTTGGAAAAAAAATTAAAAATTAATATTAAAATAATAATCTTTTCATAGATTCAGCTCCAGGTAGTCAAACATCAGGATGTAAAATAGAAAATAATACCTATATACTAATTACAGTTCCCAGAACACAAAAGGCAAGAATATATGCAAGACTAAAAGAGAGATTGAATGAGAATGAGAAAGAGAAATTGCATTTTACTTTTTCTCTATACATATTTTTAAGTCTTCCAGCTTCCTCATCCATGGGCTGATCAAGCTTCTGGTCCAAATCCCACATGCTACCTTTGGTATCTCCATTTTCATTAATTTCTACCTCACTTGCCATTCAAAGCTGAGTATTCACCAGCCTCTTTCTTTCTAAATTCAAATTCACAAACTCATACACAAATTACAACAGATAATAAACAAATACTAAAACCCCTACACTTATTCAAGAAAAATATAAAAAAACCTTATTATCCAAATTCAGTGTCACCCCAATAACTTGACCTTCAACGCAAGTTCAGCAGAGATAAAAGTAGGACAGCAGAGCATAAAATCAACAAAATCCACAGCTCAACAGCAGTTATCCCGACAAAATAGAAAATAACAATAAAATAAAAGGGACGGGCTCACAGATATGATATGATTATCACTTCCTGTCCCAAGTGGGGTCGGCTAAATTCAATCGGTTTCAGCCACATAATCAACAACCCAGAAGAAAATTTCACAAAGTCACCAACTAACATGATGAAATTTGATTGCTCAAACCCCAATTTTTTTGGGAAAAGACTAGAAATTACTAATACCCAATTCGTTCTTGGTGTTTCTAAAATCAAAAACCCACAAACAAAGCAAAAGAGTGGAGTTTAAAAATGGAGGTCTGCAAATTGAGAGGAGAGAAATGAAGAAAATACCCAAAACCGTGATTCTAAGCGCAGAGAAGAAAGAGAGAAAGAAAAGGAGAGGTGTAACAAGAAAATAATGCAAATGTGGTTTGCTGAGTTTTAGAAACAAAGCCTTTTCTTCTTCAAGACAAAATTACCTACGTTGGCATAACAAAATACCAGGCGACACGTTTGTTAGGTTGGCGGATCTCTGCAAAACAATTAAAATATGAGCGGTGCTAGAGACACAAATTATTTTATAAATATTTTATAAATTGCTGATGTGGCATACTCCACGTCAGTCTATTGATCAACAAATTGTTTAATGTAGTCTTCGGTCCCACACAAACTGCTGATGTGGAGTATGTCACATCAGCAGTTTGTAAAATATTTATAAAATAGTTTGTGTCTCTAGCATTATTCTTAAAATATTATATTTAGGTAACATATACCAGTTTTTTACAATTTTATCATAAGATAAAAATATAAATAAATAAAATTATAAAATATTTGTGTTCAATTTTCATATACGTATATAATTTTTCAATTGGTATTTTCATAAAACATACTAATTATTTGTAAAAATATTTTCCTTTTTTGTGCATTTATTTCCAATAATGATTTATAAAATATAACTTTTGTACTAATTTAATATTACGAAAATTATTGTACTATATGATTAGTCAAATATTTGATTTTATGAATTATTTGAAATCATTTTTAAAACTATTTGATGTTTAAAAGGTAAATTATATAATATCAAATATGTGTTTAAATTTATAATTAGTCATTAAATAACTTTGAAACTAACAAAATATAGTACATAGATTAAATAAGAGATTAATAATGAGTTACAATAATTTATAATGATAATTAATTAGTATAAATAATCATAAGGAATTTGCAAATAAATACTCCCTTTGTTCTAAAATTAGAGATATATTTTTTTAGTTTGTTCCAAAATTAAAGATACATTTTTATTTTAAGAACTATAAAATGACATGATATTCTTAATTTATAAAAAAAATTACTATCATTTTTAATATCACACAATCACAACCGAATTTCTCACTAATACTAAGGCTATATTCGAGAATATAAAATAATACTTAAAAGTCGTAGTTTCACAAATGTGTCTCTAATTTCAAAATAATTTTGAAACGCATAAGAGTTTATTTTTCATTTTTTATGTTTGCGAAGATATATTTTTTTATAATTATTTAATAATATTTAACATTTTATATGTATACAGTTATGCTCTACATAAAGATATTGAGTACTTATGTAAGACCCTAACTATAAATATCATTTTTACGTGCTTGATCAACCCTTTTCTCTCTCGATCCCCTTAATTGGTATCAAAGCCATGTTAGGTTATTAATATATTATATATTATATTATTTTTAAATTACACATATATGATCACCTTTAAATATGACTGATTTTTCAACCTCTCTTTCAACCGTAGCTAATGCCTCTGCTTCTACCTTGGAAGCAACCGAACTTATAGCCTATTAGGATGTTAAGGAAGCCTTAGACAAATGGACAATTCCTAAAATCAAACCAGAAACAATTTATAAAATTGGAACCTTTGATTTTATCAGTAAAAGAATTATTAAAACCTTTGAACACGTTGTTCCTTTACAGAATAATGATGAAATTTTATATTTGTTGCATGTTGAAGACTTGTACCCTTTTTTGCAAAAATATAAATATGTTCATATAGGGCTTATCAAAGTAGCTTTCAAACCCTTGACTTTACTTGGCCAAAACACCAGTATTCAGTGCACACTTAGAGATGGTAGGTGTCTTAACTGGAAAGCCTCCCTCATGGGTGCTATTGAAACTAGCCTTGCTCATGGACCAGTTTATTTCAATATATACTCGAATTTAAGTGTTGCTTTAACTGATAATAATTTGTCGAAAGTATTGGAAATGAGAATTATATCTCATGGTTATGAGTATCTGCCTGGATCTCCTCCTTTTGCCATATTATTTCGTATTCATATTAAGGTTTTAACCACTTTAAACCCTTATATCCGAAAACAAAGCCAACAAGGACATACTGTCCTAATAGACACTAATCTTTTTAGTAGTCAAGTGGCTATTCCCAGAATGATCCCTTGGGAAGAAATTACTTTCCCAAAGCAATGGCAGATTACTAATGTCGTACCTACCAGACCTATAATTAGGCAAAACATTGAAGATGTTATTCAAACCAGTAATGGAAATGTTTATTTAAAATTTCAAAGACCTTTTACCCGAAGTAGATCTATTAATAATATTTCTTATAATATTGATTTTCCTGAATCATCTAGACAATTTGTATCTGACCCTTTAGAATCTGTTTATCAAGAGTCTAAAAATCCCAGCAATGAGTTTGTTAAAAATGAAGACTTAATTAAAGGAATTCGTATTTCTGAAAATCAAATACCTCATGGTATTTATGAGGCTACTCCTCAGAACAGAAGACATTATAGTCCAACCGCTAGTGATATGAATTTTGAGTGTTAGATAGATTTTTCTCCAAATAGTAAAATTCGCCAATGTTTAAACCAGAAATTCATGCAGAATAAATACCAAAATTTTAGAGATTGGTATTTTAAAAATCATGATAATGACAAGTTAACAGATATTAAAACTAGTTATTATGCTTATCTGAGTAATAACCAGTGTATATTATCATTTGTTAAATGGTATTATGATTTTGTCTTGAAATCAAATTTTTATACTGAAAATCAACTGAATGTGTTAACCGGAATTCAGAAAGATTGGATTACCACAAGTGGTAATATTATTCAATCTATTCATCCTCCTCCTAAGTCCCTTGAACTTAGCTCGGGAAATAAAAATTTAAAACCCTTAGTTATTAACCCGTATGTTGATATTTCTGAAATTTCTCATCAGCAAGAAGAGGTAAAAATAAAAGATATTTTACCTTTGTCTAAACAGAATAATTATACTAACCTATTCCTTCAAACTGTAGGAAAACAGTTAACCAGGATAGAAGAACAATTAAATCATATTAATGATAATTGCCAAATTGTTCCTCAACAAATCGATCTTCAACCAGTAATTATTAAACCACCTTTAGAAGTTAGTAATTTTAAAATGAAATCTTCTAAAATTAATGATAATTTTATTGAAAGCCTTTTAAATAAAATGAAAGATTTAAATCTCACACCCGCATCCTCGTCCCAAATAAATATGATGTCTGGGCAACCTTCCTCTCATACCAGTAATAATAATACTGATAATGATGAGGAAGATTCCGATATTTCCCCTATTAATATTTTTGAAATCCAGAATAATTTTCAGGAAATGCAAAATATTAATAAAACTACTTATAGCCGAAAGCCTATTAATAGAATGTCTTTGTCTGGACCTAGTAGGTACTATTACCCCAGACCTACTCCTCAGGATATTCTCTATGAAGAAGACTTTCTTCATTCCCAAAAATCTTATCATGGTAAGACCATCTATGAATGGAATATCGATGGGAAGACAGAATACCAAATTTTTGAAACCATCCATCATATCCTGATGTATGCAACAGTCTGCAAACAGAATGATAACACAGACCATCAGATCTGTAGTTTCTTAGTAAATGGTTTTACTGGCATTCTTAAAGGATGGTGGGATAATGTACTCTCTGATAACCAAAGAACTGAAGTTCTCCAATTCTATAAGAATGAAACTGACCCTATTACTAAAACTGAAATCAAACGAGAAGATGCTTGCTACACCTTAGTTCAAGCCATCGTTCATCATTTTGTAGGACCAGGACAGATAAATACCGATAGGAGTAGAGAACTCTTACAGAACCTTCGTTGCCCATCCTTAACCCATTTTAGATGGTATAAAGATATCTTTTGAATGAAAGTCATGCAAAGAGCATATGCTAACAGTGAACATTGGAAAGCCAAGTTTGTAGATAGACTCCCTACTTTTTTTGCTGAAAAAGTTCAAAAAAACTTAGAGATAAACATGACCGTATGAGTATTCCTTATGACCAGTATTCTTATGACCATCTTATTTCAATAATTATTGAAGAAGGATTATCCTTATGTAATGATATGAAACTTCAACAATTAATGAAAAAACAGAATCTCACCAAAAGACATGATAAAGGAGAATTTTGCGATCAATTCTCTTATGATACAAAATTACAGTATCCTCGGAAATCTAAAAAATAGCAAAGTTCTAAACCCTCTAGATCTTACCGAAAACGTTCTTCTAAGAAACATTCAAAAAACAAATTCCTTGAAAAATCTTACAGGAAAAGAAAGATTAGTAAGAAAAAAGATAAGTCTAAAATTCAATGCTATAAATGTGGTAAAACAGGACACTTTGTTAATAAGTGCAATTCAAAATTAATACAAAAAACTTAATGAATTGTCCCTTGATGAGGACACTCAACAGAAAATTCTTAATTGTTTATCTAATAACGATTCTGAGTCCAGCTCAGATAATGATTTAACAGAAGTCTATTCGAATTCTAACAATAGTTCTAGTAATGAACAATGTCAAAATTGTACCATTGACAACTGTAATACAGCTACTGAAGCTAACTACTGGAAAGCTATAGTCGAAATGAATGGTTTAGATATTGGAAATCTCACTATTAACGTCTTAACCGATACTCAAAAATCACTCCTCGACCTAGCTGATAAAATTAAAGACCCGAAAATAAAATTAAAATTTTTAGAAATCTGTTATAATAATCAAAAGGCTGAAGATACTCTTCCCATCAATCAGTATAATATGAAAGAAGTTATGAAACGTATTCAAGGCGTTTCTACCACTGAAAAACCTACTACTATTCAGGATCTAAAAAATGAAATAAATATTTTTAAATCTGAGATAAAACATTTACAGAATAATAATGTTATTATCTTTCAAGATTTAAACAACATTAAAAATCAGTTAAATCAAAAACAGGATAATATAGGATCCTCCAAACAACCCGAATCTTCTGATAAACCAGAATCTTCTGAACAATATCTGATGCTTATGAATCAAGTAGTATTCCAGAAATGGTATATTAGAATTACATTCATAATCAAATCGAATTTTATTATTAAAGACGCCATTACCTTAGTTGATAGTGGTGCTGACATGAACTGTAATCAGGAAGGATTAATTCCTACCAAATACTTTCAGAAAATCACTCAATCTTTAAGCTTATGACTATATTTGTTTGCAAAGATTATACTTAGGATATGAATATTAATCTTAATTATCTTATTTATTTTCAAATTTTGACTTGAGACTATTAATTTAAGGGTTATAAAATGGTTTAATAGTATTTGGATTATAATTATAATCTTGCGATTATAATCATAAGATTAATAATCTTAAAATTATAATTTCACCTATTATAATTTCAATAATCATTATAAATAAATATAGAACAAGTGTTTAAATTATCGGGGTCCCTGATTTTGTAATGATTCGATTTCATCTTTTTATCACCTAATGTGGGTGCTAGTGCTTACTTATATGTGTGTTTGATTTGATTGTTATCTAATTTGAGATGTGTAAAACCTTGCTCTTAGAATCTTTTTTTACACTATTCATTGGTAATTTTATTTTATCTCTACTTTATTTGTTTAAAGGTAAAGTAAATTTTCATTTTGTTCCAAAATTAGACATGCATTTTTAAAAAGGTATTTTTTAGAAATAATTTTATGTTCTTAAATAGTCTTAATATTGATTACGAATTCAGCTATGGTGGTTTCATACTGAAAGTGATAGTAAAATAATAATAATAAATTATAAATATCATGTTACTTTATAATTTTAAAATAAAAATATATATTTAATTTTAGAACGAATTAAAAAAAATATCTCAAATTTTAAAACAGAATGAGTATTTGCATTATTTTCATGAAAAATTGGAGACTCGACAGTTATCTTGTATTTCATGCTATATAATAAATTATTAAAAAGAATCTATGATTGATAATAATAGTAATTAATAAGAATGCTATATTATTGGAGTATTTTAAAATTATATAAAAACAATAAATAAAATGAAACAAAAATTTATAGGGGGAGTAATATTTAACTACAAAACATTGATCACGTTTAGTTAATGAAGATAAATAATAGTAAAAAAATTGCAATCACATACATAATCAATATAAGTATTTGATTAAGCATGTACATGGGAACATGTGTGAACTTAATAATGTAGTCAATTTGTATTATAGTAATTGATTAGAGACTAATCATGGGATATAATATTTAATTTGGAGCTTCATAGTATAACAAAACTATAATAATATATATAGTAATGTGTTTATCAGATGCATGCATTTCTTTCGTAATAAATAATTTTGTATTAAGTATAATGTAATTACATTATGATAGTACCGTTTGTATTTATAATATTTGTATTTAATTTAATTAGTTTAAATGGAGGTAAATCATTCCATTACACTATGTGATTAGTGTTTGGCTCTTATTTGTTTAAAATTTCCCTTTCTCTCTCTCTCTCTCTCTCTCTCTATATATATATATCGGTTTGGATCAAGTGCATACCCCTTATCTTACTCACCCATACTCACTCCCTTTAGCGACGGTTCGGTCATACAATCGTCGTCTATACTTTTAGCGATGTTATATGTTGTTCATCGCTAAAAGTATAGACGACGGTTGTATAATCGAAACCGTCGTTGGGTCCGTCGCTAAAGGGGGGTGAGCACGGATGAATAAGATAAGGGGTAAGCACTTGATCCTTGCTATATATATATATATATATATATATATATATATATATATATATATATATAGGGAAAAACGTATGTACACAGCTGTGTATTACACAGTAGGCTATGACGACGATTTTTTAAGCTATAACGACGGTTTCACCCATCGATCGTTATAGCTATTATGGACTATGACGACAGTTTACCGTCGCTATAGTTTAAAAAATCTGTTGTCATATCTCTAATGTGGATATACATATAACCCATATATATATATATAATATTGTTTTCATAATTATTATAAATGAAATCGCTACTTATGTATTAGTTTTTTCTACCATCTGATGAATATACGTATTTTTTATTAAAAAAAAATTGAATGGTTCAGAATTGTTATGAATGTTTTAAGTATAAAAATACATTTTATAATTCTGATTTTTTGCGTAATTGATCAGATAATGTGATCTTTTTATTAACACATTTGGATTGTTAGTAAAAAAAAATATTATAATAAAAACAATAATACTATATCTATTTCAAAATTAAAGATATAATTTGACTTTTGAATATTGATATGACTTATAAAAGTTTAGAATAAAATAAATTTTGAAATTAGTAGTTTTTTTTA
Source organism: Panax japonicus (assembly GCA_020205505.1). NCBI lineage: Eukaryota > Viridiplantae > Streptophyta > Magnoliopsida > Apiales > Araliaceae > Panax > Panax japonicus. Next base: position 65,028,111 of record CM035102.1, read on the forward strand.
TATACAATATAATTATGATAATTGTATTAACTAAAATTAAATAAATTAACATTAATTTAAAATTTAATGTCATTATTTGATCTAAAAAATCAAATTGTATATATTTATGTATAGCTACGATTTTCGTCGCTATAAGATCTATAGCGACACTTTTATTGTGAAAATAATATTTTCTGTTATGTATTTAACAATATCTGTATACAAGGCATAATAGACTTTTGATATTCTTCCTATAGTGTATAAGATATGACCTTTTTGTAGTTAGGACCATTCCCTAATAAGTACTACCTCATATGTCACGAGTTGCTGATAACCACTTATTAATCACATAAATATAATTTATGTGATTAATAAGGATATTTATATCTTAATTATTTAATATAAAAGATATTTTTGTTAAAATAAAAATTTTAATATAACTACTATATTAAATTATCACATATTTTGTAGTCATTTAATTACTGAGAATCTTGATATTTTATCTAAAATTTGATTACCGAGAATGTAAGATTACACTGTAACAAACACGATATGTAAAAATGACTAACACATATTACCGAATATTTAAGATGACTATTTTAGATGACTTATAACAAACTCTACTTAAAAATTAATTTTTTGACCCAAAACATAATTTTAGATAATCATATATAAATCGGATATTCTCAACAACATGTTGATCAATGTTATAGACCTAGTGGCGAACCTAGGTTAGGGGCAGGTCAATTTACCCTACTGAAATTTCAAGGATAAACAAAAAGAATAAAATTTTAAGGTGTTTAATAAAAATTTAAAAATATTATCTCTGTTCCAAAATTAGATATATATTTTGACTTTTTAAAGTCAATTTGAAAAATCTTATAATTCAAAATTGATACGAAGTTATTTAGTTTTAATATAACATATATAACAATTGTAAATTAACTATAAATGTGACGCCCCCAAAATAGGTATATATCACCCATTTTGAGTCGCCAAATACATGGTACAAAAAAACAACTACAGCCTTATTAATACAATTGTCGTGCAAAATACGACAACATACTGTGAGTTTAAATACAATATTGTCTTCTAGACAATATCCACACCCAAATAAAGTTCTCATTATAATATTAATGCACTATTTTATAAAATAGTGAGAACTACTAAAACAACTATCTTGAATCATCACTCCATACCCCGGCTAGTCCCTGCTAAATCCTCACCTCCTGAGAAGAAAAATGGAACAAAAAGAAAAAGAGTGAGCTCAACTAGCCTAGTAAAAAATATTATGACTAAGATAATATACAACAAATTATCCTTAGTCTTCAACAGAGAAAAATCTGATAGAATACAATAGACAACAAGTTTTAGATCAACAACTGCAACGAAAATAACAATTCATTAGAAGAGTTAAGTAGAGAATCAAATCTACTATCATCTATGAATTTAAAAATCCATCATCAATATTTTATCCCTGTAACATCAATCAATATACATCTTGAATCAAATATTCATCTTTGCACTACGGGCCAAAGATATTCATTTGTATCACCAGTTAGTCATGTTCATCTCAACACCTGTTCATCTCAACACTACGGGCCAAAGATATTCATCAGGTAATCATACATCTTTGTACTACAGGCCAAAAATATTCATCAAGTATCACCATTAAGGACTGAGGATGATGAAAAACGTTTTAGATAATGAATCCAGTGAAACATAAGGACAAATATTAGGTATTCATATTTCGGTTTATCCAAATTCAATAATACTCCATAATAACCAAGTGTGAAGTAAAATAAAGATCAAAACATGGGTACAATCAAAGATAGTAACCATAAAAGACATCTAGAACGAAAAAGAAAAAATATCATTTTTCGGTGAATAATGTCGTATTTGTGAATAGTGATGTATACGTGAATAGTGTGGTATACGTGAATAGTAATCCCGACACAAAAAGGTAGAAATTCCACAATAAAATTCATAACAATATCTAAGCATAATGATATTGAAGAAATAATATCATTTAAGAAGAAAGTAATATCTCTTACCTCAAAGAATCAGTACTTCAGAATGAAAGATCGGAAGTGATGCTGAATGAAACTTGTACTGAACAACAATTCTCAAAGTATCTAAATACTCACAAAATACACTCGATAATATAGAGAGAGAAAGAGAGAAAGCTTATGTTTCTGGTGTGATTTTCAATTCTAACTTAGCCCTCTATTTATAGAAATATATTAGCTCGCCGAAGCAAACTTGACCTGCTACCTGATGGCTTTACCTGCTACTATTACCACCCACCACATTTGAAATAAAATTCAGCACATTTTTTCACCAACCACAAGTAGGGTCCACTCAATTCTAGAATTTTCAACCAAAATCAATTATAAACCTAATTTCCGAATCATTCACCTCTTAAAATTCATAACAAATCATACGTTCATTTTTAACGGTTCAAAATTTGTGGACATATACTCAACTTATATATGTATAACATATCCAAAAATCACAACGATCCAACGGTCGGATTAAAAATTATAACTCACGCAATATATCGTAAAAATACTGATTTGATTTTTAATACCTCCATTCCGATAAAAATACTGATAAAATACCTCAATATTAAAATTTTCAATTATATCCACATAAAATAAATATATCCATTAATTATATCCATAAGAATAAATATTTTTTTATCATATAAATTAATAATTAATTATTCACAAATAATATTACAGAATCACAATTATGACAACCAGGCCGTTCCCAGGAAAGAGGGGGCTTTCCGATAAGGATTTTTCCTAACTGGCGCGCAATTAGGTGACCAAACCTCTTTTTAGACAGAACTTTATAGACATTGCCAATAATGTTATCCAATAATATTATTCAAATAATATGAATTATTGATCTGATAATGGAAAATACTGTGCAATGACAATTATTGAAACAACAATAATATAAAATATCAATGCAGCAATTATTAAATCAATAAAATAAAATATTGAAAAGTAATTACTGTAATAATTATTGAGTAGTGCCTTTTTACGTAAGAATCAATAATTCAAAAATACTGTGCAATACCGTGTGCTACTGTGCAACCACGCGTATTACTATATTTTAACCACCGGGTATTCCAACAGTGCTAACGGTAACAACTACGCCGTTATTTATAAAAATTCAAACTTGTCGTTATTATGTTATTCTGACAGTTATTCTGTTATGAGGCCCACGAATGGCTGCGCCGTCGTACGAATATTCCCCGACAACAAGTGTGACGCCCCCAAAATAGGTATACATCACCTATCTTGAGTCGCCAAATATATGGTAAAAAAATTAAATACAACTTAATTATGCAACAGTCGTGTAAAGTACGACAAAATACAAACTGTGAGTTTTAATACAAATATTTTTTTCTAAAAAATATCCACTCTCAGAAAATGTCCTCATTATATTTATTATCACACTATTTTATAGAATAGTGAGGACTACTAAGACACCATCTCGGACCATCACTCCGTTCCCCGACTAGTTTTAGCTACGTTCTCATTTCCTGAAGAGAACAGTGAAAGAAAGGGTGAGCTCAACTAGCCCAGGAAGAAATGTTATGACTAAAATAATGCAGAATAAATTATCATTAGCCTTCAACAATGTTAAACTACTAAAATATAATAGACATCAAGTTTAACTACAGCGGATCAAGTAATCCATTAAAAGAGTCAAGTAGAGAATAAAATCTACTATCATTTATGTTTTAAAAGGTTTTTCATCACTTTTATCGCTGAGACTCAACTTAATAAATAATCCACATCATCCTTGCACTATGGCCAAGGATATTCATTAGGGTCACGACCACAAATTCCATGCACTACGGGCCAAGGACATTTGTGTATTCATCAATGGTCATGATCATGCCAACAACTGTCCATCAATACACTACAGGCTAATGAGGACTTTTACCACATCATTTGTAATATTACGGTCATGATTATACAGAATAATCCCTGGTCATAATCATACCAAGTCCATCTATGCACTACAGGCCACAGTTGACTTTCAAAAATATAAACATTAGGATGATGACAATGATATAAGAATTCAATAAAATAAGTTCAAGAATTAATTTATTCAGTGACTAATAACGTCCAAATTGTCAACATGATACTGCTTTGTAGAGTAAAATTCAAGAATGCTCAGAAGAATATTTCCATAAAAAATACTGGATGAAGCGCAAATATCAAGGATATTCCACTAATTTCATGGAGTATAGAAGTCAAAATTTTAACCAACTGAGTATAATAACGAATATAATAACAAAAGAAATCACCATGCATGCGATACTTCGCATAGACAGGTTATTCCAACTGAATAATAATAACGGAACCAGGTCAGGTGAAATTCACACCGACAGGATGTTCCAACAGAATAATAAGTGCAGAATAATAAATAATAGAACCAGGTCCGGTGTAAAACACACAGACATGATATTTCGACAGAATAATAAAGACGGAATAATAAATAATGGAACCAGGCCCAGTGTAAAACACACAGACAGGATATTCCAACAGAATAATAAAGACGGAATAATAAATAATGGAACCAGGCCCGGTGTAAAACACACAGACAGGATATTCTAACAAAATAATAAAGATAAAATAATAGAAGAATGTCACCGAGTATAGGGTAGCCCGCGTATACAGGTTATTCCAACAGAATAATAAGAAATAGAATAACAACAGTTCTCTTCATGAACAAGAAAGAATAACACCCCTTACCGTAAAAGAAACTGAATATAAGAGTAGGGAAGTAGCAAAATACTTTTCTATAATTTCTCTATAATTTTTATCTCTAGAGTTTCAGTGAATTCGTAAGAAATAATGAAGGAATGTGCTTCTATTTATAGAAAAATGGAATGCATAGTAACTAACTCATGAACGGCCCAGATTGATTTACTTTAATTTGACGGTCCATATTTAAAGCAAAATCTTTTAAATAAAATATAATATATATAATAATAATGACAATCATAGTACTCAATAATTCAATTCTTCTGAAACTTTTTTTCAACGCAGTATATATATATATATATATATATATATATATATATATATATATATATATCAGTACACAATCATCATGAACACAATATATATATATATATAATATACAACACATGTTCCCTACAAACACAACACACACCACATACAACTTAACAATACCACTCCCCACCAAAAATCACTAACAATACCATTCTCCACTAAAACCCACTAACAATATATATTATATTATATATATACACCCACACACAACCTTATATACATAACCCCCTCCCCAATACGTATCTCTCTCCCACCCCCATTTTCAAAATTTATTTTTCAACACATATGGGACCCACATGTGGTCCCCACATGTGGGCCCATCTTTAAATAATTTTTTACCGATTATTTTAAAAAATAGGTAAATATGAATCCATAAAATAAGCAAACTTCATAAAAATTACCTTAATAATTTTAATAACATTCATCATATTTATTACAATTTACAATATTAATCGACCAGGTCGTTCCCAGGAAAGAGGGGGCTTTCCAATAAGGATTTTTCCCTATTGGCGCGCAATTAGGTGATCAAACCTCTCCTTGACAGAACTTCTAGACATCGTTAATATTTCAAATAATAATATTAATAACTTTATCATCTCAATTATTGATTTTAACAATATATAAAATATCAAAAATAATTGAATCAAATAACGTGAGATATTATGCAACAATTACTATAACAATAATTGAACAAAACAGAATGACTTCTCACGTAAGTATCAATAATCAATACCGTGTGCTACTATGCAACCACGCGTATTACTGTACTTTTACTACCGAGTAGTTCAACAGTATTAACGATAAAACTTCCGTCGTTATTTTCATAAAAATATTTTTGTCATTTTCTCAATCCGATAATAATTCCATTGTGGGGTCCACCAATGATTGTGCCGTCGTACGAATATTCCCCGACACAAAGAATATTCCCTGACCAATCGAATATAATATAACAACTTGCATACTTTACAAAATTTATAAATATTACCCCCAACTATAATATTATATCAAATTCACACCATAATATTAAAAATATTTCGAGAAAATTAAATATTTATTCATAAAATCTGGGGTCTCACAACAAGAATATTTTACGACCAAACGAATATTCCCTGATAAAAATGAATATTTTATAACCACTTGCTTATTTTATAAAAATTGCACATTTCACCCATAATCAAAACATTATATCAATTTAACACCTTATTATTTCAAAATAATAATTAGAGAAAAATTTAATTTTATTTATAAAAAGCTAGGGTCTTACAATAAAATACTATTAATTATTATCTTTATCGTTTTCAAAACTTGAACGAATTTATATCAATTCAATTTGAATTTTAGAATTTCGTGAATTGACTTTAAAAAATTAGAGTATATATCTAATTCTATATTGGAGGTAGTATTAAATTCTTCAAAGTTCATATCCTATACTACCTTGGTCACTACAATATTTTGTCTCTCCGTTTCTCGTCTAACGACTTGACCTAATTTTTTTCACTAATTCGACTTTAAAAAAAAATCGATATGTTGTATTTTATTTATTTATAATTTCATAAATTTAGCAATTATTTTGAAATTTTTTGTAATTACTTGCGGTTTTTTTATAATTATTTGGGGATTTTCGTAATAAATAAAAATGAGACTATCATGCAACAATTTTAAGTAATGAAATTTTGAAAAATATTGCTATAAATAATATTTAGACATTATTTAGTTTTATAATTTATTTTATTATATTTTTTATTTTTTATATAATTTTTTTTTATTTTAAATTTGACCCCACTGACAAATAGACCTTATTAATCGAAAGATGCTATTCCATCGCATTAAGCTTTTATATCATATATTGTTATTCAATATCCGAATGTTTTTTATGTCATATATTATTATTCAATATTCCAATGTTTAGTCAATATGCATGAATATGATGATATACACATGAAAACGAAATGTTTTGAACAAGTGTATATTTTTTATTGTATTTATTTATGCGTAGAATATATTCACAAAAAAAAAAGGAATATCCAAAAAGATATTCCAACTCCAACGTTTCTACGACGTGACATGTGTCATAATTGTGGGACAGGATTACACGTAAGACTTGAAATCTTAATAGTATAATATTATAATCTACCCATTATGCACACGTGGCTTCCACGTGGTAATATAAGAAAATTCTCCATAATTATAGTTGTAATAGTCTAATCACCCACTCGGATGGATTGCATGTCTTTTAGAATTATAAAACTTTATTTGGCTATTATAAATATACTGTAACACCCCAGTTTTTTATAAATAAAATTAATTTTTTTTCTAATTATTATTTTAAAATAATAAAGTGTTAAATTGATATAATATTTTGGTTATGGGTGAAATGTGCAATTTTTATAAAATTAATAAATAGTTATAAAATATTCATTTTTATCAGGGAATATTCGTTTGGTCGTGGAATATTCTTGTTGTCGGAGAATATTCGTACGACGGCGCAGCCATTCGTGGGCCTCATAACAGAATAACTGTCAGATGAAGAAAACGACAAGTTTGAGTTTTTATAAATAACGGCGTAGTTGTTACCGTTAGCACTGTTGGAATACCCGGTGGTTAAAATACAGTAATACGCGTGGTTGCACAGTAGCACACGGTATTGCACAGTATGGATGAATTATTGATTCGTACGTAAGAAGGCACTACTCAATAATTGTTACAGTAATTACTTTTCAATATTTTATTTTATTGATTCAAGAATTGCTGCGTTGATATTTTATATTATTATTGTTTCAAAAATTATCACTGCACAGTATTTTCTATTATCAGATCAATAATTCATATTATTTGAATAATATTATTAGATAACATTATTGGCAATGTCTAGAAAGTTCTGTCTAAGGAGAGGTTTGGTCACCTAATTGCGCGCCAATAAGGAGAAATCCTTATTGGAAAGCCCTCTCTTTCCTGGGAACGATCTGGTTGTCATAATTGTTATTCTGTAATATTATTTGTGAATAATTAATTATTAATTTATATGATAAGGAAATATTTATTTTATAATTGATGAATATATTTATTTTATGTGGTTATAATTGAAATATTTAATGTTGAGATGTTTTATTAGTATTTTTGTCGGAATGGATGTATTAAAAATCAAATCAGTATTTTTACGATATATTATGTGAGTTATAATTTTTAATCCGACCGTTGGATCGTTGTGATTTTTGGATATGTTATACATATATAAGTTGAATATATGTCCATAAATTTTGAACCGTTAAAAATGAACGTATGATTTGTTATGAATTTTAAGAGGTGACTGATTCGAAAATTAGGGTTATAATTGATTTTGGTGGAAAATTATAGAATTGAGTGGGCCCCACTTATGGTTGGTGAACAAATGTGCTGAATTTTATTTCAAATATGGTGGGTGGCAATAGCAGCAGGTAAAGCCATCAGGTAGAGTGAGCTTCGGCGTGCTAATATTTTCCTATAAATAGAGGGCTAAGTTAGAATTGAAAATCACACCAGAAACATAAGTTTTCTCTCTTTCTCTCTCTATATTATCGAGCGTATTTTGTGAGTATTTAGATACCTTGAGAGTTTCTATTCAGTACAAGTTTCATTCAACATCATATCCGACATTTCATTCTGAAGTACTAATTCTTTGAGGTAAGGGATATTATTTTTTTCTTCAATATCATTATGCTGAGATATTGTTATAAATTTTATTATGGAATTTCTACCTTTTTGTGTCGGGGTTACTATTCACGTATACGACACTATTCACCAAAAAATAATATTTTCTCTTTTTAGTCCTAGATGTCTTTTATGATTACTATCTTTGATTGTATTCATGTTTTGATATTTATTCTACTTCACACTTGGTTATTATGGAGTATTATTGAATTTGGATAACCCAAAATACGAAACCCTAATATTTGTCCTTCTGTCTCACTAGATTCGTTCTCTAGAATGTTTTTCACCATCCCCAGTCCTTAATGGTGATACTTGATGAATATCTTTGACCTGTAGTGCAAAGATGTATGATTACCTGATGAATATCTTTGGCCCGTAGTGCAAAGATGAACAGGTGTTGAGATGAACATGACCAACTGGTGATACAAATGAATATCTTTGGCCCGTAGTGCAAAGATAAATATTTGATGCAAGATGTATATTGATTGATGTTACAGGGATAAAATATTAATGATGGACTTTTAAATTCATAGATGATAGTAGATTTGATTCTCTACTTAACTCTTCTAATGAATTATTGTTTCCGCTGCAGTTGTTGATCTAAAACTTGTTGTCTATTGTATTTTATCATATTTTTTTCTGTTGAGGACTAATGATAATTTGTTGTATATTATCTTAGTCATAATATTATTTACTGGGCTAGTTGAGCTCACCCTTTTCCTTTTTATTCTAGTCGGGATATGGAGTAATGGTTTTAGAAAGATGTTTTACCAGTCCTCACTATTTCTGTAAAATAGTGTATGAATAATTATAATGAGGACTTATTTGAGTGTGAATATTGTCTAGAAGACAATATTTATATTTAAATTCACAGTATGTGTTGTCTTATTTTTCACGACAATTGTATTATTGAAGTTGTAGTTTACTTTCTGTACCATGTATTTGGCGACTCAGAATAGGTGTTGTATACCTATTTTGGGGGCGTCACATATACTCTTGTTGTCTTGATATAAATAGTTTTAGAGTTGCATATAAATATTAAAAAAATAATTGTATAACATTTAATATAATATTAATTATTTATATTATCTTTGACAAAAGAGAAGGTTATTTATTGAACATAAAATAATAAAAGAATCAAACTTATATTTAATATTTAGGGTAATAATATTACCCCAAATAAGTATTAATTGCTTAGTTTTGGGGTAATAATATTAATACCCCAAATAAGTATTAATATTTGGGGTAATAATATTAATACTTATTTAAAAATTTTAAATAAGTATTAATTGCTTAGTTTTTAATATTACCGTAATATTAAAAACTAAGAAATTAATACTTATTTAAAATTTTTAAACGTCAAATATTAAAAGACACAAATATTTTTTAAAACGACTTATATTAAAGGACGGATGGAGTAAAAATTTAGACTGAGCACAATAAAAAAACTCATGACGAGCATTCTTCCACTGCTCAGTCTAAATTTTTTAACAGAGTATACTTTATACTCTAAGGAGTAAGGTGAGCAGTGGAAGGATGCTCGTCATGATTAGTTAAATATAAAGTATACTCTGTTAAAAACTTTGGTTGACAATTTCTTCACCTTAGAGTATGACAGTTATAATCTTTTGTTAGTAGCTTTGTGGAGGTATGCTCCTTGATTTTGTATATTCAATATTTTAACATTTTAATCTTATATTTAGAATGGAAGAAGTATTTAATTTGGAAAATGTGTAAAATTTAGAAAAATATAGTATACTTATTGTTAACGCCAAGATCTTCTGTCACGTCCCAATCACGTAAGACGTCCTGATCCTGCACAATAAACACGATCAACACCAAAAGTTTGACGGCTTCGACCGTCGGGGGATAGCTCAGGCGTGAGAGTCAGTACAGGCGATCACAAGGTTAATAATGGAGAATAAAATATCTAGTGTATTGAGAGAGATAAAATTATCAGTTACCTTTTCTTAGAAGGTTTCCTTGCTAACATATACTCTCAGGCCCGGTTTTCCATGCCACCCACTACCGTCCGACACAATTTCCCACTCCAGGTGATTTCAACCACTGCATGCAGGTTGTCATCTTTTTTTGCACTATTTCTACCGCCGATCGACTATAATCCCATCCACATTAATGCTCTGCAGAATTTCGGTCAACAGCTATCCTTTTTCATCATTGCAAGTCAAAGATGGAGATATTAAAATATCTAATGGGTCAGCCAACTCAATTCAGCCCAAGTCTTTCAAGATCTGATCAGGAGGATCTACTGACTCGGCCCAATTGGCCAAGCCCAATAGAGATGACCCAAGAGATTTAATCAAATGAATAGGCCCAATCCGTTCGGCCCAATATGTGAAATATCATGACCCAACACTCATATATTAATAGTTCATAAGTATACATCATCTTTTTAATCATTCTGTACTATTTCAATGGCGAACGCTGCAATTTTAATCGAACAAGAATTACACTTTCAACTATATAAGGTATTGGTAAACGAACAAAATGATAACTTTTCAAACGTATCTTCAGCTGTAAACGCACTTTCAGCTATGTTTGCAAACCGTTATCACCGCAACAACCGTTGTTGCTCCTATGTAAACGACCGCAAGACTAGGAATCTAACTAGGCGCTAAACATATTTTTGTTTTTGTAGTTAATCAAGCATTAAAGCTAATTTAAAAGGATTGATATATAGATTTAAAAAATAAAATAAAAATAAGAATACTCCCTTGGTCCAAATTTTAAAATTTTATTAATGTGGATTTCATATACACATTTAAAAATAGATTTTTCCATGACTATTCCTCAATAAACAATAAAGGACCTGGGAGTTTAGTAATATTTGACTAAAAAATTGATTATTTACTAGTATTTTTGTTATGCATAATTATATTATTTTACATAATTATATATATATATATACACGAAATATAATATTTATATTGTTAATTTATTTTTCAGGACCTAATTGAGGCATGAAAAAAACAACTCAAAAGGTACTGTGACGCCCCCAAAATAGGTATACATCACCTATTCTGAGTCGTCAAATACATGGTACAGAATAAAAATACAATCTTTAATATACAACAAGAAAGCTGTGAGTTTTAATACAAATATTATCTTCTAGACAATATCCACTCTCAGAATAAGTCCTCATTATATTTATTGTCACACTATTTAACAGAATAGTAAGGACTACTAATACTATCATCTGGACCGTCACTCCGTTCCCCGACTAGTCCCGGCTACGTTCTCATTTCCTGAAGAGAATAGTGAAAGAAAGGGTGAGCTCAACTAGCCTAGTAAGAAATATTATGACTAAGATAATGCAGAATAAATTATCATTAGTCTTCAACAGTGTTAAACTGAAAAAATATAATAGACATCAAGTTTAACTGTAGTGGAACATGCAATCCATTAAAAGAGTCAAGTAGAGAATAAAATCTACTATCTTTTATTATTTGAAAGGTTTTTCATCACTTTTAACGCTGGCTTAATAAATAATCCACATCATCCATGCACTACGGCCAAGGATATTCATTAGTATCACAACCACAATTTATCTATGCACTACGGGCCAAGGATATTTGTGTATTCATCAATGGTCATGATCATGCCAACAACTGTCCATCAATGCACTACGGGCCAATGAGGACTTTTACCACATCATTTGTAACATTACGGTCATGATTACACCGAATAATTCCTGGTCATAATCATACCAAGTCCATCTATGCACTACAGGCCACATATGACTTTCAACAAAATATAAATATGAGGATGATAAAAATTATAAGAATTCAATAAAACAAGTTCAAGAATTAATTTATTCAGGAACTAATAACGTCCAAATTGTCAACATGATACTTCTTTGTAGAGTAAAATTCAAGAATGCTCAGAAGAATATTTCCACGAAAAGATACTGGATGAAGGCAAATATCAAGGATATTCCACTAATTTCATGGAGTATAGAAGTCAAAACTTTAACCAACTGAGTATAATAAAGAATGGAATCAAAAGAAATCACCATGCATACGGTACTTCGCATAGACAGGTTATTCCAATAGAATAATAAATAACAGAACCAGGTCAGGCGTAATACGCACCGACTGGATATTCCAACAGAGTAATAAAGAATGGAAAAACAATAGAAATCACCATGCATGCGGTACTTCGCATAGACAGGTTATTCCTACAGAATAATAAATAACGGAACCAGGTCCGGCATAAAATGCACAGACATGATATTTCAACAAAATAATAAAGATGGAATAACAATAGAAATCACCAAGTATAGGGTAGACTGCGTATACAGGTTATTCCAACAGAATAATAAAGACTGGAATAACAGAAGTTCTCTTCATGAATATGAAAAAAAATAATACCCCTTACCTTATAAAGAAGAGTACTTCGACGGTAGGGCGGGGATATACTTGAAGAAACTTGCATTACGCTCAAATCTTTCTTAAGCGCTAAAGAAATACACTCAAGATAGAAGAATAATTCTTTCTACAGTTTCTCTCTCTAGAGTTTCAGTGAATTCGTAAGAAATAATAAAGGAATGAGCTTCTATTTATAGAAGAATGGACTAAATAGTAACAAATCTATGAACAGTCTAGATTGATTTACTTTAAACGGACGGTCCAAATTGGTTTATAATAAAATATAATATATTCTATTTATAATCTAATAAAATGAATAACTTTTAAAAAGATTTTACTATACAAACACTATGCAGGTACTATGCAAACACTATGCATAATAAAATATAATATATTCTAATTATTGTCTAATAAAACGAATAACTTTATAAAAGTATTCTGTTTTATATAAAAAGATTTTACTATTTACCTAATAAAACGAATAACTTTATAAAAGTATCCTGTTTTATATAAAAAGCTTTTCTGTTTTATTATATTAATAATACTAATAAAACAAAGCTTCATCATCATCATTATTATTCACACTATTAATCGACCAGGTCATTCCCAGGAAAGAGGGGGCTTTCCAATAAGGATTTCTCCCTATTGACGCGCAATTAGGTGACCAAACCTCTCCTTGGCAGAACTTCTAGACATCGTTAATAATGCAAATAATAATATTAATAACTCTGTCATCTCAATTATTGATTTAATAATATATAACATATCGACAATAATTAAAAAAAACTAAATGACTTCACACGTAAGCATCAATAATCAATGCCGTGTGCTACTATGCAACAACGCGTATTCCTGTACTTTTAACAACGGGTGTTTCAACATTTAACGGTAAAACTTCTGCCATTATTTTTATAAAAAATATTTTTGTCATTTTCTCAATCCGACAGTAATTCTGTTGTGGGGTCCACCAATGATTATGCCGTCGTAGGAATATTCTTCGACCAATCGAATATTATAAAGAACTTACATACTTTACAAAATTTATAAATATTACCCACAACTATAACATTATATCAAATTTATTCTATAATATTCAAAAATGATAATTATAAAAAATTCATTTTTATTCATAAAAGTTGGGGTCTTACAATCTCCCCTTCTTATGAAATTTCACCCTCGAAATTAGGGTACGTACCTGGTATGTCGAAGAGGTAAGGATACCTTGATTTCATTTCAGATTCTAACTTCCACGTCATTTCCTCAACATCGTGATTCCTCCATAAAACTTTGACTTGAGATATAACCTTGGAACGTAGAATATGTTCCTTCTTATCCAAGATTTGAACAGGAACCTCTTCATACGTTAAATCTTTCGCTATTTTGTCCGGTTCTAACTCAATAATGTGGTTCGGGTCTTTCACATATTTACGTAACATGAATATTTGAAAAAACGTTATGAACACGAGACATACTTGGCGGTAAAGCAATTTTATAGGCTACAGTCCCTACTCGATCGAGGATTAAAAATGGGCCAATGAATCGAGGATTAAGTTTTCCTCTCTTTTCAAATCTCGTAACTCCTTTCCATGGAGCAACACGTAACAACACATGATCTCCAATATCGAATTCCACGTCCTTTCGATGAAGATCAGCATAACTCTTTTGTCGGTCTTATGAGGTTTTTATACGTTATCGGATCATTTGTATCTTTTTCGTAGTCATACGTACCAACTCCGGTCCCAACAACGTTGTTTCACCCACCTCATTCCAGCATACAGTAGAACGACACTTTCTTCCATACAATGCTTCGAATGGAGCCATGCCAATGCTTGCTTGATAACTGTTGCTGTAGGAAAACTCCACCAATGGTAAGAACTTGTCCCAACTTCCCTTGAAGTCAAGGACACAGAGTCTTAATAAATCTTCAAGAGTTTTAATAGTCATCTCTGATTGTCCGTCCATTTGAGGATGATATGCCGAACTAAATCGTAAATCCGTGCCCATAGCTTTTTGCAAACTAACCCAAAATTGTGAAGTAAATCTTGGGTCTCGATTAGAAACTATGAATACTGGAATACCATGCAATCTTACAACCTCGTTTATGTACATACGAGCAAGACGTTCAAGTGTATAAATTTCTCGTATAGGTAAGAAATGAGCAGACTTGGTCAATCTATCAACAATGACCCAAATTGCATCTATACCTGAGAAACCTTGGGAAAACCAGTAACGAAATCCATGGTAATGTGCTCCCACTTCTATTCTAAAATTTTAAGTGGTTGCAATGGACCTTTTGGTACCTGATGCTCTGCCTTGACTTATTGACATGTTAAACACCTTGAGATAAACAGCGATATCTCTCTCTTAATATTGCCCCACCAAAATGTATGTCGAAGATCATGATACATTTTAGTACTCCCAGGATGGATTGCAAACGGTGTGTTGTTCGCCTCCATCATGATTTTATACTTTAACTCAGGGTCGTTAGGAACACAAAGTCTGGAGTTGACTCGAAGTATTCCTTCTTCATCGATTCTTGTTTCCAGCATAGCACCTTCTTGTACTTTCTTCCTCATATGCATCAGCTCCAGGTCTGTAGCTTGAGCAGCTTTAATTTTATCGATTAAAGTCGGTTCCATTCGTATATTCGCCATCATCACTTGGGTCCATGGAGTCTTTATCTCTATCTCCATCCTTTGCAAGTCATACAAAATGGGCCTTTGCGTTGCTAATATCGCACTCGTACCCGCATATGATCTTCTACTCAATGCGTCAGCTACCACGTTCGCTTTTCCAGGATGGTATTGGATGGTATGATCATAATCTTTCAATAGTTCAAGCCAATGTCGTTGTCGCAGGTTTAGTTCCTTTTGAGTGAAGAAATATTTGAGGCTTTTATGATCCGTAAAGATCTCCTCTTTCTCCCCATACAAGTAATGCCTCCAAATTTTAAGTGCAAATACAACAGCTGCCAACTCTAGATAATGAGTAGGATAATTCCTCTCATATTCTTTGAGTTATCGAGAGGCATAGGCTATGACTTTCCCATGTTGCATGAGAACACATCCTAATCCTTTGCCTGAAGCATCACTGTAGATGACAAATTCCTCCGAGCCAGATGGTATTATAAGAACATGTGCTGAAATGAGTCTTCTCTTGAGTTCTTGAAAACTCTTCTCATATTCCTCACTCCAACTGAATTTTGTATCTTTCCGAGTCAGCTGAGTTAAGGGAGTAGTGATTCGAGATAACCCTTCTACGAATCTCCGATAATAGCCAACTAAGCCGAGAAAGCTACGTACTTAATACCACGTGCCCAAGGAATGCTACTTCCTCAAGCCAGAACTCGCATTTCTTCAACTTGGCATAAAGCTTATATTCACGAAGCTTTTGGAGCATCAGCCTCAAGTGTTGCTCATGATCTTCACAGCTTTTGGAATAAATAAGGATGCCATCAATAAAGACGACCACAAAGTGATCTAAATATTCCTTGAATACTCGGTTCATCATATCCATGAAGGCAGCAGGAGCATTAGTCAATCCAAAAGACATGACTAGGAATTCATAATGCACGTACCGAGTTCTGAAAGCCGTCTTTGGAATGTTATCGGTTCTAATCTTCAATTGGTGATATCCAGAATGAAGATCAATTTTTGAAAAGAATTTCGCGCCTTGCAACTGGTCAAACAAGTTATCAATACATGGCAATGGGTACCTATTTTTGATAGTGACATGATTCAACTCCGGATAATCAATACAAAGTCGCATACTCCTATCTTTCTTCTTCATGAATAGAACAGGAGCACCCCAAGGACAAGTACTAGGACGAATAAAGCCAATGTCTAACAATTCCTGCAATTGGGTCTTTAACTCCTGAAGTTCAATAGGAGCCATTCGATATGGGGCTTTGGAAATGGGTTTTGTACCGGGTTCAAGGTTGATACAAAATTCAATTTCACGTTCTAGGGGTAGGCCAGGAAGTTCTTCAGGAAATACGTCATGAAATTCATTAACAATAGAAATATCATTCAAAACTGACGTATTTTTGTTTAGATCCGTGACATGAGCTAAGAAAGCTTGACATCTATTTTTAATAAACGAATAGCTTTATGGCTTGAGATGACAGTGATTGATTTTAATGGTTTGGTTGCTTGAATTTGCATAATATGTTGATTAGGAATATGAAAGCTAACAACCTTACGATAATAATTAATTTTTGCATGATGAGTAGTTAACCAATCAATCCCTAAAATTACGTTAAATGCAAGTATTTTCAATGAAATAAGATCGACAGGTAATGTGAGGGTACCAATTTGAACCAAACAAGACTTATAAACAGTGGATGTAATGAAGGTTTCTCCCAACAAAGTTTCAACAGATAAGTCAAAGTCCAATTTCTCCGGAGTCAAATTTAAACGTTGAGCGCAAGTAGGAGAAATAAAGGAATGGGTAGAACCGGTATCAAATAAGGTATAAACTTCGCTAGAGTTTATGATAAGCTTACCCGTGATGACCTCGTTCGGGTTCCTTGCTTTCTGGGAGGTCACGACAAACGCTCTTCCTTGCACTACAGGCTTTGACTTTTCTGGGACGTCTTTTGGTGCCTCCATTCTAGCTGAACTTATCTTCGGTGAATGACAAAATTGGGCTAGGTGGCCTTCTCTTCCATAATTATAACATGATTTCTTTTGATATATGGCTTATCTCCTAACTCGTTATACACAAAGAGTTATAGATTTTACAAAATCAAGTAATAAACTATTTTTCTAAAAATTTCCAAATTTCATTCTTCATTTCGACAAAATACTAATAAAATATCTCAGCATTAATTCCTTCATTTATATCCATATAAAAATAAATATTTCCTTATCAATAATTAATTATTCACAAATAATATTACAGAATCATAATTATGACAACCAAGTCGTTCCCAGGAAAAATGGGGCTTTCTGATAAGGATTTCTCCTTACTGGTAGCAATTAGGTGACCAAACCTCTCCTTGGCAGAACTTTCTAGACATTGCCAATAATGCTATCTAATAATATTATTCAAATAATATGAATTATTGATCTGATAACGGGAAATACTGTGTAATGACAATTATTGAAACAACAATAATATAAAATATCAACGCAGCAATTATTGAACCAATAAAATAAAATATTGAATAGTAATTACTGTAACAATTATTAAGTAGTACCTTCATACATAAAAATCAATAATTTAAAAATACTGTGCAATATCGTGTGCTACTGTGCAACCACGTGTATTACTGTATTTTAACCACCAGGTATTCTAATAGTGTTAACGGTAACGATTACGCCGTTATTTATAAAAACTCAAATTTGTCGTTTTTTTTATCTGACAAACGAATATTCCCCAACAAAAATGAGTATTTTATAACCACTTGTGTATTTTGAAAATTTTATATATATCACTCTTAACTTTAACTTTTTATCAATTTAATCATTTACTAAATAGGAAAATTGAATACTTTTATTTCATAAAATTCGGGGTCTTACACTACGGGCCAAAGATATTCATTAACGGTTCATCTTTGCACTACATGCTAAAGATATTCAGCAACAGGTCATCTTTTACACTACGGACCAAAGATATTCAACAACAGGTCATCTTTGCACTACGGGCCAAAGATATTCATCAACAATTCATCTTTGCACTACAGACCAAAGATATTCAACAACATGTCATCTTTGCACTACGGGCCAAAGATATTAATATCTCAAAGAAATATTTAATCATTTCAGAATTTATATAAACAATAATTATAACCATATTGATCAATTTACCTTTGCACTTATGCTAAAGATATTCAATTATAAATTCAATGGTCATGATCATACCAGTCAATAATTCAATAGTCACGATCATACCAATAATCTACCCGTCTTTACACTCAAGTCAAAAAGAAATATCATCATTAGGGTTATAAAAATGTTATATATGATAATAAAAACAATATGATCAACAACTGCATTTAATTTCAAGAGTAAGATTCATAAATCAACGATAATTTGGTCAGAAAAAGAAATCAATTTTGTCGTGAATAGTATTTGTGAATAGTAACTCGTGAATAGTAATCTGTATTCGTACATAGTACCGTATACGTAAATAATATCATATACGTAAATAGTGACATATACATGAATATAGTGTCGTATACGTGAATAGTAACCCCGACATGAAAAAGGTAGAAATTCCACAATAAAACTCATATCAATAATTTGGCATAATGATATTGAAGAAAATAACATCCCTTACAATCTCTTAAAATCTATTACAATCCCTTACCTCAAAATAGCAGTACTTCTGACGGGAATATCGGATATGACGCTAAAGGAAACTTGCACTGATTAACAACTCTCAAAGTATCAAAATACTCACAAAATATGCTCGATAATATAGGGAGAGAAAACTTATGTTTCTGGTGTGATTTTCAATTCTTACTAAGCACCCTATTTATAGGAAAATGTTAGAACGTCGAAGCAGACTTGACCTGTTACCTGATAGCTTTACCTGCTACTATTCCCATCCACCACTTTTGAAATACAATTTCAACACATTTCTCACCAACAAAAGTGGGACCCACCAATTCTAGAAATTTTCAAAATATTTTATTATTTAAACAATAATTAAAAACTTTAACAATTCATAATAAATAGCCCTTTTATCATAAAAATATAAATTTTATGTCCATTTTATAGAAAATTAAATTCTCTACAACTTTGTAGCTTTGATTTTTTCCCAATTCCAAATAAAAATGCTCGAAATTCACATACGGACGATTTTTAATACCTCCATTCCGACAAAATACAGATAAAACACCTCAATATTAATTCTTTCATTTATAACCACATAAAATAAATAAAACCATCATTTATATCCACATAAAATAAATATTTCCTTATCATATATATCAATAATTAATTACTCATAAATAATATTACAGAATCACAATAATAATAACCAGGCCGTTCCCAAGAAAGAGTGGGCTTTCCAATAAGGATTTTTTCTTACTGGCGCGCAATTAGGTGACCAAACCTCTCCTTGACAGAACTTTCTAGACATTGCCAATAATGCTATCTAATAATATTATTCAAATAATATGAATTATTGATCTGATAACGAGAAATACTGTGTAATGACAATTATTGAAACAACAATAATATAAAATATCAACGCAGCAATTATTGAACCAATAAAATAAAATATTGAATAGTAATTACTGTAACAATTATTAAGTAGTACCTTCATACATAAAAATCAATAATTTAAAAATACTGTGCAATACCGTGTGCTACTGTGCAACCACGCGTATTACTGTATTTTAACCACCGGGTATTCTAATAGTGTTAACGGTAACGATTACGCCGTTATTTATAAAAACTCAAATTTGTCGGACTTTAGGTGCTACATATTCTTTGATCTTCTCAGTTTGACCCTTTTTATACCTAGTTGTTTGGCTAGTATCGTTTTTATACAATTCATGCAACATCAGGCAAGAACGGCTCCTGTCCAAAATGCAAGTGGAAACACTGGCAACTCTCAGACGGTCATCGCTAAGCAATTCAAGGAACTGGGACCACCGAAGTTTTTTGGAGAGCCAAAACCACTTAAGGCGAAGACGTGGATAAAGCAGATCTGCAAGATATTTGATGTCTTGGGATGATTCGAGGAGAAAAAAGTTCCTTTTGCCATCTTCATGTTGCGTGTAGAGGCATATTACTGGTGGGAATCTGTAAAACGTACTCAACCTGCCGCACTGAAGATGACTTGGGAAAGGTTCCAAGAATTTTTCAACGATAAGTACTTTGCCGAAAGTATTCGTCACATGAAAGAGATAGAGTTCATTAAGCTGAAGCAAAACAACATGACCGTGTTGCAGTACGAAGCCAAGTTTGCCGAGTTGTCCCGGTTTGCATCCCATTTGGTTCATAATGAGGAGAGAATGAAGCGAATATTTCTAAGAGGTTTGAAACCCGAGATACGTCAATATCTTATCTCTCATAAACTGTGTTTGTATTCAGATGTTGTTAATAGGGCTCAGTTATTGGAGCGCGATAATGAGTCAACCCAACCAAAAGAGAGCAGCCGGCAAAATGATAATACCAGTGATAACAGTCATCAAAGTGGTGACAATAAGCGTGGAGAGAATCAACATGCCAGAAATGGTAACCACTTCGGTGGTAATCATGGCCAAAATAATAAGAATGGACATTTCAAGAAGAGGAGATTCAACAATGATGGAAAGACGTCAGCACCAGCACCCGTTGGAATATAAATGGTATTTATTTATTTAATTATAATATTAAATAAATGATTTAAAAATGATTTTAATTCATGAAAAATCATGAAAAATAATATTATGGTATAAGAAAATATTTTAAGTTATTTTTGATGACTTTTAATATTTTGGGATGAAATTCATTAATTAATCAATATTAATGATAATTAGTTTATTTAATAGATATATTAAATAAATTAAGAAAAAATAGAATTAATGCTTTATAAATTATATAAAAATGATTTAAGTGATATAAAAATATTTTAAGTTATAAAATATAACTTTTGATATTTTGGCATGAAAATATTAATATTTTAATATTAATAGCAATTATCGGATAATGGATTAACGTGTTGGAAAATCATATAATTATGATTTTAAAGTATTAAAAATACTTCTATATATTATAATTATATTATAATATTATGTTATGATTTTCATTAATATTTTATATTAAATGGATATTAATGATTACGAAATTTTGTGGTATTTAATTCTTTTAAATACGGTTTTAATGATTGAAAAATGTTGATAAATGGTAATATTAATGATTGAATTTTGTTTCTTTGAGATATTAATATCTTTGGCCCGTAGTGAAAGGATGACATGTTGTTGAATATCTTTGGCCTGTAGTGCAAAAATGAATTGTTGATGAATATCTTTGGCCCGTAGTGCAAAGATGACCTGTTGTTGAATATCTTTGGTCCGTAGTGTAAAAGATGACATGTTGCTGGATATCTTTGGCATGTAGTGCAAAGATGAACCGTTAATGAATATCTTTGGCCCGTAGTGTAAGACCCCGAATTTTATGAAATAAAAGTATTCAATTTTCCTATTTAGTAAATGATTAAATTGATAAAAAGTTAAAGTTAAGAGTGATATATATAAAATTTTCGAAATACACAAGTGGTTATAAAATACTCATTTTTGTTGGGGAATATTCGTTTGTCTTAGAGACAGTCAAGCTAATTGACTATAACTTAGCGCTTGATGGGAGGCAACCCATTATCTCTATCGCTATTTTCTTTTTTATTTATTTAGTAGGGTATTTAGCTAGTTCATCTTTATTTCATTCTTAATAGATGGCTATGTTGAGCATAAGTGAGTATGTAATAGAGTCTGCATTGGACAGTGTTTTAGTATTGTAAAGATTCTACTGGTTCATTCATGCTTATTCCAGAGATCACACATTGATATGGGTACATGGTGTGATGTAGGTATCTTCATGTGAAATCTCACGGATAAGCAGTTTGGGAGTCAACTCATCAGGGCAGGAAGTAGGGTCGTGTGGCCACACAATGACTACAACTCAAAACCGCAAGCCCGCGCGCTACACATCTCAGACCAGGAATGCCACTATGATAACCCGAGAAATTAGACAATTTATTAAAATCTTGAATGATTGATTTAAGGTCAAATATTAAACCTAGGCAGAAAATAAGTGTATGGAATTGGCAGTTATGTAATGAAATTCCAAGAATTTCAAAAGTTTTGGACAAGACTTGAATACGATTACCGCTTAATTCTACTTTTAATATCATACACATATATATTTACATATAGTATCCATTAGTCATGTATAACAAACTCATATCTTCCAAGTATATATCAAGTACACATTAGTTATGTTCACGTATAACATACTACAATCAAGTACTTTATGCACACATTCAACCATACTATATATATATTCATTCATATGTGTAATACATGTATACTACATAAATAATTCTTGGTTTTATTTTTCAAAATCTTGTTTTTGTTTTCAATACAATTTACTTTCAATTAGAATTTCTATATTTAATTTTTCTTAGTTCAACTAAATTATGTATGGTCATGCCATATACCATGTTTAACATATATTGAAGCTTAGAAAAGTTAAACTAGTATGTATTAAACCTCAAATAACAAATAAAATGTCTTGGAGGTTCTGAAGGGTGGCGCGACCGCACTGCATATTAGGCATGGGAGTGGTGCGACCGCGCTACTCCCTATTTAGCCTAGGACTGAATTACTTCAACTCTGATATTTCTTTACTATCCAAAATTTATTCAACAATCAATATGATTATATGAATCCAGAACTTTAAAGGATTCTAATCAAGCTAGCTTCTCTCTTTAATAATAATTTAGTATAATACTTGATTTTCATTTTTAAACTTAGATTAACTAGTATAATTTATGTTTCACTAGCTCAGACACCATACAGAACATTTCAATCACAAATATAACATGTTTAATTGGTGTTAATTAAAATCAGGTTTAGGACTCTTATTACTTTCAAAATTATTTAGCTTTCCATTTAAATCCTTTTTAACTAAGCTTAGATATCTCAAGTCATGCATATCTATCTTGGTCATCCTTTTAGACACATATGAAAGCATATAAGATTTGAATACATATGCTCAGAACACAAAAATCAAGTTTTCCTTTTCTGGGGACCAGCGCAACCGCGTCATTTCGAATTCGAACCCAGACAGTGTTCTGCTTCGGTAGAGTTTTAGGAATTCAATTCAACGTCCAACAATATATTTATGGGTTGCTATTTTCTTATACTAGATAGGTAAAAACATGATTCATTTCCGTATTACACGATCAGATACCACACGCATCAACTAATCTTTCTTTCCCCCAATAAGTTTAAAAAGTATTTTGACTTGGACATTTTAATAAATAATTTTATAAACACAATTATAGAATTCAAACTCAAAACTTTGAGAACATACTTCACCCAGATTTCATAGCCTCTACTCTGTCCAGATTAATCAAATATAAACAAGACATAATCAATTACACTAATTCTTCTACATGCCACTCTAATTATAAAAAAAAATAATATAATCACCATATAAAAATTACCTTTGATTTGAGTTTTCCTTTGTTTTTTTTTTCAATTAATGATATTCAATTTCCCTTTCTTCTTGTTAGTCTTATGTGATTTCTTTGTTGGCTATGGTTTATATAGACTTGTAGTAAACAGAGAAAGAAATGAAATAACTGGAGTTTAGCTTAGTATTTATAAAGGAAACATTCATTGGTCATCCTTTTAGACACATATGAAAGCATATAAGACTTGAATACACATGCTCAAAACACAAAAATCAAGTTTTCCTTTTCTGGGGACCAGCGCGACCGCGCCTTTTCGAATTCGAACCCAAATAGTGCTTTGCTTCGGTAGAGTTTTGGGAATTCAATTCAACATCCAACAATATATTTATGTGTTGCTATTTTCTTATACCAGATAGGTAGAAACATGATTCCTTTCCATATTACAAGATCAGATACCACACATATCAACTAATCTTTCTTTCCCCCAATAAGTTTAAAAAGTATTTTGACTTGGACATTTTAATAAAAAAAATTTATAAACACAATTATAGAATTCAAACTCAAAACTTTGAGAACATACTTCATCCAGATTTCATAGCCTCTGCTCTGTCCGGATTAATCAAATATAAACAAAATATAATCAATTACACTAATTCTTCTACATGCCACTCCAATTACAAAAAAATATAAACACCATATAAAAATTACCTTTGATTTGAGTTTTTCTTTGTTTTTTTTTTCAATTCATGATCTTCAATTTCCCTTTCTTCTTGTTAGTCTTATGTGATTTCTTTGTTGGCTATGGTTTATATAGACTTGTAGTAAACAGAGAAAAAAAATGAAATGACTGGAGTTTAGCTTAGTATTTATAAAGGAAACATTCATCGCTCAATGCGTATATAGGTTTGATAAATAACATAGGTCTATATTGATAGCTTTGCTTATTATGGTTATAGCCTAGCTAAATATTTCCTAGCCTTGAACCTAATTATCACATCTCCTGCTTCATAAGTTAATGACTCATCCATAAAACACAGCACATGCTTCCTTTAATTTATCAGGTTTTTAAATACCCTTCATACAATTCACATTATATATAATGCAATTTAAATATACATAATGCATTTTAAAAATTCAGATAAAATATTCATAAATCCTTTCCATCAAAACGGAAACTATTTATTAAATAAAAATATTTTATTTAATAAATTAATTTATTTATATTAAGATACTTTATTTCCCATAAATTACCTTATTAGCCACCATAATTTTCATAGAAATGGAAACTTTATAGATAATAAAATATTTAATATAATATTTTTAAAATAACTTAATTTTGCAAATTATTTTAATACTCTTTATTTATTTCCTTTCTTTTTAATAAATTATTTTTACTAATTTAATTAGTTGCGACAAAAATGTGTAACAATATATTTGTCATTTTGCAATCATACACATACAAAATTACATATATTCACATCTGCAATCTACATCAATATTTCACACAATAAAAATATTATTTTAATTTATTTATTTAAATTCTTATAGTTTTTTTTTTAAAATTGTCACATCGTCACACCGTCTTTTAGGGCTGTTCATTTTTTTCGGTTTGTTTGGTTTTTCAATTTTTCGAACCGGACCGAACCGGTCGGTTCGGTATAAAAAAGAGCCGGTCCGGTTCGGTACAAAAAAACCGATATATACCGATTTTTCGGTACCGGTTTCGGTTCGGTGATTTTAAGGTTCGGTAAAAATTGAACCGGACTGGTTATACCGGTTTTCTAATTTTTTATTAATAATAATAATAATAATAAAATAATGATTATAATAATAAAAATAATAATAAAAATAATAACAAAAATAAAAATAATAATAAAAATAATAATTATATTAATTTTTCATAAAAACCGGTACCGAACCGGTACCGCCGGTTCGGTATACCGGCCCAACCGGTACCGATATCGGTATCAAGATTTGGACGATTTTGATTTCGATTCGGTTCGGTACCGGTCCGATAAAAACCGATTGAACACCCTTACCGTCTTTCCTTGCTCCTTATTATTCTTGCTCATCACTCCCATAACTCATGCTTCTTTTCCTTGGCTATCACTCCTAACGTATAATCCATACACATAACCCATATATTACATAATACATTTATGATAACATATTACATATAACATATTACACAATACACATAATATATTATCTTACATACATTAAATATTATAATGTATTATATTCCATATTCTTTTCCATAAAAAATAGAAGTTATATATTAAATAATAAAATAATATATTTAATATTATACATTTATTCTATTAAAATAATCTAATATCATAAATTATTTTACTACACTTCATTTAATGCGTACATTAATTTTGTATACTTTTAATTACTCCGCAGGTAGTAAATTAATATATTCACCACATCACGTATATACATATATACTACTACTCAAATATTCATATAGGCAGTATAATATAATAAAATATTTAATACAATAAATCCATCTTAATAAAATAAAATAAATTTTAGAAATTATTTAATTTACTTATTAATGGATACAATAATTATGTATCCTTTAATAATCTCTTTCCCTTTAATAAATTGTTTTCCACAATTTATTTTTTACCAAAACAAATATATAATAACATATTTGCTCATTTTTTTTCCTTTTAGAAATTGTTTTCAACAACTTATTTGGCATATAATAAATATAATAATAATAATAATAATATATTGATTATTTTACAAATCATCACATTGCACAACACATAATTACTTATGCAATCCAATACTTATAACATATTGCATAATACGAATTTATACATTTAAATTCTTATTTTAATATTTTTTAAAAACTTGAATCATCACAAAAATACTAAAATATCAAAAATACCAAATACCGAAATACTTGATTTACTATCCAGCTATTTCAATAAATAACGAAACTAAATGAAAATATTAAACAAAAAAATTATTTATAAATCGTTATTCAAGTTAACGGAGTAAGTCAATTTACAAATTGTTATTGTCCTCGAATATTGGAATATTATTCCAATTTTACAAAGTGACTGAATAACTGAATGTCTGAATTATTTTGGTTAAAAAAAATACAATTTGATTATGTTACTTGATTTTAAGTTATTGTCTGTGTTAAAAAATTTGACTCGAGAAAAATAACTTGAAATTAATTTTGGGAATTGTTAAATTCACAACACTTTTTGTTATTTTCACAACAAAAGTGTCGCTGTAAATGTATATCGACGGTGAAAATTGTAGCTATAAAATCTATAGCGACACTTTTGTTGTGTAAATAATATCTTTTTTGTGGATTTAACAGTTCCCTTAATTTTTATTCAACAATTTAAATAGTTTTATATAAAATAAACATAACATGATTAAACTATTAAATTATCTATAAATAATTTCACTCTAAATAAATACGTAACTAAACTTAATAAATCGCAGGAGTAGTAGTAGGCTTGAGATCTGATATTAGACCTGATATTATAAACTTGCATAACATGGCCCGAGTGTTGCACATTAAATTGGAGAAACTGGGGGCAAAGATCCTACTGCTATATATTGGAGAGAGTTACCGTTAGATATGAGGGCTTTCAATTTATTTGAATTTCACGGGTGTGTGAGAGAGATATCCTACTAGCTCTTGAATTTGAATTTGAATTTGAATTTCATGTGCAGAGGCTTTCGATTCACATTATTTGAATTTCATTTGTGTGTGAGAGATCCTATTAGCTTTTGAATAATTTGTTCTGGTGCAAAATCTATTTTTCACCCAAATCTCAGCATTCTCTTTCATCTCCCATTTTTCTCGCCTCCGAATCTCAGATCTTGGGCTTTCAATTTCTTCTTCTTCCCTTTCTTCATCTCTTGGCTTTACATCCCAGAACAAAATCACGACCTTTCACCTTCGTTTTAAACCTTTTTTTTGTAGCTAATTAGGAATCTATGATTTTGAAATAGTTCGGGAGTCTTACATGGATTTGAAAATCTAGGGTTTACGCCCAAAAAATCTTTGCCTCCTATGCTATCTTACAATCTCGGCATTGTTGTCTCTTTTATTTTACTTCTATTTACAGAA
Organism: Panax japonicus; assembly: GCA_020205505.1. Classification (NCBI taxonomy): domain Eukaryota; kingdom Viridiplantae; phylum Streptophyta; class Magnoliopsida; order Apiales; family Araliaceae; genus Panax; species Panax japonicus. Next base: position 65,056,508 of record CM035102.1, read on the forward strand.
GTAGAAAATGTCATCGCTGGGAACTTGGAAGGGTGTATTGGAGATGGCAAAGTTCGCTGTATGTAACAGTTCCCATTGGTCTTATGTTTTTCTTCGCCAACAACACTCAGAATCTTCAGAAATTCATGGGCGCTGCGCTGTATGTATATGTTTCTCTATAGAATATCGTTCTGAAAATCTTCATTTCTACTTTATAGTTTCATAGATTTTCCTAAATTTTGTTTGGCTGTTCCAGTTCGGTACTGATGGCTTATGTGCGTGTACATGCAAGTAATCTAAAAATGTGTTGTTCATATTAACTTTGTTTGATTGAATGTTTTATTCATATTATATCACTGCTTTCAATGTTGGCTTAAAAGCAGCTTGTTATTTTGCAATTTAATTTCGAGAATTGCCTTATGAATAGGATCTCTGCTTTACTGTAGATACTTGATATCTTATTTTGCTAATTCTAGGGTTTACGCCCTTTGCCTCGTATGTTATCTATTGGAGATGGCAAAGTTTGTTGTATATGTAACAGTTCCCATTGGTCTTATGTATTTCTTTGCAAACAACACTCAGAATCTTAAGAAATTTATGGGCGTTGTATGTATATGTTTCTCTATAGAATATCGTTCTGAAAATCTTCATTCTACTTTATAGTTTCATAGATTTTCCTAAATTTTGTTTGGCTGTTCCAGTTCGTACTGATGGCTTATGTGCAACACATATGTTTTTAATCTATAAATGGTGTTGTTCAAATATAATTTTTTTTTGATTTGTTAACCTATTCGATATATCATATACGAATGTTGTGATGCAATTTCCTTTAACATCTTAGAAGAGATTTTATTATGTGAAAAGTTCTAAATTCATGATTTTGCAGCATTTTCAGAGGGATATTATTCGCGGGGTTGAAGGTTTTGTTTCGGCAAGCAAAAAGCAACTGGAAATAGGTGTGTGATTCTGCTTTTTCAGATATGTTTCTTATAAATCATTGATGAAACTTTTTTACCCTGAATTTTTTAGCTAGAAAGTTGGCCGAAAACTGTTGCCAAAATATGGGACGGAGACACAAAGTGGTGGTTCTCCACTTGCAAGAGCTGCTCTTCAATTTGGTACTGCACATGGTTCAATAGAAAATATAAGAAAACTATGCTTCGGATTTTTGATGATCAGGTTATATTCCTTCTTGTTTCATGTATGTGAGAAACAATGTTGATCTTGCACTGTCATACTATAGCTTAGGAGGAGCCATTGCTTGAAACTAAAAATATTTGTCATTTTCTTTGATGTAATTTTATGAGCCAAACCTAGAAATAAACATGTCAGCCATTGCTTGAAACTAAAAATGTTTGCCATTGCTAGAAATAATTTTTTAGCTAGAAAGTGGCCGAAAACTGTTGCAAAATATGGGACGGAGACACAAAGTGGTGGTTCTCCACTTGCAAGAGCTGCTCTTCAATTTGGTACTGCACATGGTTCAATAGAAAATGAAAAAGAAAACTATGCTTCGGATTTTTGTTGATCAGGTTATATTCCTTCTTGTTTCATGTATGTGAGAAACAATGTTGATCTTTGCACTGTCATAATATAGCTTAGGAGGAGCCATTGCTTGAAACTAAAATATTTGTCATTTTCTTTGATGTAATTTTATGAGGAGCCAACCTAGAAATAAACATGTCAGCCATTGCTTGAAACTAAAATGTTTGCCATTTACTTTGATATAATTTAAGGAGCCAACTTAGAAATTAACATGTCTAGTGTTATGTTGCTAAAATTTCTTGAAGTATCATATGTTCTGTGGACGTTGCTTAATACTTATGCTAGTGACAAGTTCCAAAACTGCACCTTGTCACAAGCATTGTCAAGAACACAAAGGATGCCAGGAAAACTCTTCCATTGTGAGATAAAAGTAAAATAATTGCCCATTGTTCTATCGAGATAAAGACTGGAGAATTAACCGAGAGAAATAGTCAAAACCCTGAGAGCTATTTCAACGAGTAGAACTGCACTAGATTCAGTGAAGTAAATGTTTAAAAATAAAAAAATCTTCAATGTGATTATCTGTTTCTTGGATGGGTACTTGGCTTCTCCATTTGTGTGCGAGTTGGTTGATCCTGAAAAAATCCACATCAGTGTGAGTCAAATGTTCAACGATAAGGTGGATTAGATTGCCTAAGATCTGATCCAAAAAAATACAGAAAATTGGGATAGGTTGGATACCTTATGGAGAGTATCTCCATATAAGGATTTGGTCTGCGCACTTTCAACGGGGGCAGAGCGTTTATTAATTTGTTTAAGAACTTTTAGTGTCCAGTCTTAGAGTATCTTGCCTCCTAACTTGAAAATATGTGTGCATCCTTGTAGGTTTCTGAGCCACCACGGTTATCAATAACAGGAGCTCCATATTGGAGGGTGCTCGTCACTTGACTCATCGTTATGAGAGACTACATCAAGAGGTTTGCTCAGGTATTATTGAAGTCAATTCGGGTGTATTTTGTGTTGCGTTAAGTTTATTGATTTGTTTCTCTTCTTATTTCTAATTATTCTTTCAATAGACAACTGAAGTAATTAGGCGTCAAACAAGATGCAAAGATCCTTCTGTAGACAGTGCATAAAACTTAAAAACGCAGAAGCAGACTGACCGAGCATAGACTTCTATGGGAATACTTCAGAGAGAAGCAACTGCTTCTATGTTGTCAGTGGAGGATCAGCAGCAAGAGTTGACTTCCAAAAGCTTCTTACCATGGTATTAAAATCTAGTCATAGATTTATATATTCTTGTGGGCAGTATAATGCTGAAGCGGAGTTTGTGCGATCTTGTACACACTCCTTGCTTGCCAAGTGCCTGCTGTGGACTTGCATGATGCTGTGTGCTAGATGCAGCATCTGCTGGCTTACTGGCATACGGGACTGCCCTGCTGGGCGCCAATGCTGTTGCCTTGCATGAATGAGCCAATCTTGGGTTTGCTTGCCAACTCTTGGCTCTTGTCACAGGGATGCCATACATCATGGCATGTATGTGCAGCCGACCTGTTTGACAATTCCACTCAGGTTCATTGCTTCCCACAGGAGCCTATCGTAGCCATATCTTAAGTGGAAAATATCAGTAATATCGTAGCCATTTCTGGAATGAAGTAATCTTGTCCGCTTGGGATGTTGGTTTTCTTTTGATTCATATTATTATATCACTGATTTCAATGTTAGCATAAAAGCAACTTGTTATTTGCATTAATTTTGAGAATTGCCTTATGACTAGGATCTCTGCTTTACCTGTAGATACTTGATATCTTATTATGCTAATTCAAGGTTCAAAGTGAAGTCTTTTCCTTTTGATGACTTGGTAATTGCAGATGCACAGTAGTGATTGCTACATAAGATGGGGTGCACATTGTTGATAATACAGTAAAGAGTGAGGTGAGTGGACTTCAATAGCAACGGAAACTGTGAGGCAGACTACTGAACCTTTGGTTGTTCATGCAGGTAACAATGCATTCTTATGGAACTATTGTAAAGTATGTTCTTTAATGTGTAACAAGAAGACATAACATATTTCTTGTTTATGCACATAATTAGCTTAGGCTACTATCACCTGAGGTGGTAATGTCTAAAATTACGTACACTTGAGCACACAAACAAATATACACGTGCCGATAAATGGCGTTGTACACATTTTATCGTGTCCAAGGTTGATTGCTCGAGTCTAGGGTGATATCATGCTTAAATCTCTAAGTGTTACCTATGGTGAAAGTTCTTGGATGGTGTTGAATAGATGATAAAAATGAGGAATAACATGACGATGATCTGGCCATCAGCGATATTTTGAAATGTTTTCTTATTGATGTTATAACAAAGAGATCATATAGAATCATGTATAATATAGAATCATACTTTATATGGATTATCCTAGTGTTCATGAAATTAATCATCAATAATATATAATATAAATTATAATCAATGCTGAACTTGGAGTTCAATAGAAAGAGCAAGCTATGGAAGTTAACATATTAGTTTGATAATGTCACATTAAGATGGCAAGGGTTGTGGCTTGTCTAGGTTGACTGTGCATATTTATTGTACTTAATTCTTGCATCATACTGAGGTATGCTTATTTATTCTTTTGAGTGTATTTAGTTACAGTATGTGATATTTTGTCTTGCTACCCTGCCTTAACCTGTAGATGTGATTTTGTCTTGCTACCCTGCCTTAACCTGTAGTTTGTTTGGTTAGTTTCTAAAAGCTAGGAAAATTAAGATGTAAGCCAGGTTACCCTATAATCTTAACAGAAGTTGGTTACCTATATACATGATTTGGTAAGTTGATCAAGTCAAGAAAAGGTTGAGCCTAAAGTTATCCTAGCTAGCTATTTAATTATGTAATTAATTAATGATCTAATCTCTTAATTTTCCTAGCTTTTAGAAACTAACCAAACAAACTACAATACAAGCTATATATAATTAATTGAGTATGTAATTTAAAAATCTCACGGTGAATCTTTGGAGATCGATTTATCTGATTCCTTCCATGGCTTGCTTAATTTGCAGACCCAATTCATGCTTGATCAGCTTTCTGATCTTCAATCTAAGGTATCTGCATGTACTTTTAATTTATTAGCTATTAATTATGTACTAGCTAGTTTATTTCCCATATGCTTTAAATATTACTACTGATCAAAATCTTTGTCCACGTCACAGGAAAGAATGTTGCTTGAGGCTAACAAGGCTTTAGAGGGCAAGGTAGAAATTATTATATATATATATATATATATGTATGTATGGTAGCTGATCATTGATTTACTGAAAAATTCTGTTTTGTTTGTAGCTGAACGAAATTTACTCGGAATATCA